>CM068838.1:81987443-82724943 GCA_028554795.2 Sinohyriopsis cumingii
ACAAAGATTTTGTGTCTGATTCTTTTCGGGGGATGTGTTTTTGCGCATTTGGTTTAACTTAACATTTGGTGTAGAGTCGTCAGACATGATTAATCGATTTATGAATAAATGAATATTTATAATGTATTTAATATGTAAATTAATTCGCAAGTCTTAGTATATAATGGAGTAGATAAGGAAGTTCAGTGGGACATTCATTCATGCCACTCCAACGTACGAAGAAGAAGGTAAGTTGCAGTTTTCCAGTACAGTTTACAAAAAATTGGCTTAAATTTGATATATTGTCTCAGATAATGTTACTCACAAGTCCCTCTATACCAAAGTTGATGTAAATCCACGAAGAATCGAGTTGTACCTTGTTTACTTTTCACTCTGTGGCTTTTAATCTTTATACAAGGTTTTTGACATTCTACAGGATGGAAATTTCAAAGTTTCGAACTATTTTTTATAATATGTATTTTGCAGTATTTCATTCTGACTTTCATTTATTTATAAATAGCATCGACTAAGTGTTAACTTCAAAAAGTTCCCACTAACGCCTTAAGCATCGTTATTTTAGTCTTCTGATGTAAATAATTATTATTATCACCACTGCTCCAATTTAATCAATGCTGTTGGAGATCATAAGGGGCTGTCATTTAGACAGTTTCCTGAAAATCTCATGTTTGTACATTGTCTTATAAAAAAAATGGATTTTAAACTTTATCTTTTTTTCATTTAGCTATCTCGACTATTTTGATGTTTCTTGAATTTTAGAAAGTTATCCAATTGATTTAATTTTCTTGATAATCTTAAAGGTTTCTGATTTATTTAGTTTGAACTGTTCGTTATTCCTATGTTGAAGGAACTAACAAACAAACGAATAACTATAGTATTTAGAAAGGAAAGGAAAACTTTAAAATAAATTGAAAGTTTCAAATTTCGTACAATATTGATTCAATAAAAATAATGTTTTTGTCTGACCATTTCTCTGATGAAGAGAAGTGGCTTTTTGTCTACTGCATGGACTTTAAGAGAATTCAAAGAGAATGACTCGCAAAGATATTGATTTATCAAAATTTAACTGCGTTTTCAAAACCTACCCATTATTGATCTGATTGTAATTTTCTCCTTCATAGTCAAAGTGGGAATACCTCAAACTACCAAGCCTGACAAAGCCATAATACTGAACCTCAGGCGGGCTCGAGCCAATTCTGTATCATTTTGATTATAAGATAAAACCAGTTTCAACATGCAAAATAAGCAATGCCCATTTCGTGGAAGTACAGAACATCACTTATATTTCGTTCTCCTTTGATTAAACTGTAAAATTGGGTTTTATTTATATCTGCAATTTGCACATTATCAACAACATGCACGAATACACTGCTTATGGGCACTCTAAAGTCAGATTATAAAGTTTGGAAGCGGAGTACCTGTCGATTGCCAGGCATAGTTTATTCCAAGAGATTCACTCTGTAGAGAATGAGGTCGAAAAGATATATTTAATGCATAAGAATCAGATAATTATAAGATTTAGTGACTACTACTTTCATAGCACCAAAATAAACCAACTAGATTGGTCATCTTTCCTGTAATGTTGTAATTGCAAACCGGATGTATCTAGATTCCTTTATCAAATTCCTTGATAATGTATATGCATTTATCACGGAGAGCTGTGATTCGCATAAGAGGAACAGGCTTATATTATTATCTAGTTGTTCATTTGTCTTTGTCATTGACATCTAATTTATGGGTTAAAATTGTCACTTATTTAAGACCCTATAGATCGTCTTATGGTGTACGAATTTTTTTTTAAAAATAAATGTTAGTACTTGTTAGATTTGACTGTTTTCAGGATGCCCACTGAGGTTCTATTTGATCTTTTCAGAGCCCAAGATGAAGGCAATCGTCATCTTATGTTGCATCGCTTTGGCCAAGGCCAGATGGGGCTACAGTTTTAGTTCTGGTGGTTCTCCCTTCGGTTTTGGTCCCTGGGCTGATCCTGAGGCTGCGTTTGGGGGATTTGATCACGGTGGTACCCCTGTGGTTGCAGGACCTACATCGATTGGTTTCAGTCGCGGACATGCCGTCAGTACTCCAAGGGGTACAATATCCACTGCTGTAGGTAAAGGCATCGGAACAGCCCCTCACAATGCTGGTCAGGTAGTCAAGGTTGGTCCCATCACCTCGGTTACAAGCCCTCTTGGTTCTAATCACCCTACTCCTGCCTTTTTTAATGGAAATGGTCCCTTCATTCTAGATCGAAAAGGACACAGACTCAGCCAATCTTCGGGTAATCCTGCGCTTGGCGGTAGTTTGGAATTGGGTGGTCTTTATGGTCTTTCTGGAGGATATAGTGTTGGAGGATATGGACCATGGGGTGGAGATGGCGTTGGGTTGGGAGGACATAGCCCTTGGGTTGGGCATGGGATTAGAGCTAGTCCAGATGTAGTAGGCGCAGGGACATCTGCATCTATCGGCGAAATAGGAAATGTAGCAGCAACAGCCGTCGGTTCTCGTGTCAGCGGACAGCACATTGGGGTCAGCAGTTCTGGAACAGGTAGACCAATCTGGACACCACATGGCCAAATTGGAGTAGGCGACTCTGGCTCCAGCTCTGTCACATCCGCATTTGGCCATTTCCCATATGGCGGATATAGCGGTGAATTCGGTCATGGAGGTGGATTCGGTTTAGGTGGAGATCAGTTCATTGGGGGTGGTATTGGAGGTTATTATCCTTCTAGTAAGTATAATCGGAAGCCAATACAAATGTGTTGCTAAACTTTTATTTACTCTAAACATGTATTTACTCTAGCCATTTATTTCCGTAACTAATATGTTTTGCATTCCATTTCATTCATAAAAATGACAGGCCCATATATGGATATTAACTAAAATATTATGCGAGTGTTCTTTGTTTTTCAGTCGTGCAGTAATTTTTAGAATATGCGAAGAAATGCCTTCTAGTGATTGGCAGTAGGAAACACAAGCATAGAAACATTCACACACACGAGCACGCATGCACGCACGCACATGCATACATACATGCATACATGCATACATACATACATACATACATACATACATACATGTTTAGTGATGTATGACACAGTTCACACTGACAACACAGAACTCACGTTTCTGCATATATTTGCTTTCACTTTCAGTCAAGAAATACTAAAAAAACTTCCTGGAATATCCGATGATACATCAGAAAGCCAACCCTTTGAGTTAGTACCTGGACAATGAATTTCTATAATGTAAAGGTGAATGAAGTCAAGCATGCAGACATGATAAACATCGTATATATCATTATTGTTTGCTATACATTCCGTCTGGATATTCTGCAAAATGGGATATGAAAAAGGATAATAAATATTATCTCCTGCACTGAAACCATTCATGATGTTGTCATTGTAAATTATATTCTGTTATGTTCTTTCCTTATTCACAGACAATTAAATCCCTCCCCCACCCACAAAAGAACAACAAAAAGAAAATGGACCCATTTTTGATTAATCACGGAAAATCAATTAAAAATATGGTCTTTCCCTTTCTTGATTCGCAATACCTACATTACAATTCACATGGGTCATATATGTTCATATACTCATTATAAATTAAATAATAATTCTTCTCTAAAATGTAACACTAACTTTCTTTTTTTTTTTAAAAGTCTTTTCAATCCTAATTATTGAATGTTCTGCACCTTAACTGTCAGCAAGAAACTTCCAGAGGAAAATTATATATCGCTATATGAACTTTTACAATGGTAGCCATGTACTAAACTTGAGTCAAAATAAGAGCGCGTTGAGTGGAGTCGTCGCAATCGAGGTGAGTATGAAAGTGTTTATCACTATGCGTAGTTTTCATTGTGACATCACAGCGCGCGACATTCAATCCAGATTATACTGGATCAGACCTTTAGGTTCATTTTGTCCAAAAATGTATACGTACTTTATCATTGATTTTGCTGTCTGCACCTCTCCAGGCATCTACATAATAACTTTCCAGAGGAATATGGATGTTATAGAAAGTGAACACTTGCCACTTAAAGGTATGTAGAATCAAATTGTAAAAAATGACACCCGTTACTGAAATAGTCGGTGTTGAATGCCTACATGACCCATGTGACTTGTACTATAGACAGGGTATACAAATACTGGAGTTTCCAATCATGATCTCTCGATTAGTCTGCGCCTATGTTTTCAACCCCTATGCTTGTCTCACATTGAATACGAGAGGGTTGTAGTGTAAGGGTTCAGTGCATCAAACGAGCGTTACCAACCTAAGTCTTGTTCGAATACAGCAATGGATGGTGATCAGTCTCGAGAATAAAATCTCTCCCAAAACATATACATGGAGTTTCCCAATCCGCAACACTACAGCAATATACTCGTTCTCGATTACGAATATTGTTGCTTCAAGAGCAGCAATATCCCGCTCACATAAGCAACAGGCATCTTTATCATTTCTTGTTTCTTCCGCAAAGCCGCTCCCAGCCCAATATCATAAACACCAGTTCTTAGAATAAACGTTTGGCTAACATCATATAGCTTTAATATCGGTGTACTGATCCGCTTTTCTTTTTTCTCTTTCTTGTGATGATCTCATCACTACTTTATACCATTGCTCCTTCTTTGTCAGATTGGACAATGGACTGCAATGGCAGCAAAATTTCCCATAAACCAACCAAGCCTAGACACAAATGATCCAGAGTCTTATTGATTGGTGTAAGGAGTTTCTAATTGCTTCTGCTTGTTTGGAGTGATGTTTTAATAGCCTTGATCCAATGATAATATAACCCACACACGCTGTTCTCTCCTAGTATCCATGAAGACAAAAATGTCTACGTAGCTGTCAACGCTTATTGAACCTTTTGGCATCTTGCGCATCCAGCGACAACATGAGGCACTAGCACTTACCAATCCGAATGGCATTGCCTTAAATTGGTATAACCCCTTTCTGGGTTGCAAATGCCTTCAATGTACGGGAATCCTCAACGATGGTACATGCCAATATCCCGTTGACAAATCGCATTTCGAAATGTTCCGGTGATCCGACAATTTCGCAAAACGTCCCTCACATCTAGCATCGGTTCGGCATCAAAAACTGATTTTATTTCATTGATTTCATTGACGGAAGTCAATACAACAGTTGTTTGTACTGTTCTTTTTCTTGAATGGGCCCACGGGAGACAAATATTGGGAGTTACAGGGTTTCTATCACCGCGATATCTAGCATGTTATTGAACTCCTCATCCACCGCCTCTTGTGCATTAAAAGGTTCTGGGTAACCATTAATCCTAATCCGCTCAGATGTATTCAAGTTGTGGTATCTGGATGTTTAGGGCCTTCGTGTCTGTTATTGTTCCCTTGTTTTCCCTGGATTTGTTTCTGTTTTTCTTTTCTCTTGTATCTATAACGCTTAATAAACACACAACCCGAGTGTGTTGTAATCGTTTCTTCTGTACAACACCCGGCTCACAATGACGCCCACATTGCAGTCACAACAGGATGTAATATTGCGGATCAACACTTAAACCACAATATCGCGACGAGGTTGGAAGCTTGTGTACTACTGTGGAAGTGAGTGGGTGGGCGTGGAACTGGAGCCTCTGAGTAGGTCAATGATATCCAATCTGGTCTGCCGGTGAATACATCTCAGTATTTTTCCAAGATCTAACTGATAGGCTAATGCTGATTTTGGACAACTCCTCACTCACATTTACCTGGTCTACCCCTTGTATCTCGACACTCAAGGGATTCTCTAGGAACGTCTATATTTCGGGATCGCCAATCGCATCATCCTCAAAGACTACGGAAGTTTTTATAGTATCTACATGTCTCCACATTGGCATGCAATATGCTCAATATGCCATACGTGTCATTCTTATGGTCCATGTCACCCTTAACCTACTTAACTTCGTGGGAACTTTCCATGGAACAAACACTTTGCAATCAATGCATACATACATACATACATACATACATACATACATACATACATACATACATACATACATACATATATACATACATACATACATACATGCATGCATGCATGCATGCATGCATGCATGCATCCATACATACATACATACATACATACATACATACATACATACATACATACATACATACATACATACATAGCGTAAGTACAAGCATGTACGTGCATATTGTCACAGGATGAAGCCGGGTTGGGACTGGATTAGGGAAGACGCCAAAAGCAACTGCGTTTACAAGATGTTTATTTATAAACGCAATTTAAATATTAACAAATCTGACACCATTATAAACAAAAAGATAAGGAAAGTTATAAAGTTCCTAACATGGAACTATCAACAATTAACTCAACGAGAAAAAACTCAAACCATTAATTTAAAAAATGGGATTTATCAACAAACGTGAATTCCTATCACCGATCAACAAAATAAAAGTGATCTACACCCCAATATAAAGAGTCTTGAATGTATCGTTCAAATAACTATTTTAAAAAGAATGTAATTATGAATGTATCGTTCAAATAACAATTTAGAAAATAATGTAATTATGAATGTAGCGTTCAAAAAACGATTATGAAAGGCAAGTAAATTTGAATGTATCGTTTAGACAACGATCTTGAAAAGAATGTAAATTTGAACGTATCGTTCATAAAACGATATTGAAAAGCAGTGTAAATTACGAACCTATCGATCGTTCATAGTACGATTGGAATGATTAAAATTATAAACCTATCCATCGTTCACATAACGATAGAGCAACACGTGTAATTATGAACCTATCTATCGTAAACCGATATTGAAATAGGAATAGGAATGAATGAAATTATGAACCAATCGCTCGTTTACATAACGATATAGCAATAGGAATGAATGAAATTAAGAACCTATCGCTCGTTCACATAACGATATAGCAATAGAAATTAATGAAATTACGAACCTATCGATCATTCACCTAACGATATTGCAATAGGAATGAATGAAAGTATGAAATGCAATTGTGTAAATAACATGGAACACTATAACTATTGTGGCGCCCATTTGACGACCAAGATGTTAACTCCAGTTCCACGCGCTCTAGTAAATGGCCAGAGAAGCACCCACGCATGATCCTCTCCTCTCAGTCTGTTGAAGGATCGCTAGAGAGCCCTCACATCACAGACCCGATGGTCGCGAAGCCCTGGTCCCTCGCATCGAGAAAACCAGTCCACTCTTCCGATCCAACGTCACCATAACACAGTGTATACGTCACACGAAACCACACAGATGTCTGTGACTCCACATGAAACGATGTACAAGGCATGGCAGGCATGTATAAAGCAGCTCTACAGCTGGTGACTCCGCATCAAACCATATACAAGGCATGGCATTTAGGCAGCTCTACAGCTGGAGATTTGCTTCAGTAAAGGGGTAAGCTTCCTGACAAGACTTGGCGTAATGTGATTTGGTTATAGAGAATTTGCTCTGTGTGTACACTAGGGGTGACAGATATACGCAGGCAGTTTCCCCGCTGCAGGCAATTTGTTCGTGCAGATGGTCTGAGTTTCGCTCAGGATCTCGAAATAACTAAGCCGAAAAAATATACCACCCTCGGGTGACGCTGTACGCGGCAACGAAACCCGAGTAGATTTTTTACAACATATACATATATATATATTGATATAACTCCTAAACAATTTCGTGACAATACCTCCCCCCTTAGAAAAGTGTAAACACTTTTAGAAAAACACGGAATTGTGTCAAAAATAACTGAAACTTTACTTTCATTTGTAAAGAAAAATGCAAAATCGGACTTTGCTTAAGTAATCAGCCACTACCTTTCCCGACCCTCTTATTGCTTCGATCCTGAAACCATGTGGCTGCAGATTCAATGCCCAACGCATCAATCTTGCGTTGGCAACTTTTTCCTTGTTGAAATATATGAGAGGCTGATGGTCCGTAATTCCCGTCCGAAAAGGTACGTATGGAATTTCCCTATACCCTACACCAGTGCCAAACACTCCTTTTTCGATCACGGAGTAATTTTGCTCCCTAGGCAGCAATTTCCTCCTAGCATAAGCTATGGGTAATGTTACCCCCTCTTGCTCTTGTAGCAAAATTGCTTCTAATTCCGTGTCGGAAGCATCAGTTCCCAATATGAAGTATTTATTTAATTCTGGCAATTTTAGGATCAATGCACTGATCAATCTTCCCTTAAGAGCGTTAAAATCTCTTTCCTGACATGAACCCCAAGAAACTTTATTGGGCTGTCCCTTCCTAGTTAAATCCGTCAATAGACTAGATATAGCGGCGAAATTTGGAACGAACTTCCTACATAATCCTATCAAACCAAGAAACAATCGTATCTGTTTCTTGGTTTCTGGCCCAGGGACAACATTGATGGCTTCAATTTTGCCAGGGTGTGGTTTTACTTGCCTTGACCCACTTACTACATGGCCCAATCATTCCAAGTTAGAATATGTTATACCATACTTGGAGGGTCTCGCTGTGAGATTTGCTTGCGGAGTCTGTCGAACAAATTGACTAATAAACTAAAATGCTCTTCCCAGGTATGCGTATATAATGGCTGTCAGAATAAAAAAGGAATTGCTTGCTTGTCCTTTTTAAAGGAAGTTTAAACTTTGTACACACAATATCAAGTTTAATAAGAAGAAGCACAAGAAGTTGTAAAGTGAATCATGTTGTACTAGTAAACATACTAGTAACAATACTACATGGTTAATTCCCAAACATATGCAGTAACAATACCCTATTTCCCACCACTGACTTTGTGATCTCTAAAACCTGATGTAGCAATAATACTACATAGCTCTCCACCAAACCCATGTAGTAATAATACCCTATTTCTAGGCATTGATTTGTTTTCTTCACATTCTGATGTAGTGGCAATACTACATGGCTCTCCACCAAACCCATGTAGTAACAATACTCTATTTCTAGGCACTGATTTTGTGATCTCCAAAGCCTGATGTAGTAACAGTACTACATGGCTATCCCCCAAAAACATGTAGTAATATTACCCTATTTCTAGGCACTGATTTTGTGATCTCCAAAGTCTGATGTAGTAACAATACTACATGGCTATCCCCCAAACACATGTAGTAACAATACCCTATTTCTAGGCACTGATTTTGTGATCTCCAAATCCTGATGTAGTAACAATACTACATGGCTATCCCCCAAACGCATGTAGTAATATTACCCTATTTCTAGGCACTGATTTTGTGATCTCCAAAGTCTGATGTAGTAACAATACTACATGGCTATCCCCCAAACAAATGTAGTAACAATACCCTATTTCCAGTCACTGATTTTGTGATCTCCAGAGCCAGATGTAGTAACAATAATATATAGCTCTCCACCATACCCATCTAGTAACAATACACTATTTCTAGGGCACTGGTTTTGTGATTTCCAAGCCTGATGTAGTAACAATACTACATAGCCTTCCACCAAACCCATGTAGTAACAAAACCCTATTTCTAGGCATTGATTTGTTTTCTTCATATTCAGATGTAGTGACAATACTACATGGTTCTCCACCAAACCCATGTAGTAATAATACTCTATTTCTAGGCACTGATTTTGTGATCACCAAAGCCTGATGTAGTACCAATACTACATGGCTATCCCCCAAACACATGTAGTAACAATACGCTATTTCTAGGGCACTGGTTTTGTGATTTCCAAGCCTGATGTAGTAACATTACTACATAGCCTTCCACCAAACCCATGTAGTAACAAAACCATATTTCTAGGCATTGATTTATTTTCTTCAAATTCTGATGCAGTGACAGTACTACATGGCTCTCCACCAAACCCATGTAGTAATAATACCCTATTTCCAGTCACTGATTTTGTGATCTCCAGAGCCAGATGTAGTAACAATACTACATAGCTCTCCACCATACCCATGTAGTAACAATACGCTATTTCTAGGGCACTGGTTTTGCAGTTTCCAAATCTGATGTAGTAACAATACTACATTGCTCTCCGATGACATAATATTACTTGCAAATGTAGCATTTCTACATTGTTAAACTTGATTTGCTTTTGTAATAATGTTGCTCCTAGGAGACTGCATTGTTCTGAAGCTGTCATCAACAAGCCTGGTTTAATAGTATGACCAGTAATAATACAGTCTAGTTGAGATTGTTGAAGGTGCTATTTATAGAACTTAGAAGATATTCAGTATGTTGAAGTACTTGTACATAACATTTTATTCATCATGAAATATAGATATTTTCAACAGTAATGTAATGCAAAAATTCTTTCTCATGTAATAGAATTAAAATGTCACTAGCATCTCATGCTGTTTTTTCTGGTAGTTCTTCCATATAAGGCAGATATTTGGGTAATTGTTTTCCTTAGGAGGCTATTAAAGTTTCATATAAACTCTGTTCTGCTCTTCCATCGATCTTTTTTCAACATATAGCCTACACATAGAGTCATTGTCTCCACTAATACAGAGTTTTGCCCTCATCATTTTTCTGAAAATATAAAATAGTTTATTTGAAAACATTGCAGACACTAGCATGGAAATTGTGTTAATGCTGTTTTGATCCACCATGCACATAGCATACAATATGACCTTTAAAACTATATATGGTTACAGGGTGCTCTCAGTAGCTTCCAGGAGCTTACCCTAGGGCATCACGGGAGAATGGGAAGACCCAAGAGTGTAGTTATGAAACCTATTACATATGCCATCTTTCAGATCTCCACCTGCATTTCTTAAGAACCTACAATATGTATGTATGTATCAGCATACATATAGATGGATGGACATGCTGGATCGTATGTGTGTGTGTGTGTGTGTGATTTGGATTTTTAATGTAGCTTTAACCATTATTCAGTCATATCGCTACAATGCCCACAGTGTGGCAGTTTATATAGATGTCAAGCACTGGGGCATGATGTCCCACCCAGTCACAATATCCTGACACCAGGTCAAGCAGTCTTAACACTAACCTCTTAATGTCAAGGCAGGATCATATAATATCTGCCTTTACAAAAAAGTAGAATAATACATTTATTATGAAAACTGAATATAAACTTCTAAAATATTTTGTAATATTTAGTAGTAAGAATATTTTCAAGATGGCATTGATCAATTTCATATTAAATTATTTGATTTACCCAGTTTACTTTCAGTATCTGTTAGACCAGAAGTTGAAAGATTGTGTCAAGTTCCTGACTACTTTGTAGTAATGACAAACATTAAACTGCATGCAATTGCAAAACAACACTTAATATTAAGGCCAATAGACTTCAGATTTCAAATGGACAGTAATGTCCATACTCTCATGATGAACATTATATGTGAGAGTTAGAGTCATTGCAGTGATGATTTATCACATAATCTGCATATGAACTATGGCAATTATACAACGAGTCAAGTTACTTAAATCATGGTATAAGAAAATTTCCTAACCTGTTTTATCTTCAGGTGATGGAAACTTTTATTCCACATGTCCAAAAATGTTGACTGAATAACTGCATGGATCATTTGTTTTTTTCTTCATGCAGATTCTGCTCGTATATTGTTAATTTTCTAGATTTGTAAGGCAGCATCATATCACCATTATCTGTAATTCTGTCAGCATGGTGGTATGCATAATCCTGAAGCCAAGATATTGCATGTTCTCTTCCTTGTCCTTGACCACTCTCTTTTCTGTATCCAGCTGAAATTGTGCCACCCTTAGATTTCTTTATGTATTTGTAATATAAATATTTGTCAATCCTATACAAACATCTAAAGCAAATCCACAAACACTCTTTCCATCGACCGCTCTGGTGGCCTAGTGGTTAGAGCGTCCGCCTCGGATGCGGGAGGTCATGGGTTCGATTCCCGATCGAGTCATACCAAAGACTTACAAATATGGTACAGTAGTAACATTTGCTTTGCTTGGCGATCAGCATAAAGATGTTAGTGTTGGGACTGGTCGGCCTGCGTACCAGGATACTGTGACTGGGTGGGACATCATGACAAAATTTCTGCAGCATGATACCCCAGTGCTAGATATCACTATAAACTATCACTCTGCAGACATCATAGTGATATGACTGAAAAAGTTGTTAAAGCTATGTTAAAAATCCAAATCACGCATACACACACACACACACACACACACACATTTTCCACCATCAGTAAAATAAGAAACATTCCTTTTTTTGTCCTTCCCATCAGCTATTTTGTCCAAAAAAAGCACTCAACTCTGCTTTCAAAACAATTGTTCAGTATCAATATCTTGCTTCTTTGATATCAGTTTCTGTTATCATTTTTAGACAGTAATTTACACATTGTTTTGCTTTCTGTAAGCATCTTCTTACATCTTGCATAGCTTTTCCCAGCAGCTTGGAGTTGTAAGTTCTTAATTGTTTGCTCTTATTCGATTTCCATGTATCATCAAAGATGTAATTGTATATGCTTAAATCATAAATGTATATACTTAAATTGTAGGTTTTAGAGTTAAATTGTGTTACAAAATGTATAAGATTAAATTTGATTTTTGTTCTTTTATTTTACTTCATATTTTGGTACAAGAACATAAACATCAGTAAAACACACTTTATAGCTATAATGATTCAACAATGAACATTTTAACTTCAAAATACAAGAAAATTAGAATTGTTTCAGCTCTCTTAAATGACACTAAAACCCCGAGCATCACCACATACCCTATCTTCCAGCAGCAAATAATGTCATAACTAATTAACAAACATATTTCTTGGTAAAATGCAATTCTGGATAAAGTGCATACATCTGTTGTTGGGTTTAATGCCATTTTTCAGCACACGAAAGGCTATACATGGCGGCCAGTATTAATGGTGGAGGAAGAGCCCAGAAAAACCCCGGAAAGAACCACCGACCCACGAGAAACTACTGGCAAGCTTTCTCACCTACCCACATTAGCCGAAACCAAGACTCGAACCCACACAGACAGAGGTGAGATGGCAGTGATCCGTAACGGAGATCGCTTATGACCACTCCGTCACTTGCATACATTTGATGTCACATGAAAACTAAGGATAGCTAAGATCATGAACATCTTTATATGATGAAGTGAACATTTAAGACTTAAGTTAAGTGGATAAGTACATTTAGGTGTGTCCCTCTCCCAGTTTTGAGGCTTAAATTGCATGCTAGAACTGGAAACTACATCAATAGATTTACAGTTATTTATGTATTGCTGTGATGTGCTTATATTAATGGCACAATAAGAACTGTAAAAATTCTACACATACCTACATCTACAAAATGTATTGTTCCACACCACCTGGTTAAATAATAAATGATACTAAATTTTAATCAGAAGTAGGATATTGAAGAATCATATAAAATAATGTAATTGCCAACCGCTACATCTGAAATAAAAAATGGTAGATATTACAATTAATTACAAGCAGAATATATAAAATCCTCAAATACATTGCATTTATTTTAAGGTTTATAAATATTTTGTGGTATAACATTTAAGATGCTACATACCTTGATCCCTTCAGTAAATGATGGGTTTTCCATCTGGATATCCATGACGCAACTGATTGAATCTACTGGTTTTGTAGAAGTTATTGCTGATCCAAGTCCATCAACATCATCTTTCTTAGTCATGTAGTCATCTTGAAAAGTTTTGTGTTCCTCTGCAGCTGATGTATCTGAAGCATCATGACTTTTTGACAGATCTTCTTGCAAAGAACTTCCCAATTTGTCAATAAGTGCTGTACCCAGAACTTCAATACTTTTGGATATATCATTATCCTGTCACACATAATTGTCCATTAATGAGGTTCCTAAAGCATTATTACTTTCAGTTTCATAATTGTTTTCCATGGAATTGCATAGTTCATCAAAGACAAAGTCTGTTTCACTGGCCATTTCAGTGTTATATGGCAATACATTCAAGGATTTACTTCAGGCAGCTTATAATACTATCCTATTTAATAAGACATATGTTTACATTTACTGCTGGATATTAGCAGTTATAATACAAAGCACTGGGCATTGCATGAATCACGTCTAGCATAGCTAATGTTAGTAATTGGATTTTCTCCAGTCCTTACCCTTCTGCATTGTTTTGCAACTAGAGAGCCAATTGGGATCCCATTCATTACCCAACAGGTGCTGACATTTAGTTTGATACTCCCATCATTAGTTCTCAGACACTAGTTAATTGTACAAATATAGTCCAACAAAACCCACAATTGTCTTGCTATCATGCAAAAGAACTGCTCTGCCATTCTCTGTAACTGTTATCTCAACAGCTGTTAACTTTGATCTTTTCACACAAGGGATTTGTCTCTCCATTTGAAGTAATTATAAAATAACTTTACCAAACCTGAGTTTTCTCCATAATACAAGTAGGAGGGGGATATGCATTCCTTTATTCTTGAAACACTCAATTTCCTTGCATGCACTCTGATTAAAAGTATATTTAAGATGGAATAATGTTTACAACAGATGTAGACAGAAATGGGGTTGCATTTCTGTCCTACAGAATAATGATTACATCATATGGACAAGAACTTTGAGTATGTATGTATGTATGTATGTATGTATGTATGTATGTGTGTATGGCACATCTGCCAGTAGCTTCTCATGGGTCGATTAATTAATTAATTAATTAAATAATTAATACTGTGCTGAAAAATGGAGTTAAACCCCACAACAACAAAAACATCAACAATGGCACATCTGCACTATCATGGCCACCACACAGAGCCAGGTTAATTAGGTAGTAATATTAGTTAAGTTTAATTTGCTGATAATTGTAACTGATGAGATAAGCCACTCTCAGATTTGAGCAAATTCATGTGGGTGCTCTTTGGACTGATTGAATGTATTTTTAAATTTTATTTGAAACAACTTCCAAACTCAATATCAAGCCCTAATAGTCAGGGTTGATTCATCATGCTAAAACTAGTATACACATAGGTAGACCATCTCGAAACATCAAAGCCTAGAGAAAAAAAAACGTTTGGAGGACATGTGCAATATTATTAATAAATCAACTCATCCATATATCCAGGATCGCATAATCCCTAAATTTTCATAAAAATACTCAAGATAACTAGTAGATCTACTTGGTGTTTTTTTTTAAAACAGTAACATTTCCAAGTCTGGACATATATTTGTTCAGTCAGAAAGTGCTCTTGTTTTTACATCTTAATGAATCTCTCTCTCTCTCTCTCTCTCTCTCTCTCTCTCTCATTAGGAATATATTTCAACGTTAGTGGTTTTTCACACTCTTCTGCTGGGGAACTAATGAAGTTTTTTTATGACCACTGACCCCCCCTAAAAAAACATTGATGTTTTTTATGACCACTGACCCCCCCTAAAAAAAACATTGGCTAACCTAGTCTGCCCTCCTGTTAAGCAAGATACATTGTATGATAAATAAACTAATATACTGTACTTGCTCCATTCATTGGAATTAATTATTCAAATTGTATTCTTATGCTTTAGTGACAAAATATAAATTATTTAAGTATTAACTATATTATCTAAATAATTGAGAATTGTTGTTGAAAAACTATTTTGCACATATATAAAAGCTTTTTAATACATCTACTACTACTACTACTAATTTTAATAATAATCTAATTTTAAACTTTTTAGTCAGACAGTTTAAGGCCAGCAAGGCAACACATTTATTAAAAAATATATGATTTTAAAATAAATTTTGATCTTTTTCAAATGATCTTGCTAAAATATTTTTCTTATAAAATATATGCT
This sequence comes from Sinohyriopsis cumingii, assembly GCA_028554795.2. Classification (NCBI taxonomy): domain Eukaryota; kingdom Metazoa; phylum Mollusca; class Bivalvia; order Unionida; family Unionidae; genus Sinohyriopsis; species Sinohyriopsis cumingii. The sequence goes on from CM068838.1 coordinate 82,003,166, forward strand.
GAAAAGGTAAATGTAAAAAAACATCAAACACATATTCTCATGAAGGCCGTAACAGTCTCTAGGCTGAAATTTTGCTTTGAAATCAATTTCATTACTTCTTTTTAACTGCTGAATGTGGAAACCATCTCTGATATTCTTCAACAATAACACCATTTTTAATTTAACTGCTATGGTGGACATACTGGAATCCATATTGGCATCATTATTATTTAGGACCAACAAGACATCATAAGAAGTCTTTTGGTGGAAATCCCATGTTGATATTAATTTCTATTTTGGAGGAGAACAATCTGGTGCACGCTCTTCATGTTAATCTTTAAATAATCCCAACCCTTTTTTCTAAACATATGGATAACAACTTAGTTCACTATATGAATTTGTGGAAAGCATTATCATATTAATGTCTACCATTTTTTCTTTAAATCAAAAAATATTTTATTCTCATCATGCTAAAAATATTTACAACTCTCTCTCTCTCTCTCTTTACATTATTTGATTGTATCAAGGCCTCATTGGTTGTTAACACCTGCTGTGCATCCAACTGTGTTTTGCTAACATCATCAGCATGCTAAACAATTATGAGCTCACAGTTAGCAAATTCCTCAGTAAGGAGAGTGCAAGGATCAGATGTTTACAGTGATAGCGTGTTTGAGCCCAAAAATCTTCTTTATACCCATAAAATAACAAAGTTTTGTATGGAGACTTCATTTATAATGCTATGGAAAGTATAAGAAAGCAGGTTTGGATTACTGAACTATAATTTATACTCTGGAAAGCCAATATGCAGCTAGCAAAACTGCATCAGAAAAACAAACCAAGTAAATCTAAGAATCTACCCCCACCCCCACCCGGGAAAAGCCATTTACAATGAGCTCGCAATAAGGACACAAGCACCTACCCGCCCCCCAACATGCAGTGGCCCAAATTCGCTGTTTAAAACCCAACAAACCCAAACACATGTACTAAAGTTATATTAGCACCCCATGACTCCGTTCCAGCATATGCTTGTAAAGAGTTGGAGGTGTCACACTGTTGTTTGTTTCTAAAGGTCATGGTTTGTAATTTAAGTATTCCCCGTTCTCCCAATTTTGGATTTCATGTGTGCATTTCTTTTTCTTCATGTCAGGTTGTTCTTTGTTTCATTTTGTCATATTTTTTGAGTTGTCCCTGCATGCTGGTTGTGAGATGTACTCCATTACCACCCGGTAGATAGGTTAGTTTCCATTCTCAGGTCAATACTTGCAAACACTAGTGCTTGTGAGTGTTTTCCTGCCTTGAACCTTACATGCATGAAGGGGCCCCGAGTGGCCGAGTGGTCTAAAGCGCTCTCTGTTACATATCACTGCCATCTCACCTCTGTCAGCATGGGTTCAAGTCTCAGATTCGCCCAATGTGGGTATGTGAGAAACCTTGCCAGTAGCTTCTTGTGGGTCAGTGGTTCTTTCTGGGTTTTGTCTCGGGTTCTTCCTCCACCATTAATACTGGCCGCCTTGTATAGCCTATTGTGTACTGCAAAATGACATAAAACGCTACAACAGCAACAACATGCATGAAACTTAGGATCGTACTCCTTTTTCCATTGCAGAAGTCCAGGTTAAAATTTGTGCTCCCCTCCCCATTTTGTTATCATTATTATTTTGAAGTGAATTGCCATAGTCATTAAAGTCCGGAGTGGTGCTGTTTGTGTGTGTTGTGATGTAACTGTACGCTTAAAAATAATCATTAGAAACTAATTTAGACAAATAGTGCCTCTAACACAATGTGCAGGAGAAAGTGGGCCGAAATCCCGCCAGCTGATGACATTTGGAAGACAGCAGGCGGTGAAGCTGAAATCAAATTACCAAACAAGACTGATAAGTGCGCCCATATAAACACGCAACCTAATGACGAATGATAAACGCAGAAGGATCTAACATGAGGACATATACGAGTGATTCATGCAAAATACCACAGGGGAGAATTAGCAGAAAATAACCAAGAAATAGAGCACTAATTACAAACTAATTCTTAAACACAGTGCGAAATAAGAACAAATGAAACTTTTGAAACCAAAATTTTCTTTACCTTGCCTACAATAAAAAAATTGATACCCACGACAACAAAACTAACATAGTATATCTCCCTGGAAAAGCCATCTCAGGATGTGCTGGCTGAGAGGACATCAGACCACCTTCAAGCAAAAAACTGCATTAGAAAAATCGGTTTGGTCTCACTAGTGCACATCCCATTTGAGCGCCGCTCAGTGAGGCGCTGAAGAAAAAAAATTCTCATTAGAGCTAATCCCGTTAGAGCGCAAAAAAATCTCACTACAGCGCATTCCCAATAGGGCGCGGAGAAAAAAATTAAGTTCAACAAGATTGAATCGCCATCACGTTTGATGTTATATATATATATATATATATATATATATATATATATATATATATATATATATATATATATATATATATATATATATTATAATATGTACAAAAACGGCGGTCTCGTCACTATTAGAAAATGTGATGTGATTTTGATTTTTAACGTAGCTTTAACAATTTTTCAGTCATATCGCTACGATGTCTTCAATGTGGCAGTTTATAGTGATGTCCAGCACTGGGGCATCATGCCGCAGACATGTAGCATGATGTCCCACCCAGTCACATTATCCTGGCACCAGGCCGACCAGTCCTAACACTAACCTCTTAATGCTGAACGCCAAGCGAGGCAGCTGTTAGTACCATTTTTTAAGTCTCTGGTATGTCTCGCCTGGGGATCGAACCCACGACCTCCCGCATCCGAGGCGGACGCTCTAACCACTAGGCCACCGGAGCGGTTCTATTAGAAAATAATTACTGGACAGAAACCAGAGAAACATCAATACACATAATTTTATACAACTATTATACCTGACACATGTTTATTCCTTTTGTACGCAAAAAAGCAAGTAGATAAAAAATGTAATGCAAATTAAAATATAATGTAGTCATTCCTTGCACAAACACGATATTACATGAATAAAACAATATAGATACATATATAACACAAACACAATACTGTAATAGATTGATCCTTGGTCAAGATCACTATAATTTAGAGACCATGTTATAGAAACCAGTCGCAAGACCTAGTGTCTGAAGAAGGAGGTATATGTCATAAAGAAATATACCGGGAAGGAAAACAAAGAAACCAGCTCCAGGGACAGTATGAGTATGACACATCGTAAAATAATAAAATGCAAAGATCAATGATCAACCGCTCGAACGAGAATAATAAATACTGTGTTTCTTCAAAATTCTTTTGATTAGTTTGCACTCTAGTCATACTAGTTCTTCGCGCTCTAATGGGATGTGCCCTAATAAGATTAGCTCTAGTAGGACAAAAATATTTTTTGCGCTCTAGTGGGATAAGCTCTAATGGTTTGCGCTCTGATGAGACGTTACCAGAAAAATCATCTGGTCTATGGAAAGCCTTCCAAGGTGGCTAGTAAAATTACACCAGAAACTCTTCTGATTAGCATATTTTCCATCACGTAATATTTCTTTTTATTGTCATAGTAATGTATTTTTTGCATTAGGATCTTACTTTTGTTGACATTGATATAACCTAAGCCCAGTTCGCAAACATGTTGAAATTATTGTAATATTATGTACTTTAATGTACAGTGTCTAAGATGTAACATTGATGTGATACACAGAGAGAGCTTAGTTTGTAGGCTGGATACTGGCCTATGCCACCCTGGGTTAGCATGATATAGACAATAATGTGTTGAAAGTGCAATAAAAAGCACAAGAAAATTGATGCTGGGAAATGTCTGAGGCCCAAAAAGTATATTTAATATTGCACTATTATATATATAAAGCACTCAGCATTACAGATCACTGCCATCTCACCTCTGTCTGCATGGGTTCGAGTCCAAGGCTCGGCTAGTGCATGGGTACATGGGAAAGCCTGCCAGTAGCTTCTCGTTGGTCGGTGGTTCTTCCCTGGATTTTCCAGGGTTCTTCCTCCACCATTAATACTGGCCGCCATGTATAGCCTATCTTGTGCTGAAAAATGGCGTTCAACCCTAGAACAACAATTAATATATATATATATATATATATATATATATATATATATATATATATATATATATATATATATATATATATTGAAATGACTAGTATATATAATCTACTAAGCACTTTAAATACTTTGCTCAGTTAGATGCACAAATCAATTTTGGGATTTTAAAAAAATACTCCAGGGGGAAAAAGTGATAGGGGTCAGCAACAAAAAACAGAGATGGTCAGCCAAACAGAAACACACATATTTACTTTACTTGCCTAATGTAGTGATTTTTGCTGAGATGTGGCTTAAGCATAGTATTCTAAATGATGAAATACAGGAAGGAAAGGTTGCACTTGAGTGTAATGCAAGCATTAAAAAAAAACAACATTCAGACTGTTCTACAGTGTGACTTGGACATTTCTGACCTTGAATGTACATGGATAGAACTAAATAATACAGGGAAGAAGGTAGTAGCTTCATGGATATGATCACCTAATTATAACATAGCTGCTTGGGAGCAACTTGAATTTAGTATTGAGATAGCCCAATCCACTAAACTTAATCATTTCGTTTCAGTAGATTTTAACTGAAAAGGTTTCTCCTTCCTGAATAAAAGAATATCATTGTTTTGAAACTGAAACTCAGTTAATGTATAAGGATATAGGAATGGTCCCAAATTCGGTTGGCTACATTTAATTCAAAGAAGACTGAATTAAATCTAATACATTATCACGAAAAGGTACTCAAACTATCCAAATATGTATACATGGCTGAAACAAACATGCAAGAAATTACTTAATGTATACATATGGGTGTTATCTTTGTTAGTGATTCCTCATTGTACACACATACTCAATATATTCCTGATAAAACCTGCAAGAAAGTGTAAAACTTGAGAAAGTTTCAAATACAAACCAGATTGATTCTCCTTGGAAAAATGTGCACAATGGTTATATTTTATCAAGGTTTGGCTGAACTGCAGTCTCATTCTGTTGAACCTTGGACTAATAATGACTTAATGGACAGAATGATTTTTGTGTTAACATACATATATACAGATCTAGTTAAAGCATAATAAAGATGGTATTCCTTAGTAGATATGAATGTAATAGTGCCACTAATGTTCTTGTTTCAGGTTTTCTTTTTGTTTTTATTCAACTTAAAGAATTCTACACAGAGCATACATTCTATGAATTCTGTAATGTTCTTAAGTAAATGATAGCTATTTTAAGTCAATTTATGACCAGGTATGTGTATCTGCCAAAAGAGACAGTCTCATTGCACCAAGAGTGACAGTCACATTGCAGTTAAGAGTGACAGTCACACTACAGTAAAGAGTGACACTCACATTTCACCAAGAGTGACAGTCACATTTCAGTAAAGATTGACAGTCACACTACAGTAAAGAGTGACACTCACATTTCACCAAGAGTGACAGTCACATTGCTGTAAAGATTGACAGTCACACTACAGTAAAGAGTGACACTCACATTTCACCAAGAGTGACAGTCACAGTGCAGTAAAGATTGACAGTCACACTACAGTAAAGATTAACAGTAACATTGCACCAAGGATGTATGTCACATTGCTGTAAAGAGTGACAGTCACACTGCACCAGAAGTGACAGTCACACTTATTAAAAAGTGATGGTCAAACTGCAGTAAAGAGTGACATTCACACTGCAGTAAAGAGCAAGCCTCCTTGAAGTAAAGAGTGACAGTCACATTGCAGTAAAGAGTGAAAGTCACATTGCACTAAAGTGTGTGTGTGTGTGTGTGTGTGTGTGTGTGTGTGTGTGTGATTTAGATTTTTAATGTACTTTAACAATTTTCCAATCATACCGCTACGATGTCTGTAGTGTGGCAGTTTATAGTGATGTCTAGCACTGGGGCATCATGTCACATTATCCTGATACCAGACCGACTAGTCCTATCACTAACCTCTTAATGCTGAGAGCCAAGTGAGGCAGCTGTTAGAACCATTTTTGTAAGTCTTTGGTATGACTCAGCTGGGGATTGAACCCAGGACCACCCACATCTAAGGCAGATGCTCTTACAGCTAGGCCATCGGAGCGGTGTGCAGTAAAGAGTGAGTCACATTGTACTAAGAGTAACAGTTAGCTTGCAGTAAATTACTTAACTGGAAGCCCACAATTTATGAGAAAACATTAAAATGTTAATTGCAATCTACAAAACATGTACAGACTGTGAAATGGTGAGAATTACAGCAAATTCAATTTCTAAAATCAAGTGAAACATATATGTTACTCCTGCTGACACAAATGTAATATACTCTTGTGTTTGCATGAAGTTCAGGCATGTATAATACCTGTAATTAGTTTGCCGTTTTATCCACCATTGCATGCAATAATCAATAACAATGATACCGTGATTTTCAGAATCACTGCAAAGTTATAACGCTTGTACGTGTCTAGTTTTAATATGACTAGTAGACACACAAACCATAAGATATCATGTTACTACATACCACTGCATATAGTATGAGCAAAGATAGTATTAATATTAATCTGTATTATATCTAAGAATAGCAGACAATGGGACATGTATAACATTTGGCTGTATCCATGGCAGATATATTAGTTAGATTGCATCAGTGCATGTTTAAAGCCTGCTTTTGAAGACATCCAGACCGTGAGCAAGACATTTTATGCACAATTTTCAATTTGTAAATAAAATTTGTACAGCTAGCTAAATATGCTTAGTGTTATGAAGTAAGGTTGAGGGGTAACTCACTGTTACCAATTTTTTAAATGATTAGCAATAATATCTGAATGATCAGCACTCATTCCAGGTAATCAATACAGTACTAATACATATGACATAAAATAGCCATCACAAAACCCAAAACATTTAGAATTGAATGTTATTTGGGTTCAAGATGGAGAGATTAGAGGAAGTTGAGATTAGATTTTAGTTCAAACCTTTAAATGCATCAGAAAAAAACACTTTTTAAAACATAGTAATAAGCTATCATGAGTCTAACCATCTTAGTATATATTTTCATATAATTTTTACATTTGGATAGAGAAGTGATCTATGATTTTTTTGCAAAACTGACAAGATGCAATCCTAAACCTATTTGTTAGGATAGTTTATGACATCGGCACTGTTTGGAGGAAAATATATTGTTTGCTACATGTAATTGCATTAAATAAACTGAACCAATCAAAATTACTATATTGTAGCTACATACATAATCATTTATTGTAGCAAGATATTGTTGTCTGCAAGCGTGTTTGCTAGAAGCACACTGATGCAGAAAATGTCATACAGTTTGAAAAAATAATAGCTACAGCATTATAACTTTGAGTACAATGCTTATTTTTTTATACTGGAGCATAAATCAGTGAGAGAGAGAGAGAGAGAGAGAGAGAGAGAGAGAGAGAGAGAGAGAGAGGAATGGGTACACAAAACGTGTGAGGGCTGGAGTGATTTTTTGGCCTAAAATTCATTTTGGTATGATAATCATATTAGACTAGACATGGTTTTTTATGTAAGTGGCTATGCCTGACATTCTTGCTTGAAAACAATTCAAGTAATATGGTTCTGATAGCTTTTTCTACTTTTTTTACTTGAATGAGTTACTAAACAGCAAGTTCCAATCTGTTATTTATTGTACACTTTTACACAGGTGTAGGGGAGTCATGCACATGAAATTGTTGATTATGTTTAGATCTTAATTGTCATCTTCTCTAAACAAAGGATGACTGTGAACTACAGGCACTGATACTTTGAAAACCATGCAACTAAGGCAGGTGCTCTGATAATTAACAGAGATTGATGTCTCACTGGACAATCAGGACCAGCAAATATATTTAGTAACACCATTAGAGATAACTGTGGTTGATACTTGTACTAACAGCTGAAATAATTTTCAGCCTAACACCCTGTGTGTCAAGGCTGTCTTCATTAACAAATTCCCATGGGTCAGTGTTGAACAGAGTCAGTGTTTGAACCATGCTGCCTCTAATGTTAACCCTCTGCTTTTGAAAAGAGCATCACTCTGAATATAGAATGAAGATGATCAGTTTTATATGCAGTTTATTAATTACAATGAATGGAATAAAGGTATGGTATATCACTCAGCTGACAACTTATGCTGGTGTGACAAATTATGTGTGTGTGTGATTTGAATTTTTAACGTAGCTTTAACAATTTTTCAGTCAATTTGCTATGATGTGTGATGTCTGCAGAGTAGCAGTTTATAGTGATGTATAGCACTGCAGCACCGTGACACAGACATGTAGCTGCAGAGTAGCAGTTTATAATGATGTATAGCACTGCAGCACCGTGACACAGACATGTAGCATAATGTCCCACCGAGTCACATTATCCTGACACCAGGTCATCCAGACCTAACACTAGCCTCTTAATGCTGAGTGCAAAGCGAGGCAGCTGTTGGTACCATTTTTGTAAGTCTTTGGTATGACTTGGCCGGGGATCAAACCCATGACCTCCTGCATCCAAGGCAGATGCTCTAACCACTAGGCCACGAGAGCGGTCTTGAACAATGTTACCATTTGTAACTTTACGTGAGCCAGGGAATAATCAATATAACTGCCATTGCAAATCTTTTAGAAAAGTAATCTCTAGATGCAATTGGGAATAAGAATTATGAAGTAGAAACATTAATATACAAGTTATCTTGACAATGAAATGATGTTCACAGTGATAAGACAGGGCATGGCATACAATAACTTTCTTTTATATGATATCAAGGTAGGTACTGTAATGAGTTGATAAAAACCCAGAGGATAATTTTGTTTTCCTTGTTACTGTAAGTATTTGTTCTTAGAGTCTGCTTCATTAGCTATAATATTGTTGACCCACAGAGCCGGATTTTACTGGATGCTTTTTGTGTTTTGCTTTTGATGGTTTTGTCAGCACCATTATAACCAAATACTTTTCCCAAGGACACACCAAAGTGGTTAGCCCAATGCTGGCTTGAGCAGACTGTCAAAGCTTGAATGTTAGGATTATGAGTCTGATTCCCTATGAAATGAGCCATCACAGGTTGCTTTACTAGGTGAAATTACATACATACATACATACATACACAAATACATACATACACACACAAATACATACATACATACATTCTTATCCATACATACATACATACATGCACACACACACACATACATACATAAACACACAAATACATCCATCCATCCATACACACATACAGACATACATACATAGATACATACAGTCTTTCCCATGCACAGTTACAACACATTTACATACTGATATAGACAGAATATGTGAATGTCTTGTACTTGGAATTGTTGTAAGACAGCATGTTCAAGTACAAAGTGTGGAAAGTATAAAATACAATGAAGTTATAATGTCCTGAACATCTAATTAGGTCAATTATATGTTTTTGCTTAATTGTGCTAAAATGTTTTCAAAATCTAATTCTGAAAAGTCCTCATCCAGGTGACCCTGCACAGCTACAGGGGAACAGCTGCAGAATCACATATCAACAGGTTTCTCTTTGTAGCAATTACAGTCAATTGGATTCCAACAAACTGACATTGATAATCTGAAATATGATAGCCTTCATGTCCTCCAGTCCAGTAATTGGGTTTCTCATAACAGGCAAACTGATATCATTTTGCCTGGTCATTTCTGAAACTCCATCCTTAGTGAAGTGACATAGGTGGTCCCTTCTATGATACAAGTCTGAGAGGGATCACACCAATAAACAGCAAAGCCAAATGGCACAGAAAGATAAGTGGGGGATGAAAGACAATCTTTTTGTTTTGAAAGATGTTTTGATGACAGAAAAGAAGATACTTCACATATCTGTAACAGCAGTCAGACAACATGCAAAGGTATATTTTCAATGTCATGATATTTGACAATTGATTTAATATTTTCTTTTAATTTGATAGTTATATTTTCATTTGACTTTTTTAATCTTATTTAATGTAATTTCCATAAACAAAATTGACATCAAACTGGTTAATTCAAAACTAGTAAATTGCTTTCTTTTAAAGATGGATGAATATTTTATATGAGATTTTCCAAGTCATATTTATTTTTTGTTTTCAAGCTATACAGTAGATGTGATTAGCTATATCAGTTATGTATGTAAAATGTATTGGCTTTAACTGAGCTGCATATTGTATTTAAGCTTTAGAATGGCCTTATAGATATCAGTAAATATTATTTCAAGGTATTTTATATACGAATTTGATGTATTGTGACTAGTACCACAATAATAACCCAAGCAGGCCTTTAGTCTAAAAGACAATAACATCATTAGGCTGGGTAATAAGACTTGGAAGATATTCTCCATTTGGTCATTATGAAAGATACACAGCTGCAAGTCCGGTAATGTTAAATACTTCGACCATACATTTATTCATATTGGAAGCATTTGTGGAGAATTAACTAAAAAAGAACCTCTACAATATATGCTATGAATATTGGACACTGGTAGGAAGAATACAAAAGACACAATTTTATATATATAGGATAACTGATTATAAAAGTCCTTACTTCATAACGAGGTCCACAAACATAGACCACACTATAAGTAGGATGTGAGTTACCAAGGAACCTCCAAAAGTTGAGAAAAAAAATCCCTTTGATAGCAAGAAAACTGCTGGGGGGAGGAAGCGGCGTTAGGGAACTGTGCTGTTTATTGACTAATTCCTCATTTTACAATCATGTCGATATTAAATGTCTGTGAAATCCAACTCTTTATTTTACGAAGTATTTATTTTGCTTGGCTGCCTTGTCATCTTCGTGTTACATACACAATAACATTTATAAGTGTTCGATTGATCAAATGAAGTGAGTTCACCCGACATATGATCGGGGTTGCTAGATTTTAAGTTTGTAGAGTTTTCATGCCTTTTAGCTTTTCTTTTATTCCACCTCCTTTATTTGATACAAAAGACATACTTAATATGTTAATACAAAGGAGACCAGCTTTTAATTCAATGCAACAATACAACAAATACTTCCGGAAGTCAGTTATCAAAACACGGTCGGCACTTAATTAGGTTTTCAGAAGATGCTAGCAGACATAGCTGTTACGGTAGATTGACGCATTTTACGTTTAATTGCAAGAGGACACATTGCATTTATGATGATTACACTAAAAAGGAACTAAAAGATGGAACGAAAACACTAATTTCAATTGATAAAAATTTTATTTAATTTGTATTTATTTATTAAAGTACTGTCTCCACTCGGTGTGAGTGACATTTTCATTGATCAAAATTTCCTTACATGTCGTTAATTGCAGTGTGCTAGGAATGTCGTAATGAAAGAAAATTAAAAATATTGTATGACCTATTTTTAAATTTGATAATTCATAGTGCTGATTAACATTTCTAGGTCCTATTTACCTTTTTCAACGATAAAGTGAGCAATACATCAAAGTTTCCATTACCAATTTTGATCGCGATTTTCTTCAAGTTCAACAAAGGGATCAATTTTTGGGGTATGTTCTGGTTTAAAAAGTGGGATCCATGCCTGATCCTACGTTATAAGTTATCAGGGCATGAGTTATCGAGGGAGCATTGTACTTTGTTAGCTTAATTCCAAATGCACACTTATTATTAAGCTTATATTTTTGCAAATAAATGTTAGTGATTATTCGGCATGATTCTGACTAACTTTATTAAATTCCATTGTACAATTCAATACAAATCAATAATGCCTAACATTTATCCCCATGATATGTATCTTTATGCCAATGTAAAGTTTACAGAGGTTTACTCATTCATGTAGTGGGTCTATGGGCCTTTTGTCTTTAGGACATTTGTGACAGACAATTAAACATCTGTATGCTTTAAAGTGTACGTTTCTCAAGATTATATCTTTAATTATTTCATCTTCACAGATTGTATGCAGTTGGTTTTTAGATTAGAAGTAACAAATTAATTTTTTTTTATCTTTGATTGCAGGAATGAAAAAGGATCAGAAGGCACAGACCAAGAGTTAGCTCTTGTTGAATACACCCACAAATTTTTGTATCTGGCCATTTCTTCAGACGAAAACACTTAATATTTTGTAAAGAACCAATAGCAAAAATGCAAAATGAGAAATTGGCATTAGGCAAAATGTCAATGAAGCTTAATAGAAAAGGCAAACAGATTATAGATACAGCTTATCTACCATGTAAATTGTTTGGACATGTCACCAAATATATAATTTCAATGAAAAATATTAACAAGAATTGGCTGGAAACTAGAGAAAGAAATTATTTAAAATAAGTCTAACAATTGTGGCAGTCGCACAAAACTGCAAAACTGATATTAATCATATGACAAAAGTAAATTGCTGTACGATCTGTGTGATATATTTTCCTTTTGAGACCGGTTTGATTCTTTCAAGACATCACTGTTTTGAGCAAAATTTACAAACTTGTTCAATCTTTAATGCTAACATATGAAACTTATGACATAATCTCTATAGGAAGTATTTTGTACTATTTTGTGAAGACAGTATATGCACACTTGTTACTGTTTGCTTCTTTACAAAGATATGATTGCGCTATTATAACCATTAGGGCTGTTCCATTTAAACATACATGGTACCCAGGGAAGGCAGTTTTTTAAAAATATATGACAGGGTACTTTGATTTCAACGAGTTCATATTAAAATGATAAGAAATTTCTAAATGGCATCTATGGGTGAGTACCCTTCTTTAAAAGTGCCTTCCCTTTGTCCCATGGAGGTTTTAATGGAACATCCCTTATTATCTAGAACAATGTTCATTATTCAGTTTAAAGTGACACACTTGTTAGGTATCTATCTGTGCACAGATCATAGAAAGAAGGCTTAGCATGGTCTTCAGGATGACAAACTTGATATAGGGTTGACATCTTTCTTTGTATCCAGATATTATTTCAAAATAAAATCTATAACTAGTCACATTTAACATCAGCACCTCTTAGTATAAGCAAATATCAAATGATATGTAAATTTATTCAGGAATCACCTTAAATTTAATTAGGTATATGGTATGTTTGGCAATATAGTGATATTATCACCTTCATAGACACATTTACTGGGAGCACACAAAATATCAAATATGTCTTCATTTGCATCATCACCTGAACATATTTTCCCAATAGTCAAAACAAGCATTTTAAGCTGAAAAAGCTGCTGTTGTAATTGTTGTTTTGTTTATAAAATATACATTCTTATTGTATCTTTTCTGAAGGGTAAATCAATTGTACCTCAAAGTTGAATGAGAACTATGTCATTATTTTCGTCCATCTTGATTAATCTTATCAATAAAAGTGGACTTATTTTTGTGACCTCTTCATATGTGTAACATTCCTATGTCATACACAATTCAGACACTGTGTATTGACATTGCTATAACAAATTTTAACTATTGTGTTTGTGTTCTTTGAAAGCTAAAAGGAACATCACTGAAAGTTTCCTTTGAATAGTTCAGTGTAAATCTAACTTTTTAAGCTCTATCATTAATTAAGGAAAGTTTCAAAGTTGCTGCAATATTAACAGTATGCCTTTTTGACATGGACTCCCGTTTTGATTAAAAATGTGTCCAAAAATAATAATCATTGTGCTTTGATCTGGGATAGAAATTTTCCACTTGGGATTACAGATCTGCATCAAACACTCAGCACAGCCTTGTGTACCACTTTAAATTCTGAGCCAAGGATGGAATGTTCATAGTCTACACAGAGGCACATGATGGATTCTATTATTACTACTATGGGCAGTGATGTGATGTGATGTGATTTTTGGTTTTTAACGTAGCTTTAACAATTTTTCAGTCATATCGCTACGATGTCTGCAATGTGGTAGTTTATGGTGATGTCTAGCACTGGGGCATCATGCCGCAGACATGTTGCATGATGTCCCACCCAGTCACATTATCCTGACACCAGGCCGACCAGTCCTAACATTAACCTCTTAATGCTGAACGCCAAGCGAGGCAGCTGTTAGTACCATTTTTTAAGTCTCTGGTATGACTCGGCTGGGGATCGAACCCATGACCTCCAGCATCCGAGGCGGATGCTCTAACCACTAGGCCACCGGAGCGGTTACCATGGGCAGTCTCCACTTGGGAGGGTAGTACATTTGATAATCAGTAGAGTAATATAAGAATATAAAAAGCATTTACAACTAATATTAAACACAAAGGTCAAGTCATATAGGAATAACAACACATCATTTTTTTATATTCTGAAGGCAGTGTGAGGCATAGATCTAGTAATCTTACATCAGATATTTTAAACAACCAAATGAATGTTCTACTGTTACCATGGAAATAGGGTAATGTTGATACTTGTGCTTTGGAATTAACGATGTAGTATTTTTACTACACCAGGTTTTGCAAATCAAATAAGTTAGTGTTACACTGTTAAATGGAAATAGGGTAATACAAATGAATGAACAATGTAGTATTATCTCTACATCAAGTTTTGGAGATAAACACAATCAGTTTTACAATGTCACCTAAAAATAAAGTAATCTTACTACAAAAATTTGGTGATTGACAATGTAGCATGTTACTACATCATATTTTGGAGATCACATACTCTGCTTTACAATGTCACATGGAAACAGGGTAATATTACTACATGGGTTTGGTGGAGAGCTATGTAGTATTGTTACTACATCAGGCTTGGATATCACAAAACCAGTGCCCTAGAAATAGTGTATTGTTACTACATGGGTATGGCGGAGAGCTATGTAGTATTGTTGGAGATCACAAAATCAGTGACTGGAAATAGGGTATTGTTACTACATGTGTTTGGGGGATAGCCATGTAATATTGTTACTACATCAGACTTTGGAGATCACAAAATCAGTGCCTAGAAATAGGGTATTGTTACTACATGGGTTTGGTGGAGAGCCATGTAGTATTGTTACTACATCAGGCTTTGGAGATCACAAAATCAGTGCCAAGAAATAGGGCATTGTTACTACATGGGTTTGGTGTAGAGCCATGTAGTATTGTTACTACATCAGAATTTGAAGAAAACAAATCAATGCCTAGAAATAGGGTATTGTTACTACATGGGTTTGGTGGAAGGCTATGTAGTATTGTTACTACATCAGATTTTGAAGAAAACAAATCAGTGCCTAGAAATAGGGTATTGTTGCTACATGGGTTTGGTGGAGAGCTATGTAGTATTAATGCTACATCAGGTTTTAGAGATCACAAAATCAGTGGTGGGAAAATAGTGTATTGTTAATGCATATATTTGGGACTTAACTATGTAGTATTGTTACTAGTATGTTTACTAGTACAACATGATTCACTTTACAACTTCTTGTGCTTCTTCTTATAAAACTTGATATTGTGTGTACAAAGTTTAAACTTCCTTTAAAAAGGATAAGCAAGCAATTCCTTTTTTTATTCTGACAGCCATTATATACAAAAGTATCGTCGACGAAACTATCTACGTTATTCATGCTTTTCAACAATTTCCGTACACAGGTAACAGACTTTCGCTCAAACATCGATATTGACGTTAACAATAAAGAAAAGTCTTACGCTCAAATAGCGATAATAACGTGAGCTTAGATAGCTATAATGATGATATTTCTGGTTTTATAGCAATGATTGTGGGTATTTTATGCCCGAGTAGTGACCATGATATGTAACCCGACCGGTAGGAGATAACCTGGTGTCCAAAATGACACTCACAGGGTACCTTCAGTCCCACCACTGTCGAATGGTGAAGGAGCCACCACGCATGGCCCTCCACTCCCAGCCTACCCATGGATCCCTTGATCCCTGCAAGCCCGTTGGTTCCAGAGCCCTGGTTCCTCTACACGAGATAACCACACTCTCCGTATGAACCTAACGTCACCACCGACAGCAGCCCACTAGGTACATATCAAGTCACAAAGAACCACCACTCGATACCCAAACCAGCACCATGGCTAAAACCTCCCCTCTAACACAGTTTCACAGCTGACAACACAAACATCAACAGCTCTACAGTCGCCCAACAAATACGGACATTCACTGGCTTTCTGATCAGCTCCATCACATCACATCACAGACAGTAAAGTTCAGACAAAGACAGACAGCATCGACTGCTCCTCCTGAACGAATAATCTAAGGGCCTCGCCCTCGTACCCAAACTGTTTGCCCAACTCCACTAGATCTTTGAGTGACGACATAATAAATACTGTTGATAAGAATACCAATCTTAAGTGCACTATCGTATAACACCTACAATTTTAGGATTACAGGAACCGACAGTATATTCCTTCAAATATATGCAACATGTATATATATTCCTTCAAATATATGCAACATGTATATATATATATATATATATATATATATATATATATATATATATATATATATATATATATATATATATATATATATATATATAATAAACAAATGGTAATTAAAACAACACGGAATACGAGTGCGGTATTCACTCACCCGCCTGAATTATCTCTTGTCAGGAAGGTCACAATCTGAAACATAACTGAAAATCTTACCGGAGTCAAGACCTATGCAAACTAACGACCTACTCCTCCTAATCTAATAATGCTCCTCCTAATCCAATGATGCTCCTCCTAATCCAATAATCCCACTTCTGACACCATTTGTCACAGGATGAAGCCGATATAGCAATACGTGTAATTACGAATCTATCGATCGTAAACCGATATTGAAATAGGAATTGGAATGAATGAATTATGAACCTATCGCTCGTTCACATAACGATATAGCAATAGGAATGAGTGAAATTACGAACCTATCGCTCGTTCACATAACGATATAGCAATAGAAATTAATGAAATTATGAAATGCAGTTGTGTAAATAACATGGAGCACTATGACTATCGTGGCGCCCATTTGACGACCAAGATGTTAACTCCAGTTCCACGCGCTCTAGTAAATGGCCAGAGAAGCACCCACTCATGATCCGCTCCTCTCAGTCTGTTGAAGGATCCCTAGAGAGCCCTCACATCACAGACCCGATGGTCGCGAAGCCCTGGTCCCTCGCATCGAGAAAACCAGTCCACTCTTCCGATCCAACGTCACCATAACACAGTGTATACGTCATACGAAACCACAGAGAGGTCTGTGACTCCACACCAAACGATCTACAAGGCATGGCAGGCATGTATAAAGCCGCTCTACAGCTGGTGACTCCGCATCAAACCATATACAAGGCATGGCATTTAGGCAGCTCTACAGCTGGAGATTTGCTTCAGTAAAGGGGTAAGCTTCTTGACAAGACTTGGCGTAATGTGATTTGGTTCCAGAGAATTTGCTCTATATGTACACTAGCTGTGACAGATATACGCAGCTAGGTACTTAGGTTTCTCCGCTGCAGGCGATTAGCTCGTGCAGCATGGTCTGAGTTTCGCTCAGGATCTCGAAATAACTAAGCCGAAAAAATGTACTACCCTCGGGTGACGCTGTACGCAGCAACGAAACCCGAGTACATTTTTGACAACATATACATATTGATATAACTCCTACACAATTTCGTGACACATATACAAAACTGTTTAATGAGTCAGCTCAAGTCTCTCTGTTAGTTCAGATTACTTCCTGTTTGACTATTTGAGAGACAAATACCTTCTCCCAAAATATGCATCTAGTTGAGCAATGTTACTCGCATTCTAGAGCACTGTAAATACGATGTAGGACATGATGGATATTCTAGATATGATCTAGACAACACATAGCTTCATCTTCCAATCTGAAACACTTTTAAGTTAGACACTGGAAACAAAAGGTGACTGCCTGACAGATGTATGAATGAATGAATGAATGAATGAATGAATGAATGAATGAATGAATGAATGAATGAATGAACGAATAAAGGAATGAATAAATGAGTCAAGGAATTATTTAATCAATTAAATAAATTAATTAATTAACAGATATGCCCATAATACTATGCTCTGATCTTTTCTGGAAAGACTGGGGGATATTAGTTACAAACTATTAGAGGAAATTTGACATTAAATATAAAGGCAAAATCCAGTACATCAACAAACCTTTACCAGTAAGCTAAACGTACATAAACATTTTCTACCCCTGGCCACCACTGATAGACTACTTCTTTTAGCTAAGAGGAAAACGAACAACGTTGTCTCTTTTGTGATCCAACTTCTAGAACTTTCAATTATTGTGCTGAACGGATATAATAAGGAAAAATCTACTTGTATACATGATTTTACGCTGTGACTGTTAATCTGGCAATCAAGCTTGTAATCCTTGAATTAATTCGGCTCTTCACATGGCAAATCGGAAAACCATTTACATATTTTAACCACCTTGTAATACAATAAATGTATTACAAAATAACCTTCTACACAATCAAAATGGACATCTGAAAAATTTGTATAGAAACATAAATTGCTCAGCTAGCAAGTAAATCTAATTAGATTGTATACATGCTCATATACACATATATTTACATGTTTCGATGAAAATTACTGACATGTATAGAAAACAGTTAGGCAACAAAAGTATGCGCGTTTAGTATTGCACTTAGTTTCAAAACTTAGGGTTGGCATGTATGTATGTACGTATGTATGTATGTATGTATGTATGTATGTATGTATGTATGTATGTATGTATGATTGTATTTTTGTATGTATGTATGTAAGTATATACGTATGTGTATCTATATATATATATATATATATATATATATATATATATATATATATATATATATATATATATATATGTGTGTGTGTGTGTGTGTGTATGTGTGTGTGTGTTTAAGATATATGATGTACAAAGCATTTCAAATGCTTGGGTAAACCCGGTTCAATTAGACTTACAAACCAATTTCGGGATTTGCTTTATATAAAATATTATCTTTTATTTTTTTAACATGGGGAAAAAGTACTAGGGTCAGCAATACGGAACAGGGACTCTCGGTTGACCGGTAACAATTTTCGGTCTTGGATTCAGACTCGGGACTAATAGGTGGGCATGCAGTCATACATCCAAAAATCAGGAAACTGCCTTGTACTACTTAAAATAAGCCCCACAACAAAGACAGTTAAAATGTGGGATCACAATTAGGAATATTGATTGCGAATTATTCACACGATCATTGGATTTAAATAATTTTAAAAGCTGGAATTTAGCTATTCTGGCTGGAGAAAGACCACGTCAATTACAGAAGAACATGTTAGTCTGAAACATTAAATTCATTTAACAATATCGGACATGCATGAATATCAACATATTCATTACGCAAATGTGACCAGTGACTTGTATTTGATGAACTGTTACCACAGGAGTCTAATGTTTTATCAATAAAAAACTGGGAGAAAATTTGTGACAACACAAAAAAATAACCCTACTTTTTGACAACACAATAAATAACCTTACTTTGTGGTCACACATTTTTGTCCTATTGTATACATTGTTAATGCTTTGTCTATGAAACTCTTTCGTCCTTATTTGCTTGTTGCTTTACTTGAATACAGAACAATTCAGATTGGATTGGTTTGCCATCCTCTGCATTCAGTTTTAAAGCTTCACTTCTTGTATAGTTACTACACCGTTGGAATTCTAGGCCTTACGTGTGAGTTTGAACCTTTGGGGCAAGCACATTAAATAAACTATATGAAGCAGTTGTACTTTGAAATTAGCTTATTGTTTGGTCTTCAGTCTCTATGATTAGAATGTTTCATAATTCTGAAATATAGCACGTAACTGCTGTTTTTTTTAAATAATCATTTCTTTTGATGTAGTTGAAGAGGCAGTGGCAAAATTATCCTTCCAAATAATTGGTGAAAATGTTAAAATTAGAATGACCGAGATTATTGATGTCTAAATTATTTCTTGTCCTTGAAGTAATCTTTTTATCAAGGCAAGGTATGATAACAAGAGGCAGATACTGGAAATGCAGTGTTCAAACCGCATCAACTAACATCAACACTAATAAATTCATCTCATTAATCATTTCAAATTACAGTGATGATACAAAGTGCAGTAAAATCCAGTTATCGAGTGCCAAGTAAATTGCTTACGTAAAAGCTTGACACACCGCACAAACCCTAAAGTGAAATGTATACACTCCACACCCACTTGTTTCACATATATACATCTTTAACATTTCTGTATAGTAAGTCTACATTGTTTTGTTTTTTGCTCATCTCTGTCGATCTTTTCTTCCTTCTCATTTCTTATTATTGGAATTTTAATTCCTATTGTAATTCCAGCATGTTGTGAAAGCTTAATTCTGACAAGCATCTAGAGTAGGTGCAATTCTGCTGCACTGGCCGGGTATAAAAGTCGCACCTGTGGTCAGTTAGTCATCTTGATAACTGAAACAATTGATTTTTATTTGAATAGTGGATTGGGTATACGATTATTTTGTCCTTCTTCCCATTGTTTTATATCCTAACTCCAAAAAAAATGGTATATTAATCGACTATGATTTTGTTTCTTAGGAACTCATATATAGTTATAATGGTCGCATGCTTAACAGCCCTTTTACATTTTGGCTCTAATATTTATATCAGTTTGGGATAGTTTTGAGGACTGGGATGACGATGTATTTTTCATTGGACAAGATACTCACAAAAGATTTGTTTCTCATTTTCCTTGATGCTCAGCGCTTGCATGCAAATCGAAATGTTATGTTAAGTGCTTCAAATAACTTTACTTGTTTGGTATTGGCAAATTGATACAATCAAATAAACAATAAAATTATATTAATAAGATTTGAAGTTATTTATATATCTATAGCAGTGTAAACTCATGATGTCAAGCGACTGACTATTATAAAAGGGTAATTGTTACTTCTTGCATTTTTAATTTTGATGAAAGTAGAAAACTGTTTTAAATAGGAATAATTCTACTCAATATTCAGAATGACACAAATACAACACACTAACAAAAAAGGACAACTAGGAGATCAGACATACTGACGATTCATCTTTAATTTATCCACACAGTCATCACCCTACCTACCTGCTCATTGAGCCACCCACCCACATACATACATACATGCAGATAACTATAAATGTTCCTATGAAATAGTATCATAATATATATTCAACGGTTGGAGTCAAACAGACTCCCTTGTACCACTGAAGATGAGCCACGTATTTAAGATGGTTAACAATAAGGATTATAATAGGAAATTACTAGGACCAAGTAGTTACTAAATGGTGGACTTATTTTAAAATCTGAAATTCAGTTATTCTGACTGTAAAAACTCCAAGTCAGTAACACAAGAACATGTTAGTGATTTTACATGTATGAACAAATTAAAGGGAAGATAATAATAATACCAATGAGGACTTTGTATAGCGCCTAATCTTTAGACGATCTAAGCGTTTTACTACATTTGACAACACCTATAAGATAAAACACATAATAATATTATTAAAAAAACAAACATCATGAAATTAGAAAAACGTTAAAAATTAAAAACCTGCTGAGAATAGTTCAGGTAGGAATAATTATTAGGTCTTTAAGTTTGATCTTGCACTCGAAATAAGTAAGTTTTGAGAGCCCTCTTATATGTGATCACTGTGTCTTTGTGTCTAATTTCAGTGGGCATTTCATTCCACGTTGCTGGGCTCTGGAATGTAAAGGAACGCTGTTCATATGACTTTGTTTTCATAGTGGGAATAATGAGTCTAGGTTTGTCAGAAGAGGAGCGTAAGTATATTGCTGGTGTGTACACATGGTTGAGGTCGGATAGGTATGTTGGACTAGTTACCGACAGTGAAAGGTAACACAGAGAACAAATTTTATGTTTGATTCTGGATCGAATGGATAGCCAGTGTAGGGTACAGAGCAGCGGGGAGGTGTGCTCTGATCGTGGTACTCTAAGTATGATCCGAGCAGCTGTATTGTGAACTTTTTGAAGTTTCTGGAGTAGATACTGAGATGAACTAGACATAATTGAGTTACAATGGTCCAGTCTTGAAAGTACTAATGAACACACAAGTGTTTTAGTGGCATCAACTGAAAGATATTTGCGAATTGAGCTAATGCGTCTCAGCTCAAGATATGCAGCCTTGCATATGTTCATGACATGTTGGTGCAATGTGAGAGTACTGTCCAGAGTAACACCTGATTTTGTGAATTTAATATTGGCGTTGCTGATATTTATTGTTTGAGGTAAAGGATGTGAATGAGAAGGTGCTTTTATTGTGATCAGAATAACCTCTGTTTTATCACCATTCATATTTAGCTTGTTACATGTCATCCATGATTTCACATAAGAAATGCACCTCTCTACACCTTGGATGGTAGCATCAACTTCAGTTGCGTGGCTAGGTTTGTATATTTGGGTGTCGTCAGCGTACAACTGTTGAGACACTGGATGATGATCTATGACACGTGAGAGCGAATGAGTGCACAGAATGAAGAGAACAGGTCCAAGAACAGACCCCTGTGGAACACCACAACATAGATCAACTGGGCTGGAGTGTATTCCATTTGCAGATACAATTTGTGTCCTGATGACCACATAGAACTTGAACCACAGTAAGGCTGTATCATGAATGCCATATACGACAACGTACAATTTTGTCACCGCAATATACACATTTTTTATGTTTCTTTATTCTGAGATTCCGAATAGTAAATGTTGTCCAAATGAATCAACGTGGGTTTTGGCAACGATTCTGATGAAACTTAGTTTGGCCTTATGTCATACAAAAAGAACATTCATGGTACAAAATGTTTCAGCACGAAGTATGAATGAACAATGTCAGTCACAAATCCAGCAAATGAATCAATGGCTCCTAATAAGTGATGTTGAAATTTAAGCGAAATATCTTATATACTTTAAGTGCAGTCCAAGATATATTTAACTTTTTATAGATACACCTAGAGCCCACCTCCATAACCAGGCAAACGAAAATCCCGAAATTTGAATAATGTCTTGTCATGATTTAGTATGGGCCTCTGAAAGAAAATTACAAAATAATAGTTTGCAAAATTATACCAATATTTTTTATAAATAAATTTAAAATCCCATCGGTTGATTACATTTTCAGTCAGAATAATTAGCAAAGGTGATTTCCAGTATTTTAAATAACAAAACTGGGCACAAAAAGAAACAGGGGATGAAAAGCCAAAACAAAATTATACCTAAATTCACATGATACTTGACTCTCTTCTTAAAATATCCCTTCAGCGGCTCCCTCTTCAAACCCCAAAGGAAAGAAAACCTCATTTTAAGGATGGTGGCATCCCAGGCGGGTAGTTGACTGTTTGTCCAACATATCATGAGAAAGCAAAGTCTTTTTTCTTATCACAGCTATCTCGTCTTTTTGCAATTCATTTTTAATTAAGCTGGGGCGTAACGTTCTAGCAACGTTGCTAAAACGTTACACATGGACATAAACTTAACGGCAAACTGGTCTAAATCAATATAGTAAGTTACACAAAACCCGAACATGCTTTACTCGTAGCAGTATATACAACAAAGGTAATATATAACGTTTTCACAACGTTTTACCAATAGTATGTTTAACTTTATATTATTGTCACGCAGAAGAATAAGATGACAGTATGGTGGAAATCCAGTGAATGTAGGACCTAAAAGCACCATTTACATGTTATTTAATACAGTATTACCGTTCCATTTATTTACCGGAAACCACTGGAAACCACCACATTCCACCGCAAACCACCTTTATAAATATATTTCGAAGTATATCTATACTTTTTTTTAAAACTCTTAACTCCTGGTTCTTTATTTTATAATTTTCATTCATGGCTGTGATTAGTATATAATATGTCTAGTTAAATGTTGCTTACTTGACCCGGGTATCTTACGAGTATAGTATTGCATAAGATCTATAAATAGATGCTTACGTTACTGTGTTGACAATTATCAATAATAACCTTAATAATAAGACTTAAATAGTGTTTATGGAATAATTACTCAGTGGCTAATTGGGTTTCGACGTTTCTAGAATAAGTCTGTAACTTTCTATTGTTTTGGCTAGGTCACACGCAAAGGCGAATTCAACACCAAATGAGATGTGTATTATGCTATGTTAGGTCTATTGCGAAGTACAGAAGCAATAGACAATATTTATAAAGAGGGAACTCTACAGTCAATTTAATTCCGATTTTGGAGTCATTCACATCTCTCATCCATTTCAAACTTTCATAGACCATTATAAGGATTAGTTTGGATTCACTTCATTATTCTCTATGTTCCTCTCATATATTCATTTTAAACTTTGATAAATGAATCGTTTAAGCTATGCAAAACGTTATAGGTTTTTGCTTTTTCTGTTACATAGTTTGAAATCATAGAGTTGTGACAATATTAATTAAATTTTACATCATAAAATGAGAGTGAATATTTGAGAATCTAAAAATAATCTGAATATCTGCATATTTTTACACCCGTTTCTAATGTCAGTGACAGACATGGGTCAATCGGTAGAATTTTGTTCACGACTTTATATGGTGTTTTATTCCAGCCATATCTCAATCGGCATAAGTGAGAAGAAAGCCCAAACCTATGGATGAAATATCAGAAGGACTGTTTTACTGAACGCCAAGGAAAGTTTATTACGAGTTAAAAATAGACTGCTCTTTAAGTGGACAATGCAATTTGCAGCTAGTAGCGAACAAAATGTAATGCGAAGAATGGAAAAGAAAATAGCAAAAACCTACCCAGAAAATGTTGCCGATGAGCTGTTAGAGGTAATTGGTATGTGTGGGGAAACGAGTTTAAAACATGAATAATACAAGACAGAGAAAAGTGTCATCCATCATATACTATGCTGACAGCCAAATAACAGACTTATATTTTGTTGCAGAAAAAAACACGAGACAAACTATGGACCGGAGTTTTGATTTAGGAAGACTTTATCTCAAAACAATAACATCAAAAATCCAGAGCATGGTAATGAAAGCTTCCAATGAACTTCCCATTTATTGTGCCCCGTTTTTTGGACAAAGACGCCAGTAATGAAATTAATATCCAATATTGCAGCCAAACTCGAGAACGACATCAGAATGTTGCAATAACACAACACAATCACGTGTCATTTGGTAAAAATTCACTTGCCCTGAACAGAGCTGTGGAACTACCTGTCCCGAATGTATCTCGGTTGCAATGTACATAGAATTTGAAGAAAACAAACATATTCCAACTTCACAGAAAAATTGGCGTGCTGGTAAATCTGAAGAGAATATATGGTTCGTTCATGCGGACAGCTCCATCGTTGTCGTGACCACACTCTCAACAGTAAATATTATGACTAAATGAATTATGCCGCATACTAAGTCAACAGCTAAATATGGATAAACTGAGAAGAAACGTTAAGAAATTTTCCAGAAATTGCTTAAGAATTCACAAAAAAGCAAGACCGAACAGAAATAGTTTCAGCTAACGGAAAATTTTGTATCAAATGGTGCTAAGAGCATTGCTAGAAAGCAAAACCTACGGAAAAGACCAAGAAGTGAAAAAGCAATTAGACTTTCAGAAAGTATACTATTTCAAAGAGAAATCGGTTTGTCAGGAATTATGGTCTTATTTCATAAATATTGGATTTGATTTGTCTTTCTGGGTGTTGTATTTCTAAAATGTTAATAAAACGTATGCTTATCCTCGTGCCAGGATATACAGTAACTTCCAGTTACTGCTTTTTGTTATCATTCTACAGCTTCAACTTTTTATTGTTCATGAACAATACTACGCGCACAATATTCAATTCAGAATATAATTTGTTAAACAAAGAAACAAAGATAAGGCATGCACTAAAAACGCACAAATTATTCGTACATTTGGTAGAATATCTAATGAACTTCAAAAGAAATTTGCGTGTATCTCCAATTACACATTTTGACCCTCACCCACCCCCACCCCCAACTAAATTCATCACGGCCTAGAGTATCCATTCCATTACTTAACAAATAGACTGTGTAGCTGATAAGAGATGTCATTCACGCGCGCTACGTTTATTGCTCACAAAATCTCATGTACATACGATTAACCGAATGCCACTATGAAATTATTCACAACCAACATCATCATAATAATAATATAAAGAAATACTATCAAGATTATATGGCAATTCATGTCTGTAGCTATCAAAATTTAATTAACTTTTATTGTGCATTTCCAGTGTTAAATATATGCATATCAGCATGTACCCATCTGTGTCAACATAAATGTCTATAAACATTGGTAGTGATTTATTTAATTTTGTAATATTTGATTTTTAAATATAGTTTGTCAAAAATAATAAATTTCGATATAAGATCATGCGCAATTAAAAAATCCTTTACTTGAAGCATTGTATTACTTAAACTCATTCCCATCCGCACTCATTTTCTTGAAAACCCCGCCAGCCCCCAGTGTACCAAAATAATTTATTTCATACAAGTCTGATAAAGGTCAATGAAAACACCAAAACATAGTCATTAATATGTATAGACTGAGTATGTTCTCCGATAGACCATATTGTTTTTGATTTGAAAATGGCACCGTAACATGGAATGGTGTTAAAATGTGCATGAATGCACCATCATACCAAAGTTACTTTCTGCAACTAAAGAGGTGAATTATAGATTAATTACCTAATGTACATACCTTTACTGTTGTAATTAGCAGATAATTCATCGTCTCAACCATGAATGTATTCTGCCGGTACAAGAAAAGCTATAAACTTAGGTTCTTATATTCGTTCAAAATTGAAGTCAGTGATCACACATTATATCTGCAATCATAAAAGCGAACAAGTAAAGTATATTCACATAAAAATGTAAACATTCAGTCAGTTATTTCTTTAACAAATACAATAAAAACCACAAAACTGTAAGTGTTCTTCATGATTATCTAACAGTAAATACAACATTGACACAGCATTGTATGAACGTTTATGTTATTTTTTTTAAAAATGATAATATTTGTTCTACATGTTGCTATGATCAATGCACAGGGGCAACATTTAAAATGTTTATATTGTTTTAAACCAGTGGACTATTAGAACTATGTTCATGCGCAATGTTATAGCAGCATTACTAGAACGTTATATCACCATGTAATCAAATTACAACCTTGCAACAATGTTGTGTGTTAGCAGGGAGTATAACAGTTAGAGATATAACCCGGATAAACACCAGTAAAAACCAATAACCCATGGATAGCTACAGGAATGCTTTCTTACATTCCCACATTGGACGAACCCGATACGCGAACCAAACCAGACAGATATGAGGTGACAGTAATCAGTAAAGGCGATTGATTTGGAAAATTCAGCCACCTGGTGATCCGACATGTTTTAAGGACAAATATAATGATGCTTTTGTATGTTACAGGAGGTTTGGATTTGATAGGCCTCATTGGCTTCCTTTCGACTTAGAAGCAAATAGATGTTAATGAAAGCTTGATTCAAATACCCCATGTCCTTACAACATGCCAGTTAGGATAAGTTATCATGACAATGTTTACAAGATTGCCACAGTAGCAGCCATTTTGTATGTAAGAGATTTGCATTTTACATTTAGGAACAAATAGACATCCCCAAAAGTATATTCATCGCAATCCATTGTCTACAAGAAGAGAGCCATAACAAGATTTTCAAGATGGCCACCATGGCAGGCATAATGTGTATTCCGTCAGCATGATTTTCCGCTAGGACCGACTAGATATAATATAAAATCACCTGGTGAAAATCTATGTAGCAATAGGCATACCCCAAGATGAGATGTAGTATTACAAGACAATGTATCATTGGAGGAGGTAGGATCGGCACAATTTTCTTTCAGTATAGTACGAAGTAGTCCTAATAAATTCATTTTAATTAAAAATCCATTCAGATACAGCCATCCATACAAGAGGAATAGTGGTTTTACAAATGTAAGAACGGCAACATTTTCATTTATAACCACCTAGACATCGTAAGAGTTATTTTACTGAAAATCACTTGTCAATATTCTATAATGTTCAGGAGACACAGCAATATGTTATCTCTTGGTCAACATATGAAATGTCAGATCGATATCGTTTCCATTTATATCTAATCAAACATCATAAGAAATATGTTAATGAAAACTCCATGTCGATAAAGTCATTAATTCAGACCTAGTAGTAATAACATTTTTAAGATGGCCACAGTGGCATCCATTTTTAATGTCCTGTGGCATGTCGAATAGGAACCGTTTTTAATTACATATAGTACGACGTATCTCGTGAAGCCCCCATATCAACACACTATTCATCCAGCACCACTAGCGATATATATTATAAACATGTTGCTATAGCAGCCATAATGTGTGTCAGATAGACAACATTTTTTAAGACCAACTGGGCATTATAATAGGTATGTCAGTGAGAACCTTTTGTTGATATGACCATCCATCCAACACGAATATAAATAAAAAAATATCATTTTCAAGAACGATGTCATGGCAGCCATATCAGAGATCAGATCAGTACCATATGTTGATGGGCTCAAACAAGGTATCATAATAAGTATTAAATCTAAAACCCCATATCAGGAGGAGTAGACAAACCGTAAAGGATGACAGATCGGTATCATTTGTATACAACTAACTTGACATCATAGGATGTATCATATCATATGTCAATATGACTACCGGATCAAGAGCACTAGTGTTAAGGAAAATTTTAATATGGCTGCCATGATGGCCATGTTGGATGTCTGAGGGGAACGATGATCACTTAGGAATACCGAGACCTTGGGATGAATGATGGCTATGTTGGATGTCTCAGGGGCACTATGATCATTTAAGGAATACCTAGACCTTAGGATGAATGTTTTCATAAAGTTTCATATCAATCTACCAAATAACTAAAGACGTATTGTTAAATCGGAGACTAGTTGCATTTTGTCATACGCTGCATTCGGCTGCAAACCAAAAAGAGCAATAACTCTAAAACAAATCGCCGAAGCATTGTCATCATCTGAAATTTCAGATAATGAATATAACATTCACCATATTTCATGACGATCCAATAAAAGCTGTGAAATTACTTCCATTGTCAAGATTGTGTCACACCCTGCATTCAGCTGCAAATAAAAAGGGCAGTAACCCTTAAAGCAACAAAATCCACGGAATGTTATATCACGTCTTCTCTACAAAGGTATACTCTAAAGTTAACGCTCAATTACTACAGCAAAAAAAGGAGTTCATTCTAACCTGTAATTGAGATTGTTAATATTTCTACTACACATATTCTAATAGAGTTCATGACAGTATACACAACCGTGTTCAAGAAAATGTAGTAAATTCCGAAAACTTAATGTAATCATTGAAGCCTGTGTAGGAGGTGGACAAGAAGATTTTTCAGCATCTATTCCATTTGTATTTAAGTTATGTAGTTTTAGAAATTTAGGACCCAATGCAATTCATGCAACTGTTTCGTATAACTAATAAACTCTACAGTATTAACTCCCTGAAAGAGTGGTAAGTGTCTGATATGTCTTTCTAGCACGAGGAATGTATCATACATATATGTATTGTATTAAACTATGCTCCCATCTTCTTTTTCATGACTAATGGAAATCCATGTACAAAATAAATCCATAGAAATAATAAAACATAAAAAATGTCAATATATAAACTCCATTTATATCCACGTACAAAATAAATCCATATAAATAATAAAACCTATAATGAATATTCATGTACAAGACAAATCCCTAGAAATAATAAAACCTAAAAAATGTCAATATATTAACTCCATGTAATGCGCATTTAATACATAAAAAACACTGCCATTAGTGACACTATTGCAAATGAAATATGCCCCCCCCCCATCTCTATTTTTTTACCCCTTCCCAATATAAAATGTTGCTTTAATGGGAATGTTAAGCCCCCAGTGAGCCAGGATCACCCCGTCATATCCCATCCTACTACCACTGACTGCCATTATTTACATAAATAGTGAATACATATGAAAACTTAAGGAATTTAATAAAACGTAACAAATTTCAGCAAGTATTAATCAGTAGCAACATGTGTGCCATCCTTAGCATAGACTTCTGCACAAAATAATTTTTTAAAAGAGATATCATTAATTAACTTTTTCTTATATCACTATTAGCTAATCCCATACTTAATAAGGTCCTTAATTCCACAAATGATACACAAGTCAGACTTTGTTTTCATAAACGGTTTCGTAATTTTGCATAAAACTGTATACTTCCTCTCGGTTAGAAACCCTTACTCATCCACCAGTTGGGCAGCATAGGCATGTGTGAAAGATTGCCAGTAGCATAATAGGTTTGTTGTAATTCCCAGGATTTTCCGAAGTTCTTCTTCCACAAAATATACTGGCCACCATGTACAACTTCATGTACTGAAAGATGGAATTAACCCATTTATCCTTTTTACAAATTTCAACTGCAGTGCCTGATTCTTAAGAAGCAATTCAAAATACATTGTGGTAAAACGGAGTTTCATACAGCAGCAGGGAGGATTTTTATATGCTCCTGTTCAGCGTAACGGATGTTTTCACCAACATGTTTTTTTTTCTTCAGATTACATCATCCCAAATTAACAATTACCGGTCTGGGTAAAGAATTAAAGAATTACACAAATATTTGTGATGTATAACACACATTTCGAGAGACACTACACACATACGTAGTAGAATATGACCGTTGTCATATTCAGGATAAAATGGGTTAAATCCTTAATCATATTGTCATCATTTTAGAGACTTTGGGGGCATTCTGTAATTTATAATTTTATATGAAAACCTTGTTAGCACAATTGAAAAAATATACTTGAGGCAATCGTATGACATTGTACGCGATATCTGTATTTAGATGTAGATGACTTCATGTTGAGGTCATTAGGACTTTTACACTTTGCGTAGACAATTCGCAATGAGACTATTGTGACAAAAAAAAACTATCAGCTGGATTAAACATGCAACACTTGAGATAATAGAATAAAATATTTGTCAGTTGTTTTTAAGAGAAACCTTGTTAGTAGTATGAAGCAAAATCCAGTAAAAGACAAATGAAATTTAAGAGGCATAATTATATGTATGTATCTTATGTAGAATTTACAGATATTGCAATAATATTTCATGTTTTTCATAATTTATCAGGACTGGACATAATTGGTTTTCATGTAAGTCTACTAAGAATGCTCAGAACTGCCAATATGTATTTTACAAACAGAAATTCTAGGCACTGTTTACTTGGCATTTTCAAGACAAGATTGTGCATAATTAAGTGCCCTTATACATACATACATACATACATACATACATACGCACGCACGCACAAACACACACAAACACACACACATACATACATACATACATACATACATACATACATACATACATACATACATACATAATCCATACATACCTCTTTTTCCTCTTAATATCGAATGCATAAGAACCCAGCCAAAAGTCCTGTATTATTTGCATGGATTTCAGAAACATTTATTTGTAAGTTAAAATACTTAGTGTGCATTTGCATGCAGTGCTAAAAAAAATGATTTTTGACACAGTCCCTGGCTGAAGTTCCACAATCCTGGACTCAAATTTCCATACGCTCCTAATTTCTCCTTTTTGAGTATTATTTGTTTCACAATGTTCAAATTCCTACAATTCAAATATAAATTCAATACGGTTCAAAGGGGATTGAAGCTAATGCAGGTGTTAATTTATGTTCATCACTACACTCACTAGAGACTGGAGCCTCCTGTTGTTCAAACCTTTTGCCACAAACTTCCATTTTCTGAAGCATACAAGTAAAACATTCATAAAAAACACAGTATGCTTTATACCTAAGACATTTGTTATTCTGCATTTATTTGTAATGATAAAGTCAGTGTTTAATGCATTTAGTATACTTTATAAAAGCTTAAACAGTGTTTATAAACTCACATTTGGGTCACGTTTAAGTCACTAGACCAGATATTGCATCACAGAAACCTGGTGTGTATGTGTGTGTGTCTGTGCTTTTGGACTTTTAACATAGCTTTAACAATTGTCCAGTCATATCATTATAATGGTGCTGCAGACATGTAGCATGATGTCCTACCCAGTCACATAAACCTGACTCCATGTCAACCAGTCCTAACACTAACATCTTAATGCTGGGCGCCAAGTGAGACAGCTATTAGCAGCACTTTTTAAATGTCTTTGACATGACTATCCTCGGGTTCGAACCTGTGACCTCCCGCATCAGAGGTAGATTCTCTAACCACTAGGCCACCGGAGTGGTCTAGAAACCTGGTAATATGTAATATAAAGGAAATTATTTGATCACAATTTGTGTTGCAACATACCTCAGTGTGAGATACTGATTTGCAATAAATGGCCATACTTTCACTAAGTATTCTCTCCACCACATCATAGTGACATCACTACACAAGGGTGCAAGGATAATAAGAAATCTCTTCAACACATCATAGTGACATGACTATACAAGGACGCATGGATAATAAGTAAGCACTCCACCATATCAAAGTCACATGACTAAACAAGGATGCCTGGATAACAAGTAAGCTCTCTACCACATCAAAGTAGCATGACTAAACAAGAATGCATGGATAATGAGTAATCTTTCCAACATATCAAAGTGACATGACTACACAAAGATGCATGGATAATAATGCGGCTTCTTAATGAGAAAACACATCCATTCCACAGTGTGGAGGGACTTTTCCTCTTGAGGTTCTCTCCACCCCGCTAGAGATGAAGGAAAGAGACATGCCTTCTACTGTATATTATTTATACTACATGTTCAACTAATAATCGCAGAACTGTCTGCAATAATTATAACATCCAATATGCTATTTATCACCAGAGAAGTTCACTTCACACACTTATCCAGAATACTGGAATCAATACCGATTCAATGGAATGCCTCCTCCGAACATCTAAATGTGGCAGATCTTCTCCAAATGTTAATCTTCTGGTTGCTTATCTAGTTTTTCTTTTGGGGGCCAACACGCTATGTTCCCTGCAAGGAGGCCATGACATTGAACTAATAACATGTAGATAGACAAGATCTAATTGCTTGCGCTCTAAAGTATATTCACATATTGTAAGAACAACAAAGTTCTCCTCACAATAATATTCATCATATATTGTATAGACTTCCAAGTCCACAATTCGCGAAAATATTGATGCATTGCATGTACTACAAAGTCCTCCTCCCAATAATATTTGTATACTGCATGCATTTCAAAGTCCCTTTCTTTGCGAAATTTATATATGGTATCTATTTAAAAGGGTCTTGCCTTATACAAATTTTAGTCCTGGTAACCGATATAAACTAACTGTATTGCTCACGAAACCATTTATATTCTTTTAGTTACATCAGTCCTGAACTTTGACCTTTTGACCATGAAAATGAAAGGCATCTCTGTTACTGAAAGTGCCAGCCATCCACAAAGTTTGGTAGCTATATATGGCGGTGATTTCAACATTTTCATTGGAAATTATTTTTGTTCTTACCTCATGTGCAAGCCATCCATAAAGTACGCTTTTGCTGATGGTGGATAACTCAACAAAACTATATTTGCAACAGATAAATTGGCAAACCATATCATAAGACAGGGGTACAAACAAATTGGTTAAAATCAGTCTCATAAAGACCCAAATCTTGTCATTAACCTTGATTTCACTCTTGGAACAATATGACTGATTTTAGCATTATTCTTGAAACCTTGGAAATAACTTTTTATTTAGCTTTTAAAAGATTTTACGGTAAATACATTTCCTTCGGATTTAAATTTCATCAAAAATACATCATTTTACCTCATTTTCGTGGAACATTATTGCTCTGCAAACTGAACTGAAAATATAATAAGTATTCTTTTTGTGATTGAAATTATGTCATGATTATAGTTTTCAATTCTTTTTTTTTACACACACCTAATATGTTGATTGATTTTTGAATATCAACATAAATTGCAGCATTTCTGCATGGCTTTTCTGGGTTTCTAAATGTGGCCCTGTCGAGCTTTGTAGTGTCCATCTATACAAGAACATGAGATACTGAGTGGCTGTATAACGATAGTCAATCTATATTTGATGGATCTC
Source organism: Sinohyriopsis cumingii (assembly GCA_028554795.2). Classification (NCBI taxonomy): domain Eukaryota; kingdom Metazoa; phylum Mollusca; class Bivalvia; order Unionida; family Unionidae; genus Sinohyriopsis; species Sinohyriopsis cumingii. The sequence continues at coordinate 82,037,211 of CM068838.1, forward strand.
CACCCAGGTCATTCCCAACTCTAGACCAAGGAGAACAACGCTATTTCAGATGGTTTCATCTCTTGGATATTAGGTGGCAGAGAGGAAACTGAAGCAAATGACAGACCAAAAATGAAGCAATATAATACAGTAAGTTCTACAAACTACCGATAAATTACAGAATGTCATTTACTGTTAAAAGATTGCATTTAATCCATTGATTCATCTCAATATCAACTTAAACAATTATTTGACCAATAGTTTCTAAGAAAATGGCATAAATATAAACTCTCACCTAGACACACTCAGCTCAACATGAAAGTAAGCACAAATGACTGAACCTTAAAATATAAAATATAGTGACCCACTTTTCAATTAAGGTTGTCACACTTTTCATGATGCAATTGGATGTTACAAGACTACAATGGCAATGGTGACTAAGAAAAGGTGCTGAAAGTAAACGTTCACCAAAATCACAAATATTGGTAACGGTGACCTATATTTACCAAAAGAGTGTGGTACTCCAAATGGCATATTAAAATTGCCACCTCGTATCAGATCTATACACCAATTACTGGTAATATCGATTGAGAAAATGACCTCAACTCAAACCTTCTTTAAAGAAATCAAGCTCAAGGCAAGGACAAAACAGTGAACCAGGAAATATAATTCTGCAATTATATAGCAAGATATGTGACTGTACAAGCAATACTGACCTAAATGCTAAGAAAAAACAAATTCAATAAATCATGAAATTCAAGTCACTATGACCTAATGTTCCGGAAAAGATATATATATCACTCCATATGAAACATCTATGTACAAAGTTGTGTGACTCTATATGCACTATTGTCTGAGATCATGAGCAAGAAAAAGCTCTAACCCACGGGTTGGTAAAATACAGCACGTATGCCACTAGGTGGCATGTCAAGAGGTTTTGTGTGGCATATGAAGGGCAACCAAAAATCTTTATATTAACAATGTTACTTTCTTTCTGGTAGCATTCCCTCATTCATTTTGTAATTAATTCAGAAACAATTTCGGTGACACGCTATATAAAATAGGTTGCCAACTCCTGCCGTAACCCAAGTGTCGATGCCAGATAGCATCAGACTTAATTCATTCTTTGCAACTGAACCTACAAATGTAACAACAGGTTTGAAGAAACACTTATTTGTAATCACAAATGTACTTTAATTTCAAAAGTGAATATTGGCATGCACATGTCTTGCAAGCAATGGTACATTATTACAGTATTACATTAATACATCATTACATTAATCTCTCTTAACTAATTATTTATTTCGATAGGATTGAAGACATTGGAATTCCTACCAAGAATATGTATAAGAAGAAAATAATATGATAATGGAATCTATTATTTGCTCCTAACCTGGGTACAGTCATTGCCTTATTCAAAACGAAGTGATAATGCTTTTATGTAGTCCAAGATTCTCTGACAAAACCATTAATTGCCTTTGAAATCTTCCATTGAAATAAAATCCATGATAAAGGTGGTTGAAAGGAACATTTTTTTTTAAATTTCACAATATGGCAATTAATTAAAAATGAAGTGATGATGATACAAAGCGTATTGATACTCAAGTGGCCTAGTGGTTAGAGCAACTACCTTAGATGCATGAGGTCGCAGGTTCAAACCCCGACCTAGCCATAGCAAAGACATAAAAAATGGTATAACAGCTGCCTCACTAGGCGTTCATCATCAGGAAGTTAGTGTTAGGACTGGTCGACCTGGTGTCAAGATAATGTGACTGAGTGTTACTTGATGCTGTATGTCCGTGACATGATTCCCAAATGCTAGACGTCACTATAAACTGCCATAAGGCAGACATTGCAGCGATATGACTGAAAAATTGTTAACGCTACATTAAAAGTCCAAATCATGCATACACACACCATGTGTATTTTTAGAAGTAAGGATAATTTGATAAAAGTAATGGACCTTGAAATTAGCCCAGTAAATCTAAGGGGTAAAGCAGAGGGTGCTACACTTAATTTTCACATCTGCACAGACCATCAATATAAAACTTTGAAAATATTGGGAAGACTGTAGCCCAGACTAATGTGATAGACTTTTACTTCTCTATTTTGAAGTTGCCCAATTGCCACTAAAACTTGTTTTTTGTTATATTCCTTGTCTGCCAGTTGACATTATATCAAGACAAGAATAATGCATGCTGATTAATGCTAAAGTCTCAGACTAAAATGACACATTTTTTCTGATGCTTACCACTATATTCTCTTTCACTTCCTTGGCTTTCATAAAATAAAGTAAGAGAATAATTTAATAATATAAATGTGACAAATGTCAAATAAGACAATTATAAATGTTAAAATGTTAAATAATCCATGTTAAATAAGCCAATCATACAATGTTACAATGTCAACTTTTACAACGTTAAAGAATACAGTCAAAAAGAAATTACAATGTTCAATCAGTAAATCATATAAATGTTACAATGTTAAATGAGGAAGTTATATAAATTTTACAATGTTAATTAAGAAAATCATATAAATGTTGAAATGTTAAATAAGAAAAACATAAATGTTACATCGTTAAATAATAAAATTATATAAATGTTGCATCGTCAAATAAGAAAATGAGATAAATGTTACATCGTTAAAAAAGACAATCGTAAAACTTTTACAATGCTAATGTCACAATACCAAATGCTACAATATTTTGTAAAATATAAAATTAATTAGAATATCATTCTTATTTGTGCACATTAGCAATTTATCTTAGCTTCTCTAGTACACACTTAGTGAAACACTGCAACATAACGATCTTTATTCTTTTGAGTTTTATTTATTTCAACGTAACCAAAGGAGGCATGTTGAAGATTTAATCTAAGTGACTACGTAACTAGTTAATTTTGCAATAAATAGAAATTATTGAAAATCATTCAGAAGCCAACAAGAGGAGAAAAAATATTTTTCAATCTTTAATGACAGGCAATGTGTCACTGCCCCATTCTTTTCAAATGAGGTATCATACTTGAATGTGCACATTTAGTTATAACATTGCTAATAAAAGGTAGCGTGAATTAATATACAAGAACGTTTCATCAACAGAGACCATCCTTGGCTCAAAAATTGGGACAAGTTATCCCTCCCTACATGAAGAACTGGGAGATGAAAGAGACCATTAGGAAGACCTGATAAAGTTTTAAAATAATAACACAACAATAAATTGTGTTTGTAATATTAATAATAAAATAATAATAATAATAATAATAATAATAATAATATGTGTGATGTAATTTGGGGGTTTTAACGTAGCTTTAACAATTTTTCAGTCATATCGCTACGATGTCTGCATTGTGGCAGTTTATAGTGATGTCTAGAACTGGGGCATCATGCCGCAGACATGTAGCATGATGTCCCACCCAGTCACATTATCCTGACACCGGACCGACCAGTCCTAACACTAACCTCTTAATGCTGAGCGCCAAGCGAGGCATCTGTTAGTACCGTATTTGTAAGTCTTTGGTATATCTCGGCAGGGGATCAAACCCACGACCTCCCGCGGACACTCTAACCACTAGGCCACCGGAGCGGTCGAATATTAATAATAATAATATTAACAATAATAATAATAGTAATAATAATAATTATATTAATACTACTACTACTACTACTACTACTAATAATAATAAGATAATATAATATAATAATAATAATAATAATAATAATAATAATAATAATAAAGGTAGTAGTATTAGTACTAGTACTTCTGTCACATACAAGTATTCCTGTTTGTTTGTTTATGAGACTAATTGAGAGAAACAATATTTGTTTTGTTCATGTAAAACTTATTACAAAATTATAAATTGTTACTGGATTCAGTCTTCTTCCACAAAATGACAATTTACATCATCGTGAAAGTACCTGTAACAGAATGGTTCATAATGTCAACTCGAATACCCGTCTACAAATTGAACTAAGTACGCTGCTTCAGCCTGAGCAGAAGGCAAGCTAGTATAAGGTAATTTAGAAATCTGGTGTATGCGTTCAAGTTCATTTTTTATATGTTTCTTATTTGAAGCGCCCACTGAATATTTAATAGTTTTAAAATGATGTTTTTTCTTTGGGGAGGCATTTTGGAGAGTATCACTAAGTCAACACGTCATTGAAATTCGCTAAAGCCTGAAGGCTAGGAATTACCAAGAACAAATCAGCAGTTACAACCCTAATTTCAATTTGATAATTACTGATGGTCAGGTGTGACAAGCCCTGTCCAAGTAGACCTTTGTTCCAATTACTGATATTAAAGATACAAAACCATCATTGGGACATTATTACTGCCATATGAGTACATTCTCAAATTACCTTTCTCCTCAGTATTCCATTGACAGCAATGCTAGGAGAAAGGAATATCAGTTGTTTGCTAATACAATGCAATGTTTTAGACCCTGTCACCCCTAAGGACAAAACCTGATTATAGTTTCTGACTTGTGCAGATTATTGGAGTTTTCATCTCCATATTTCTTTAAACCTTTTAGATATAAATAAAAAGGCTCCCCTCAGTTTGGAACCAGAACTTTTTGAGTTCACGTGACAGAATCAGGTGATGACCATGAGATGGGCACTTCAATTCAGACACATTTAGTTTTGACACTGGAATCACACCTTCAAGGCAACCCTCTCTGGATTCAGGACACTTTATACAGCACTCAAATGCTAGGTTATAGCAAAGGTAGCTGATGATCTTGGAAAGCATCTCTTCTATGAATTCAGGTACACTGATGCATAGTTTTGAACTTGGCATCCTTTTATCTACTCTGTCACCGCGGGCAAAAATGACATAATTTCTGGTGAACAAAGTGAGTTTGTGGCTCTAGTAAAGACGCAACACCCAGAGTAAATCAAGTGCACAGATCCTTCCTTACCAATGGCCAGTAATCTAAGCAGGCTGCAAGAAGCCTATGAAAGATGGGAGGCGGTAGGAATTTTTGAATGAAAACATATAACAAAACTGATGAGTTCTCCATCTCATGACACGGTTCTGGGGAGATAACTTCTTTTGACATTTCCTGACGGAGCATACAGGGAGCAAGAAAGTAATCCTCCACCTGGAATAAAAGTATGAAATAAAATAAACCTTGAAAACAATTATTTATACAAGAATAAGCAAAGACTATACATTATTTTTCTTTAAACAATGACAGGATGATGTGCAAAAAAAAAACAACAACACAGTGACGGAAACTCCGTACATTCCCAGCCTTCACACCTTTATAAATGCAAATGAAAACAAGAGTTTCTTAAAAGGGTGATGATCTACTGACTGACAAGAATATCCTGACATCCAAAAAGTCCAGACATCCAGACATCCAGACACCCAAGACATCCAGACATCCAAGATATTCAGACATCCAAGATATCCAAGACATCCATACACCCAAGACATCCAGACATCCAGACATTCAGACATCCAAGACATCCAGGTATCCAAGACACATAAGACATCCAGATATCAAAGACATCCAAGACATCCATACATCCAAGACGTCCAAGACATCTAGATATCCAATACATTCAAGACATCCTGACATTCAGACATCCATATATCTAAGACATCCATACATCCAAAACATCCAGACCTCAAGGACATTTAGACATCCAAGACCTCCAGACATCCAAGACAACCAAGACATCCAGACATCCAAGTCATCCAGACAGTCAGACATCCAAGGCATCCAATACATCCAAATATCAAAGACATTCCCACATTCAAGTCATCCAAGACATCTAGACGACCAAGACGTCAAGCTATCCAAGACATCCAGACGTCCATGACATTGAAGACATCCATACATCCAAGACAAGCACATATCTTATGGGTTTGTTCTCACTCTTGATGAATATTGAAACCATCTATTATATTTCAGAGAAACTCCAGCATACCTAATAATAAATATTTTCCAACATGTCTAAGTTCAGAGGTTCAAACTATATCCTTAAGTACAGTTCAACTTTGTCCTTGAACCGGAAATTATAGATAGAAATTCACTAAATCAGACTAAATAAATGTTAGAAAATACCCACATTCCTTATTTGGTCAAATATAAAACCAATATTTGAGAAAAAAGAAAAATCCAAAAAATCCAAAATTATTTAAGTGATGCATTAAAGGTTTCAAGGGATTCTAATACATCTGCATGCCATGTTTGCCAAAATCCATGTTCACTTGTCTATGTTACCAAGCTTGCTGGCCAATACAGTTAAAAACCCTCAAGTCAAAAACAATGACATTGAAATCAAGGTCAGAGTGCTTATTATCAATTTGAGTGGACAACTCTAACGCTATGTTTGAACAGAGCGAACATTCATTTTAATCCAAACCAGATGAATTTCTGTTCTACAAGGCTTTAATATAAAACCCAATAAGTAAAAGTCTTTTATTGAAAACTTTACCTTGATATAATTGTTAATTCTGGAGAGGAAGCATTAACATAACATATTATCAATTTGATATAGCCAAGAAGAAGAAGTATTGACATAATTTTCAAGATGGCCACAGTGACCATGAAATTGGAAATCTGATTAGCACCATTTTCATATGGAACCAACCAGACATTATAAGAAGTCGGGCACCATTTTCATATAGAACCAACCAGACATTATAAGAAGTCGGGCACCATTTTCATATGGAACCAACAAGACAGTATAAGCAGTTGGGCACCATTTTCATATAGGAAAAACGAGACATTATAAGAAGTATGGCACCATTTTCGTATAGTACCAACTAGACATTATAAGAAGTCGGACACCATTTTCATATAGGACTAACCATACAGTATAAGAAGTCGGGCACCATTTTCAATTAGGACCAACCAGACAGAATAGGAAGTTGGGCACCATTTTCATATAGGACCAACTAGACATTATAAGAAGTCAGGGACCGTTTTCATTTAGGAAAAAAACAAACATTATACGAAGTTGTTCAGTAAAACTTCCATGCCACTTGTTAAGTAGCAATAACAAACGTGTTAAGAAAGATGGCTGTCATTGGTGGCCATACTGTATGACAGATCAGCAACATTTACAGTTAGAACAAACAATACATACTATACAGTCTTTTAGTGAAAAGTCTCTGTTAATGAGCATCCATTCAGAAGGAGAAGTGATATCGTGATGTTATTGATGGGCACATGGTAGCACTATTTGGATGCAAGTTATGCTCCATTTGTATTCAGGACCAACTAGAAATGAAAATGTATGACATACAAACAGATGGGAAATCTGTATAGGCAGGATGTAAAGATTAACCCAAGGAATAGTAATTGCTAACAGCATATGAATACTCACTATAGTATGGCAAAATTATTCATTGTCAGCGCTATATGAATATGCACTGTAGTGTAGTATAAATAGTCATTGTTAAACACTAGAGGAATACTAACTATAGGGTGGCATAATTAGGTATTGTCAGTACTGTAAGTATATGCGCTATAGTGCAGTATAAATAGTCATTGTTAACACTACAGGAAAAGTCACTATAGTGTGGCATAAATATATATTGTCAGCACTATATGGACATGCACTATAGTGTGGCATAAATAGTCATTGTCAGTATTATATGAATGTGGCATAACAACCTTGTTAACACTATATGAATAATCACAGTGGCATGGCATAAATAGTCATTATTAACACTATATGAATACTCACAATATTATTTTATTATTTTATTTCTTTTATTAACCCCGTAATACGTCGACCAATGGGTCGGGGAACCATCCCAGGGTCACCTTACAATCAAACATTTCTGGTTATCAGATAATCTAGGGATAATAAATATAATCTACAGAGAAAGTAAAAACACACACACACACACACACACGCATATACACATGCATATGGCACACAATTTATGTGACATGGCCTTTGTGATATTACAGCATTTTTCCTGTTTACCATCAAGTCAGAGACAAGTTAAATGTTCATTGTTGAGGTCCATTTTTGAATAAATTGGTCCTCTTCTTTTATTTACCTTAGCAGTATATTTTTCAATGTTCTTATGCATTGCAACTATTTGCTTAAAAGCAAAAGTAGAAGGATTTTTCATATTGAATCTGCAAATATAAATATAATATTTTGCCAAAATAATCAGAAAATTACCCAAACTGTCCAGGTGTTCACTTCCTGAAAATGTTTCTTGTTTGGACAGATGTACAATATTTGGCCAAAAAGGTGCAAAATCGTCAACGAAACGGTAGCAAAACTGTGAAGTATTACTGCAGTCATAAAAGAGATGCTCAATACTTTCACTTTCACTCTTACAGAATGTACATTTGTTGTCATCAAATATGTTAATTCTTTTAAGAAAATCATTAGTAGCGATTATTCTATGGATTAATTTAAAGTTAAAAGAGATCAGCTTGGTATCCTTGGGACAGCATTTTGCCCTGCTATAAATATCGGACCACTCCTCACTAGTTATATTTTTATTAAATTCTTGCATCCCCGTTTCTTACTTCGCAGTGTGTTGCCTTGTAGCTTCATGTAAAAGATCTTTGTAAACAAACTTGACTGAATCTTGTTTTCGCAAGTTCGTTATTTTAACCTCCTGCTTATCAAAATTATTATGTACTAGCTGGGTTTTATATGGCATCTTTCCATGCTTTAGGAATTCTGGATATTAAGGAGAAGTATTTCAAGTAATCATCGCTTCCAGTGTTTTGTTTTTTATCTCAAAAGGTATTAAATTACCATGATCATCTACTAGATGATTCAGAATTTCAAAACCAGCTTCTGTCCAGGATTTGTATTGATACATCATTTTAGGGGGGACAAAATTTAAAATACTCATGGATAGATACTCATTAGGACTTTGCGGTTCTTCTTTCCATGTAGATACTGCCAAAATTACATCTCTCCGAAAGCTGTTTTTAATGAACTTACTAAATTCTTCTAATTTCCTTCTCCCTAAATTCCAAATATCCTTTTTATTTCTGAGTATAGTTGTTTTGACTAAGTTCTGCGACGTTCCATTTTCCTTCTGCAGCAATCTTTTAACCCATCTTATCTTAATATACCCAATTAATGAAACTATGTGTATTATGCTTAGTCCTCCCTCGTTTTCTGGGGAAACTAGTATATCACGTTTTATTCTCTCTACTTTTTCACCCCATAAATTTAAATAACGTGCGATTTAGTTCTGCTTCAACTTTTGCTGATGGGTTAGGAAGTGCTGAAAAAAGATGTATGAATATGGGCAGAACAAGAGTTTTTACAACAATTACTTTACCAACTATTGACAGATGTCTTTGACTCCAGCTTTCCAGTATTCGATTTGCCTTTGTTAGTTTCTTTATATGATCAAGTTCCACCATCTGTTGTAAATCTGGAGAAAATTCTATGCCAAGGAGTGTAAAGTTTGAAGAGGACCAAATTAGGCCCATTTCGGGACATATTCTTTCATTAGAACATTTCCTGTTTCCAATCCAAATAGCTTTTGTTTTTGTTATGTTACATTTAAGTCCCGATAATAGAGAAAAACCTTGCAAGATATTCATAGTTGCTTCAAGAGAAAAACTAGATCCATCAAGAAGAATAAAAGCGTCATCGGCATACTGACCCAATTTATATTCACTGGCGTCAAAGATTACTCCTCGTACATCCACGTTTTGCTTTAAAGTTATAGCTAAAATCTCAGCCCCAATGATAAACAAAAAAGGTGCAAGGGGATCTCCTTGACGACATCCTCTTTCAAGTCTAAAAAAAGATGACATATGTCCGTTATTTATAACACAACTATTAGAGTCATTACAGAACAGTTTAAACCACTTACAAACGGAATCACCAAAATTAAAAGATTGTAGAGCTTCTTCCACAAAGATCCAGTTAATTGAGTCAAAGGCTTTTTCGAAGTCTATTAACAATAATAAACCATATCTGTTTTCATTCTCAAGTTGGTCCATGGTATCATATAATAGTCTGGTGTTTTCTCCAATGAATCTACCTTTCATATATCCTTTCTGAGTATCGCTGATTATTGATGGAAGAACCTTTTTAATCCTAGCTGCAATTGCTCCCGAAGCAATCTAATAATCAGTATTTAAAAGTGATATAGGTCTCCAGTTTTTAAAATATCTTCTGTCTTTTTCCTCCTTTGGCAGACATGTGATGACTCCTTGAGTCTGAAAATCTGAAAGTTTTCCTACAGTATATCCGTAATTTATTGATCTACATATAAATCCCCCCAGAGACTTCCAAAAGAATTTATAGAACTCTACAGTGAATCCATCCGAGCCAGGACTTTTTTCCATTTTCCATCCGTGTTAGAGACATACCGAATTCATTAATTGTAAGCAGACCCTCGCATGATTCTCTTTCCTCTTGACTAAGTTTAATATTGTGATTAAAAAATCTATTTCGAGTTTCTTGAGTAGCCTCGTCATCAAGCTGAGCAATTCTACTTTTGAACAATTCCATATAAAACTGTTTTTGTGCTTCTAAAATATCTGTTTGGTCAGATATATTTGTCCCATCATCTAAAATAATTTCCTTTATTGTCTTATTAACATAGTTTCTTTTTTCAAGATTTAAAAAGTACTTTGTGCTTTTTTCCCCAAATTCATACCATCTAGCTTTAGATCTTAATACAACACCGTCTATGTATTTTTTCCTAGATTCCTTTAATTCTGCTTTATTTCTTTCGAAAGTTTCCAGAATTTCCCCATTTATGTTATTCGACAGTCCCCCCTGAATTTATATTATTTCCTGCTCAATTTTCTTTAATTTTGCCCGTTTCTCTTTTGATTTCCTAGTAGAATAACAAATAGTTTCAGATCTTATTTTCATTTTCAAAATTTCAAAGAACATTTGGTCGTTACTTGAAGAGAAACATGGAGAGAGTCATCTTTATTTCCCCCTACATAATATTCATTTACAGTGTCAGTAATACACTTTCTGAAAAAATCAGTATACTCAATGTTCCTCAACAGTTGGGTATTAAATTTCCAATATCCTTTTCCCCTTGGAAACGTTGAAAACGCCACACTCAAAACAATAGCTGAATGATCAGTCTTGTACCGTGGTAAGATACATCCATCAGCTGTACTCATATGAATGTCATCCGATACAAGAAAGTAATCTAATCTACTTTGTTTCAAGGGAGATTTTTGTCTCCAGGTATACATCTTTAAGTCTTGGTTGGAATTTCGCCAGGGATCAATTAATTCCAATTCGTTTTTCAGGTCTTGAATCGCTGCCCTAGACTGTTGGTGTTTGTCATGTAAAATATTATAAGTATCCAAATCTAAGTCTTGAACAATATTCCAGTCTCCGCACATTATAATTGATGAGTTCTCAAAAAATAAAATCTCCTCCTTTAACTTTCTAAAAAAGCTAGGATTATCATCATTATAACCGAGGGTTATTCTGTTGCCATTAATTGTAATATCTAAAATAATAAATCTCCCTTGACTGTCGCATATTTCTCTATGAATTATTAATTTAAAAGTATTTCTAAAAAATATTGCAACCCCAGCACTCTTACTAGAACAGTGGCTAAATATACATTTGTATCCCCATTCAGCTGCCCAATATATTTCATCGTTCTTTGTGCTATGAGTTTCTTGCAAGCATATTATAGATACATTATTTTGTTTTACCCAGTGGAAAATATCCCTTCGTTTTAAGACTGAACCTTGCAGGCCTCTAACATTAATAGATATAATTTTTATGTTATTATCCATGAAAACAGCAGAAATTTTACACATACATGTTCTTGTACAGGAATGTATGAAGTAATTATCACTTTGAGTTTATCATTTGCATGGCTTTCACACTCACACTCACACAGAATACAACCATCCATAATAAAATCATTCATGGTGTTACAGTAAATGCTGTAGCTTTGGCTGCGTTTAACATTGATACAGTATACTATGGACAACAAGTGAAACAACTCCATTTGCGATAACTCTTATGCACCTCTGACAGACCTTTACGGAGCTAAGAGAGTTTTGTAAACCAAACGGCACAGAATAAAAAGAATATAAATTACAAATTAATGAATGAAAGAAGGGGTAAAAGGGAAAAAAAAGGGTGAATGAGCGCATACATGGAAGTGGTGGGTGATTGAATGTATGACCAATAAATGTGAGACTGAGAGATTTATCGTGGAAGAGTAATGTTGAAAAAAGTGAGTAAACAACTGAGCAACTGTGTATATGAGAGTATACGAGTGAAAGATGATTTATAAACTAGTGAGAGAATGTATTAGGGAGAGATATGACAGTGGACCAACGAATAAACAAACATATTAATTAAGGACAAAATTGGTGAAGGAATAAACAAAATATTAAAACAAATTAGAGTAGAAAAAGGGAGTACAAAAACGAAAGTTCACATACCTATTCGGTCAATTTCATAAGTTTACAGAATTGCATATTACACTATAGTCTAATTTTCTTATCAATTTCATCATAGATGTCAAATTTTATCCTTTTTCCTGATTTGGTTTCACCATACACATATCCATTAAAGTACCATGCTCTGTCAATTTCTTGATGCCTAGATAATTTATTGATAAGTTCAATATTCATCCCGGTTATATCCTCTACCAGTCTAATTCCTTTGTACTGTAGAAAATCCTTCCGCTTCTTGATAATTGGAAGTTTACAAACCAGACTCCAAAATTTGAGAATCACTGGCCTTGGTTGTCCCTGTCGACCTGGAATCCTATGCACAGCCACTATGTTCATGTTGTCTAAATTAATCTTTGTGACTTCCTTCACCAATTTCGGAATTCTCTCTCTCAAACTTTCATTTTCCTCCTCCTCCAGTCCTAAACTGTTATGTTCAGCTTCGTTGAATATTGTTCGATTTGGTTTGAAGCTGCACTTGCTTGATCTGATCTCCTCTCAGAATCTTTCATGTCACTCCTCATTTTATCATTTTCCTTCATTGCTTCTTGTAATTTTTCTCGCAATTGGTGGTTTTCAAATTCCAGTGAATCCACCCTTTCCATTAACTATCCTGTCCTTTCTTTTACTACCCTTTAACTTTCTACAACTATCTCCTTTCTCAGATCTTCCTTCACATTCTCTAACAATTTCCTCAGAATAGATGAGACAATTTCTGTTAGGTCATCTTTTTCACCAATTCAGCAATAGCAGATGTAAAATCTGCTTTTGAAATCCTCCGTCTGAGACTTTGCTTTATTTCATCCAAGTACAGCTGAATTGTACTCAAGGTTGATTCACTCATACTTTTGTGTCAGATGTGTCCATTTGGGTGCCACTCTGTAATACTAGTTTACACCTATAGCGGCCATTTTGTAAGAAGTCGAGCACCATTTTCATATAGGACCAACCAGACATAATAGGAAGTTGGGCACCATTTTCATATAGGACCAACTAGACATTATAAGAAGTATGGCACCATTTTCGTATAGTACCAACTAGACATTATAAGAAGTCGGACACCATTTTCATATAGGACCAACCATACAGTATAAGAAGTCGGACACCATTTTAATATAGCATCATCCATACATTATAAGAAGTGGGGCACCATTTTCAATTAGGACCAACCAGACAGAATAGGAAGTTGGGCACCATTTTCATATAGGACCAACTAGATATCATAAGAAGTCAGGGACCGTTTTCATTTAGGAAAAAACAAACATTATTAGTAGTTCTTCAGTAAAACTTACATGCCACTTGATAAGTAACAATAACAAACGTGTTAAGAAAGATGGCTGTCATTGGTGGCCATACTGTATGACAGATCAGCAACATTTACAGTTAGAACAAACAATACATACTATACAGTCTTTTAGTGAAAAGTCTATGTAAATGAGCATCCATTCAGAAGGAGAAGTGATATCGTGATGCTATTGATGGGCACATGGTAGCGCTATTTGGATGCAAGTTATGCTCCATTTGTATTCAGGACCAAATAGAACTGAAAATGTATGACATACAAACAGATGGGAAATCTGTACCGGCAGGATGTAAAGATTAACCCAAGGAACAGTACTTTTTAACGGCATATGAATACTCACTATAGTATGGCAAAATTATTCATTGTCAGCGCTATATGAATATGCACTATAGTGTAGTATAAATAGTCATTGTTAAACACTAGAGGAATACTAACTATAGGGTGGCATAATTAGGTATTGTCAGCACAGTAAGTATATGCGCTATAGCGCAGTATAAATAGTCATTGTTAACACTACAGGAAAAGTCACTATAGTGTGGCATAAATATGTATTGTCAGCACTATATGGATATGCACTATAGTGTGGCATAAATAGTCATTGTCAGTATTATATGAATACTCACAATGGTGTGGCATAACAACCTTGTTAACACTATATGAATAATCACAGTGGCATGGCATAAATAGTCATTATTAACACTATATGAATACTCACAATATTATTGCATAAATAGCCTTGCTAATGTGCGAGTGTATGTGTTTTGGATTTGTAACATAGCTTCAACACGTTGTTTAGATCAAATCACTAAAATGTTTGCAGTGTGACAGTTTATAGAGATGTCCAGCACTGGGGAATCATGCTGCAGACATGTAGCATCAAATTCCACCATGAATACTTACTATAATGTGGCATTAACAGTTGTTGTTAACACTAAATGAATACTCACTATAGTGTGGCATACATGGTCATTGTTAACAATTTCTGAATACTCATTATAGTGTGGCATAAATGGTCATTGTCAACACTATATGAATACTAACTATAGTGTGGCATATATGGTCATTGTTAATACTATCTGGATAGTCATTATAGTGTGGAATAAGCAACAAATACACAAGTAAAAGGCTTTCAATAAACAGAACTCAATCTCCTTTGCATCCTCAATGAATGACCGTGTCCTGGTGATGATGTTCAATTTTTCCATCATCCGTGTGATATGTTCCTTATTGTCATAGAATTATGGGGTTTTCTCCTTTGTCCAGACAGCATCTAGAAATGAAGATAATGCGATCATCAGAAAAACAAAATAATAATATAAATGACAAGTAGGCATCAGTACCATTCGTCTGAGTTTCAAATGGTTCACAACCTGAACAAGAACATAGCCTCAGCATTTGGTGTAAATTTGTATTTAAGTTGATCTTATTCAGCATAATGCAATGATGACATACTATTAAAACACATACATACTTACCTACCTACAAACAATGAAACCCAAATATAACACAATGGTCATGGTCCTCTAATGGCCATGGTGATACGTTGTTGTTGTTGTTGTTGTTGTGGGGCTTAACGCCATTTTTCAGCACGATAGGCTATACATAGCGGCCGGTATTAATGGTGGAGGAAGAACCCGGAAAACCCCGGAAAGAACCACCGACCCACGAGAAGCTACTGGCAAGCTTTCTCACATGCCCACATTGGCTGAATCGCCGCAGACAGAGGTGAGATGACAGTGATCCGTAACGAAGAGCGCTTTAGACCACTCGGCCACTCGGGGCCCCTGGTGATACGTCCTGTAACATATGCAATATCAAACCAAATCACTTAAAGGAAGAAAATATTGCACTTTAGTCCTCACTTTAATAGCTATACGAGACTGGAGGAAGCAATGTATAGTTGAGTGATAAATTCCAGACTTATTTCACAACTTTATCCATTATTAAACATGAAATACTTAAAACAGTTACCATATATTCCTTTAGTAATATCCTCCGGAGGTGTTATATTTTCCTAACGAGGGCAGCTTATTAGTGCACAGTAATGAAAGCTTAAGTTCTTATTTTTTGATATTATCTTACAATAACCACATGTACATCTGGGGGGTTTTCTGCCATCAAATTCAATCATTGCTAATATCATCACAGTAAAAATGATGAAATGATCAAGACATTTTCCCCATTCAACAGCTTGTTGAAGTAGGACTGGTAAGTCTTTGAACTTGCAAACTTGCTGCCCAGCTATTGCATCCTGTTGAATACACCATGTGTGATCGTGACATTAGTAATTTATAAAATGATATATACATTGGCACTGTGTGACCAACTGAGACTGCAATATGGCATTTTGTTGTAATCCTGGATCTGAAGAAGACATTATTGAAAAACATAGGCTCTACACTGCAATATTTATATTTTCTGTTCTTAAAAACAGTGAGTGGACATTAATTGAATATGTGGCATTAATTAGGGGACTTTGATTAATACTAATTAAGACTTTGTATAGTGCCTAATCTTTAGAAGCTCTAAGCGCCTTATCACATTAGACAACACCTACAAGATAAAAAAATATTAAATGATATGATTCCTAAAACAATTACCATTAAATTAGAAAACATTAAAATAAAACATGCTGATAATATTTAAGGTAGGAAACATTATTAGGTCTTTAAGTTTTTTCTTGCGGTCGAACAAAAGTTCAACAATGTCCCCAAAGTATGAAATTCAGGTCATATAGAAATTTGCAATAAAGATGTAGTACTTGTGAAAGTGATCAAGTTTCGTGATAAAATAGGTATTTCACTATCATGCCAAAACTTGTGTGGTCATGCACTAATAGCAAAGACTTAACCAAATCCACTACAATATGATTCTTATCCTGCACGTTTTAGGGACCAACATAAATGCATATAAATACTGTCCATTTCATAGTTCTAGCATGGACACTGCCTGGGAAATGAGCGTCAAACAGTAAAGTTAATATAAGGCAGTGAAGAATCAACATAATACAATTTGGGATATAATGACCTACTTTGGAAATGAAGGAATATTGCATATTAAAGAGGCAACCCCTCATCAACTTTCAGAATAGTATGTATTCAGCAAGAAAAAAACTTGCAAACATGAACTACATGCAAACGTTTAACCTCAAATGAGTGTGATACTAAGGAAAATGTATAAAAAGTCCACTTTAACTATCAAAGCATGAAAAGTTAAAACAAAAGTTTTAGCCAAAGTCAGAAGAACCCAGCAGAGTCATGCCTCAATACCCCATATTAACATGTTAGCTGTAATAATTTACTGGTACACCAGCAACTTAAGTGATAATTTGAGAATAGTTTTGTGTAACATGTCAAATGGTCTGGATGAACACATCAAATTAAGTCACAGCAATGTGCTTAGTACAGTCCTCTTATCAACAGCAATGTGCTTAGTACAGTCTTCTTATCAACAGCAATGTGCTTAATACAGTCTTCTTATCAACAGCAATGTGCTTAGTAATCTTATTATCAAAAGCATCTACTGTGTACAGTCTTCTTATCAACAGCAATGTGCCTAGTAATCTTATTATCAAAAGCATATACTGTGTACAGTCGTCTTATCAACAGCAGTGTGCTTAGTAATCTTACTATCAAAAAGCATCTGCTGTGTACAGTCTTCGTATCAACAGCAATGTGCTTAGTAATCGTATTTTCAAAAGCATCTACTTGGTACAGTCTTCTTTTCAACAGCAATGTGCTTAGTAATCTTATTATCAAAAGCATCTACTGAGTACAGTCTTCTTATCGACAGCAATCTGCTTAGTAATCTTATTATCAAAAGCATCTACTGTGTACAGTCTTCTCATCAACAGCAATGTGCTTAGTAATCTTATTATCAAAAGCATCTACTATGTACAGTCTTCTTATTAACATCAATGTGCTTAGTAATCTTATCATCAAAAGCATCTACTGTGTACAGTCTTCTTATCAATAGCAATGTGCTTAGCAATCTTATTATCAAAAGCATCTACTGTGTACAGTCATCTTATCAACATCATATGCTTAGTAATCTTATTATCAAAAGTATCTACTGTGTACAGTCTTCTTACCAACAGCAATGTCCTTAATAATCTTATTATCAAATGCATCTACTGTGTACAGTCTTCTTATCAACAGCAATGTGCTTAGTAATCTTAATATCAAAAGCATCTACTGTGTACAGTCTTCTCATCAACAGCATGTGCTTAGTAATCTTATTATCAAAAGTATCTACTGTGTACAGTCTTCTTATCAACAGCAATGTCCTTAATAATCTTATTATCAAATGCATCTACTGTGTACAGTCTTCTTATCAACAGCAATGTGCTTAGTAATCTTATTATCAAAAGCATCTACTGTGTACAGTCTTCTTATCAATAGTGTGTACTTAGTAGAGTTATCAACAGCAATGTGCTTAATAATCTTATTATCAAAAGCATCTACTGTGTACAGTCTTCTTATCAATAGTATGTACTTAGTAGTGTTATCAACAGTATGTGCTTAGTAGTCTTCTTATCAACATGTGCTTAGCACAGTCTTCATATCAACAGCAATGTGCTTAGTAATCTTATTATCAAAAGCATCTACTGTGTACAGTCTTCTTATTAATAGTGTGTACTTAGTAGTGTTATCAACAGCATGTGCTAAGTAGTCTTCTTATCAACATGTGCTTAGCACAGTCTTCATATCAACAGCAATGTGCTTAGTAATCTTATTATCAAAAACATCTACTGTGTACAGTCTTCTTATCAACAGTGTGCACTTAGTAGTGTTATCAAGAGGATATGATTAATATTATAGTCTTCTTATCAACAAGTGCTTAGTACAGTCTTCTTATCAACAGCAATGTGCTTAGTACTCTTATTATCAAAAACATCTACTGTGTACAGTCTTCTTATCAATAATGTGCACTTAGTAGTGTTATCAACAGCAATCTGCTTAGTAATCTTATTACCAAAAGCATCTACTTGGTACAGTCTTCTTATCAACAGTGTGTACTTCGTGGTATTATCAAGAGGATATGATTAATAGTATAGTCTTCTTATCAACATGTGCTTAGTACAGTCTTCTTATCAACAGCAATGTGCTTAGGACTCTTATTATCAAAAACATCTACTGTGTACAGTCTTCTTATCAATAATGTGCACTTAGTAGTGTTATCAACAGCAATCTGCTTAGTAATCTTATTACCAAAAGCATCTACTTGGTACAGTCTTCTTATCAACAGTGTGTACTTAGTGGCATTATCAAGAGGATATGATTAGTATTACAGTCTTCTTATCAACATGTGCTTTGTACAGTCTTCATATCAACAGCATGTGCTTAGTAGTCATCTTATCAACAGGTATTTAGTTCAGTCTTCTTATCAACAACATGTGCTTTGTAGTGATCTTATCAACATGTACTTAGTATGGTCTTCTTAACACCAGCGTGTGCGTAGTGGTCTTCTTATTAAGATGTGTTTAGTACAGTCTTCTTATCAACAGCATGTGCTAAGTGGTTTTCTTATCAATATGTACTTAGCACAGTTTTCTTATCAGCAGCATGTGCTTAGTACAGACTTTTACCAACAACATGTCCACTGTAAGTCTAAATACCCTTCTCTAGCTCCTCAGTTCTTTGGAAAATATCATATATTATGTATTTTTCTCCCACACATATATATTTATAACATATGTATGATGTTGCTATACATGAATGTTTCACTCATC
The DNA here is from genome assembly GCA_028554795.2 of Sinohyriopsis cumingii. NCBI lineage: Eukaryota > Metazoa > Mollusca > Bivalvia > Unionida > Unionidae > Sinohyriopsis > Sinohyriopsis cumingii. The sequence goes on from CM068838.1 coordinate 82,056,625, forward strand.
CATGTATATTTCATTCATGCATGCATAATTCACACATGCATGTATGTTTCACACACACATGTATATTTGATATGGAAGTGCTACATAGAGTAGAGAACATTTATTGTATATACATGTATTTCATTATACAGTAGCATGTCAAGCTAAAGACTGTAAAGCAACAAGCAAAATAAAAAGAACATCACCATGTTTCTCATATTCTTTTTTTTATTAACTGAATATTCCAATGTAATCAGGTCTGAAACTGCGGCAACATCTTTCTACTCATATCATGTATTTTAAAATGAAATAATCTCTATCTCCGTTTCTCTCTCCACCCCCTCTCTGTCTCCCACTCTTACTCTCTCTTTCTCCCTCCATCTCTCTCTCTCTTTGTTAGATTTCAACATTGCAATGTTATTTACAATCATTGCACACACCTTATAGATTCGAGAAACCACTTATATATTATTTTAAGAATTCTGGCAACAATAATATTTAGTATAAAAAAGAAATTTTGCAGCATAATAAAAACTGAAGTAGGCACTATCTGATGTAGCTAACAGTTAAATTCCATATGATACAATGGATAACTATTATAACATAATTATACTGCTGTGACTAAATGAAGAGGGCATACAAATGTATCTATTCAATGTGTGGACATCCATGATGATGTATCTATCCAATGTATGGGAGCCATGATGATTTATCTATCCAATGTGTGGACAGACATGACGCTGCATCTATCGAACTTGTGGACAGCCATGAAGTCTCTATCCAATGTGCGGACAGCCATGATATACCTATCCAACGTGTGGACAGCCAAGATGTGTTTATCCAATGTGCGGACAGCCATGATATATCTGTCCAATGTGAGGACAGCCATGATGAATATGTGCAATGTGTGGATAACCTTGATGTATTTATCTAATGTGAGGACAGCCATGATGTATCTGTGAAAATGTGTGGACAGCCATGATGCATCTATCCAATGTGAGGACAGCCATGATGTACCTATCCAATGTGCGGACAGCCATGATGTATATATATAATGTGTGGACAACCATGATGTATATATCCAATGTGTGGACAGCCATTAGGTATATATCCAATGTCTTGACAGCCATGACGTATCTATCCAATGTGCGGACAGCCATGATATATCTATCCAGTGTGTGGACAGCCATGATGTATCATCCAATCTATGGACAGCCATGATGTATCATCCAATCTATGGACAGCCATGATGTATCTATCCAATGTGTTGACAGCCATGATGTATATATCCCATTTCTTGACAGTCATGAAGTATCCATCCAATGTGCGGACATCCATGATATATCTATCCTATGTGTGGATAGCCATTATGTATATATCCAATGTGTGGACAGCCATGATGTATCATCCAATGTGTGTACAGCCATGCTGTACTTACCCAAAATGTGCACAGCCATGATACATCTATCCAATGTGTGGACAGCCATGATGTATCTATGTATCTATCCAATGTGTGGACAGCTATGATCTATCTATCCAATGTGTTGACAGCCATGATGTATCTATCCAATGTGTGGACAGCCATGATGTTATCTATCCAATGTATGGACAGCCATGATGTATCTATCAAATGTGTTGACAGCCATGATGTATCTGTATAATGTGTGGACAGCCATGATATATTTATCCAATGTGTGGACGGCTATGATGTATATATCCAATGTGTGGACAGCCATGATGTATCTATCCAATGTGTGGACAGCTATGATCTATCTATCCAATGTGTTGACAGTCATGATGTATCTATCCAATGTGTGGACAGCTATGATGTATCTATCCAATGTGTGGAGAGTCATGATGACCAAACTGCTAAATCTATGACGGACATTGCAGCATATATGGATTAAATATTCTATGTGAGGTGTATATTTTCCTGAATCTGCAATATGTGAACTGCACATGGGGAATATTTAAATAAATACACAACCATGAACCTTTTAAAGGTATACAAAAAAGAGGAAAAGATATTATAATACAAACCTATCAGTTCCTGAGTAAGTTTTCCTTTTTCTGAATTCACTCCACTTGCTAGTGATTGCATGGTTACTTCCGATGAACATCTCAGCTGTGATGAGGGACTTTAGTGCATCAATCATCCGTTGTGGACTTAGTACAATCTTCTCCCTAAATCCTTCAACACTGAAAATTATGAGACTGAACACATTATTCCCTTTACTGTACTATTTTAAGTCAAATAGTACTGACAACTCTGTTTCTAGCATTTTCAACTGTCTCAGGCTTAAGTAAATCTAAAAGATTATACTGAAGCTGTTTGGTTTTTTTAAACCACAGTTAGTTGTTGTTGTTGTTGAATATAATTATAGTGGCGTGCGGACAATTGTGCTTGTGCCAATTTTCTCTGACTGCACCGCAGCCTGCTAGTTGTTCCTCGGGAAGGGAATGGTGTCACCTCCCCCAGGCTTTTATGGGTTCAAGGAACTCTGATAGTTTGGCCTCAATCTGTGGATCCATAAAGGTTCCTTACAGTTGAATGGTTGGCTGTCACTAGTGGCATTTGCCTGGTGTTTCATGCGATTTTTCTCTGGGGGCTTCTAAATTTACTTAGCTAGTTACTGGGTCTTTTTGATTTTGTGGGGATAGTAATTATATTTTGTTCCTAAGTCTTGCTGAGTCTATGAATTTATTTATATTTTTATATGCTGATTGTTCATTTTTATTACAGTCCATAAGTAACTCTGAGTATGTGTATCGTGATCCAATCTCGTTTTGGTTTTTGATAAATATTTTCTAAGCGGGTTGATATTCTGGGCATTTATTGAGTACGTGGTGTAGATCTTCGGTGGTGTGGCAGTTACAGCAGTTAATGGTTGCTGGTTTGGGTCCTATAAACCTTCCAAAACTGCTTGCTAGTTTAGTTTTTCCAGTTATGATCCTGTTTATGGTTTTCTGTTCTAAATAGGGAACCTTAGGTAGCTGTATGTTCCTATCTACGGTTTGTTGGGTTTCGTGTTGCTTTTTACCTTTTGTGGAGGTGTTCCAAAAATCTTGCCATGTTTGGTTTTAAATATGTTTGTCCGAAGCTTAGTGCTTCTGATGAGCTATAGTTAAGCTTGAGAGAGTTTTGATCTCCTAATTTGGTTTGTGCAACTTTGCCTGCTGTTTCGTTGCCAGAGATTCCAATGTGCGACGGTATCCACATGAGCTCGACTAATTGATGTGCTTTGGTGATGTCGTCGATTAATTGGCACGCTCTGTCGAGGAATTGTTCCCTAGAGTGTGTATTGCGATTTTGGATCGATTTGATAATATTTAGGGAATCGCTTATAATGACTGCTTTAGGTATTTGGTTATCTTTGATCCATTGTAGAGATTCGAGTATATACCGGAATTCAATAGTGTAAATGGAGCAATAGTCAGGTAATCTGGATCCCGTTTGTATGTTAAATTCAGGGATGACTATTGATGTTGCTATTCTTGGTGGGTTGTTTGTTTTTGATCCATCAGTATATATTTTAATATAGTCTGGGTATTTTTGGTTGATTTCGTTTACCAGTACAGGTTTTAGTATGTTTTCTTGTCCTTCTTTATTGCCTAATTTGATACTTTAAATCTTAATCCTAGAAGGTTTTTGTAACCATGGTAATTTGTTCTGATCTGTATTGTTTGTTATCTGTTTTTTATTAGAGGTATCTTTGTCTTAGTTCATGGATTACTTTGCCACTTAGTGTGGTGGGTATGATTTTGGGTTTGAAGACAACTTTTCACTTGTTGTAGCTGGTGGGATGGTTGTCAGGGTGGGTATCTAATCGAATGGAATATCGGAGGAGCAGTTCCTGCCTACGTAATTTTAAGGGTGGTTCTCCTGTTAGTGTTTGTAGTTCTTATAATGATGTTGAGGGGAGTGTTCCTGTTCATAATAGTAAGGCCTTTCTTTGGATAGTGTCAAGTTTTTTTAGGTTGCTTAGTTTAGCCGAGTTATATGTTTGGCAAACGAAATCCAGTTTTGATCTAATTAGGGTTTTATATATCCCCAGTCAGTCCCTGTGATGTTCCAAGTAAACTTAGATCTTTGTTACAATTTTGGGTGAGTTGTTCAATGTGCTGTTTCCATGTGAGGTTTTTGTCAAAGAACATTCCTAGGAATTTTACTACTGTTACGTATTTGATTAATTGATTTTGTATATAGAAGTTTGGTTAGACTAGGTTGTTATTTCGTTTGCCTGTGAATCTGAGTGCCACAGTTTTTTCATGAGATATTTTGAAACCCCATTTGTCCGCCCATCTCCCTATGTTGTCTAGGTTCTGCTGGATTTCTTTACCTACTGTGCTATTGGCGAGATTTCCATTCCTCCATATGCCACTATCATCTGCAAATTGTGACACGTTTATTTTTGCGGAGGCTGCATTGAGGTTAAATAGTAGGGGACCATTACACTGCCTTGCGGTATTCCATTTTCAAGTGAAAATTCTTCTTAATGGGTGTTGCCTATTCTTGTGGTAATTTTCCGGCCTGTGACGAAATCGCCAATCCAGATGAACAAGCGAACAGTTATTCCAAATTGGTTTAATTTGGCCATTAGTTCATTGGTCAATACTAAGTCGAACGCTTTTTCTACGTCTAGAAACACCACTTTGAGGTTGCGATCGGTTTTCCTATGTGCGTTAATAGCAAGTTTGATGTCTGTTTCCAATCTGAGAAGTTGGTCAACGGTGGGCCGTTTGTTCCGAAAGCCACATTGATTTATGGAGAGTAGGTTATTGGTTTCTAGGTGGTGTTTTAACTTATTTGCTATTATTGTTTCCATTATGTTGCAAATATTGTTTGTAAGGGAGATGGGTCGGTACGAATTTATGTTGTTGGGATCTTTACCTAGCTTGGGGATTGATATTGCTATGGTCTGTTTCCATTTGGTGGGTAGTTGGCCTTTATCCTATATCCTATTATAGAGTTTGATTATGGCTATTGTTATATTGATAGGTAGTTTATTGTAGATAATGTAACCTAACTGATCCTTACAGGGAATGTTTCGTTTTTGCATCGTAGGGCTATCTCCCATTCATGTACTATGATGTCGCTATTTATGTGAGATTTTTTGTTCCTTGGTCTTGAAACATTTGAGGTTGGGTTTCCTCCATTAGTTTTTTGTGTTCTTCAAAGTTTCTTGTGTGACTATTATTGCTACTCATGTTCAAAAGATGCTTCGCTAGGAGGTCTGCCTTATCTTTATTTGTTATGGCATTTTTAATTTTTGGGGCTGAGGTAGTTGCTTTCCCTTGTATGGCTTTTATCTTATCCCACGTGTTCTGAGTTTGATTTTAGACTCAGCTTAGAACAAAAGGTTTGCCATATATTAATTTTAGCAGTTTTTATAGTTTGTTTTAGTGCTTTTTCTTTATCTTTATATTCTGGAAGTAGATATAATTTTTGGTGCGTTTATATTTATTTAAGGCCCTTCGTTTGTCTTTATGTACTATAGTGCACTGTTTAGTCCATATGGTACAGAGTTTTTATTTTGGATATTAGTTGTCTTTGGGACGCATAGGATAGCTTCCTCTATAATTGTGTATGTTATGCTATCATAATATATGTCAATACTTGGGCTTTCTACGCTATCTGGATTTACTCTAGCTAGTAATAATTGGAATTGGTCCCAGTATGCCTGTTGCTACATCCATTTAGGTGGGGTTTCCTTTGGAAGGTGTTGAGTTTTTGTTTGAATATTGATTGTGATGGGGAAATGGTCACTCTCTAAGGTATCTTTTTGATCCACCCACTAATTTGTGCTTTGAGCCAATTTTGGGGTAGTGATGTTTACGTCTATGGCTGAGAGAGTGCCATCCTCTGGGTTTAATTTAGTGTTCGACCAGTCATTTAAGATGACCAGATTGTTCTCAGTTATCCATTTTGCAACCATTTTTCCTCTTTGATCTTTTTTTTAACCTCCCCATAATTCAATGCGTGCATTGAAGTCGCCACAGATAATTAGATAATTAGTGTTGTTGTTATTAGTGATTGCTTTTAGTGAGATCAGCTTTGTAGGGAAAGAAAGTACCCCCTGGGTCATATGCATTTACTATTTGAATGTTTGTGGTTCCTATATTTATCATTACTGACATTATTTTGATGATATTATTAATGTTTAGGTTAGGGGGTACTTCTATTATTCATAGTAGATTAGTGTATCTATCAAACAATTGCTAGTCCACCCCTTTCTCCGCCATTGGTTATTTTTAAAGATTCCGTGGGTACAGCCTTGTAGTCTGGGCAAGCGTTTGTGTTCTTGTGTTATCAGGATTTCCTGCAGACAGATTAAGTCTGGTTTTACGGCCGTATTATTCAGTTTGTTCTGCTGTTCTGATAGGTTTTGAAATATTCTTCTGCAGTTCCATTGCCAGATGGTGATTTATTATTTTTTCCACTATCCATTTTAGATGTTGTCACAGTTAGATATAGGTTTTCATGCAGTTTTAATAGAAATGAACAATTTATATGATCAATTACAACAAACCACCCACCCAATTTATGTGTGAAAACAAAATGTTTAAAACACTTGCACCCTTGCTGATTATAGTTCTTCAAACTTTTGATATGAAGTCACTAAACTGTCTTGTAAATAGAGTGCATTTGTGTGAGTGGTTTTAAAAATATCATTGCTAATACATTTAACACTATGCACAATTTTAATTGCCAATTAATAGAAAATTGTTACAAGTGGAGTGATCGTAACCTACATATTGTGAATACCAATAGAGTCTGCCATAAGTGTTGTTGGGAGGCAGACTAGACCCATGGAGTATTGTTCTGATATCCAATTGCATTAATTAGGCAGTCACTATCTAGTGACCAGGTCATGTAATGATTATATTAACTTTCATATTTTAATGTTATGCCCATTACATCAGGTCTAGAAATGGCATAGTTTTGGTGTTTGGTTTGCCATAAAATGATATTTTGCTACTTGTAGCCCAGATAAATGTGAAAATATTTCCATAACTTGGAAATTATTTCCACGTCCTGGAAATTCTTTTCAAGTCGTTCATTCATTTTTTAACCATTTTCTAACTGAAATGTCAAAAACAAATTTAGATATGGAATTTATATTTATTATTGAATTATATTTTGTGGTTAAAATTAATGAAGTTTCTTTTTTACAATTGCCTAAGTTAATTAATTTATTTTGATTTTTTTGAACAAGTTAGAATCAGATACACTACTTCCTGATATTTTTTTAGTATTACATCTTCAGTAGAATTTAATATTGTCTTTAGTAGAATTTAAGATTATCAGTAGTATAACTCGTGATCATTTGTAGTAAAAATATACGATTATCTAGAGTATAAATTAAGATAATCTGTAGTACAATTTAAGATGAACTGGAGTATAAATTAAGATTATCTGCTGTAGAATTTAAGATTATCTGGAGTATGAATTAAGATTATCTGTACTAGAATTAAATATGATCAGAAGCTGAAATTAAGATCATCTCGAGTAGAAATTAAGATCATCTGGAGTAGAATTAAAGAGCTATATAGGCAAAAAGTATTTATGATTTGCAATAAAGATAATCATGTTAGTTCCACTGTAAAAACACTGAGGTTCTATATCACTACATCATACATAAAATTGTATGTCTCTAACATGCAGTGTTTCTTCTCAGTTTTGTTTTGCTTCCCTTTCTTCAACCTACTGAATTTTCCCTAATGTTCATTTAATTAAATATCAGCTCTCAGTGGCTGAAACACTGATTTGAAAAAATCTATTTGAAAATGATATTTTCAATTTGCTGTCAAAGTACCACAAAATGGTTGCTGGCTTTTCAGTGCACAGACATTATGAATATAATGAGTATTCTGTTTACAAGTAACCAACAGTTGCATTTAGAAACAGCACAAACATTTCCAGTAATTTATACCAATAATGATGTTTGACTCAGACATATGGAATATACAATTTCTGTTACTTTTCATTGATATTGAGATTTGACTATATAAAGTGTAAATTTTCCAGTAATTAACATCATAGTGTCATTTGATTCATATCGTGTGTACTGATTAAGAAAATAAAATGATATATGAAGTATCTAATAACGTTTATTTGAAACATGTGCAAGTTCAGCATTAGAAAGATACGTATAAAATTAACATGATTAACACATGCGTTAGTACCCATGTTGACCCACTACTGCCATGAGTTAAACCAACCAAATCCACTGCAGATCTGCATAGACTGGCATGGACCATTGCAACCTCTAAATTGTATTAGTTGCTGTTGTTGTTGTGGTTGTTGTTGTTGTTGTTGGGTTTAAAGCCATATCTCAACACAAGATAGGGTATACATGGCTGCCAGTAAAATTGGTAGAGGAAAAACCCTGGAAATACCCGGGAAGAACCACTGACCTAAGAGAAGCTACTGGCAGGCTTTCTCACTTACCAACGTTAGCTGAGCCTGAGACTCGAACTCACGCAGACAGAGGTGCGATGGCAGTGATCGATAACGGTGAGTGCTTAAGACGACTCGGCCACTCGGAGGCCCCTAAATTGTACTGGCTCTCGACACTAATTACTGTGTCTGAGCTTACATGTATCTCAGTGGATTTACTATATTGCATGGATATCAATATTTGCTCTAATCATTTCAACACATGGTTCACACCCACAATGCACAGGTGAAAAACAATGAACACACAATGACTGCATTGTAATACTCTTTTGATTTGTTTCTAAAATACAGATAAGGCCAAGAGTTACTGTACTTGCTGCCCTATTAAGCCTGTGTGGAGTTTAAAATGAATTTGCAAATTTTGTAAATTTCCCATTCTTCATCCATGTGCAAATTGATGCTGAGTATAAGATAGGCTTGATCAATGCCATAATATCGTCTTTTTATTCCTTCCTTAATCAGACCATGACTAATTGTATTCGTCCTTTAATTCAGTACATTTTCAGGACAGCATTATTAAATGTAACTAAAAGTACCTAATCCATTTTACATGAAGTATGTTAAATGAATTAGGCACTTCAGCTATTTTTAATGTAGCTGACATACAAAGTTACTGTGTTAGAGATATGATAATATTTAGGATGCTGTGTGGAATGAAACGATGGTAACTTCCAGTTTCATGAATATTAATTATACCACTGTATACTAAAATGTTTTTTCCACATTTATAATTTTGTTGAGAGAGAGAGAGAGGGGGGAGATATAAGTATTAAATTGCATTTCCCTTCTTAAACCCTGTGATCAAACTAGAATATACCCTAATAAGAGTGAAGGAGAGAGAGAAATTATTAAAATGGCCTCTCCTTTCGAAGCAAATAAGATTATCCTTCATCAGTAATTGAACATATACTTCCTGTAGTTAGGAAGCATTTGGTCTTGATCTTTGTTCATGATATATGTTGCTTCAAATTGCAGACAGTTCAGTAGGCTAGAACGAAAGGCATTACTTGTTGAGAAAATTACATGAATAAGCACGTGGCAGTTCCTTTCATTACATGGTACCATATTCACAATACCCTAAGGACAGCCTCATTTCTCTCTTCGTAACCTAATTTGATCCAGTCTACCAAATCTTGCTCTAAAATATGTGCCAGCGTGACCACGGCTTTGATGACTTGATCACAGCTTTAGCATGATTATTAGCATGCAAATAAGACTGCCAAGTCATGTTGTTCTCGGAACAATGGATATTGTAACTTAAGCTAGAATTCTGTGTGGTATTAACTGATAATTGATACCAGGTATTCCTTGTACATGACTAAGATCACAATTGTCAGGAAACTAAAATTACAAATTACAATCGCCCTGAAAAACCTTTATCTGTCTCTGTCCGTCTGTCGACCTGTCTGTCTGTCTCTCTCTCTTTCTCTCTCTTTCTCTCTATCTGTCTCACATCAGGGTATACTTATTTCGATCAAAAGATGCAAGGAAAAAATGATGGAATATCTGTTTTGTCATCGTTATGCATATTCTAATTTGTCTATTATAATGCGCCTAATAGTAATCAAATTTAAACAATGTATAGCATTAGTGATTTACTGCAATTACATCTGACATACATGAATTTAATACTGGAGATGATGTAAATGTTTAAAAAGCTTCTCAATGTTAGCTCTTAAATTTTTTTGGTACATGATCTCTTGAAAAAAATTATTACATTTTGCAAATTACTTTTCACACTTTTGGACATTTTTTTTTACATACTTAAAATTACATGACATATGATACAGTCATTTGAATGACATAATCCATATATAACGCAACTCAGCATATAAGACAAAGCCCAGATATTTTGGTGAAAAAGTATCAAGATATCGGAAAGCATAAATAGTATGTACTAGTCCATGTGCTTTGGCTTTGGGATGGTGGTGGGACTATATCTCTGGTCAGGTTTTCTAATTTGAATAACTACCAATTTTCAAGGAATATGAACAATATTTGAAAGAGCAGAATAGATATGTACATATGTCCACACACTTTCTGCTAATTATTGCCATCAGGAAGTCCCAGCGAATATTGGTAATGCCATTATCTCAACTATGAGAACAATAAACAAAATTTAGGCTAAATTAGACTGAGAAAAACAATCTATATTTCAAAAATTGGCACCTCAGGGAAATATCATATATCATACAGGTGAACATGGTTCTACTGAAGTTAAAGGCCATATCTTATGTTTAAAATTGCTCTACATAATATAGGTTAATAATTCTTGTACCCTTCAGTCAACAGTTGGTGGATAAATGGATAATATACATCCCCACCCAATGGGGAAATAAACATGTGGCCCTCAACTTACCTGAAGCATAGGACAGTGCAGATCTCATGCTGGAATTTTAGGAATAGATTCATTTCATCACTGTTCTCATTTCTAACAGATCAAAATGTATTTATCTCTTCTATAAGACTGAGTGGTGCTACCTGGTGGAAACAAACATAAATCTTACATGCAAAATGTAACAGACATCGCAGAAATTGACTTAACATATAGTTTATATCAGCCAGTACACATGAAAATCAAATGGCCCTGCAGAAAATCAAATAGCAATCCCAATCAGATTTAATAATGACTTAATTTGGAAAATTAACTGGCCCCACTTACCTGTGGGTCAGTATCTACTCGCTCTGCTTGATGAACGTCTATATAGTAAAATTAGCGACAAACACGATTTTCAGTATGTTTACTGTGGCAGCCATATCGGAAGTCCACAGTGTAGTGTTTTAATTTAGGACCAGCTAGATATTATAAGAAGTTTGTAAATGAAAACCTATTCAGTCTGCCCATCAGTTCTGGAAGATTAGCTATAACAAGATTTTCATGATGGGCACCAAGATAATAATATCGGATGTCATATCTGAACCTTTTTCATTCCGCACCAACTAGACACCATAGGTGTCTTCTGGTGAAAACTCCATGCCAAAATGAATTTCCATTTCGGAGGAGCAGTGACAACAGTATTGTCAAGATAACTACACTGTTTGTCATAATTGAGTACTATTGGGGGGGGGGACAAATCGGGTCTCATAATTAGTCTTCCTGAGAAAACACAAAGTCAATAGCGCATTATGTTTAGGAGTAGCAATAACAAGATTTTCAAGATGAAAGCCATATTGGATGTCAGATCAGTATCATTTTGTTTGGGACCAATTAGAAATCCTTTAGATCTTCTGGTGAAAACTCAATATTGATATGAATTTCGATATTGTTGGAGGAGTGGTAGTAACAAGATTATCAAGACAGTCACTCTATTGACCATTTTTAATGTTACATCACCAAAATTTACATTTAAGTCCAACATAATGCCATATAAAGAAGTGGACATTCCATGCTGATATGACTTTCTTTTCAGGCGAAGCAACAATAGCAAGGTTTTACAAATTTATGTACAATGTTTTGGAGCATTCTTCCATATAGTTCAAAAGAGGCATACATATGCTAATAGAAGATGATGTTTGTAATACTACAGACCATCCCGTAAGATCTGGTATATGACCAATATAGCTTATACATAAATTATTTAATGCGCTGTGAATGACATATGATGAGAGAATTCAACCGTACACCGTGTCTTTGCTTTATCTGTTGACTGTACAATGCGATCCGTTGTATTAATTTGCAATAAATGACAAATTTATATTCTTACAATAAATTTCATATTCTTTTGAGTTAGTATCTCGATAAATAAAGTGCGAAGTCTAATAAAAACCCATCTTAGAAATGTTGACTCTAATAAAAATGTGTACATCCCAACCATTGTTACAAATGGCAACAAAATGTGTACATCTCAACCATTATTACAAACGGCGACAAAAATTATTTACATCCCAACCAGTAATACAAATGGCTACAAAAACATCTGTACATCCCAACCATTATTACAAACGGCAAAAAATATCAATATGGACGCTGCTTTTCTGAAGAAACTGATACTGGGTTTTGCATATTGTTTCTATGGATATCACACCGATGTTACAAGAGCCACCATGAACTCAATTCAGGTAGAGAGGTCTTATAAAGCAATCTTGATAAGTGATCTAAAAAAAACCAATAGTTTCTAGAAAGAAGCCCAAAAGAGAAAATATGGACTTATAAATTAAAACAGATGAATGATATATGCAAAACAATGCACGAGAAGTGAGCTTTTAAAGTAATGAATGAATCTGATTAATCTACACAAAACATTTCCTCCTATCCATACCGTAACACAAGAAATGTTTAGTTCCATGATCGCTTGTTCTAATGGGAGTCATCGAGCTGGTTTTTCTTCCCCTCTGGGGCTGCTGTGATTCCAATTGGAAAATATTTATTTTCAACTCCTCCAGCTTGGAATCCAACTTAGTGTTGTCAATGTCAATATAACCCATCATGTGGATCTTCGAACGCTTGTCTTTCAATCTTTGGCAAATTTTATTGTAGTACTATTCAATGATTTTCTGTCGAGATTTCGGAAAGAATGATAAAATAACCCCCGTCAGGACGTTGCGACAGTGATAATAAATCTGACAATACTGTGTTCTAAACACAGTGCAACCCAATATAAATAATACTTTTTTATTTGAAATCTATATTGTCTTTTAGATGCATGGTAGAAGAATCAGTTTGGAAATGAAGATAGTCTTAGATCCTAAAATTAATGCATTCCCACAACATTCCAAATAGTTTTAGAGCCTGAAGTTGATGCATTCCCACTGAATTTCAGATATTCAGGACCAGAAATTAATGCATTCAAACTGTATTCCAAAATCAGCACCTGAATGAAATGCATGGTGACATACAGACCAAAATTACTACCTGCCATCAGTTTATTATTATATGTGTTATCATAACTTCTAACAGATATGAGTACATAAAATGGCTATTTCGAATAAAATATCAGCTCTTGCACTGTATTTGCTTCATGCACTAAAAGCTATGAGCAATGCAATATTTTTTATTCCTTTCTTTAGCTTCCTTTCTAAACGAATAAAGGTGGAAACAATATTTCAGCACACGATATGCTATTAATGGCGGCCAGTATTAATAGTGGAGGAAGAAAACCTCCGGAAAGAACCACCGACCCACGAGAAGCTACTGGCAGACTTTCCCACATACCCACATTGGCCGAATCTGAGACTCTAACCCACGCAGACAGAGGTGAGATGGCAGTGATCCATAACGGAGAGCGCTTTAAACCATTCGGCCACTCGAGGCCCCGCAAAAAATATCGAACAACTGCATATTGTAAATAAGTAACAGTGAATGGGACTACTACGGTGTCTAAAAAGTACAGTCTCTAATACTGTAAATCTGTAGCAGTAAATGGGACTACCACAGTGTCTAAAAGTAGTCTCTTATACTGTAAATATGTATCAGTGAATGAGACTGTACTACAGTGTATGCAAATTACAATCTCTAGTGTTGCTAATAAGTAGCAGTGAATGAGGCTGGTTGAACTGGCTGCTTTGTAACCGTAACGGCGGTGGGTGGAGACGACGGCTGATAAATTATGTTCATGAAGTCATTATTGTATCCGAGGACCCCTGCTTAACAGGCACTAAGGTAAAGCTCTGGAAACGGGGTGGGTTGGGGATACCAGACCCATGCCCATTTGGCTGACAAAACTATCAGACCAATGCCATGCATGTATTGTAAAGATGTGACAAACGGTGGGATTCTTACCTCCCTGTGGCTAAGAATGGTTTCCTGAACAAGTCTCTTTATCTTAAACAAAATTTGGAACTAGTGTAGTATGGCAGTTTCCGACGCCACCCGATTCTTCATCTATTTTCATATGCATTTTGAGTCCCATTGTGGGATATTTTTGTACTAATGATGAATATCTCTTTTCTTAATCGTTCTTTTTTGACACAAAATGGATTTTGACTCAAACTAACACGTGATAACTGAAAATCTTATAGTGATATGATGATCCCGTCATAGCAAGTAGTAATAACACATTTTAAGGTGGATGGCAAAGCGACCATAGTGATATAAGATAAACACCATATTTTGTTAGAATCAAGCAAGATATCATAAATAGTATTACATTTAAAATCCTGTATCAGGAAGAGTAGCATAAAGATTGTGGTTGCCATAATGGATATCAGATAAGTACAATTTTCATTTGAACTGACTTAACATTACATGAAGTCTTTTAACGGAAACCCAATGACTATCCTCACAAGATAAGTAGTAATAAGATTATAAAAAAGTGCTTCCATTTTGGCTATATAGAATGTCGAATTAGGACCAACTAGACCTTGGGATGAATGTGTTTGGAACATGTTATATCAATCCTCAAAATAATTCTAGGAGTGAAGTCATAAAAAAACTTTTGCTAATGGACGACCTACACCGGTCTAAACCCAGATGAGCTAAAGGGGTCAACAGCACTAATATCACAGGAGTGAAGTTATACAAATTGTTGCTAATGGACGACCTACACCGGTCTAAACCCAGATGAGGTAAAGGGGGCAGCATCACTAATATCACAGGAGTGAAGTCATAAAAAAAACTTGTGCTAATGGGCGACGGTCTAAACCCAGATGAGGTTAAGGGGGCAACAACACAAAGATCACAGGAGTGATGTGTTAGCATGATCATGTTCCGTAGATTACCAAAACATTTTCCAAACAACATTGCAATGCATTGAAATCTGAGACTAGTTGCATTTTGAAGATTCTGCCAATCAGTGCATTCATCTGCAGATCCCAAAAATGCAATAAGTTCATAACAAATCGCAGCAACATATCCATTTTGCACATTTTCAGATGTGACTATAATATTCACCAAGGTTCATTATGATCCAAGGAAAACGGTGAAAGTAGTGGCATTCTCAAGATTGTGTTACACAATACATCCCGTTGCAAATAAAGAAGGACAATAGCTCTTAAAGCATATCAGTATCTTTTTTATTTAGAATTAAATTGAGATCTTACGAACTCGTTTATTGAAAACCGCAAAACTAAACACTCAATACGAGCATCTTAAGATGGTGACTATAGCAGTCACCAAGTGTCATGATGATACATGGAAATCTGAGATTTTTGCATTCTCAAACTTGTGTTCACATTGCAGGAAAATTCGGTGGTAAGTAACAAAGAGAAATAATTCTTATAGCAAAATTTTTTTCTGGAATGATATATTTCGACTGTTCTGCTATGGTATACTTTTTAAGGTATTCCGTAGTTACTAGAGCAAAAAATATGGTTCACTCTGGCCTGTATTTGAGATTATTAATATTTCTACCATAAATACAAATGATGGATTTCATGCGTTCAAGAAAATGAAGTAAGTTCAAAAACGTAATGTAATCGTTGAAGCATGTGTACAACTTGGAAAAAAGAGCAAGATTTGTAAATATCTGTTCTTTTTTTATTCTGTAAGTTATATAGTCTTTTTATAACATATCTGGCAGCTTGTTTTCTGAAATTAAGCAAAATGCAAACGACTTAATGTAATCGGTGGAAGTTGTTAAAATATGAACTTCTTTCCACAAAGGACTTAATAATAAATCTGCGTGATTATGCCTTTGACTAAAAGAAGAATCGTTTAATAATTGTGAAATAGCTAAAAACAATTTTCACTCTACTCAATCAAAAATGATATTAAGGTATGACCAAACTACAAAGGGAAGAAATTTTCCGCCAGGTGATAAAGTTCTGGCTCTCTTGTCCATACCACAATGTTATCTTCAGACTTGGTATTTTGGTCCCTGTGCAGTTAAAAAGAAAGTAAGTAACTTAACCTATAACGTCAACACTCCCGTGATACGGAAAAAGAAACAGCTCTGCCAAATAAATATGTTCAAGGGGTATGTTTATAAAGATAGCCCTGTTAATCATTCAGTTTAGTTGTAACTGTCCAACACAGTGATGATTCACCATTAGGAAGCATTAAAGAATCTGGAAACAAATGGAAAAATTCGTTGTTCGACTGAGTGAGGCAAATTTGACAAATAATTTAAGTCAAAGTGAGTTTCGCCGAGTTTGTATTACATTGATAAGATATATTGCTGGATATGTTCAAGTAAGGTCTGTGGAAGATAAGGTTAACGTCATGTCTTAATTCCTATTATGCATCAGGAAACGCACCTGTTGCGATTTCTGGGTATGGCTGGATATAATCGGAATGCTGGTCAAATATTTCCATAATTCAGAGCCCCATACCAATTTTGTGGAATACGAAGGCCAATTTGTATTGGTCAGACAAGTGTCGATTACTCCCAGGCTCAAAGTTGTAAATGCAGTTTGAAAGACGGGACGGCAACAGTCGAGTCATCCTTAACATATACTTCCAAACATAATTGCTTTTCTTTCAAACAGACCTCCAAAATGAATTTGATTTCTCAATTCTCTCCTTATATACAACTTTAACAGATTATTGCAAGTATACGTCGAAATATATCCCAAGTGACACATTGTTCTACTCAGGCTATTATTTAATAATACCTGTTTAAGTGACCATTCAAGGAGACATAAAATGCTTCTTCTCAGAACCAACCTGAGTTAACCCACTAAATGGGAACAACTCAATTCCTTTAAGATCCCACCTAACTACACTAGCAAAGAACAATTACAACCAGTTTTGTCATCGGGTTCAATATATATATATATATATATATATATATATATATATATATATATATATATATATATATATATATATATATATATATATATATATATATAAGTTGAATTTAACTTGTCAACACATATTTATTCCTTAATATCTAGGAAAATAGAATTTCTTCCTATGGATAAAAAAATAACTAGATAATATTTTCTTTATAGAAGACCACAACAATTGACAGCCATCTTGACACTTGCATTAGCACGATTACTCTTCAATGATTGACTGTAATTACATTGGTTAATAACTAAAAAGAACTTATGACGACTACTTTGTACTTCAAAACAATGGTGCCGATCATACTCCCAACATTGGCTACCAAATTATTGTATCACTATCTTCCTTCTAGTGCTATGTCCGTTGCTACAAAGGTTTACACGAGCAAACCTTTTATCATGTCTGCTTGGTCCTAAACAACATACGTGATAACCAAAAGTCAAATTGGGTCCGATAGTGGTCATATTTTCATTCTTGTAAGGGCTTCTTCTAAACCACGGGTTTCAAACTCAAACAACCCTGAGGTCCGCATGAGGGCATTTTTGATGGACCAAGGGCGCACCACCTTTGCTATGTCTCGTGACACCTTGTGAAGCCAATCATTTTGTGGGGCCACACGATACAGTTTGTCAGGACTTGTATTCGAGACCCCTATTCTAAACGATGGTAATTCCAACATCGGATCTTGACTAATACACTTCTTGTTACATCGTGTTGGTCTTAATGTAAAGGGACTAATTCTGATATACAGAATGACCGCCACAGTAGTCATCTTAACAAACTTGTTGTAATCTCTAAGTATCAATGGTAGGTCATAAGGACGTTGGTTTTCATGCAAGAGTTCATTAATAAATACTTGCTTCACAATGAAAATGGAGCCAATCAATCCACTGGAATCTAGTCCTCCTGTAACTACCCAACGACTACGTGTTCACCCTCTTTATAAAAGATAAAGGCATAAGGATTCGAATGACCGAGTTTTATAACGTTATCGCCTTTACCAATCACTGCCATCTCACCTGTATCCGCGTGGGTTCAAGTCTCGTCACGGCTAATGTGGATGTCTGAAAGCTTGACAGTATCTTCTCATAGTCAATGGCCCTTACCAGGGTTCATCCTCCACTTTTTATAATGGCCGCCATATATAGCATATCGTGTGCTGAAATATTTGTGTCAAACCCGCAACAATAACAAAATAAAGACAAAGGGAAGAAGCAATTTCAAATTACTGCCACTCTCCATAACAAGGTTGCTACCAGCATACCGGATGTGTACAAATTTAGCATTTCGATGTGATGCAGAACACATCGCATCGCATTGTCTTCTCGATATCAATCAAATGTATTTCTAATTCTACTCAACGGTCAAACATAATTGTTGATTAAGGCTTCCGTAAGGTTATGGCAATCTTTGTGGATGATGTTGTCGATATTTATTCGTAATTTTTGCATTTTTAGGACTTAGTTTTCCTACCTGGTACGTAGTTGAAGATTATACAATTTTTAGAACTTATGTTTAAGTAGAGCCATATATCCATTTTGTGCTGACTTGCAAGTAAACGGTAATATATGCATACATATGCGCCTGGTTTGACGTTTCTAATTGCAATCAATGATTGAATATCTCATTAAACGTTGATATAAAACATTTTGTGTATACTTCTAGACTATTATTTCCAATTTTTTTAATAATTTTATTTTCTCATTTGAGGCATATATTGGCAACTTAAAGTAACAAGTGAAAGAAACGTAAAGTCAATGAGTACAATCATGACATATGTCTCGATTGCACGAAATACGCGTTAGCAATCAACTTTCAGCCTTGGTATTTCACGGACAGAAGCTACATGGTCTGTGGTACTGAGGGACGTTTTGAAAGTAAAGCATAGACGGACGAAGTAAAATTCGACTGCATCACGAAATAAAATCATCGCTTGTGATTGGTGAGAAAACATCAATGGCATCTCCACCTCCTAAGATTCTTCGAGCCATGCTGTCAGCTACAAGAATGTCCCGACAGTGAGATATAGAAAAAAGGGTGGCATTGGAAACGTCCAATCTACACCTCTTTCAAGAGTTGTTCATTTCATTCAGGAAGTTATACTTTCTAACCAGATCGTCACCAGTGGATACCTAACCCTTCAATGTCCTGCGTGTTTTAAATTACCTTGGAATTTCTTTACTAAAACATGTTACCGTTTTGTGTTGGGTATGGTCAGTATTTATTTTTTTTCTTAAACAACATTTGTGATTGAGTTCGCTTTCTTAGATATGCCCTGCATAATTTCTTAAATTATCATTACTTTGGGATCCCTTCGAACACTTTATGTAATATTTCCACTTTTTTTATAATTTTTTTTTTTTTAAATTATCGAACAGTATATTACTCAAATTAGATGCCGATGACAGTTTTTCCTCAAAATGGACTGTTGTAAAAACGGGAGAAAACCTGAAACAGGGCATTAAGCAGCGACAGCGGCGGTTTGGTTGTAAACACAAATATGCTGACAATGTGAGGTGTTACCAACCTACAATCAGGTTAGAGATTATAAAATGATGAATGAAATGACCACGTGTTGTTACTACTTTGTAATAGCGAACCATATATTACAAAAATTAGATGCAATTGGCAGTTTTTCTTCAAAAGGAACTGTTGTAAAAACGGAAGAAAATCTGAAAAGGGGCATTAAGCATTCTTTGTTGTTTACAGCGCCGTCATCGGTTTGGTTTTAAACACGAATATGATGTAAATGCTAGGTATTGCCAAGCTACAATCAGGTTAGAAATTATAAAATGATGAATGAAATGACCAAGTATTGTTACTACTATATCCTTGTTGCTTTTCGTTTCTAAAATTGGTGGTGTTGGTGATAGTGGTGAGAGGGTACAGTCAGAATGCAGGGTAATTAATTAATATAGTGATATAAATCATGTACCCTACAAAACCCAACCTGTTCAAACAACCGTGTTCGAGTGTATTTCACCCCTGCACAGTCATGTTTCTTCTTTTTAATTGTGTTGCTGGAAACGTACCATTCAGTTCCGTCTCTATATTGTGTGCCACAGCAGCAGTACAACTGATTTTATCACGTAATTATATGTTATTAGGACGGAAAAGGTATTTTTTGCGCCATATGTGTGCTTGTGCAATGGTAAAAAAGAATTTCTTCAGATGAAGATATGTTCTACAATGGTAAAGAAATTTTGTTTCTCTAAATCTGCTGCAACGGTAAAAACTGCATTTCTTTGCTAAATTGTTTGCTACTGCAATGGTACAAATTAGTTTCTTCACTAAACTGTACTCTACTGCTACCGTAAATGTATTTCACGTCCTCGAGATATGTTTCACTGCAAGGGGAAACGTCGGTTTCGTCGTCGAAATATGTTCCACTGCAAGGATAAAAGTCGGTTTCGTTGTCGAAATATGTTCCACTGCAAGGGTAAAAGTTGGTTTCTTCACTAAAATGTTTGTTACTGTTATGGTAACAAATTAGTTTCTTGACCAAAGTGCATGCTTCTTCTAGGGTAAAAGTCAGCTTCGATGCTAAATATTTACTACTGCAATGGCAGAAATTAGTTTCGTCACTAAAGTGTGTGCTTTCGCATTAAAATGTGTGTAGTGTAACGGTAAAAGTCATTATCTTCGTTAAATTGTTTACTCCTGTAAAGAGAAATGTCAGATATTTCATTAAAGTTTGTTCTACTGCATATCAGTGTTGTTTTATTCCTACTAAATTACGTGCTACTGAACATGAACATTTAATATTACTTATTGACTAATATGGCCAAGACTTGCAACTTTGAACTGAATTTAGTCCTGATTACATCATTACCACTATACAACCGTATTGTCTCTTTGTATATAGAAGTAATTGTATGTTTTTGGAATCACAGCAAGTTTCCTTAAACAAATTAAAAGCGACATATTAGCCAATAGATTTCATGCAGATTTTCATGTCTTTCCAAGTAAATTAGCTGACTGAACTTGATCCAACAATAAAAAATAAACCATCTGATTTGTCTTTAGATAGAGATAGGTCATTTACAAGGTGGAAAACATTTTAAATCTTTCAAAAAGATAGAAGTCTTCTTCTTTGTTGAAGATGGAAACGTAGTTGAAGCATTTAGACATGTTCCACTTAGAAAGTGTGCAGTCGAAAATGTATCTGAACCGCCAAAACTGAATTAAAAGCAAACTCTCTTTAGCATATCTGTCTTTAAAATCCCAAATATGTTTGTAAAATTTATCATGTTGCAATTTATCACGTTGTTCAAATCCATTGTGAAAATCTACCGGAAAGGTCTAATGGCAAATTAAAAAGTTAAAAAGACTCAAGTTAATGCTTGCTATTTTATCACATCTGTATTGATTTTTATCCCAGCACTTTAACACGTTGCAACGTCAACTGTCAAGTCTGATGCATGATGCACAAATGCAGATAAATAAAAATTGGTTGTAATCAGTTTATTTTGTAGATTGTAGATAACATTGAGTGATTATGTAATCTAAATCGTACGAGCTTAAACATTTTAATTAGAATGGTGTCATTATGTGCAATATTTGAAAGTGATAACCTACGTGTATGTTGACCTGTTGTAACCATCCATATAATTAATACAGCGTAATTATTTAAGTTGTTTCCTAAACCGGGAGCTATTACCTTCAGACAAGATTTGCAACTTTTACCCACATGGCCTTTCTTCACTTGCACTGTATTATAACATTTGTTTTTCATGACAGCCTGATAATTTCATAGTACATGTATTCGATTTATATGTAGCTGGATATAGACTTTCGAATTATTTTGCTTGAAAAATGAATGCCATCATAAAATAATATTGCATAAAGTTGTGATATAAAAGGAAAAATAATTAGAAAGAAGTACGTTCTTCCGCATAATAAAAGTATGTATCAGACATCGAGGAAAAAACAAAATTAACCTATTTATAATAGGGGTAGGAGGTGGTCAGATTTAAAGGAGAAAAACAACTATGATTAAATGTTTGAAGAGTTTTAGAGATAAATTGGCAAAATCGTTATTTTTGTTACCAAACATTACATTTCCTTTTGTATATAAATACTTTGGTCGTGATATTTTTTGTCCCTTTTAATATTTCCCGAATAAGTCTTCACGTCAATATTTAAATCATGGAGTGAAAAACTTCGAATATTGATCTGTCAGGTTATTATATGACCCGATCTCACAAAGGAACGGACCATTTTCTCAATAGAAAATATGTCAGCTCAAGAAGGCATCAGTACGATTGAGAATGCTATGTTTATGGCTCGACTCAGCTAATCAATTGTACAGGTCCATCAATCACATAGAGTAATATAAAAATGCCTGTTTTGCCTTTCTTGTTGCCCTTTGTTCACTGACACACTTCATCGCCTCTTCCCCCATGGTACAGTTAGCCCCCAACCGAATGATAAATGTTTAGCAATAATATTTTGTCCGCGGGGGTGCAAACATAAACGCCACGTGAGTGGGCCAGTCATCGGTGTAGAGTCTCGTACGAATGTTAGTGACCCCAAAGGTATCCAAAAATGATCAAATCGCCATATTTGTATACTACTTGATTAATAAAATATATCTACTCTGCTTTAATCGTATAAACGAAATCAGAACACACTTATTCAGGCAAGTATTTGTTAGCGATAGTATACACACACTGCGGGCAAGTTTGTTTTCGATCGATAAGCAGTTTACTGCATGATTATTGTTTGGATTACTCTGTCTGTAAACCCGCGTTGTTTCGAATTTGTCCTTGTAACTCTCTCTGACTTTCCATTTCTACCAGCATAGTCTCAAACTCAGTCGCACTGATTATTTCATTTTCAATTTTGACTATACTGTTTTAATTGGCCGCAAGCAATTTTTTTAAGGGAATAGGTGCGTATTCGTCAATGCAATCGCTTGAAAAATGTTACTGTCGATATAGCTTCGATAATAATACCGATTGGTGCATCTACAATAGTTGATGTTATCGTGATTCCAATCACACCAAGAACAACAGGTGTTGATGCAGGAATACAAAATATAACATTTACGACCGAAGACGAACGTTTGTATTTCAATATCGTAGTACTTTCATTTCACAGATTTTTCTGTGCATCAGTTATATTTTCAAATCGATATGGCTGGGGTCCGTCTCAGTTCTTCTGTTAATAATACAACTGCGTATTTTAACTACACAGCAGGCGGACTTTGTCCGCTTTGATCATCTCGCGCAAGCGCATTACGCTCACTCACGTCTACCCAATTACGTTTTTATTTCACTGGTACAATTGTCATACAGTTATAAATATCCTCTGCATCTTGCATACTTAGATCTCCAGCAATTGTGCGTTCTAGTTGTCTTGCACCCTCTCATTGTAAAACACACGCAATACGTTAGAACTTTTCACATCTATCGATCGTCGTGGCCCAATGACGGTTACCCGAACGACTGTTTCTTTGTTAAATAATAGTCGAGACCTTTCTTCTCGTAGTTAAGTCGATGAAGGTTTAAAATGTTCGATTGTGAACAAGACTGGGGTGGAATGGTCTGTCAATGCTAATTTACCAATTAACATCGCAATCTATAAGTGATTTCGGTGTTGTTGTATGCTCGACTGCAAGCAAGGCTTTGATGACAAGACGGCCGCATAAGTGAACATCCAACCCTGTTTGTACTGGCATAGTCGAAGGAAACATCGGTTGTTTACTATATTTGGGTAAATAGTTTACATCAACTGGCGGTGCAAGTCCATAGGGGTCTTAATGTAAACTATGTTCACGTGTTACCATGTATGCGACCCAGTGAGTGTCAGGGTCAGTTTATGATTCCAGACTGACGATGCAATTTGCACGTGTACCATGCAAGTTCATCTCATACATAACATAATGAAAATGTTTGATTGATTTTGTCATCGCGAGTAAATCAAGATTGGTCAATGGACAGATCAACGGCGTGATCATCTGCAACATTGTAATCAATGACCTGTGCCCGAGGTTATTCGACGGATCTACCTATAATCATTTCATTTGTTTTACGGCCACAGACAGCTATTGTTTAAATGCCAATCTTGGTGCAGTTCTGACAACCCCTAACAATACAGCCATTGGAAAGCCTGAACCGTTGCTGCCAAAAAGCTGGAAATAGTCCACCAGTCTTTTGGATTTGTGGTACTTCTTACTTTGAGTATTTAAATGTTACTGAGGTGTTATTGTGTTTGGACGCATTAAGCTGAGTGACCTGTATTTGGATCTAGCGCACGAGGAGATCTCCAGTTAATTTCGCCACCACCGGCGTTACCTACATGTGCATGAAAATAAATGATCAACAACTCCAAGTAAACCTGTAACAAGTACTAAATTGGGTACAGTTTCATGAATCCATTTTAGGAAATCTACAAAAGCAGTGTCAATGTTTTGATACCAGTCCATACACGACCACAGACTGTGATATGGTCGTGCAGTATAATTGGTTATAAAGTTAAGCCGATTTTCTTCTGTGAGGGTCTTGTTGACCACAACGAAACCTCTGTCATCAAATATCAGTGTGCTGAGAGTTTGGAGAGTGTCTCGTTTTGTAAATTGAATCACATATTTTGATGCAGTAATGTCATACTGACTATTTATTTGATAAGTAAACGGGCCCAAAATAGCCATTGCTGGATGTCCGTCTGTGGTATGTGCAAGGAACAACAATGTGTAATTAGTTCCCGACTGCATAATTGAAAACGAACGTAATTCTGAATGAAATGAAAAGAATAACATAGGCATTCACAGTGTTAATACTTCGAATACAACTCTATCATCAGCTGAAGATGCACCACGCAAAAAAACACTGCATCGTTAGGGTTAATTCAGCAAGTTAATGCAGTTGTGTGTTAAGCTGAAAACTAACTTTGCGAGCATCTGTGCTAAATCCGAATATGTGACTGAGAAGAATTGCACACAAAAATCGGAAACAGGCTCCACGAAGTCATTCCTGACGCTCGGCAAATCCACTATTAAAAGCGCCATTAAGGATCACAGCTTCAGCTTGTAAATCTGCATCACCAGTGTTGGTGGGTGTTTCAGGCCGCCTAAATGGGTATTGTTGAGAATCCACATTATCGGATGGATAACTGATAACCATCATTGTTGGACCAGCTGTTCTCGTGTAAAAGCTGCTATATCCGGTAATTCCAATAATTTTTTATGACCAAGTCAACACTGTCCAAAACTGATTCGATTTTCTTTCCATCAATAAAGTAATGTGCACTTTTAAACAACACCATAATACACTGTTAACAAATCCCCCAATGGTATTCGGGGGATAATCTGTACCGTCATGCTGTAGCAGTTTCCCGTTAACTTCCAAAAATGCTTCACATAGAAAGAAAACTTAGATGTATATTGCACTTGCAATGCTTATAATTGATTGGGGTCTCTGGCAGATATGAGTAATATTGAAAACCTATTTTGCTTTGGTCCACTAACACAAACGCTCTCATACAAAATGTTGGAACAAATACCTCCTTGAATTGTGCCATTGCAAACACTTAAAGTTTCCACTTCTGCATTATTAGGTTTCTTTAAGAACTACTGCAATTCAGTTTTACCATTCACGTCTAAATCTACTGCCCATTGCTTTTTTTTGCAATTGCTGAATCTGACAGTCGATGTTGAGCGGCATAGTTAATGCTTGTACTAACTGCAGTCGGCATTGATTCTGTCGATAGTAATTGAACTGAAACTGTTTTAGTGTGCTCATCCTGTTGATCGTCGTGTTCGATCTCGAAGCAACTGAGCTAACTGAAAGCCCAGTTTTGTTTAAATTGATCTACGGCACACTTAATACTATCCAAAACTGGCATTATAACATGTTTATCAATAGGTGCAGCACCAATGCTAGAGCTCAGAGCGCGTTTAGTGCAATCGTAAATAATCCACTAACATAATCATTAAGGCCAGTTCCACAATATGCCATGTACACTGATTTTCTCGCAATATCTACGCAAACGGGTTTAGAACGTTCATGCATGACTGTCATTGTCATTATTACTATTACATGTCAGGTCGATCTCTAACTTTTCACCGCGCAAATCAATCCTGTCCCCGTCTTCATCTACAAGGAAAGACTAATATATGTCAGCCAATTATTACGGCTTGGCAATGTTACATGATAATATTTTAAACAGCAGTAAAACAGATGTAATATTTATAAATAATCTTTCACTAAACAGAGACTTTTAGTACTGATACCCTGAAATTCTATTCTGTTCTCCTGGAATCGCTAAATGTTCAGCGTCTGCCACGGATGCGGAAGGTCGCGGGTTTGTTACCCCGGATGAGTCATATCAAAGAATTTTTAAATGGTACTATAAGCTATCTCGCCTGGCGCTCAGCAATAAGAGGTAAGTGTTAGAACCGGTCGGTTTGGTGGTGTCAAGATAATTTGACTATGTGGGACATGATGCCACATGTCATGATGCCCCAGTGCTAGACATCACAAAACAACTGTCTCACTACAGATATCGCAAAGATGGTACTCAAATTGTTGAACCTACGTTAAAAATCCAAAGCACACGCAGACTATTCTGTGTCCGACAAGTTTTGTCCTTAAAAAATTTACTTATATTTACTCAGTCAAGAAATTTTGCTCTCTGTATTTTTTTTAATATAATTATTTATTCATTTGACGCTGTCCCCTCAGCCCTACCTTCAGGCCATTTTTCACCAGTGCACCTGATGCGGTCATAAGCTCAAAATATTTTGGTACAATGCACACGTTGTACTAGAGGGCATCATTCATCAAAGAGTCAGACGTCTTGCATAATAATAAACCTTACGTGTCTTAGATAAGTATCTCATAATGTTTAAAGTAATATTGAACAACGAAAAACGCTAATCTTCAATTAAATTTGCGTCATGATATCCATCATGTGCACAATTCATGACTGATCATTTTGTCAGTTTTTCAAATTCTTGATTGCTATACCAGTAATTTCAATATTTAGCATGAATTCTGGTGGAAATGACATCAACCTTTTACCTCTGGGGATGGTATGGGATGGTCGAGGTATTTTAAAAACGATAGTGCAGTGATATATATATATATATATATATATATATATATATATATATATATATATATATATGGGGAGGGTGGAACCATATTAAAGCAGTTTGTTACTTAAATACGGTGCCACTTGTTACTTTAAGGCTGTTTGTTACTTAAATACGGTGCCACTTAAGGCAGTTTACTACTTAAATACGGTGCCCTTTAAGGCTGTATTCTACTTAAATACGGTGCCATTTAAGGCAGTTTGCTACTTAAATACGGTGCCCTGTCAGGCAGAATTGACTGAACAAGAAGAGGAGTGCTGAATGGAATCAAAAGGTAATAAGAAAGTGTGAAAGTACCAAGAAGATGGAATTTTTACATTAAAGAAAAATGATTATTTGTTGAACTAAAATAGTGTATTAAGACTAATCACTCAAACAACTAGATGAATCTAAAAGTGTCATAAAGGGGTATTTTAATAAATGAATATCAAACTTTAATATGGAAGTATTATGTTTCTTTGTTGCGTTATGAAACTAGCGAACCGTTTGTGGGATTGCCAGATGGGGAATTTCATACTGTAGAATCGTCTGTGACACTTAGTGCACAGAGTACTTCTCTAATGTAAGAAATAAAAATGGACAAAGGTCTGTCTGAAAAAGTAAGATTGTCTCGTGTTTTGTTTTTATATTTTCATTGAGAAGCCAACAACTCATTAGTTCCCAAACAGAACCAAAAAAGGTAAAAGAAAAATATGGTCAGTTAGAAGTCAGAACTGACTAAAGTACTCCTGAGATGCACGTTTTGCCAACACAATATGTATACTTTATTGTGTCACGCAATACCTATCTTGTAGTTATTTCATCTTCGCACATTTCTAGGATCAAGTTTGATAAACGTAATTTATATTCTTTCAAACTTTAATCAAACAACACACTAAACTACCAACATCACTGTCAACATAATGGTGGTAATAATGACGATGATAATAATGATGATGATGATGATGATGATGATGATGATGATGATAATGATGAAAGAAAAACAGAAGAAGTGTTTTATTTGCATTTAATTTGAATTGTTTATTTTACATTTTTTTTCATGATAATATGTTAGGCAAATTTGTAATTGTGTAATTGAACTTAGTCAAGATCAATTTCAATGTGTACCTGACTAGGAACACAAATTTTGCAAACACCAGATATAGCTAATATTTCTCTGTGAATATGTATGCAATATAAGGATCATTATCAATGGATGTAAACATGTTTATATTATTCTGAGTCTAGGACATTGGTATTCGGAAATCTGGTGTACCTGATTTTTGTCATTTTTTTTAATAATTGTATTAATAGACCTTATTTTCTCGACAACTAATGATGTTCTAGAATTGACCCTCATCCTGAAGCTACCTTTTGTTCTAACTTTCCGATTCTCTTTAACTTGATAAATTACTCTTTCTTGTCGTAATATCTTAAAGCACATGGTTGTGTTCCTTTTAATATTGGGGTGGAATTATTTATTCAAATTAGCATTCACTGGCAACGCAAGGTACTCATCAATAATATCCTTTCATTGGAACATGAATTCGGAGTTATTGTGAATTTAGACAAGTACATTTTAGAAACAGTGTGATGAATCAAAAGACTGTTAGTATATCATCACGCTCAAGGCGATTACCACATTACTAAGATCGACGACAGAGGCACATCAACACATTCAACATTGGAAATTAATTGGAATTCAATTAGGACTTATATATTTGGACTTGTCATAAAACATTTAAGACTATGTGGATTTTAATTTACGTTACTGTAAGTTCTCTTTAAACTTTTACATTTTGTTCTATGGAAATAAATCATTTGTTGAATATTTACAAAACTTGTTGCGTTTTGCTCGATTATGCTACTTACTTTACAGTTATGGAGTCGTAACAGAAAATTGCGGGTTCGTCCAATCAATATGAATTACTTTAGAATATTTAAAATACTTTGTTGTTGTGTTTTTGTTTAAATATAAATACACTTTGTTTTGGAATTTTCTAAGACTCAGCTATTATTCCACATACCGAAAAAAATCAATGGTGAAAATAACAAGCGTTTTTGTATAATATCATCTAAATCGGAGTACTTTATTTAAAATTCAACATCGCAAACTTTAGAGTTCTTGCAAAAGGATGAATCATTCCAGTTTGAAAAACAAAATATGATCATTCTCGAGCGGAGGCTTTAATTTTTCTTTGTGGATTTATCCTTCGGAAGTAGGTTTTGGGACATATTGAACCTTGAACCTTAATATGGAATCGAGACAGCTTCTGCTTGAGGCAAACAAAGAGCTGACGTAAGTACGTAGTGTAATTGAAAAGTTAAACAAATCTTTTTATACAGACGTTTCATCCGACCTTTATGAGCAAATGGTTAAAACTTTACAAATTACTGCTTTTACAGCTGTCAATTATTCCTTGATTTAAAAAGTCTCTATTTTCAGTAAGTCTTGGACTCAACAGCTTTTGTTATAAAACTCCATTTCAGTCACAAACAAGAATCTATAAATTGTAAGTCTGGCACAAAGTTTAGAAATAAATATTCTGATAAGACTGATCAAAAATCCTTATCTCTTTCTGCTTGCACCTATTGCAAGAAGTAGAACTTTATTTTCTGATTGCTACAGATTGAAAAACCAAAAGAAATAAGAGTTTTCCAAGCTTTGATTTCTAAGATCTCGAGGTCACGGCAATGAATTGAAATCAAAATATTTTTGGGGTAACAGCATCATATTTTATTATGGAGAATTATGAACTATTCATGTCGAAAGGTTCTATATTACTTATTAGGGATGAAGCTAATCCTCTCCTTATTAATAATTTATTGGAAACATGAGCTTTTCAGTCTTTTATTATCAGGTAATTTGCCTTTTTTCATGAGAAGCCTTCTTCTAATGAAAGCGTTATTATACAGGAGTAGGGTGTGGCTTTGTTAATGTTCGTCTACATTGTGATAATTTGTCCTCAGACTTCGTCTCAGGACCTTGTATCATTGTAACTGTGACATCTTTACCAATTCGGGGCATTTTTTTTCAATAGGCAATTACCTAGCTGTGCATAAGATTAATCAACCTGTAACTCACAAGCCATGATTGGATTAAAAACATTCCAGACCATTAAAAAAAAACTGATTGATACACTTTTTGTGCTGTTACTAGAACTATGCAAAACAAAGCTCAAAAGAATGATGTTGATCAGAAAATTACTACTTTGGCCGACATACGTATTGGTCATGCTTTTGATGAGGTTATTTTTTCTACAAGTATGGGTCAATCAAGAAGTTTTTATCACAGCTATCCTCTTTAACCTATTAATTTTCTTTATTCTTACCAGGTTGACAAATGATAATTACTCATTGTCGAACAGAACAAAAGATACTGAAAGCTCCTGTTTGTTTCCGAGTGCTACTTGAGAAATTGAAACCTCACAAGTGTCTGGTTTTTGTTGTTGTTGTTGTTGTTTGTGTTAAAAATAGGATCCTTATGAAGAACGGGAAACAACCTGAGGATGGTTCGTGAGCTTTCAAAGTGTTGTTTCTAAGTTGTATATAAAGGACATTATTAGTGTAGCCCATCAAAAGCACTTGGCTAGTCATTTAGCTGTTAGCTTGACTTGTTACAAAATCTTTAATCGCTTTTAGTGAGTAAAAATTACAAGTGATATTTGGAATATTGTAGATCTTATCAGAGTTGTCAAATGGAAGGAAAAACCAATCAAAAAGACAAATAAAGCTCATCTGTAACCTATTATTGCATTTTAGGAACCACTTAGCAGACTAATGGTAGACTGTGTCGGTCTCTTATCTCAGACTAAGTTAAAAATGAAATTAAAGTATGACAATAATACAAAGGAAATTAGTTTTCACCATGTATTATAATTCTGGTTGTCTTGTCCACACCTCAAAATCCTTTTCAGGCTGAGTATTATAGTTCTTATAAAGTTAGTAGGAAAGTAAGTGACTCAAGTTACATTATAACTAATCTTGGGATGTCCATATTTTAAAAGAGCATATTGATATAATATCCGTGTTAACTATTCAGTCTACTGTATTGCACCTGTCCTACTCTGTGATGATTTAAGCGATGGAATGCATTTGGACTGTGTTGAATTCTCTCAAACAGGAATGTTTGAAAAACAACAAATTCAGTATCAGCTGAAGAATGATTTTATGGAACCAAGTAAAAGAGATATAATACTCTCCACATATGCACCGATGATAACAAAACGAACGACGTGACCAAAACAGATTCATGCATTGACAAAATTGGAAATATAGAATATGTCACCAACTTTGAACTTTTCAAAGAATTTTGACACATTTTACGGACGGAAAGGACAAATGAAATTCGGCATTCCTAACTCCAGATGTACTTTATCAATATAACTTGGTGCGTTTCTAGCGCTTATTGAACTTTAATACCTCCGGTCAAAATAAATTTGATGCTTACGTCCATGATTTCTTCATCTATAACTACACCTCCAAAGATCACCTGGAGACCTTCCGGTATTTCTTTGATCATTTGATCCAAAGCTGAGTCTTTGCCGTGCTTATGTGGCATGTCTAGGACACATGGTTGAACACGATCAAGAAAAACTAGCATAAGTTATGTGTTTGGGTATCTCTGAATTGCCTCTGCCTGACAGTAAATAGTAACTAGTTCGATATTGGGATATGCCTGGATATTACCATAAAAAGTTTGTTCCGATTATTTGGTAATTGCTTAACCTCTGACCAACTGGTCAAGCAATAAAACCCAAGTTTCAATGGTCTGAAAAACGTCAAGCGGCATTTGATAAGTTACAAAACCATACTTAAGAGCACAGCTGTTCTTTTCAGCTCCATATTTCAGTCAGTCATTTAAAATGTCTAACAAAGTGGTGTTGGTGTTGGTGGACGACAAAGGTTTAGATTATCCGGTGATCTATTTGTCTAAAAAGAGAATAAATAAGCTCCATGGAAATTATTCCAGAATCGAGAAGAACTCTTTGGCCTGGTATTGTCTTTGCTACACATTGAAGTGTATACATAGTTTAGCTCCTTCTCTGAGCATTGTATTCAGTTATCGCAATACCCTTACTTTTTCTCGTTAGATGAAAAACAAAAATCAGAGATTTTTAAGGTTTAGTTTATTTTGAAGGAATTCAATATTTACGTTAGACATGTCAAAGGAAAATATAATTTCATTCCTGATGAACTTTCAAGTGTTTAGAAGTATTATATTGATTCATGCATATTTTGAGTCATTCGTAAGAATCCATCTTATGTCATGATTAAGCAAGTTATATTTGACTCATATTTAAATGAAAGCTTGATCGTATTAATCTTTCTCTTCTTTATCAGAGTAGGTGTTATGTATATTTAGTTATTCGTTTGATGCCTTTTTGTGGATGATTATATGTTGCATAAAATTGTATTTCGTAATTGACCTTATTCAAAATCAAGTTAAATGTGTTCCTGATTAGGGACAATGATTTTGTAAACAACATAATACGTATAGTATTTCTCTGTGAGTATGAAATATACGGATCACGATCAATAGAGGTAAATATGCTTATCTTAATCTGAGTCTATAATATTGGTATTTCCCAGTGGAGTTTACCTGATGCTTGTCATGTTCGTTATTATAATTTTTGTAATAGATCCTATCTTGTTGACGACTTAGAATGTTATAAAAATGAACTTTTTACCCTCATCCTGGTTCTATTTACGAGCCTTAGCTTTTTTATATAAGGTTGTTAACTTGGTAAATAATTTAATCTTGCCGTAATATCTTGAATAAAATCGCTCTAATTGCTGTATTCAGATTTTCATTTGGGAGGAATTATTTCTTTAAATTAGTACCAGGTGCTCATCAATACTATTCTTGGACTGGAACATTAATATGAGAATCATATTGAATTCAGACAAGAACATTTTTGACATTAATATTGTGATACATCAAAAGACTGTTAGTATTTCATCACATTCCAGACCCTTGGCACATTACCCCGTTTTATACTTCAGGCACAACAATACATTAAGTATTGTAATTTAATTGGTATACCACCGGAATTAACTTAGAACTTCATAGATTTGGACTTGTGAAAAAACTGTTTGGATGTATTTCATAATACTGTGAGTTCTTTTTAAATTTTCAGTTTGCATTCTAGGAAATTAAATCATTTTCTGAATTTTACAAAACTTGTTGGTTTTTTCCTCTTTTATGTCGCTTAATTTAAGAGCATCGGTTCGTCATAGAAGAAAAAGAAAATAAAATGGAAGATGGCTATGTATGTATGTATGTGTATATATATATATATATATATATATATATATATATATATATATATATATATATATATGAATGCACGCATGTATGTATGTAAGGATACATGCATGAATGTGTTTATGTATGCTTTTATGTTTTTTGCGGATGTGGTAAAGTGTGTGTGTGTGCATGTGTGTGACGTGGGGTCTAAATGAAAAATGTATGATTAATTCGAAGAAGTAGCCAGAATTTGCAAAAACTAAAATATGAGCAATTATTATATTATTGAATAAACTCTTGCTATGTCAAGAATAACGTGTTGAAAGCGAAACGAGCTTAAATAGTTTTCAAATATGGATAAGTAAAATTAGCCTTATACCAGCATTTGAAGTAGCTATTGAATATATTTTACAAATTAGGCTAAATTGGATGTTCATCTATTTTAATTCTCAGTAATGTTAACTTCAACCATATATGTACTTCTTGAACGAAGTCAAATCTTAGAATCAATCACTTATAGACGGCAATTCATGTTGGAATTTATTGTGGTTACAAAGATTTTGCTTGTGTGTCTGATTTTTTTCGGGGGATGTGTTTTTGCGCATGTGGTTTAACTTAACATTTGGTGTATGGTCGTCAGATATGATTAATCGATTTATGAATAAATGAATATTTATAATGTAATTTATATGTAAGTTAATTCGTAAGTCTTAGTATATAATGGCGTAGATAACGAAGTCCAGTGGTACATTCATTCATACCACTCCAACGTACGAACAAGAAAGTAAATTGCAGTTTTCCAGCAGAGTTTACAAAAAATTGGCTTCAATTTGTTATATTGTCTAAGATAATGTTAATCACAAGTCCATCTATACCAAAGTTGATGTAAGTCTCATCCACGAAGAATCGAGTTGTACCTTGTTTAGTTTTCACTCTTTGTCTTTTAATCTTTATACAAGGTTTTTGACATTCTACAGAATGGAAATTTCAAATTTCCGATATTTTCTATAGTATATATTCTGCATGTATTTCTTTATGACTTTCATTTATTTATGAATAGCATCTAACAAGTGTTCACTCCAAATAGTTCCCACTAAAGCCTTAATGATCGATTTGTTTCAGTTTTCTGATGCAAGTATTGTTTTTCCTATCACCACATCTCTAGTTTATTGATTGCTGTTGGAGATCATAAGGGGCTATCATTTAGATAGTTTCCAGAAAATCTCATATTTGTACATTGTCTTATCAAAATATTTAATTTTACACTTTATCTATTTTTTTGTTTAGTTATCTCGAATATTTTTATGTTTCTTGAATTTTAGAAAATTATCCAATTTTTTTAAATTTCTTGAATATCTTAAAGGTTTCATATACATTTAGTTTGAAATGTTCATTATTCTTATATTGAAGGAACGATCAAACGAACAAATACCTATAAAATAAAGAAAAGAAAAGAAAACTTTAAACTAAATTGAAAGTTTCACATTTCGTATAATATTGATTCATTTAAAAAAAAATTTATTTTCTGATCTTTTCTCTGATGAAGGGTAGTTCTTTGCCTCTGGCATGGACTTTAAGAGGCCAGAGCATTCATAGACGATCTCCAAAAAGCAAATTTACATGTACCAATCGGCGAGTGAAATCCTGTTCATATATATATAGATGGCTACCAATCATCAACCTAAATTTGGCAACACAGTGATTAATATATTGCCAGTCATCTCAAATAAACTGTGGCATACAGTATCATTCGCGTCACGTGCTGCATTTGCTGAGCATATATAATTGTGAAGAAAAGTATACCTTGCAAATATATTGATTTACCAACACTTAATTGCGTTTTCATGACCTCCCAATTAATGGTCTTATTGTAAGTTTCACCCTTCATGGCCAAAGTGAGAATACCTCAAACTTCAAATGCCTGACAATGTCATAATACGGAACCTCAGGCGGGCTTGAAACAATCTGTAGCATTGCGTTCATTACATAAAACCAGTTTCAAAATGCGAAAGAAGCAATGCCCATTTAGTGGAAATACAGAGCATCACTTATTTTTAGTTCTACTTTGATTAGATTGAAAAAATGGGATTTATTTATATCTGCTATTTACACATTATCAAAAACATGCACGAATACAATGCTCTTTGAATACAGAGAGTCGCTTATGGGCACCCTAAAAACAGATTATAACGTTTACAAGCGGAACACCTGTCGATTGTGAGGCATAGTTTATTTCAACAGACTCGGTCTCTGTAGAGACTGTGTGGATCATCTTCTCGATGTTTGACTCTTTTTTGAGGTTAAAAGATATATTTAATGCATAACAATCACTTTATTATAAGATTTAGTGACGATTTTCATAACACAAAAAATAAACCAAATAGATCGGTCTTATTTCCTATAATTTTGTAATTGCTAACCTAATGTATCTAGATTCCTTTGTCTAATTCCTTAATACTGTAGATGCATTTATCACGGACATTTGTTATTCGGATGAGATGAACAAGCTTATATTATTATCTAGTTCTTTGACATAGACACATACTTGACAGTAATACGGTACAAGACCTTATTAAACAATTCCGGTCCTTGCAAAGTATGGGTTAAAAGTGCCACTTATTTAAGAGCCTACAGATCATCTTTATAGTGTACGAATTTTTCTGAAGAAACAAATGTTAGTTTTTGTTAGATTTTACTGTTTTCAGGCTGCTCACTGAGGTTCTATTTGATCTTTTCAGATCCCAAGATGAAGGCAATCATCTTCTTATGCTGCATCGCTTTGGCAAAGGCATTTGGTGGTCTTTATGGTCTTTCTGGAGGATATAGTTTGGGAGGATATGGACCATGGGGTGGAGATGGCTTTGGTTTTGGAGGACATGGCCCTTGGGGTGGGCATGGAATTAGAGCTAGTCCAGATGTAGTAGGCTCAGGGACATCTGCAGCTATCATCGAAAGAGGAAATGTAGAAGCAAATGCCGTCGGTTCTCGTGTCAGCGGACAGCACATTTGGGTCAGCAGTTCTGGAACAGGTAGACCGATCTGGACACCACATGGTCGAATTGGAGTAGCTGACTCTGGCTCCAGCTCTGTCACAACCGGATTTGGCCATTTTCCATATGGCGGATATAGCGGTGGCTTTGGCGCAGGATTTGGTTTTGGCGGTGGACTCGGTTTAGGTGGAGATGACTTCATTGGGGGTGGTATTGGAGGTTATTATCCTTCTAGTAAGTATAATCGGAAGCCTATACAAATATGCTGCTAAACATTTAATTATTCTAAACATTTATTTACTATAAAAATTTATTTATTCTAAACATTTATTTATTATAAACATTTAATTTTTCTAAACATTTATTTACTCTACACATTAATTTATTCTAAACATTTATTTCCGTAACTGATAAGTTGTGCATTCCATTTCATTCATAAAAATGACAGGCCCAGATATTGATATTAACTAAAATATTGTGCAAGTGTTGTTTGTTTTTCAGTCGTGCTGTTAGTCTTAGAATATGCGAAGAAATGCCTTCTAGTGATTGGCAGTAGGAAACACACAAACACGAAACACACACTCAAACACACACGTACTCAAGCACACACACACACACATATCAGTGCTTAGTGATTTATAACACAGTTCATATTTACACCACGGAAATCACGTTTCTGCATATATTTGCTTTTATTTTCAGTCAAGAAATACTAAATAACTTCCTACAATCTTCCTACAATCTCTGATGATACATCACAAAGCCAAACCCGTTGATTTCGTACCTGAACAATGACTTTCATCTATAACCTAAAGGTGTTCAACCCTGAATGAAGTCTAGCATGCAGACATGTTAAACCTCTTGAACATTGTTCTTGTTTGCTTTAACATTCCGTTTGGATATTGTGCATAATGGGATATGAAAAGGGTTAATAAAAATATATCCTGCAATGAAACCATTCCCGATGTGGTCATTGTAAATTATATTCTGTTATTTTCTTTCCTTATTCAGAGACAATTATTTCCCTCCCCCCGACCAAAAAAAAAAAAGAAAAAAAAAAAGAAAATGGAATCATTTTTGATCAATCACGGAACATGAATTCAAAAATTGTCTTTACCTTTCTTGATTCGCCATACCTATAGTACAATTCACATGGGTCATTTATGCTCATTTACTCATTTTAAATTAAATATAAATTTTTATTTTAAAATTTAACACTAATTTTCTTTAAACAAAGTCCATTCAGTCCTAATTATTGAATGCTCTGCACCTTAACTGTCACCAAGAAACTTCAAGACGAAAATTATATATCGCTATATGGACTTTTACAATGGTGGCCATGTACTAAACTTGGGTCAAAATAAGAGCGCGTGGAGTGGAATCGTCGCAATCAAGGTCAGAATGAATTTGTTTATCTCTATGCGTAGCTTTCATTGTGACATCACAGCGCGCGACATTCAATCCGGATTGTACTGGATCTCACATTTAGGTTCACTTGGTCCAAAATTGTATACGTACTTTAACATTGATTTTGCTGTCTGCACCTATCCGGGCATCTAAACAATAACTTTCCAGAGGAATATGGATGTTATACAAAGTGAACACTTGCCACTTAAAGGTATGTAGAATCAAATTCTAAAAATGACACCCATTACTGAAATAGTCGGTGTTCAATGCCTACATGACCCATGTGACTTGCACTATAGACAGGGTATACAAATATCGGAGTTGCCAATCACGCTCTCTTGATTAGTATGCGCCTATGTTGTTAACCCTTTTGATTGTGTCACACTGAATACGATAAGGCTATAGTGTCAGGGCTCAATGCATCAACCGAGCATTACCAACCTTAGTTTTGTTCAAATACAAAAGTGGCCGGTGATCCGTCTCGAGAATAAATCTCTCCCAAAACATATACATTGAGTTTCCCAATCCGCAACACTACAGCAATATACTCGTTCTCTGTTACGAGTATTGTTGCTTCCAGAGCAGCAATATCCTGCTCACATAAGCAACAGGCATCTTTAACATATCTTGCTTCTCCAGCAAAACCACTCCTAGCCCAATATCGGAAACACCAGTTCTTAGAATAAACATTTGGCTAACATCAGGTAGCTTTAATATCGGTGCACTGGTCGGCTTTTCCTTTAGTTCTTTCTAGTGATGATCCTCACAACACTTTATACAGTTGCTCCTTCTTTGTCAGATCAGACAATGGACTGCAATGGCAGCAAAATTTCCCATAAACCTACCAAGCCAAGAAACAAATGATCCTGAGTCTTGTTGATTGGTGTAAAGAGTTTCTAATTGCTTCTGCTTGCTTGGAGTGAGGTTTTTACTGCCATGATCCAATGATGATATAACCCACACACTCTACATCAGTACAGCCAATTCTGCTTTTTGCAAGTCACATTGTGAGAATCTCCTTGCGGATTCTAACGAAATGTTCCGTTTAAACGGACACCTGTTCGCTACTAGTATCCATGAAGGCAAAAATGAAGTCTACGTAGTTGTCAACGCTTACTGAATATTTTACTAACTTGCACATCAAGCGACAACATGAGGCAATGGCACGTACCAATCCGAGTGGCATTACCTTAAATTAGTATAGCCCCTTTCTGGGTTGCAAA
The DNA here is from genome assembly GCA_028554795.2 of Sinohyriopsis cumingii. NCBI lineage: Eukaryota > Metazoa > Mollusca > Bivalvia > Unionida > Unionidae > Sinohyriopsis > Sinohyriopsis cumingii. The sequence goes on from CM068838.1 coordinate 82,095,681, forward strand.
TGCCTTCAATGTAAGGGAATCCTCAACGATGGGACATGCCAATATCCCTTTGACAAATCAAACAGACCCTCACATCTGGCATTGGTTCGGCATTGAACACTGACTTTATTTCACTGACAGAAGTCAATACAAAAGTTGTTTGTACTGTCCTTTTCTCTGACTGGGAGACAAATATTGGGAGTTAGAGGGTTAGATCACCCCCATACCTAGTATGTTATTGAACTCTTCATCCACAGCCTCTGTTGCATTAAAGGGTTCTGGGTAACCTTTAATCCTAATTAGCTCTGACGTATTCAAGTTGTGGTATCTGGATATTTAGGGACTTCGTGTCTGTTTTTGGTTCTTTTCCCTAGATTTTTTCCTCTTTTTTCTTTTCTCTTGTATCTATCTCATAAATAAACCCCACGACCCGAGGGTGTTATGCCCATTTCTTCTGTACAACTGGCTCACAATGGTGCCCAGCGTGCAGTCACAACAGGATGGAAGATGGCGGATCAGCAATTAAACCACAATTTGGCAACAAGGATGTGAGTTTGTGTACTACTGTGGAAGTGAGTGGTGTGGGCGTAGCACTGAGAGCGGAACTGGAGCCCCTGGGTAGGCCAATGTTGTACAATCTGGCCTGCTGGTGAATACATCTGAGTATTTTTTCCAAGATCGAACTGATCTGCTGATGCTGATTTTTGGACAACTCCGCACTAACATTACTTGATCTACCCCTTGTCTCTCGACACTCAAGGGATTCTTTAGGAAAGTTTCTATTTCGGGATCGCCAACCTCGTCAACCTCAAAGACTACCCCATTTTTTATAGTATCCACATGTCTACATATTAGCATGCAATATGCTCAATATGCCATACATGTCATTCTTATAGTCCATGTCACCCTTAACCTACTTAACTTTGTGGGAACTTTCCATTGAACTAACATTTTGTCATCATTACATACATACATACATACATACATGCATGAATGCACGCATGCACACACGCAAGTACGTACATATATGTATGCACGCACGTGCACACACACACACACACACACACACATACAGTACAAGCATGTACGTGTATATACAAAACTGTTTGCTGAGCCAACTCAAGTTTCCCTGTTAGTTCAAATTACTTTGTTTTTGGCCCTTAATTAAATAAGTAACTTAATTATGACTTCTCCCAAAATATGCATCTAGTTGAGCAATGGAACTCCCATTGTAGAGCACTGTAATTACGATGTAGGACATGGTAGTTATTCTAGATATGAACTAGACAACACAAATTTCATCCTCCCATCTCAAACACTTTTGAATTAGACATTTCAAGCAAAAGGTGACTGACTGACAGATGTATGAATGAAGGAAGGAAGGAAGGAAGGAAGGAAGGAAGGGATTAATTCATTAATTAAATAACTTAATTAATTAACAGATATACCCACGATACTATGTTCTGGCTTTTTCTGGAAAGGGTGGGGGATATTAATTAAAATATGATGTATTCAAGGTGTTTTAGTGATCTAGAGAGAGATTTAAAAGGTGGACTCTAAACTCCAAAGTATTAGAGGAAATTTGACATAAAGGCAAACTCAAATTCAGCAACAAACCTTTACTTATAAGCTAAACGTACATAAACATTTACTGCCCCTGGCCACCAGGGACGTAATTTCTCAGAAAGGGGACTTCATGGGGAGACTTGATTCATGCAAATATCAATGCGCTGGCTCAGTATGACTAACAGATTAGAGAGATAGTATTAGATGAGACGTCAATTAAATTTTTTTCGGGGGGGGGGCAAAATTTGACAGACTTGTTAATTTTCATATATAGGATACAGCACATGCACATTCAGGCTGGCATTTGCCCCCTCACCCCCCCCCCACCCCCAAAAGACACCCCTGCTTGGTACCACTGACACACTACTTCCTTTCGCTAAGAGAACAAAGAACAGCATGATCTTTTTGTAATCCAACTTCTAGAACTTTCAATTATTGTGCTGAACTGATATAATAACAAAAAAACTATTTCTATACAAGTTTTTATGCTGTAACGGTTATTTTGGCAATCAAACTAATAATCATTGAATTAATTCGGCTCTTCACATGGCAAATCGAAAAACCATTTACATCTTTTAACCGCCTTCTAATAGAAGAAATGTTTTATAAAATTACATTCTACACAATCAAAATGAACATCTGACAAATTTATATAAAAACAAAAAATTGCTCAGCTAGCAAGTAAATCTAATGATATTATCTACATGCTCATATACACATACATTTCCATGTTTTGAAAATTACTTACATGTATATAAAACAGGCAACAAAAGTCTGTGCATTCATATTGCACCTATGTTTTAAAAATTAGGGTTGGCATATATATATATATATATATATATATATATATATATATATATATATATATATATATTAACATATTGACTGACAATTCAATTTCGGGATTTGTTTTATAAAAATAAAATAAAAATATTTTTCTAACATGGGGGAAAAAGTACTAGGGTCAGCAATACCAAACAGGGACTCTCAGTTGACCGGTAACAATGTTTGGTCTTGGATTCAGACTCAGGACTACTACATGGAGATGCAGTCATACAGCCCAAAATCAGGCAACTGCTTTGTACTACTTAAAATAAGCCCGTCAACAACGATGGTTAAATTCTGGGATCACAATTAGGAATATTGATTGCCAGTTATTCACCCGATCATGGATGTAAATAATTTTAAAAGCTGGAATTTGGCTATTCTGGCTGGAAAAAGTCCATGTCATTAACAGAAGAACATGTTAGCCTGAAACATTAAATTCATTTAACAATAGATGACATGGATGAATATCAACAGATTGATTTTGCAAGTGTGACCAGTGACTTGTATTTTTTTTTATCAAGGCATGGTAGGATGACAAGGTGTAGGTACTACATGGAAATGCAGTGTTAAAGCCACATCAACTAACATCAACACTAATAAATCCATGTCTCATTAATCATTTTAAATTACAGTGATGATATAAAAGTGCAGTACATGTATAACACAGCTATCGAGTGCCTTGTAAATTGCTTACTTGAAAACTTGACACACCACAAGCCCTACAGTGAAATGTATGCACTCCTTTCCCACCACTCTACTCCCACTTATTTCACATATAGACATCCTTAAAAATAAAATCCATCTTGTTTTGTTTTTGCTCATCTCTGTCGATCTCATCTTCGTCTCATTTTTTCATATTGGAAATTTTAACAAAGAAGCAAGTAATGAAATTAATATCCAATATTGCAGCCAAACTCGAGAACGACATCAGAATATCGAAACAGCACAACACAAGCACGTGTCATTTGGTAAAGACGAACTTGCCCTGACCAGAGCCATGGACATATTTGTCCCTAACGTGTATCGGGTACAATGTACATAGCACATGAAGAAAAACATTACATTCCAACTGCAAAAAAAGATGGTGTGCCAGTAAATCTGAATAGAACATAGATACATATTTTGGCAATGACAGGTTCGTTCATACGGACAGCTCTGTCGTCTTCGTGACCACCCTCTCTTTAATATTACGTTTGCCTTGTAAAAAAGAAATCGCGTTGCCATATAAATGAATCAAGAAGAAAAAATCTCAACGAGAACGTATGGAAAAACAATATTGCCGAATCACTGAACAACATACTAAAATCGACATTGAAATGACTGGAAACCATATGGCATACCCATGAGCTGGGTCTGCTATTATTTCAAGCAGCAGACATTTTGTTTGTTGATCACCTCAGATGTGCATTGCATGATGAAGCAACTGCTGTCTGCAACAAATTTATGCCACATACTAAGTCAACAGCTTAATATGGCAAAACTGAGGAGAAATGCAAAGAGATTTTCCATACATTTCTTAAGAATTTGCCAAAAAATCAATACATAACGGAAATAATTTCAGCCAATGGAAAATTATGTTTCAAATGGTACTAAGAGCATTGCTAGAAAGCCAAACATATGCAATCAGATTTTCAGGAATTATGCTTTTATTTGATAAATATTGGATTTGATTTGTCTTTTGGGCTGTTGTATTTCAAAAATACTAATAAAGCTTATGTTTATCCTTGTGCCAGGGTATACAGAAATTTAAAGTTATTGCTATTTATTATTGTCATTCTGCAGCTTCAACATTTTATTTTTCATGAAGAATACTATGCACACGGTAATCAATTCAGAATAAAAAAAGAAATTTAACAAAGAAAAAAGATAAGGCATGCACAAATAACACACAAATGTTTGTACGTCTGGTTGACTATTCCATGAACTTCTATAGAAATTTGCATTTATCCCCAATTACACATTTTGACCCTCACCCAACCCCACCCCCAACTAAATTCATCCTGGCCTATATTGTCCATGTCATTCCTTAACAAGTAGACTGTGTAGCTCATAACATGTTATTCACGTGTGCTATGTTTATTGCTCACAAAAAACTCATGTACATACTTTTCCCTCAATGCCAGTATTAAATTATTTACAACCAACATCATGATAATAATACTATAAAGAAATAATATTAAGATTGTATGGCAATTCATGTATGTAGCTGTCAAAATGTAATTACCTTTTAATGTACATTTCCAATGTTACATGTATGCATATCACCATGTAAACATCGGTGTCAACATAAATGTCAATTAAGTTCGGTTGATTTATTTAATTTACACTTGATTTTTAAATAGTTTGTCAAGAACAATAAATATTGATATAAGATCATGCACAATTAAATAATCCTCAACTTGAAGCATTTTATTACGTAAACTCAACCCCATCCACACCTTTTTCTTAACAACACCGCCAGCCCCCCCACCCCCAGTATATGGACATAATTTATTTCATACAAGTCTGATAAAGATCACTGAAATGCACCAAATCGTTGTCATTTTTATGTATGGATTGCGTATGTTGGCCGACTGACCACATTTTCTTTATTTGGAAATGGCACCTCCACATGGCATTATGTTGACATGTGCATGAATGCATCAACAGATATGATGAAATAATCAGCCAACAAAGAATTTCTGTACCACAATAGCAAAGTTACTTTCTGCAATTAAATATGCGAGTTATAAATTAATTAATGTACATACCTGGACGATTGAAATTAGTAGATATTTCATCATCTCATCCATAATTGTTATTCTGCCAGTACAATAAAAGCTACAAACTTATGTTCTTATATTCGTACAAAACTGAAGTCAGTGATCGCACATTATTTCTGTAATCATAAAAGCTAACTAGTAAAATATTTTCCCATAAAAGTTGTAACCTTCAGTCAGTTATTTATTTATTAAATTAAAAAAATATAATACGAAAAGGTGATTGTTCTTCCTGATAATGTAACGGTAAATACAGCACTGGCACAACGTTGTATGAATGTTACATGTTATTTTTGTAAAAGTGATACTATTTGTTGTACATGTTGTTATGATCAATGTGCATAGGCGCCATTTGTAATTTTTATATTTTTGAAACCAGTAGACTATTAAAATTAGGTTCATGCATAATGTTTTAGCAACATTACTAGAACTTTACATCACCATGTAACCAAATTACAACCTTGCAACAACGTTGTGAAAATGTTGTGTGTTAGCTGGGAGTAATTAACAGTTGGAGAAAGAACCCAGATAAACCCTAATAAAAACTACTGACCCATGGAAAGCTACATGAATGCTTTCTTACATACCCACATTGACCGAACCCAAGACGCGAACCCAAGAAGACAGATATGAGATGACAGTAATCAGTAAAGGCAAACACTTTGGACGATTCAGCAGCCAGGGGCTCCAACTATTTGTTTTAAGGACAGTAAAAATTACATTTTTTTTTTCTTTACAGGAGGTCTGGATTTGAGAGGCATGGTTGGCTTCCTTTTGATTTAGAAGCAAGTAGATGTTTATGAAAGCATGATTAAAAGACCCCACATCCCTACAAAATTCCAGTCAGGATAAGGTATATGATAAGGTTTTCAAGATGGCCACTTTAGAAGCCATTTTGTATGTAAGAGTTTTGCATTTTACATTTAGGAACAACTAGATAAAATAAAGAGTCTATTCATCGCAATCCATTGTCTACAAGAAGACAGCCATTACAAGATTTTCAAGATGGCCACAAATGGCAGCCAAATTGTGTATTCTTTTAGCATGATTTTCATTTAGGACCAACCAGATATGATAAAAATCACTTGGTGAAAACCTATGTAACAAAAGGCATACCCCAAGAGGAGAGATAGTATTACAAGACAAGGTATCATTGGTGGAGGTAGGATCAGCCCAATTTTCATTTAGTACTGTGCACCAAGTAGGCATAATAAATTCATTTTAGTTAAAAATCAATGCAGATACAGCCATCCATACAGAGGAATAGTGGTTTTACAATTGTAAGATACGTAACATTTTTATTTAAAACCACCTAGACATCATAAGAGTTATCTTACTGAAAACCCCTTGTCAATATTTCCTACTGTTCACAAGGCATAGCAATCAATTATCTCCTGGTGACCATATGAAATGTCAGATCAATATCACTTTCATTTAGAATGAACCATATATCATAAGAAATATGTCAATGAAAGCTCCATGTCAATGCAGTTGTTCATTCAGACCACGTAGTGACAATACTTTTAAGATGGCCATGGTGGTAGCCATTTTTAATGTACAATGGCATGTCTGACAGGAACCGTTTTCAGTTATACATAGTAAGAAGTCTCTTGTGAAGCCCCCATATGGTATGAAGGTATCAATTGTGCAATTCCAGGTGGGTGGAATTTAATGTGTAGGGAACATTGCATTCAGAAATAAAGAACAACACTAGCTGAGTTTGGTGCATTATGTAAGAGTTGTACTTTCTGTTAGGTTAAAAAAAATGTCGTGCCTCTTGGTAACATGTGAGATCATGTTAATTCATATCCAGTTCATATTTTTTTATTTTTATGACTTTTTAAAAATGTGGTACACATGGCTGAAACTGTGTCTGTTGTGACTAGATAACTCTTACCCATAGCTAGTTCCAGCACATTTATCTCTCTTAAATGCCGTGGAGTACCTGGTTTTGTCCTTGTCAAATTGACAATCTAGAATTGTTCTCTACGAGAGTGTGTAACATGCATGCTGAGGTAGGATAGAAAGTACATTTATTTCACAAAACATTACCACTGAGATATACATAGAAAAATAATGGTACCGTGATACCATATCAACACACCATTCATCAAGGACCAGTAGCGATATATGACCTAAACTTGTTGCCATGGCAGCCATAATGTGTCAGATAGGCAACATTTTCAGGACCAAGTGGGCATTATAATAGGTCTTTCAGTGAAAACCTTATGTTGATATGACCATCCATCAAGAAAAAACAGAAATAAAATATGAAAAAACATTTTCAAGATGGATGTCATGGCAGCCATACCAGAGATCAGATCAGGACCATATTTTTTATTGCTCAGAAAAGGTATCATAAGAAGTATTAAATCTAAAACCTCATATGGCAAACCATAACGGATGTCAGACCGGTACCGTTTGTATTTACAACTAACTTGATATCAAATGATGTCTCATACCCTATGTCAATATGACTACCTGATCAAGAGCAGTAGTGATAACAAAATTTTTAACATGGCTGCCATGATGGCTATGTTGGAAGTCTGAGGATGTCTGAGGGGCACCATGATCATTTAGAAATAACTAGACCTCGGGATGAATGTGTTCATAAAGTTTCGTATCAATCCACGAAATAACTAAGGAAGTGTTGTCGTGACAACCTTGTGCTATCAGACGATGAACACTGGTCTAAAACCAGAAGAGCTAAAAGGGGCAAAAGCACTAAAATCATAGGAGCTTAATAATATGTGTGTATGATCATCTTCAGACGATTGCTCTAACAATAGTTTGCAATTTGATATAGTGACTCAATGCAGTTCATGCAACTGTTTCATATAACTCATCAACTCGACAATATTAATTCCCTAAAAGCTTGGTACGTGTTCTGAAATTTCTTTCTAACATTTGGAATGTATAATACGTATATGAATTGTATTAAACTATGCTCCTATCTTATTTTTCATGACTAATCAAAATCCATGTACAAAATAAATCCATAGAAAAAATAAAACCTAAAAAATGTCAGTATGTAAATTCCATTTATATCCATGTACAAAACAAATCCATAGAAATAATAAAACCTAAAAAATGTCAACATATGAACTCAATTTATGTCCATGTACAAAACAAATCCATAGAAATAATAAAACCTAACAAATGACAATATATAACCTCCATGTAATACGCATTTAATACATACAAAAGCACTGCGATTGGTGACATCATTACAAAAGTAATCTGCCCCCTCCCAGTCTCTATTATTTGGCCCCCTCCCAACATAAAATGTTGCTTTAATGGGAATATTAAGCCCCCAGTGAGCCAGGATCACCCCATTCTATCCCATCCTACTACCACTGACAGTTATTAATTATATAAATAGTGAATATATATGAAAACTTAAGGAATTTAATAAAAAGTAACATAGATTTCAGCAAGTCGTAAACAGTAGCATCAAAGTTTCATCACTTGTGTGAGCTTATTTCAGGAATTAAAGTCTTCTACTCAGTACCTTAATAATACTTCCATGCAGATCTTTACAATTAAACCCACTTGTTATTTTTCAAGCAATCTGGGCCCTCAATAGACAGGCAACTTGGACCCCTAATGGACACAGATACTCTGGACACCCAATGGGCACAGACAGTCTGGACAACGCAGTGGACACAGGCAATCTCATCCAGTGGTCACATGCAATCTTAACACCTAATGGGCACAGGCAATCTAGATATCGCAATAGACTCAGGCAATCTCATCCAGTGGTCACATGCAATCTTAACACCCAATGGGCACAGGCAATCTTAACACCCAATGGGCACAGGCAATCTGGGCACCCAGTGGGCACAGGCCTTGTGTATTTCTAATTCCTTTATAAGAATTTCCTCGAAAACTTCATATGAAATATCAAAATGGTTGCTACCTCTCAGACAGCAACATGTGTGCCATCCTTAACATAGACATTTGCACAGAATCAACCATTTAAAAGAGATATGCTTGGATAACCTTTTCTTATATCACTAGTAGCAAATCCCATACTTAAGAAGTTTCTTAGTTCCACAAACAACACACAAGTCAGATTCTTTTCATCAAGGGTTTTTTAATTTCGCATAAAACATTATACTTCCTATCTGTTAGAAACCCTTACTCATCCACCAGTTCTGCTAGTACATCTACATATATCATACAGAAATGGATGACGTCACTAAGCATGTAATAACATCAACTTAAAAAAGATGTCACATCCAAAATATAGATGGGTGAATTTTTATGATGGGTTGTTCTGTCTAGGGTATATTCTGTTCAACTTTTTGATCAACCCTCTTGTATATGAATTTGCAGATGACCTGATTAGGCTGTTCAACCAAACCATTGGGCCCTGGATGGCTAAGTGGTAAAAGGTGCTCACCTTTACAGGCAGCATCTTGACTCTGTCTGTGTTGGTTGGAGTCTCATACTTGGGCAGCATTGGTATGTGTGAAAGCTTGCCAGTAGCATAATAGGTTTGTGGCAATTCCCAGGATTTTCCAAGGTTCTTCCTCCACCAAATATACTGGCCACCATGCACAACTTATCATGTGCTGAATAATGGCATTAACCCTTTTTATCCTGTTTACCAATTTCAACTGCAGTGCCCGATTCTTAAGAAGCACTTCAAAATATATTGTGGTAAAAAAAAAAACATCAACAGCAGCAGGGGGCATTTTTTATACACTCCTGTTCAGCATCATGGTTTGTTTCAACATTTTTGGGGCATTCTGTAATTCATAATTTTGTATGAAAATCTTGTTAGCACAACTGAAAAAAACTACTTGAGGCAATCACATGAAATGGTAGGCAACATATGTATTTAGATGGAGATGACTTGACGTTTAGGTCATTATGATAGTTACACCTTTGCATAGACATTTCGCAATGTGACTATTCTGACAAACCTATTAGCTGGATTAAACATGCACCAATTGAGATAAAGGAATAACATATTTGTCAGCTGTTTTTAACAGAAATCTTGTTAGAAGTATGAAGCGAAATCCAGTAAAAGACAAATGAAATTTAAGAGGTATAATTATATTTATGCATCTTATGTAGAATTTACAGATATTGCAATAATTTGTTAAGTTTTTCATAATTTATCAGGACTAGTCATGATTGGTTTTCAAAACAGTCTACTAACAATGCTACAGAACTGGTGATATGTCTTTTACATACACAAATTCTAGTCACTTAATAATGTTTACTTGGCACTTTCAAGACAAGATTGTGCTTAAGTACCCTTATACATACATACATACATACATACATACATACATACATACATACATAGAGATCACAGTTTGTTTTTCCATTTAATAACGACTGCATAAGAAATCCAGCCAAAATCCTGTATTATTTGCATGAATTTCAGAAAGATTTATGTGTAAGTGAAAATACTTAGTTTGCATTGGCATGCAGTGCTCAAAGAAAAATGTTTTTAGACACAGGCCCAGGGCTGGTAACTTAAAAAATTCACAAGCTTTGACTGAAATTCCACAAGCCTGGACTCCAATTTCCACAGGCCCAAAATTTCCCCTTTTTTGAATAATATTTGTCACACAATGTTCCAATTGCTACAATTCAAATATAAATTCAATAGGGTTCATAATTAGTGTTCATCACTACACTCGCTAGAGACTGGAGTCTCCTGGTGTTAAAACGTTTCGCTCACAACCTTCCCTTTTCTGAAGCATACAATTAACACATTCATAAAAAACACAATATGCTGTATACTTAAGACATTTGTTATTCTGCATTTTAATATTTAATGAAAAAGTCAGTGTTTAAGGCACTTGTATACTTTATAAAAGCTTAAACAGTGTTTATATACTAACATTTGGGTCAAATTTTAGTGACTAGAACAGATCTTGCAACATAGAAACCTGGTGTGTGTGTGTGTGTGTGTGTGTGTGTGTGTGTTTGGACTTTTAACATAGCTTTAACAATTTTCCAGTCATATGACTGTAATGGTGCTGCAGACATGTAACATGATGTCCCACCCAGTCACATCATCCTGACTCCAGGTCAATCAGTCTTAATACTAACCTCTTAATGCTTAGCGCCAAGTGAGGCAGCTGTTAGCAGCACTTTTTAAAAGTCTTTGGTATGACTTTGCTGGGGTTCGAACCTGTGACCGCCCGCATCAGAGGTGGATGCTCTAACAACTAAACCACCGGAGCGGTCAAGAAACCTGGTAATATGTAATATTTATAAAGGAAATGATCTGATCACAATTTATGTTGCAACATACCTACTTGTGAGACAGTGCATACTGATTTGCAATAACTGGCCATACTTTTACTAATTATTCTCTCCACCACATCACAGTGACATCACTACACAAGGATGCAAGGATAATAAGTAATCTCTTCAACACATCATAGTGACATGACTTAACAAGGACACATGGATAATAAGTAAGCTCTCCACCATATCAAAGTAGCATGACTAAACAAGGGTGCATGGATAATGAGTAATCTCTCCAACATATCAAAGTGACATGACTACACAAAGATGCATGGATAATAATGCGGCTTCTTAATGATAAAACACATCCATTCCACAATGTGGAGGGGCTTTTCGTCTTGAGGTTCTCTCCACCCCGCTAGAGATGAAGGAAAGATACATGCTTCTACTGTATATTATTTATACTGGACATGTTCCACTAATAATCTCAGAACTGTCTGCAATAAGTATAACATCCAATATGCTATTTATCACGAGAGAAGTTCACTTCACACACTTATCCAGAATACTGTGATCAATACCGATGCAATGGAATGCATCCTCCAGACATCTGAAAGTGGCTTGCCTAGCTTGATTTTGTCTCCACTCTTTCAGGATTTTAAAGCACTGTGTTTGCACATCATGTGGATGCTCCATCTGAATTTGCTCGATTCTGGACACAGGAACTCCCAGTTCAACACCCAGATGCACATATTCCTTCCCAATCTTGTGACAGATCTTCTGCAGATGTTGATCTTCTGGTTGCTTGTCTAGTTTTTCTTGTGGGGGCCAACATGGTCTGTTACCTGTAAGGAGGCCATCAAATTGAACAAATAACATATAGATAGACATGATCTAATTGCTTCCCCGCTCAAGTATATTCACATATTGTAAGAACAACAAAGTTCTCTCAATAATATTCATCATATATTGTATGGACTTCCAAGTCCCCAATTTGCGACAATATTGATACATTGCATATACTACAAAGTCCTCCTCCCAATAATATTCATATATTGCATGTGTTTCAAAGGCCCTTTCCTTGCAAAATTTATATATTTTATGTACTTAAAAGTCCCTGCCAACAATATTTATATAATGCATGTACTTCAAAGGCCCCTGCCAACACTAATTATATACTGCATGTATTTCAAAGTCCCTGTCCCTGTAACCATATTTATATACTGCATGTACTTCAAAGCTCCTCGCCAACAAAATTTATATAATGCATGTACTTCAAAGCCCCCTGCCAACAATATTTATATACTCCATGTATTTCAAAGCCCCTTGCCAACAAAATTTATATAATGCATGTACTTCAAAGTCCCCTGCCAACAACATTTATATAATGCATGTAATTCAAAGTCCCCTGCCAACAACATTTATATAATGCATGTAATTCAAAGTCCCCTGCCAACAATGTTCATATATTGGATGTACTTCAAAGTGCCCTGCCAACAAAATGTATACACTGCATGTGCTTCAAAGTCACCTGCCAACAAAAGGTATATCTTGTTTGTAATTCAAAGCCCCTGCCAACAAAATGCACATACTGCATGTACTTCAAAGTCCCCTGCCAACACAATTTATATAATGCATGTACTTCAAAGTTCCCTGCCAACACAATTTATATAATGCATGTACTTCAAAGCCCCCTGCCAACAATGTTCATATACTGTATGTACTTCAAAGTACCCTGCCAATAATATGTATATATTGTATGTACTTCAAAGTGCTCTGCCAACAAACTTTACATGTACTTCAAAAAAGCCTGCTAACACAATTTATATATTGTTTGTACTTCAAAGTCCCCTGCCAATACAATTTATATATTGTTTGTACTTCAAAGTCCCCTGCCAACAATATTTATATATTGGATGTACTTCAAAGTCTCCTTCTCAAGACTATTCATATATTGCTTGAGTTCTAAAACCTCCACCTGGCAATATCCATGTAATATATGTACTTCAAATTCCCCCTCCCAAAAATATTCATACATTGTATGTACTTCAAAGTTCCCCTCCCAACAATACATTGAATGTACTTCAAAGTCCCCGTCACAACAATATTCATGTGTTGTATTTCAAATTCATCCTCTCAGCAATATTATTGTATGTTAAAAATGTTTAATGGAAGTCTGTTTTGACATCGAAATTGGATGCCAGTAATTCATTTTATCAAAATGATATCTGGTAAGTGATGCGTGAGGAAATATATGCACTACATATGAGAAATAAAGGAAGGTTTATAATGCAGATAGAGTTAGAAGAGTAAAAACATGTTGATGTATGGCAAGATAAAACTATTTGTAGATAAGGGTTTTCAAAACAGCTGGATATTTGACAGACTGAGAGATACAAATGTTCCGGTAAAAGATCCTAAATGAAAAAATTAAACAAGAACATAACTAAGTTACCTTAATTTTTATGGATTTTTCTTATCTAATTTTCCACTTAAACTTTTCGTGCCAATTTTAAGTATCCATCCGGGAAGGAAACAATGTAAAATGGAGTCCGTCTTTAAAATATTATATTTTCAATGAATTCACTCTTTGCTTTATTCCTGTTAGTGTTGAGCCCACTAACATGTATGCTTTTGCTTCCATATGTCACCTTGAATTGTTGGTGGCACCAAAACATCTTTGACAAGCGGACTTTTGAGAATAATTTGAGACCATTTATGTAAATTATAAGAATTTACAGTTCAATTGTTTATTATCTAATTTCCAATTTTTTAAACCTGTCCAGTAATTTTCATGTAAAGAACTGATGATAAACACCAACTGTTGGTGCTAATGTTTATGTAGATTTACATGGACTATGCTTTTAAAGAAATTCAGGTGGCTAATAATTAGAGATGAATGCCACTTAACATCCACTCAGACGTGTAGAACAAATCTCATTAGTTACGTTATTAACAATTATCTCCTTGTCAACTTGAAATTTGGAGACATGCAGCAAAGCAACATTTGATATGTACATTGTTTGGAACAAGAATATTTCAGAGCTCACAAACCAGCTGTTAGTTTAGAACTTGAAATACGGCAAATTCAGTCTCTAACAAAATGTGATTATAACCTTGACAAGATAGAAATAACAACCTCTTGACAGTATATTGTGTGAAATAAAAGATCAACAGATGAAAGAAACTGTGAGCACTTAAGTAATAGAAGAATGTGATACATATAATTCCTAAATAAAGGTGTTGATCTATGCAAAACATATTACAGAACATAAAGCGTTATGAAATTACCAGGACCCCTTTTTTATGTAGATTTCTCTCAACATAATTTTTGGACTTGCCCTTGAGCAAGCATGATAGACTTACCAACAGAATTGCCTGAGCCAAATGGCAGCACTTGTTCTGGCACTAGGCAAGTTGATTTGTAAAGCACTGAATAACTGTTTGAATTTTGGGCCATATTTTACCGCTGATCCAAATTTAGCTTTATTGTAAATTATAAGAATTTACAGTTCAACTGTTTATTATCTAATTTCCAATTTTTTAAACCTGTCAAATGCAAGATTAATTAATAAATTAAAATAAAACAGATTTCTGATATTAACCTTTGATTGATTATTAGATTGATGGTTAGGGTAACTGTATGTACATTAAAGCTTCCCGTTTCAACTACTTCCTGACCATTACTATCATGAATAAAACCATCTAAAAATTACTGAGTGTAAGCAAGCAAATTCAGTTAATGATTGTCCCCCAATGATGGTGGTGAGGTCACCAAAAGGATTTGTGTTCCATCATGAATACAACCACCTAAAACTCTTCACTAAATATGGAAGTTAAGAATTAATTGATCACATTTTAACTGTTTTCAGTTAGGTTACAGCAACCATGTACTTTTTCGTACAAAGCTTCATAAAAAATGCAATTGGTTAAAAATTATTGAGTATAAGCAAGCCAATTCAGTTAATGATTGCCCCCCAATGATGGTGGTGAGGTCACCAAAAGGATTTGTGTAAAGCTAAAGCCTACTTCTGAAGTCAAACTCTTCTTCAGTAATACTTACCCAATCATAAAACACTGGAACATTCACTAACTTTCAAATATAGCCCTTCTAACCAAACAATATGTTAACCATGTCATCTGAATCTTCTTAACATCAAAAGTATTGACAAAGTCATTGCCTTCTGAGATGAAGTCATACAAGAGTGATCTCCATTTGGATAGAGGGGCTGGTACAAAATCGCTTGAACTGGCAGATACATCGAGAGTGGAATATTTGTGCACAAACACTTCCTGGGATGTAATTACATGAATGACTTTGGAAGTTCTTCCATTTTTATGACCAGGAAAGTATTATCAATGACAGGTAAATGTATTTTCCTCAAAACCTAATTCTTTTTCAAATACATTAGCATAATATATTGGGATACGTAAGGAACATTCAAAACCTATAAATTTCAAAAATGAACATAGATAGCACTTAAATAAAGCAAGGCCTGAGGAGACAACCAGTCAATCCATATATAAAGATAGGTGAAATGCCAAAACAACACCAAAAGACGAAAAGAAAGGCAAATTTTGATGTGTGATATAGAACACAGTTGCAATGTGTACATAGAAAAAAGATGCTATTGGCTATGAATAATTAATCAAACTGGAATAATGTTCTTTTCAATAATGGCTAAACAATACTGATTTGAAGAAGGAATAATCAACATGGACTGGGGCCAAGAGACTTGGAAAAGGAATTTAAGCAATTAGAAGCAGGTGATGTGTTTTTGCTGTTATATAGGCATGTGTAGACTAGAATGGAGTAAGTTGGGAATAATCATTCTGGAAAGGAAGACATCTCAAGTTCCCTTTCAACAACATTTGTTTGACATTTAGTAACTCAACTAGACCAGACTGTTTGAATATAAACGATCAATGCAGCTGTACATTCTGTCAACAGCCAATTACAAAGGAGGCAGAAATGGACAAAAAAAAAACGGCCTAGTCAAAAGACAATTTTTCTTAAAAGGGGCATGGTAGACAGCGTTTTTTGGGCACTGTCAGGTTGTGTAGAAAAGATGGGGCTTGTGAGAATACATCTTCAAAATCAGAGGTCTGTGGTAACAAAGAAGCTTCCCTTAATGCTTGCAATGCCTGAATTGATGAAGTTTGTAGTCGGGAAAGTTGGAAGTCCATCCAGCATGGAAGTCCATCCAGTATGGTAACCCATCCAGTACTTCACTTTATGTTTTATTAAAATTCCAAAGAATATTGTCCAGGAAAGGGAAATTCTGCATTGGTTTAGTTGGGCATGAGCAACAGATTTGGAAATGGAAGCAGCATGACTTGGTTCCAATGGCCATCTGAATGTTGAGTCCGGGAATGTATATACCAGTTAAAAAGATCATTCCCTGTCCCAGTGACAGAGAGTATAGGTGCTGGAGTTAAAGTAAATGAAATCTCAGGCCTGCTGACATCTGGTGCCATAATCAACTTATTGAAGGAACACCTCAACCTGTACTGGTCTATATGAGGTGACTGGCTGTTCAGGACTGGTCCCTGTAAGATGTCATCCCAAGTCTGCAGTACTAGGGTCTATATGTAGTGACAAGTTTTCTAGGGCTGGTCCCTGTGTCCTGCCATCCCAAGTCAGGAACAGGTTCTATATTTGGTGATGATTTATCCAAGACTTGTCTCCGTGATCTGTCATATGGTGCCATGATCCAGCTATTGATCCACCATGGTCAAAACTGGGATCTATATGTGGTGACGAATTATCTAGGTCTGGTTCCAGAGAGCTGTCATCCAATGCTAGTATTGCAGTTTATATGTGGTGATGAGTTGTCCAGGACTAGTTACTGTGAGCTGACATATGCTGCCATGGTCCAGCTATTGAGGGATAGATCACCACAGCCAATACTGGAGCTATATGTGGTGATGGGTTGTTCACAACTGGTCCCTGTGAGCTGACGTCCCATGCTACTGCTGCTCCAGTAGTTGGTTCAACATTGTTGGCATGATTAACTTGTGGAAATGTAAGTGACAGCAGAGCTTAATTTGTTAAGAGGGCATAATATAACAAAGACTGCCATATCCTCTCTGAAACGGGCCATCATATTGCCTTGAGTGACAGGAATATGAGAAACCTGGCAACTCAGGCAGCATTGACCGAAATAAAGATCATGTCTATGTCTGTATGGGAGCATTTTTGTGCCTTTTCACAAGTATGGGTTAATGTTGGATGTATCTGTCGCCCATTTCTTATCTGATGAACACCCTAAGGAGTTATGATGGTAGGGTGATTATCTTAAGCTAGTTTAAACTTTATACAGTCCTGACATCTAATCCTGTTCATTGTTACCTGTAAAGACAGAAAGCAAAACAATGTTATATGCAGACTGAATCAGTCAAGCACTGCACTAAACTAACTCTGAAGTGCACATTATAAATTAAGATAATGCAAAAGAAGTTTTTTAATAAAGGAGTTTATTTCTGGGCATATATTGTCATTTCTATGTGTGTGTGATTTGGATTTTTAATTTAGCTTTAACAATTTTCCAGTTATATTGCTATGATGTCTGCAGTGTGGCAGTTTATACATAGTGAGGTTAGCACTCGGCATCATGTCGCAGACATGTAGCAGGATGTCCCATCCGGTCATATTATCCTGACACCAGGTCAACCGGTCCTAACACTATCCTCTTAATGCTGAGTGCCAATATATGCAGCTGCTAGTACCAATTTATAAGTCTTTAGTATGACTTGGCTGGGGTTCAAACTTGCATCCTCCTATATCCGAGGTGAACACTCTAACCACTTAGGGCATTGGAGCAGTCACTCTTTGATATAACTTAGAAAAAAGTATATTACTGAGATAAATTTACCAGCATTATCCATCATTAAAACAGGCAATTAAGATAACACATAGCATATCAAACAATTAAATAAACAACTCAGTTGGAAAATATTTTGTCTCTAATCATCTTTGCTAGCCAAGGTTCCAATATGTTAACCTATCTAAACCTTGGCAGATTAACCTGATATTTCCTTGCTTCGGGTCTGTGGACTTCAACCGAAATCAACTTCTTAAAATTTCAACACTGTTCCTGCATGATTAAGGGGAACACACAGCTGGAATGGAGTCAAAAGTAAGCCTTTTCCACCTCCATGCTCTGTTGGCACAAATACCTCATTCCATGATCAAATACACCATTAATGGCTCTTCTCTGGTATGTAGTCAGACTTTGGATGCTAAACTTACAAAGTATCCTTTTCAAATTAACTACCTCCACCATTTTCAGCTGATGGACAATGCACCACTGTTACATGCAATTAGGAAACATTGCATACTATGGGACGCAACTCATGAGATCCAATATATGCTGCACTGAAATATCGGATCAATCTGCCAAGGTATAGATAGGTTAACATAATGGAACCTTCGCTAGCAAAGATGGTCTCCTGTAAGAACAGAGGAGAATTCAGTATGGAAAGAGACAAAGTATATTTCCATCAGGTATTTTCTCCTATGGATCAGTCCCAAACTGAAGAAAAGGCACAAAATCAAAGGTGCCTTGAGTGAGAACATACTTCAAGTA
Source organism: Sinohyriopsis cumingii (assembly GCA_028554795.2). NCBI lineage: Eukaryota > Metazoa > Mollusca > Bivalvia > Unionida > Unionidae > Sinohyriopsis > Sinohyriopsis cumingii. Next base: position 82,114,618 of record CM068838.1, read on the forward strand.
CGAGCAATAAAAAAGCCCTCAAGTGAAAGCTGAACATACAAGAGACAACAATGCCTCTAGTGAGAACATACAAGAGAGAACAATGTCTCTAGTGAGAACATACAAGAGAGAACATTGCCTCTAGTGAGAACATGCAGATCATGCAAGAGTTTTAGTAGCAAGTGATGTTAATTAACACCATTTGGTACCAACCCTTCTAAGGGAGACCACTCTTTTCTGACTTCTGCCTCAACAGGTAGATAATCTATTGGCACTTTTATTATTAAAACAAGCCAAATAATGTGATTTGTTTGTAGTTTGGGATGGCTGGATCTGCAAGATAGTGGATGTCCTCTTATTATACTACCATATGCATCTTTGAAGGGATACTGGGGATGACGTGGAAAGTAACAATGTTTCAATGCTCTATCTCAAAGGGCATGACTAGAGTAAAAATGCATAAAAGACAAAATTGACTGGCCACCATGACCATGAAGATGCAGCCTTGAAATACCATTTAATTTTAGATATAAATGTACCATGGTTTGTCTCATTATATCAAACAGCTTTACTATAGAAAATGGAAACAGTAAGAACATGTGATCCTGACCTTTATGATGGAATCCTAATTGTGGAATGCAACACATCTTCAAGTGACAATACATCAGAAAATTATGTTTAATCACTTATTTTTAAGCAGCTCTTAAATTACAGCGCAGAAGAAACAATGTAGGTGGAACTTAAAAGATTGATACTGAATCTCAAAAGGTTCCAAAGTAATATATGTAAAGTTGAAAGGAAAATGTGAAAGAAAATTACAATACTGAATCCTAACTTTAACTTTAGACACTGGAACCCAAAGCTGTACCAGAACATATCTGTATAACTATTTTGACTGGCACATTAAATGCCACCCCATTTTTAAATATCTTCTATGTAGGCATCAATAGTGCATGTTGGACTGTAGATTATTGACCAATGGATTCCAACTTTAAATTTAATGTGCTGAAACCATTATTTTCTTATTTGACTTCCCATAACTATGACCTCTGACCTTCAAACCCCCTACCTTTTATTCCCCTAAGTCAATGGTTCCCAATCCCCAGGTCACAAACCAAATAAAGGTCATGAGGACATCTCTGAGGGTCACAGAGGGTCACTAAGATCTTTTTGAGGGTGGAAAAGCTTATCAACATGTGAAAATAGTGTCATGAGGCTCAGAAAAAATATTTTTTAGGGTTGCAGCCAAAAGCTCCATTGAAACACAACAATCAAGTCATCCACAAATCTTGGTGAAAGTACCTGATCAACAACTAATTCTCTTTCCAAAGAATATTTTTCTTTCTTCAGTCAAGTGGTATTTGCCTTATAACATTAAAATAAATAGGCATCTTATAACAAGAATAATCCACCTACAAATGTTATTCCTGGTATCCGATATAAACTAACTGTATTGCTCAGGAAACCATTTATATTCTTTCAGTTACATCAGTCCTGAACTTTGACCTTTTGACCATGAAAATGAAAGGCACCTCTGTTACTGAAAGTGCCAGCCATCCACAAAGTTTGGTAGATAATTATGGCAGTGAAGGCAACATCTTCTTTAGAAATTATTTTTCTTCTTCGGTCACTGTGACATTCACCTTTAAACTTTTGATCCCAGAAATCGATTATCAAATTTCTTCCTTACCTCAAGTGCAAGCCATCCATAAAGTTTGCTTTGCTGATGGTGGACAACTCAAGTTATTGTTGAAAATGATATTTGCAACAGATAGACTGGCAGATTACATCATAAGGCAGGTGAACAAAAAGATTGGTAAAAATCAGTCTCATAAAGGTCTAAAACTTGTCGTTAACCTTGATTTCACTCTTGGAATAATCTGTTTTTATCATTACTCTTGAAGCCTTGGAAATAACTTTTAAGGAATTATATAGTTTTTAAAAGATTTTACAGTAATTTTTTCTTTCAGATTTAAATTTCATCATAAATATATCATTTTACCTCCTTTTCGTGAAACATACTTGCTCTGCAAACTGAAATGAAAATATAATAAGCATTTTTTTTTAGATCGAAATTATGTCATAATTATATTGTTTCAATTTTTTTTTTACACACACCTGCTATGTTGATTGATTTTTGAATATCAACATAAATTTCAGCATTTCTGCATGCCTTTTCTAGGTTTCTAAATGTGGCCCTGTCCCTTCTTTGTAGTGTCCATCTATACAAGAACATGAGACACTGAGTCACTGTATAACGATAGTCCATCTGTATTTGCTGGATCTCCACCCAGGTGATTCCCAGCTCTAGACCAAGGAGAACACATTCCTTTCCAATTTTCATTGACAGTCGTCCTAACTCTCTTTCAGATGGTTTCTTGTCTTGCAGATTAGGTGGCAGAGAAGAAACTAAAGCATATCAAGATCAAGAATGAAGCAATATAATACAGTATATTCTACAACCTACCGATAAATTACAGAATGTCTTTTACTGTTAAATTCTTGCATTTAATCCATCTGAAAATAAAACTGCCAGTGGTATGTAGCCAAAATTGCAAAGCATGCATACTGTAAGTTCACTTTTATTCATGTGGTATCAATCATTGTTGCTTGTTTTTCTTTTGTTTAAACCATGGATGGATTCATCTCAATATCAACTTAAACAATTATATGACCAATAGTGTCTAAGAAAATGGCATAAATATAAACCCTCACCTAGACACACTCAGCTCAACATGAAAGTAAGCACAAATGACGGAATCTTAAAATATAAGATATAGTGATCCACTTTTCAATTAAGGTTGTCACACTTTTCATGATGCATTTGGATGTGAAGTTACAAGACTCCAATGACAATGGTGACTAAGAAAAAGTGCTGAAAGAAACGTTTACCAAAGTCACAAATATTGGTAACAGTAACCTAAATTTAACAGAAAGGTGCAGTACTCCAAACGGCATATTAAAAATGCCACCTCGTATCAAATCTATACACCAAGTACTGGTAATATTGATTGAGAAAGTGACCTAAACTCAAACATTCTTTAAAGAAAATAAGCTCAAGGCAAGGACAAAACACTGAACCATGAAATATAGGTCACAGTACCACTTTTCTCTGTATAATTCCTCATTCTGCAATTATATAGCAAGATATGTGACTCTACAAGTAATACTGACCTAAATGCAAAGACAAACCAAATTCAATAAATCATGAAATTCAGGTCACTATGACCCAATGTTCCTGAAAAAAATATTTATCACTCCATATGAAATCATCTATGTACAAAGTTGTGTGACTCTATATGCACTATTGTCTGAGATCATGAACAAAAAACAGCCCTTAAACCCACGGGTTGGCAACCTACAGCACGTATGCCACAAGGTGGCATGTCAAGAAGTTGTGTGTGGCACATGAAGGGCAGTCTTTATGTTAACAATGTTACTCTCTTACTGGTGGCATTCCCTCATTCATTTTGTAATTAATCCAGAAAAAATTTAAGTGACACGCTTTGTAAAGTAGGTTGTTAATGCCTGCCCTAACCCAAGTGTTGATTCCAGATAGCATCAGACTCAATTCATGCTTTGCAACTGAACCGAAAAATGTAACAACTGGTTTGAAGAAACACTTATTTGTAATCACCAATGTACTTTAATTTCAAAAGTGACTATTGGCATGCACATGTCTTGCAAGCAATGGTACATTATTACAGTATTACATTAATACATCATTACATTAATCTCTCTTAACTAATTATTTATTTCGATAGGATTGAAGACATTGGAATTCCTACCAAGAATATAAACAAGAAGAAAATAATATGATAATGGAATTTATTATTTGCTCCTAACCTGGGCACAGTCATTGATATATGCCTTGCAAATGTATTCTTTTCCTTTTATTCCCTGCTGATAATCCATCAAAAGGAGATTATCATTCTATTCCTTTTATTCCCTGCTGACAATCCATCAAAATGATATTATCATTATATTCCTTTTATTCCCTGATGATAATCCATCAAAAACAGATTATCATTCTATTCCTTTTATTCCCTGCTGATAATCCATCAAAAAGAGATTATCATTCTGTTCCTTTTATTCCCTGCTGATAATCCATCAAAAGGAGATTATCATTCTATTCCTTTTATTCCCTGTTGATAATCCATCAAAAAGAGATTATCATTTATTAATGGGACCCTATGGACATTGTGGCAATATCAATGCATGGTGACATGTGAGTTGTTTTCCATGGTGATCAATCCTAATAATAACCAAGTAAGACATGACCTTTGCCTTATCCAAAATGAAATGAGAATGCTTTTATGTAGTCCAAGCTTCTCTGACACAACCAATAATTGCTTTTGAAATAAAATCCATGATAAAAGTGATTGTAAGGAACATTGTTTCTAATTTTCACAATACGGCAATTAATTCAAAATGAAGTGATGATGATACCATGTGTATTGATGCTCCAGTGGCCTGGATGCAGGAGGTCGCAGGTTCAAATCCCGACCAAGTCATATCAAAGACTTAAAAAATGGTATAACAGCTGCCACATTAGGCGCTCTCATCATTAATAAGTTAGTGTTAGGACTGGTCGACCTGGTGCCAGAATAATGTGACTGAGTGGGACATGATGCCATATGTCTGTGACATGATGCCCCAGTGCTAGACATCACTATAAACTGTCACAAGGCAGACATTGTAGCGATATGACTGAAAAATAGTTAAAGCTACATTAAAAGTCCAAATCATATACACACACCATGTGTATTTTTAGAAGTAAGGACAATTTGATAAGAGTGATGGAACTTGAAATTAGCAGATTTAATCTAAGGGGTAAAGCAGAGGGTCTTACACCTAATTTTCACATCTGCACAGACCATCAATCTAAAACTTTAAAAAAAAATTGGCCAGACTGTAGCCCAGACTAATGTGATTGACTTTTATTTCCCTATTTTCAATTGCCACTAAAAGCTGTTTTGTCCACAGATATTTGCACCTTCATTATCTTTCTTGTCTGCCAGTTGACATTGTATCAAGACATGGATAATGCATGCTGATTAATGCTAAAGTCTCAGACTAAAATAACACATTTTTTCTGATGCTTACCACTATATTCTCTTTCATTTCCTTGGCTTTCCTAAAATAAAGCAAGAGAATAATTTAATAATACAAATGTTACAAATGTCAAATAAGCCAATCATAAATCTTACAATGTCAAATAAGCCAATCATAAATCTTACAGTGTTAAATAAGCCATGTTAAATAATTAGCCAATCATACATTGTTACAATCTCAAATTTTACAATGTTAAAGAATACAGTCATACAAATGTTACAATGTTAAATGAGAAAATCATACAAATGTTACAATGTTAAATAAGAAAATCATACAAATGTTACAATGTTATAATAAGAAAATCATAAAACATTTACAATGCCAAATGTCACAATGCCAAATGCTACAATGTTAATTGCTACAATGATACGATTCATTACTAAAATCTCATATATTTGTAAAATATAAACTTAATTAGAATGTCATTCTTATTTGTGCACATTAGCAATTTATCTTAGCTTCTTAATTTAGTACCCACTTAGTGAAACACTGCAACATAAAGATCTTTGTTCTTTTGAGTTTTATCTATTTCAAAGTAACCAAAGGAGGCATGTTGAAGATTTCATCTAAGTGACTATGTAGCTAGTTAATTTTGCAATAAACAGAAATTATAGGAAATCATTCACAAGCCAACAAGAGGAGAACAAAATATTTTTCTGTCTTTAATGACAGGCAATGTGTCACTGCCCCATTATTTTCAAATGAGGTATCATACTTGAATGTGCACATTTAGTTATAACATTGCTAACAGAAAGTAGCGTGAATTAATATACAAGAACGTTTCATTAACAGAGACCATCCTTGGCTCCAAAAAACTGAGACAAGTTACCCCTCCCTACATGCAGAAATGGGAGATGATAGAGACCATTAGAAAGACTTGATACACTTTTAATATCACAGCAATAAATTGTGTTTTTAATATTAATAATAAAAACAATAATAATAATAATAGCAGTAGTATTAGTACTAGTACTTTTGCCACATAAAATTATTCCTGTATGTTTGTTTCTGAGACAAATTGAGAAAAAAAATATTTGTTTTATTCATGTCACGTTTATTACAAAAGTATAAATTGTTACTCCAGGATTCAATCTTCTTCCACAAAATAACATTTTAATTCATCTTCAAAGTACCTGTATCAGAACGGTTCATAACATCAACTCGAATACCCGTCTACAAATTGTACTAAGCACACTGCTTCAGCCTGAGCAGCAGGCAAGCTTGTATAAGGTAATTTAGAAATCTACTGTATGTATTAAAGTTGTCATTTTTTTATACGTTTCTTATTTGAAGTGCCCACTGAATACTTAATGATGTTTAAAATGACGTTTTTTTCTTTCGGGAGGCATTTTGGAGATTAGTATTAAGTCAACACGTCATTGAAATTCACTAAAGCCTGAAGGCTAGGATTTACCAAGAACAAATCAGCAGTTACAACCCAAATTTCAATTTGATAATTACTGATGGTCAAGTGTGACAAGCCTTATCCATGTAGACCTTTGTTCCAATTACTGATATTAAAGATACAAAACCATCATTGGGGCATTATTGCTGTCATTTGAGTTCATTCTCAAATTACCTTACTCCTCAGTACTCCATTGACAGCAATATGGGGAGAAAGGAATATCAGCTTTATGCTAACACAATGCAAAGTTTTAGCCCTGTCACCCCTAAGGACAGAACCTGATTACAGTTTCTCACTTGTTGTACAGATTATTGGAGTTTTCATCTCCATATTTCTTTAAACCTTTTAGATATAGATAAAAAAGCTCACCTCAGCTTGGAACCAGAACTTTTTGAGTTCATGTGACAGAATCGGGTGATGACCATGAGATGGGCACTTTAATTCAGACACATTTAGCTTTGACACTGGAATCACACCTTCCAGGAAATCCTCTCTGGATTCAGGGCACTTTATACAGCACTCAAATGCTAGGTTATGGCAAAGGTAGCTGATGATCTTGGAAAGCATCTCTTCTATGAATTCACGTACACTGATGCACAGTTTTGAACTTGGCATCCTTTTATCCACTCTAGCAACACGTGCAAAAATGACATAATTTCTGGTGTACAAAGTGAGTTTGTGGCTCTGGTCAATTCTGAAGACACAACACCCACAGTAAATCAAGTGCTCAGATCCTTCCTTAGCAATGGGCCAGCAATCTAAGCAGGCTGCAAGAAGCCTATGAAAGATGGGAGGCGGTAGAAACTTTTCAATGAAGACATAGCACAGAACTGATGAGCTCTCCATCGGATGACATGGTTCAGGGGAGATAACTTCTTTAGGCATTTCCTGACGGAGCATACAGGGAGCAAGAAAGTAATCTTCCATCTGGAATAAAAATATGAAGTAAAATAAACCTTGAAAACAATCGTTTATACAAGAATAAGCAAAGACTATAAATTGTTTTTCTTTAAACAAAGACAGGATGATGTGTAAAAAAAAAGAAGTGACGCACACTCCGTACATTCACAGCCTTCACACTTTTATAAATGCAGTTGAAAACAAGAGTTTCTTAAAAGGGTGATGCTCTACTGAGTGAAAAGAACATCCAGACAAACAAGAAATCCAGACATGCAAGACATCGAGACATCCAAGACATCCAGACATCCAGACAACCAAGACATCCAGACATTCAGATATCCAAGACATTCTGACATTCAAGTCATCCAAGACATCCAAGACATCCAATACATCCAGACATCCAATACATCCAGACATCCAAACATCCAAGACATCCAGACATCCAGTACATCCAGACATCCAAGACATTCTGACATTCAAGTCATCCAAGACATCCAGACGTCCAAGATATCCAGACATCCAAGACATTCAGACATCCAAACATCCAAGACATCCAGACGTCCAAGACACTGAAGACATCCAAGAGAAGCCCATTTCTTCTGGGGTTTTTTTTCTCACTTTTTATGAATACTGAAACCATCTATGATATTTTGGAAAAACTCCAGCATACATGATAATAAATATTTTCCAACATGTCTAAGTTCACAGGTTCAAACTCTATCCTTAAGTACAGTACATATTTGTCCTTGAACCAGATATCATGGATAGAAATTCACCAAATCAGACTCAAACAATGTTAGAAAATACCCACATTATATATTTGGTCAAATATATAACCAATATTTAAGAAAAAAACAACAATCCAAAAATCCAAAATTATTTAAGTGATGCATTAAAGGTTTCAAAGGATTCTAATACATCTGCAAGCCATGTTTGACAAAAATCCATTTTCACTTGTCCATGTTACCAAGCTTGCTGGCCAATACAGTTAAAAACCCTCAAGTCAAAAACTATGACATTGAAATCAAGGTCAGAGTGTTTTTTATTATCAATCTGATATAGCCACTATAGCACTATGTTTGAGGTGAGGCAAACATTAATTTTAATCCAAGCCAGATGCATACTGTTCTACAATGCTTTAATCGAAACCCCAATAAGTAAAAGTCTTTTAATGAAAACTTTACCTGGATATAGTTGTTGATTCTGGAGAAGAAGCATTTACATAATTTTCAAGATGACCACAATGACCATAAAATTGGAGGTCTGATTAGCACCATTTTCATATAGAACCAACCAGGTGTATAAGAAGTCGGGGACCATTTTCATATAGCACCAACCAGACAGTATAAGAAGTTGGGCAGCATTTTCATATAGGACCAACCAGACAGTATAAGTGGGGCACCATTTTCATTTAGGACCAACCAAACAGTATAAGAAGTTGGGCACCATTTTCATATAGGACCAACTAGACATTATAAGAAGTCAGAGACCGTTTTCATTTAGGACAAACCAAACATTATAAGAAATTGTTTAGTAAAACTCCCATGCCACTTGTTAAGTAGCAATAACAAACGTGTTAAGAAAGATGGCTGTTTTTGGTGGCCATACTGCATGACAGATCAGCAACATTTTCAGTTAGAACAAAATATAAATAATATACAGTCTTTTAGTGAAAAGTCCATGTTGATATGATCATCTGTTCAGAAGGAGAAGCGATATCCTGATGTTCTTGATGGACACAGTGGTAGCCTTATTTGGAGTCAAGATAGGCACTATTTTTATTCAGGACCAACTAGAAATGAAAATGTATGACATACAAACAGATGGGAAATGTGTACTGGCAGGATGTAAAGATTAACCTAAGGAACAGTTATTGTTAACACCATATGAATGCTCACTATAGCATGGCACAATTATTCATTGTCAGCACTATATGAATATGCACCATAGTGTAGTATAAATAGTCATTGTTAAACACTACAGGAATACTCCCTATAGTGTGGCATAAATAGGTATTGTCAGCACTGTATGGATATGCACTATAGTGTGGCATAAATAGTCACTGTCAGTATTATATGAATACTCACTATAGTGTGGTATAAACAGCCCTGTTAACACTACATGAATAATCACAGTAGCATGGCATAAATAATCACTATAGTGTGGCATAAACAGCTTTGCTAATGTGTGAGTGTGTGTGTGTGTGTGTTTTGGAGTTCTAACGTAGCTTTAACAATTTGTTTCAGTCATATCGCTATGATGTCTGCAGTGTGACAGTTTACAGTGATGTCCAGCACTGGGGCATCATGCCTCAGGCACGTAGCATCATAAACCACCATGAATACTCACCACAGTGTGGGATAAACAGTCATTGTTAACACTGTATGAATACTCGCTATAGTGTGGGATAAACAGTAATTGTTAACACTGTATGAATACTCACTATAGTGTGGGATAAACAGTCATTGTTAACAATGTATGAATACTCACTAAAGTGTGGGATAAACAGTCATTGTTAGCACTGTATGAATACTCACTATAGTGTGGGATAAACAGTAATTGTTAACACTGTATGTATACTCACTATAGTGTGGATAAACAGTCAGTGTTAACACTATATGAATACTCACTATAGTGTGGCATAAATGGTCATTGTTAATACTATAGGAATACACATTATAGTGTAGAATAAACAACAAATACACAAGTAAAAGGCTTTCAATAAACAGACCTCAACCTCCTTTCCATCCTCAGTGAATGACCTTGTCCTGGTGATGATGTTCAATTTTTCCATCACCAGTATGATATGTTCCTTATTGTCATAGAATTCTGGATTTTTCTCCTTTGTCCAGACAGCATCTAGAAGTCAAGGTAATAAGATCATCAGAAAAACAGTAATATAAATTACAAGTAGGCATCAATACCATTCATCTAAGTTTCAAACGGTTCACAACCTGAACAAGAAAATAGCCTCAGCATTTGGTGTAAATTTTTACCAATTGTAAAGAGGATACAATCCAGACTGTATTATATAGTTACATATCTCACTTCTACAAAACAAGTGGCAGGATAAAGTAGCTATTGAAAACATTAATTATCATGAAAAAAGTAAACTGAAAGTAAATCAGCTAAACAAAATTTTTGTCACATTTCTATCAAACTTTCCTTTTGCAAAGTTGTATCTTTACATTTTAACTTGATCTTATTCAGCACAATATAATGATGACATACTGTTAAAACACATACATACTTACCTACCTACAAACAATGAAACCCAACTATAACACAATGGTCAGGGTCCTCAAAATGCCATAGTGATACGTACTGTAACATATGCAATATCAAACCAAATCATTTAAAGGAAGAAAATATTGCACTTTAGTCCCCACCTTAACAGCTATACGAGACTGGAGGAAACAGTGTATAGTTGACTGATAAATTCTAGACTTATTTCACAACTTGATGCATTATTAAACAAGAAATACTTAAAACAGTTACCATATATTCCCTAATTAATATCCCCCAAGGTGTTATATTTTCCTAATGAGGGGTGTTTATTAGTGCACAATAATGAAAGCTAAAGTTGTTCTTTTTTTTGATGTAATCTTACAATGACCACATGTACATCTGGGGGGTTTTCTGCCATCAAATTCAGTCACTGCTAATATCAGCACAGTTAAAATGATCAATACATTTTCCCCATTCAACAGCTTGTTGAAGTAGGACTCAGGTAAGTCTTTGAACTTGCAAACTTGCTGCCCAGCTATTGGTCTGGATGAACACATCAAATTAAGTCAAAGTAATTTGCTTAGTACAGTCTTCTTATCAACAGCAATGTGCTTAGTAATCTTATTATCAAAAGCATCTGCTTTGTACAGTCTTCTTATCAACAGTGTGTACTTAGTAGTATTATCAACAGCATGTGTTTAGTAGTCTGTTTATCAACATGTACTTAGTACAGTCTTCTTATCAACATGTACTTAGTACAGTCTTCATATCAACAGCATGTGTTTTGTAGTCTTCTTTTCAACATGTACTTAGTACAGTCTTCTTATCAACATGTACTTAGTACAGTCTTCTTATCAACAGCATGTGCTTAGTTGTCTTCTTATCAACATGTACTTAGTACAGTCTTCATATCAACAGCATGTGCTTAGTGGTCTTCTATCAACATGTACTTAGTACAGTCTTGTTATCAACATTATGTGTTAGCGGTCTTCTTATCAACATGTACTTAGTACAGTCTTCTTATCAACAGCATGTGCTTAGTGGTCTTCTTATCAAAATGGACTTAGTACAGTCTTCTTATCAACATCATGTGCTTAGTACAGACTTTTTATGAACAACAGGTTCATTTTAAGTCTAAATAAAAAATCTAGTACTCTTCTCAAGCTCATCAGTTCTTTGGAAAATTTCATATATATTTATTTTTCTCCCATACATATATATTTCTGACATATGTATATCTTTGCTATACATGAATATTTCACACATCCATGTATATTTCATTCATGCATGCATATTTCACACATGCATGTATATTTCATGCATTATACATGCGTAGTTCACACATACATTATTTCACACATACATGTGTATGTAATATGGAAGTACTATATAGAGTAGCGAACATTTATTGCATATACATGTATTTCATTGTACAGAAACATGTTAAGCTAAAGAACTTAAAGCAACTAGCAATATAAAAAGAGCATCACCATGTTTCTCATATCCTTTATTTTATTAACTGAATAGTCCAATGTAATCATGTTTGAAACTGTGACATCTTTCTTCTCATATCATGTATTTTAAAATGAAACAACCTCTTTCTCCGTTTCTCACTCCACCCCCTCTCTGTCTCCCACTCTTACTCTCTCTTTCTCCCCCGCCCATCTATCTATCTATCTCTCTCTCTCTCTGTCTCTGTGAGATTTCCACATTACAATGGTATTTACAATCATTACACACACTTTATAGATTTGAGAAACCACTTAAATATTATTTTAAGAATCCTGGCTACAATAATATTTAGTATAAAAAAGAGAAGTGTACAGCGTAACACAAACTGAAGTAGGCACTGTCTGATGCAGCTAACAGTTAAATTCCACGATACAATGGATGACTATTATAACATAACTATATTGCTGTGACTAAATGGAAGAGGGAAAAGAAATGTATATATCCAATGTGTGGACAGCCATGATGATGGATCTATCCAATGTGTGGACAGCCATGATGTATCTATCCAATGTGGACAGCCATGATGTACCTATCCAATGTGTGGACAGCCATGATGATGCATCTATCCAAAGTGTGGACAGCCATGATGTATCTATCCAAAGTGTGGACAGCCATGATGTACCTATCCAAAGTGTGGACAGCCATGACGTATCTATCCAATGTGTGGACAGCCATGACATATCTATCCAATGTGTATACAGCCATGACATATCTATACAATGTGTGGACAACCATGATGTATATTTCCAATGTGTGGAATCCATGATGGATCTATCCAATGTGTGGACAGCCATGATGTTGTATCTATCCAATGTGTGGACAGCCATGATGTATCTATCCAATGTGTGGACAGCCATGATGTATCTATCCAATGTGTGGACAGCCCTGATGACCAAACTGCTAAATCCATGATGGACATTACAGCATAGAAGGATTAAATATTCTTTGTGGCGTGTATATTTTCTTAAATATGCAATATGTGAACTGCACATGGGGAAAAACTAAATAAATACACAACCAAGAACCTTATAAAGGTATATATAAAATAAATAGAGGAAAAGATATTATAGTACAAACCTATCAGTTCCTTAGTAAGTTTTCCCTTTTTTTTGAATTCATCCCACTTGCTAGTGATTGCATGGTTACTTCCGATGAACATCTCAGCTGTGATGAGGGACTTCAGTGCATCAATCAGCCATTGTGGACTTAGCACAATCTTCTCCCTTAATCCTTCAACACTGAAAATTATGAGAATGAACACATTATTTCCATTACTGTAGTATTTTAAGTCAAATAGTACTGACAACTCTGTTTTTATCATCTAATTTTCAACTCTCTCAGGATTAAGTAAATCTAAAAGATTAGACTGAAACTGACTTTTTTGAAACTACAGTTAGGCAAAGGTTTGCATGCAGTTGTAACAGAAATGTACAATTTCTTTGATCAATCACAACAGCCCAACCCACCCAATTTCTGTGTGAAAACAAACATTTCCAAAGACTTGCACCCTTGCTGATTACAGTTCTTCAAAATTTTGATATGAAGTCACTAACCTGTTTGTACTTGGAATGCATTTGTGAGAGTGGTTCTCAAAATATCATTAATAATACATTTAAAACTATGCACAATCTTAATTGCCAATTAATAGAAAATTGTTACAAGTGGAGTGATGGTAACCTACATATTGTGAGTACCAATAGAGTCTGCCATAAGTGTTGTGAGGAGGCAGACTGTACCCATGAGATATTGTTCTGCTATCCAATTCCATTAATTGGGCAGTCACTATGTAGTGATCAGGTCATGTACTAATTGTATTAACCTTCATATTTTAATGTTATGCCCATTATAAGAGGTCTAGAAATGGCATAATGTTGGTGTTTGTTTTGCCATAAAATGAAATTTTTCTACTTGTAGTCCAGATAAATTTGAAAATATTTCCATATCTTGGAAATTCTTTCAAAGTCCTGGAAATTCTTTTCAAGTTGTTAATTTATTTTTTTTAAACATTTTCTATCTGGAAAATTATAAACAAATTTAGATCTGGAATTTATATTTATTCTGAAATTATATTTTGTGGTTAATGAGTGAAGTTTCTTATTTACAATTACCTAACTTAATTGATTTATTTGATTGTTTTGAACAAGTTAGAATCAAATAAACTACTAACTGACAACTTTTGAGTATTACATCTTGAGCAGAATTTAAAATTATCTGTTGTAGAATTTAAGATTATCTGGAGTATAAATTAAGATTATCTGTAGCAGAATTTAAGATTATCTGGAGTATAAATTAAGATTATCTGGAGTATAAATTAAGATTATCTGATTATCTGGAGTAGAAATTAAGATCATCTGGAGTAAAATTAAACAGATATCAAGACAGAATTATTTATGATTTGCAAAAAAGATAATCATGTTAGATCCACTGTAAAAACACTGAGGTTCCATATCACTATACATCATACATAAAAATGTTTCTAACATGCAGTGTTTCTTCTCAGTTTTGTTTTGCTTTCCTTTCTTCAAACTTCTGAGTTTTTCATAATTTTCTTTAACTAAATATCAGCCGTGGCTGAAACACTGATTTGATAAAATATATTTGAAAAAATATTTTCAATTTTGCTGTCAAAGTACCACAAAACAGTTGGTGGCTTTTCAGTGCACTCACATTAATGAATAACATTAGTATTCTGTTTACAAGTAACCAACAGTTGCATTTAGAAACAGCACAAACATTTCCAGTAATTTATACCAATAATGATGTTTGACTCAGATATATGGAATATAAAATTTCTGGTAATTTTCATTAACATTGATATCTGACTATATAAAGTGCACATTTTCCAGTAATTAATATCATTATGTCATTTGACTCATATCTTGTGTACTGAATAAGAAAATAAAATGATATGAGAAGTATACAATAGCATTTCTTTGAAACAATTTTAAGTTCAGCATTTGAAAGATACATGTAAAGTTAACACGATTAACACATGTGTTAGTACCCATGTTGATCCATTGTTGTCATGCGTTTAACCAACCAAATCCACTGCAGATATGCATGGACTGTCATGGACCATTGCAGTCTATAAATAGTATTGGTTGCTGTTGTTGTAGGGTTTAACGCCATTTGTCAACACAAGATAGGCTATATATGGTGGCCAGTATAATTGATGGAGGAAGAACCCTGGAAAACCCGGGAAGAACCACTGACCCATGAGAAGCTACTGGCAGGCTTTCTCATGTACCAAAATTAGCCAAGCCTGAGACTCGAACTCATGCAGACAGAGGTGAGATGGCAGTGATCTGTAACGGTAAGCGCTTTAGACAACTCGGCCACTCAGGGCCCCCTAAACTGTATTGGGTTTGGCTACTAAGTACTGTGTCTGAGCTTTAATGTATGTCAATGTATTTACTTTATTGCATGGATATCAATATTTGCCCTAATCATTTCAACATATGGGTCACACCCACAATACACAAGTGCAAAACAATGAACCCACAATGACTGCCCTGTAATACTCCCTTGATTTGTTTCAAATATACAGATAAGGCTAAGAGTTATCGTACTTGCTGCCGTATTAAGCCTGTGTGGAGTATAAGATGAATTTGCAAATTTTGTAAATTTTCCATCCTTCGTCCATATGCAAGTTGATGCTGCATAAAAGACAGGCTTGATCAGTGCCACCACTTAGTCTTTTTCACTTCCTTAATCACACCATGGCTAATTTTATCCTTCCTTTAATTCAGTACATTTTCAGCAAAACATTATTAAATGTAACTAAAAGTACCTAATTCATTTTACATGAAGTATGTTAAATGAATTAGGCACTTTAGCTAGTTTTAATGATGCTGACATAAAAATTGACTCTGTTAGAGATATGATAATATTTGTGATGCTGTGTGGAATGAAACTATAGTAACTTCCAGTTTCATGAATATTAATGGTACCACTGTATGCTAAAATGATTTTTCCACATTTTGATTTAGTAGACAGAGAGAGGGAGATATATGTATTAAATTGCATTTCTCTTCTTTAACCTTGTGATCAAACTAGAATATACCCTAATAAGAGAGAGAGAGAGAGAGAGAGAGAGGGACAAAAATGTCAGCCCTTCATGCTATTTTGTACTTTACAGCCCATACATACCATACTTTTTCAGTTTCAAAGTTTAAGATTCACAAGACATGAATTTATATCCATATAGACTCCACTGGGGCTAAATCCCTAGACTGAACATTTAACATGCTGTGTAATTTTCTTTCCAGGTAAAATGACCTCTCCATTCCCAACAAATAAGATTATCCTTCATCAGTAATTGAACATATACTTCCTGTAGTTTGGCAGCATTTGGTTTTGATCTTTGTTCATGCTAGGTGTTACTAAAATTGGAAACAGTTCTGTAGGCTAGTACAAAAGGCATCACTGGTTGAGAAACTTGCAAGAATAAGCACCTGGCAGTTCCTTTCATTACATGGTACCATATTCACAATACCCTAAGGACAGCCTCATTTCTCTCTTGATAACCTAATTTGATCCATTCTACCAAATCTTGCTCTCAAACAGGTGCCAGCTTGACCACAGCTTTGACGACCTGACCACAGCTATAGTATGATTATTAGCATGTAAATAAGACTGCCAAGTCATGTTGTTCTTGGAACAATGGATACTGTAACTTAAGCTAGAATGAACTGTTTGCTCATTGGTATTAATTGATAATGGCATATGGTATTCCTTGTACATGAATAAGATCACAATTGTCGGGAAACTAAAAATACAGATCACAATCGCCATGAAACCTCTCTCTCTCTCTCTCTCTCATCAGGGTATACTTATTTTGATCGCAAGATGCAAGAAAAAATTGATGGAATATGTTTTTGTCATGGTTATGCATACTCTAACTTGTCTATTATAATGCACCTAATAGTAATCGAATCTAAACAATGTATAGCATTAGTGATTTAGTGCAATTACATCTGACATACACGAATTTAATACTGGAGATCATGTAAATGTTTAAAAAGCTTCTCAATGTCAGGTCTTAAATTTTTTTGGCACATGATCTCTTGAAAAAAGTCATTATATTTTGCAAATTACTTTTCACACTTTTGGAGATTTTTTTACATACTTAAAATTACATGACATATGATAAAGCGATTTGAATGACATAATCCATATATAAGTCAACTCAGCATATAAGACAAGGCCCAGATTTTCCTGGTTAAAAGTATCAAGATATCGGAAAGCATTCATAGTAAATACTGGTCCACGTGCTTTGGCTTTGGGATCGTGGTGGGACTATGTCTCAGGTCATGTTTTCTTATTTGAATGCCTACCAATTTTCAAGGAATATGAATATTTGAAAGGGCAGAACAGATGTCTAAATACAATCCACACACTCCCTGCTAATTATTGCTATCAGGAGGTCCCAGAGAAGATTGGTAATGCCATTATCACAACTATGAGAACAATAAACAACGTTTAGGCTAAATTAGACTGGAAAAAAAATTGGATTTCAAAAATCGGCACCTCTGGGAACATAAATTGCTTCTGAACTATAACATATCAAGGGAGGGCCTCAAGAGAGAATAGTCATTGACTAATGAGTCACCCTCTATAAATAAAGCATTATTATCATTATTATTATTATTATTATCATACAGATGAACATGGTTCTACTGAAGTTAAAGGCCATATCTTATGTTTAAAATTGCTCTACATAATATAGGGTAATAATTCATGTACCCTTCACAAACCAGTGGGTGGATAAATGGATAAATATATATCCCCCCCATGGGGAAATAAACTTGTAGCCCTCAACTTACCTGAAGTAGAGGATTGTGCCCATCTCATGCTGGAATTTTAGGAATAGATTCAGTTCATCACTGCTCTCAATTCTAACAGATCCCAGGCTATTTATCTCTTCTATAAGACTGAGTGATGCTACCTGTTGGAAACAAATATAAATGTTACATTCAAAAGGTAACAGACATCGCAGAGATTGACTTAACATAGATTTTTCCACCAGCCAGTACAAATGAAAATCAAATGGCCCTGCAGAAAATCAACTGGCAATCCCAATCAGATTTAATAATGACTTAATTTGGAAAATTAACTGGCCCCACATGCCTATAGTGACCTACTTGCCTTTCTTGATGACTATCTATTCAGCAAAATTAGCGACAAACACGATTTTCAGTATGTTTCCTGTGGCAGCCATATCGGAAGTCCACAGTGTAGAGTTTTCATTTAGGACCAGCTAGATATTATAAGAAGCCTGTGTGTGAAAACCTATTCAGTCTGCCCATCAGTTCGGGAGGATCAGCTATAACAAGATTTTAATGATGGGCACCAAGGTGGAAATATCGGATGTCATATCTGCATCTTTTCATTCAGCATCAACTAGACACCATAGATGTCTTCTGATGAAAACCCCATGCAAATAGGAATTAAAATTTTGGAGGTGCAGTGACAAGAATATTGTCAAGATGGCTGCCCTGTTTGCCATATTTGAGGTCTTATCAGTACCATTTTTTGGAACCAACTAGATCTCATAATTAGTCTTCCTAAGAAAACCCAAAGTCAATTTGGTTTTTTGTTTAGGAGTAGCAATACCAAGATTTTCAAGATGACTGCCATGAAAGCCATATTGGATGTCTGATCAGCACCATTTTTTGGGACCAATTAGAAATCATGGAGATCTTCTGATGAAAACTCATTATTGATATGACTTTCAATATAATTGGAGGAGTTGTGGTAACAGGATTATGAAGACAGTCACTCTATTGACCATATTTAATGTTACTTCAGCACAATTTAGATTGAAATCCAACATAATGCCATATAAAGAAGTGGAAATTCCATGCTGATATGACTTTCTATTCAGGAGAAGCAACAACAGTAAGGTTTTAAAAATGGCTGCTGTGGCAGCCATTGTGAATTTCAGACTGGCACTATTTTAATTTAGTGCCAACTAAACAACATAAGAAATCTTTCTATGAAATTCCTAATTTTGATACAAACGTCCATGGATGAGTATCAACAATTATATTTAGGAACAACTAGATGAATGTGATGAATGTATGTATGTTTTGTAGCATTCTTCATATAGTTCAAAAGAGGTATCACACATGCTAAGGGCAGATGATGTTTGTAACAATACAGACCATCCCTTGGGATCTATTATATGACCAAAAGAGCTAATAAATAAATTATTTCATGCACTGTGAATGATGTATGATTCTAGGATTCAACTATACACTGTGTCCTTGGTTTATCTGTTCACTGTACAATGCGATTAATTGTATTAATTTGTAATAAATGACAAATTTATATTCTTACAATAAATTACAAATTTATTTGAGTTAGTATCTTGATAAATAAAGTGCGAAGTCTAAAAATAAACCATCTTAGAAATGTAGACTCAAATAAAAATGTGTACAGTAGTCCCCCTCTTATAAGGCCACCCCTAATGCAGCAGGGAATTGGCCTTATAATGCGGGTGGCCTCTCTAGAGGGGGATGACAAATGTGCATAGTAAATACATATGAAAAAGTCACAAGTACATTTAATTTTAAATATTTAATATTTTTATTAAAAAATCACATGCATGATGTGAAATAAATGTAAAACAAACTTTGTCATCATTTTCAAAAGAATGCTATGAATAACCATTGATATAGTTTTAAAACTGTCTTTATAAATATGTTACAGTTCACATCATCTGTCACTTTGTTGGTAACAGTCTAAAAAACAAACCAGTCTCGTCACGTTAAAAATATCCTTGCTGTCATATCCCCTTCATATATCGTTTAGTCTTTTGTTCCAATCTTCGACAACTTCATTATTAACATCAGCTGATTTGCCACTAAGGACAGAACACTTGATATTGTGTCGCACTTGAAATCTGTGCAACCATCCATTACTTGCAGTAAAGTCATCATATCCCAATTCAACTGACAAATTTTTTGCTTTTTCTTGTCATTCAAATCAGGATACAAACGTCTCCTGGCTCAAACAATCTTCCTTTCTCCGTCCATTTCACCTTTCCACTTCTGCAGAATTGTTTCATTATCTTTCACGATATGGTTTATCTGAGTATTCCCGACGTTAGTTTTCTGCAAGAATCCTCGACGACCCCCTCCCCCCGTCAGTTGAATTACTTTCATGTTCTCCTCTAAATTGAGAATTTTTATTTTCCTCGATGACATGTTGATCTTTCTGCAGTAATTTATTCATGTTGCCAACTACAATACTGATAAAACAATTCTGTATGCATCTAAACAAATTGCCATGTGTTTTTAAAGGAAGTGATCTTGTCATGTGATTCATTAGTCGCAGTCTGGTACCCCATTGTTTTTACACATTTCTTGAAACTAAGTGAGAGAAGCCAAAATGGCTTCGATATGTACCATTAACATCACGCAGATTTGACCTCGTGGCCGCTAGGATTCGTAATTTTGACAATTATTGTCAGTAGTAACAGCCACTGATTATCAAAGTGAACAAGCTCAACATCTTACTGAGGGAAGCCATAAAGGCTACCAAACCATTTTCCTGCTGACTTGGGTATTGTACATCGATACTGCCACTTCTCAGCTATTACTACTGTTCAATAATTGTAATTTTAACAATTATCAGAGTGACGAAACCGGACATCTTATGATAACACAGCAGTAAGGCTAATTGGATTACATGTACGTACCCTTTTGTATGGATTAAAATTTGAGTCTTTCTCGGTTTTTATAGAATAAATTTGGCTTCTCGTGAGGCGTAAATGATATAATATTAAACTTAGTGGTAAATGTACTTTACTCAACACTTCTTTCAGTAACGAAAACCTGACATCGGGGAAACAGAAAATGGATTACTTAACACACATTATGAATAAAATACTGGTTCTGGATACATATTCAAATAAAATGCGGCCACTTGTGAGGGGCAAATTTTATAATTTTGCACTAACATGCTGGCTGCTGGTCACGTTAGCCAGGTGGCCTTTCGTGAGGGGTACTTTTGAACACAAACTCTTCGGTGCCAACAGATTCTGGCCGTACGGAGCGGGTGGCCGCTGGTCAGGGGGGCCGTTCAAGAGGGGGACTACTGTACATCCTAACCATTATTACAATAGGCAACAAAATGTGTACATCCCAACCATTATTACAAATGGCAACAAAAAAATGTGTACATCCCAACCATTATTACAAATGGCAACAACAAAAATCTGTACATCCCAACCATTATTACAAATGGCAACAAAAAAATGTGTTCATCCCTACCGTTATTACAAATGGCAACAAATAAAAATGTACATCCCAACCATTATAACAAATGGCAAGAATATGTAAATCCCAACCATTATTACAAATGGCAACAATGTGTACATCCCAACCATTATTACAAATGGCAACAATGTGTACATCCCAACCATTATTACAAATGGCAACAATGTGTACACCCCCAACCATTATTACAAATGGCAACAAGCTCAGATAATCTTATGCAAGATCGACTCATTATTATGCATACATTGCGCACGAAACAAAACTCGATATTTATCTTAATGATATAAGCCAATTTAAAAAGTCTCTAAAAATATGGCAATTTGAGGTATAGGAGTTTATGTTCCTAACGTTAATGTGATGAGTTAATGTAATCGATAGAAAAACAGTCATACCGAGTCTAATCAAAATGGACTATGCTTTTCAGAAGAAACTGATAACAGGTTTTGCATATTGTTCCTATGGAAATCACACCAATGTTACAGGAGCCACCCTGAACTCAATTCAGATAGAGATGTCTTATGAAGCAATCTTGCCAAGTGATCTAAATAAACCCAATAGTTTCTAGAAAGAAGTCAAAAATAGAAAATCTGGACTTATGAATGAACAACAGATGAATGATATATACAGGACTATGCCTGAGAAGTGAGCTTTTAAAGTCATGAATGAATCTGAATAATCTACACAAAACATTTCCTCCTATCCATACCATAACACCAGAATTTTTTAGTTTCATGAGCGCTTGTTCTAATGGGAGCCATCGAGTTGGTTTTTCTTCCCCCCACTGGGGCTGCTGTGATGCCAGTTCAAAAATATTTCTTTTCAACTCCTCCAGCTTGGGGTCCAACTTTGTGTTGTCAATGGCAATATAACCCATCAGGTGTACCTTTGAAGGCTTGTCTTTCAATATTTGACAAATTTTATTGTAGTACTCATCAATGACTTTCTGTCGAGATTTCTGAAAAAAAATGATGAAATAACCCACGTCAGGATCACATGGAATTTTGTGACAGTGGTAATAAAGCTGACAATACTGTGTTCTAATGCAACCCAAAATAAATATAACTTTTCATTTGAAATGTATATTGTTTTTTAGATGCATGGTAAAAGAATCAGCTAGCTCTGCTTGTGCAGCTGGAAATAAAGATAGTCTTAGATCTTAAAGTTAATGCATTCCCACAACATCACAAATAGTCTTAGATCCTAAAGTTAATGTATTCCCACAACATCACAAATAGTTTTAGATCCTAAAGTTAATGCATTCCCACAACATTCCAAATAGTCTTAGATCCTAAATTTAATGCATTCCCACAACATTCCAAATAGTTTTAGAGCCTGAAGTTAATGCATTCCTACAACATTCCAAATAGTCTTAGATCCTAAATTTAATGCATTCCCACAACATTCCAAATAGTTTTAGATCCTAAATTTAATGCATTCCCACAACATTCCAAATAGTTTTAGAGCCTGAAGTTGATGCATTACCAATGAAATCCAGATATTCAGGGCCTGAAATTAATGCATTCACACTGTATTTCATAATCAGCACCTGAATTAAATGCAAGGTGACATGCAGACCAAAATTACTAACTGCCTGCAGTTTATTTTTATCTGTGTTATCATAACTTATAACAGACATGCATAGATAAAATGACTATTTTGAATAAAATAACAGCTCTTGCACTGTTTTTGCTTCATGCACTAAAAGCTATGAGCAATAAAAAATTTTTTTTATTCCTTTCTTAAGCTTCCCTTCTAAATGAATAAAGGTGCAAAAAACATGGCTGTTGTTGTTGTTGTTGTTGTTGTTGTAGGGTTTAACGCCATTTTTCAGCACACGATAGGCTATACATGGCAGCCAGTATTAATGGCGGAGGAAGAACCTGGGAAAACCTCCAGAAAGAACCACCGACCCACGAGAAGCTACTGGCAGGCTTTCTCACATACCCACATTGGCCGAATCTGATACTCAAACCCATGCAGACAGAGGTGAGATGGCAGTGATCTGTAACAGAGAGCACTTCAGACCACTCGGCCACTCGAGGCCTCGCAAAAATTATGGAACAACTGACCAAATTTAGGCCAACTGGAGAGTATCGTCGAGGAGTTTATGGCATATTGTCAGTTTCATTTGAAGCAGTCAGATTATGATAAATCCTTCTTAACAATGAATAGAGATTGTGACATAGATTCTGGTAACAATGAAACCTTACTTACACATTATATGGGGAAGAAAAAGAAAAAAACAAAGGCACATTTAAGAAGGAAGAAAAAATAAATGTCACATCCATAAGGATCAAGAAATTAAAATAAAAAATACATTTCTTGATTTTGTTTTACTCATGCCTCGTATATGTGTGTGTATACGTACGGCCAATATCACGTAGAAAATGGATTACTGAAAAAAATGTGTTATGTTACATTTATATTTCAAGTGTTTTTTCTCCATTTACTGTCTCTGTTTACAACAATATTTTTCTTGAAAGAATTATTGATTAATATTTTTTGCAAGATAAATATTAAAAGTATTCTTACTAAGAAAATAGGTTTAAAAAATGTACACTATAATCACTAGGATTATGCCAATACAATGCACTGGATCATCATAATTCTTTTAATTTTTATTGTTTTTATTGGCTTAATGACATGCAGGTAGGACATGTGTAATAAGAGTTATTTATTAAAGTTTCTTTTAATTCCCTAAAATGAACCTTTATGTGTAAATCTTTCATGATTCTCTAATGCTGTTTTCTGGCTTAACGCCACAGTGAACTCCCTCAATTCTGCAATGATCACATTTTATAAAGGATCATCAAACTACATGCCATTCAGCTGCTTTTTGGTTACCTCCCCTGCACCAGTCTGTTTACTGTATGAATACACAAAAACAAGCTGTCAATCCTTGACGAAACTTGTAGAATATCATGCACTAAGATAATTTAGTGTGTACTTGAAGCTACAAAGTTCTATAATCATAGTAACTAACGTGCACCTATAAACGTTTATAACCCTATAGGAATGTAATTGTCATCTGAGACCATCTTTACTGCAAGTTGATCATGCATCACTTCCACACACATATGAAGGGAAGGTAATGCTTACATCAGCTTAAGTTTGGTTCACTCTTTTATGCTAAAGAGTTCCAAGGACAAGTAAGTGACAAAATTTTATTTAAATTTTGGATATCAGCTTCAAAAGTATGAGGATTCAAAGGAAAGGGTAAATGAATTCCTCCAAACTATGTGTAAAACTAACTTGTAAATGACTTAACCTTTTCATGTGAAGAAGCCATATTCAAAGTTGTATTATAGAAGTATCACAGTGGACTCCAATTTATGACCTAGCAATTGGATCCCAGTGGGCAATGGCATATCCAGCTCACCACATGAATTAGTTCCCTGTATCATGTGAAGTTAACACTGCAGAGCCGGCAATAAACAGTTTCAAAGTTATGACCCTTGTGCAAGTCCCCAGTGGGTATAGAAATAGCACAGGTCCCATGCTAAAGTTGCAAGATGGTCTTAGTACAATTCAGGGTAGTGCCCCTTGACCTTCCCTTCCCATTGTATGCATGGGAGTGGAATTATTGGGAAAAAAAAGAAGCATTCCTCCTGCAACCCAAACATGAATTTCAGCCAATTTCCTTAAAATTCAATGACTAGTTTCTAGTGTTGCACATCAATAGAAACTACTGATAACAGTATTGTTATGGCTATTGCATTTTCCTGCAGCAAAAGGTAAAGTATATACTTTTAAGCATCATCCTTTCCTATTTTTAATCAGCATAAAATGATCAGCTATCATTTTCTGGCAAAAGGTTTTCTTTTCAAATCCCATTTTGAAAGCATAGAGAATATTAGTGATCTATGGAAGTGCCTGAGGATTTGATACTGTATATAATTTAGCAATAAAAAATTGGTATTTTGAACTCTAAATATTTGTCATTCATTTGTTATTAAGCACTCCACAGATTCCAGTTTTTCTTACACTTATGACCTCTGCATTTTAGCACTCTTGTGGATTTCTCATTTAGAAAACTCTAGCAAGTTCATGAAATGACTCCAACTGTATCATGCTCAGATTAAGTAATTTCATCTTAAGTTAAAAGAAAAGCATGCATAATTCAATCACTAGAAAAGACTGAACTTTTTTATACTCAGTCAATAAATTGGCTACACTAAGAAGAGACCATTGTATCCCATCTAGACATACCTCTGGAATCTTATCCACGTGTGTTCCCACCAGTATCACAGGGGTGATGCCAGCTTCAGTGGATTGTGCACAGTAATGTATGGAATTGAGCCAAATCTCAACCAAGTCTGAAAACCAAGCAGGACACTACATTACGTATCTTTGTGTAATAACAATAAGCAATTTTTATATATTTTTTTATTTAAGTGAGATTGCATTAACTAGTTAAAAGCCAGTTTCTGTTATGTCCCTATATAAAACTGTATTTGCGTGTTATTATTATTACAGTATTAAATTCAACAATGTTACATGAAATTGCTCAAAGCAACAATTACATTTAAATACAAAGCATTTTATACATTGCACATTTTCAGTTTAAAGAAAACTGCAACAAACAAACACGCACAATATTAGAGACTGCACTATTTACACACTGTAGTAAAGTCCCATTCACTGCTACTTATTTACAATATTAGAGACTGTACTTTTTATACACTGTAGTACAATCCCATTCACTGCTACTTATTTACAATATTAGAGACTGTACTTTGTATACACTGTAGTAAAATCCCATTCACTGCTACATATTTACAATATTAGAGACTGTACTTTTTATACACTGTAGTACAGTCCCATTCACTGCTACTTATTTACAATATTAGAGACTGTACTTTTTATACACTGAAGTACAATCCCATTCACTGCTACATATTTACAATATTTGAGACTGTACTTTGTATACACTGTAGTACAATCCCATTCACTGCTACTTATTTACAATATTAGAGACTGTACTTTGTATACACTGTAGTAAAATCCCATTCACTGGTACATATTTACAATATTAGAGACTGTACTTTTTATACACTATAGTAAAGTCCCGTTAACTGCTACATATTTGCAATATTAGAGACTGTACTTTTTATACACTGTAGTACAATCCCATTCACTGCTACATATTTACAATATTAGAGACTGTACTTTTTATACACTCTAGTACAGTCCCATTCACTGCTACATATTCACAATATTAGAGACTGTACTTTTTAAATATTGTAGTACAGTCCCATCAACTGCTACTTGTTTACAATATTAGAGACTGCAAATAATTTTACAAATATAAATTACAATCCCATCAACTGTTACTTTTTTACATTACATAACATACTGGTAAGGTACAATATAAACGGGTCAAGTGTTGCTTTATATTACTTGCTTTGTTTCTTTATTTCAATGTCTGATTTATGCTATCTTACCTAGAACTCTGTTTGCTTTACCATACATGTCATATGTTAAAAATACAGTAATCCATGTTTGGTTCTTTAATTCTAGCTACAGTACTTTATATCATATTTGGAACTCATTTTGATTTACCATACATGTCATGTGTTAAAAATACAGTAATCCATGTTGGTTCTTAAATTCTAGCTACAGTACTTTATATCATATTTGGAACTCATTTTGATTTAAAATACATGTCATGTGTTAAAAATACAGTAATCCATGTTGGTTCTTAAATTCTAGCTACAGTACTTTATATCATATTTGGAACTCATTTTGATTTAAAATACATGTCATATGTTAAAAATACAGTAATCCATGCTGGTTCTTAAATTCTAGCTACAGTACTTTATATCATATTTGGAACTCATTTTGATTTACCATACATGTGTTAAAAATACAGTAATCCATGTTGGGTCTTTAATTCTAGCTACAGTACTTTATATCATATTTGGAACTCATTTTGATTTACCATACATGTCATGTGTTAAAAATACAGTAATCCATGTTGGGTCTTTAATTCTAGCTACAGTACTTTATATCATATTTGGAACTCATTTTGATTTAAAATACATGTCATGTGTTAAAAATACAGTAATCCATGTTGGTTCTTAAATTCTAGCTACAGTACTTTATATCATATTTGGAACTCATTTTGATTTACCATACATCATGTGTGTTAAAAATACTCAATTCTTGGTTCTTTAAATCTAGCCATAGTATTTTATGTTCACTCTTACCCCATTAAATTCATTACCCTTCCACTTGCTACATGTATTTTTTAATTTATCTTACTTCTTGCCAACTTGGTTTATGTATCTTTATCATCATGCAGTTGGCAATTGTACATGAAACAAATTTTTTTTTATCAGTAGCATTGGTCTTAAGTATCATGCATTTTATCCATTTCTAATTATAGTACAAGTCACACGGGTCATGTATGCACATTTACTCATTTTCAATTAAATATAAATTGTTTGTTTAAATTCTAACACTACTTTGCTTTAAACAAAGTCAATTCAATCCTGACTTTTTTAATGATCTGCTCCTTAACTGTCATCAAGAAACTTCCAGATGAAAATTATCAATCTCTATGGTCTTTTACAATGGTGGCCATGTACTAAACTTGGGTCAAGAAAAGAGCACTTCAAGTGGAATCTTCAAAATATATGGTAGTACGAATCTGTTTCCCAATATGCATAGTGTTCATTGTGACATCACAGCACATGACATTCAATCCAGATTGTACTGGATGACACCTTTAGGTTCATTTCGTCCAAAAATGTATATGTATTTTAACATTGATTTTGCCGTATGCATTTCTCGTGGCCTCTAATCAATGACCTTTCAAAGGAATGTCGATGTATAAGAATCCAAATAAAGTGAATACTTGCCACTTAAAGGTATGTAGAATCAAAATTCTATAAAATGACACCCATTACTGAAATAATCAGTCTGAGTGTTTAATGCAAACATGACCTGTGTGACTTTTACTAAAATACATATCAATTAAATTAATATTCATCATGTACACCCTTTCCTTTAGTATGCCACAGCATAACCCCTATTAATTTCTCAAGACTACCGTAATTTATGTCGAACTGGCATAACAGCTCATTATTGTTAATAATGCCTTTATTACATTCAGACTTATAATAAAACTTGTTTCCTTTGACTCTGTAAGTTAGATACTTCCCTTCTCTGTCTATGCCTCCTGCTTCCCATATCCTTTATCGGTTAAACAGTTTTAACTTACCATGAACTTTACGTGGTTTTATCCCCTCTACATCAAGAAAGCACTCATCTTTTACAAGATCTGTGACTTGCTGGTTTAAGTCAATGACTAAGAGATATACTGCACTACTCGTTAAAAATGCCTGGTGAGTGGTGTAGAATACATATTGCCCTGCAAAATCCCACATTGCTAGTGCTGCATATTCCACCACACTCTTCTCTAGTTTGCCAGCATTCTCATTGACCAATTGGAAAATTTCCATCACTGCATCTTTTTGCTTACTCCTATTGGGCTCTGGTTTGCTTAATGAAGTTGTGACTTTGCTTGATGATTCAGTCTGCGGGATGGAACCTTGTTTGATTGACGCCTTGCTCTGTACTGGTTGATTAACCATTTGATATTCATGGTATCCATCGTCATGTTCATCCATCTCAATATGGCGCTCCTGTTTACCACTTGCTTCCTGTTTCGAAACACAATCATTTAAAAACTTTACAAGGCGCTTAAGTCTGGAGTATTTCTCTGCATCTGAAATAAGGAGTGTAAATATTTAAAAGAGAAAATGGGGAAGAATACTCTCTGAGTGCATGCAAGAGGCATTGGGACAGGGGGAAATGGAAGATATGTGATAATGGCCAAAGTTTATACTAGGCTCTCTCATGTTCATGTTAAATGAATTCTGGCCACAATATTATCATAATGGTACTATTCAAATTATTACAATGTCTCTGATTATGTAACAACAAATGTTTATACTGTAAGCTGGTCATTTTTTACTACGAGATTTTAGTGTAGCCCTCAATTTGTCCAACAGATTTACAGACTAGGGCACATCTGTTCCCCTTTTTCTGTTGATTAGCAATGTCCATTCAAGTGCTGTGCCTACCAGACATCTAGATACCCCAAGTACTATCAAATGAATCTTATAGCAGTACAAAGTTTCATTCATCTACCTCAAAAGGTCTACAATTAAAGAAAGAAAAAGAAGTCTTAGGTAAAACTTAACATTGAATTACTGACCTCAAAAATACAACATTTTAGTGTAGTACTATTATCCGTATGGTACTTCTTCCATGTCAAGGCTATGACATCCACAGGGGCTCATTGCAAAGAAAATTATGAATATATATCAATGGATAGAAAGCTGGGAGACTGAATCTGTAACAACACTGTTACAGGTCTGACTGCCAAACCCTCCTACCACTGATGTATACTCTTAATTTTCTTTGTAACAAGCCCCTGTGATGACATCATAGCTAACTTACAGTGATGATATACAGGTGCAGTGGAACCAAGTTATCGAGTGTCAATTAAAATGCTTACTAAAAAACTAGACTAATCTCAAAAGCCATATAGTGAAAATTATACAGTCCTATCGCTTATTTCACATCCGATGCATCTTTAACATTTTAGTATATTAAGTCTAAGTTTTGACAATGTTTAATGCACTGTTGATCAGGCTTTTCTCTTTTCTCCATATTGGAAATTTTAAATCCCTTTGTGATTCCTATATGTTTTGAAAGCTGCTTTCTGATTGGATTATATACGAGGTGTCAATTTTTTGCTGCTCTAAGCAGGAATAAAAGTCACATCAGTGGTCACCTTGCTAGCTTAAGTGATTTTTTTTGGACTGAACAGTGACTCAGGTGCAGGATTATTGCTTTTTTGCCCCTTGTTTTAGGCTCTGACTCCAAAAATGGTGTGTGTGTGTGTGTGTACGTGTGTGTGAGTGTGTGTGTGTGTGTGTTTGTGAATTTTATTTTCTTACTTAAGAATTTACATACTTCTATAGTCCGGTGATTCAGATATGTATTCAAGTTTACAATAGTTTGATGAGTCAGCCAATAAATTTAGTGTTTCTCATTTTGTTTCAAATGTTCAGAGTTGATTTGCAAATACAATGTTTCTGTTTAAAAGAAAGTTCACGTTTCATATTGGCAACTTGTATGCTCTAATGAACAACAAAACTATCTTTGCTAACTATCTGCATCAAACCCCATTATTTGGAATTGTTTATCTCTCTCCAGGATCATACAATATTGATATCATGTAACTGATTATTATGACTGGGTAATTACGTTTTTCTTGCATTTTAAATTATGAGAAATTTAGAAAACAGTTTTTAAATAACATTAATTCTACTCAATAGTAACAAACTGACATGTTGGACAATTAAATATACCACACACTGATATGTTGGACAGTTAAGCATATAATAAATTGATATATTGGGCAATTAAATATATCACACACTGATATATTGGACAATTAAGTATATAATACAATGACATATTGGACAATTAAATATGTATACACTAATATATTGAACAATTAAGTATTTAATACACTGATATATTGGAACATTTAAATATATAACACACTGATATATTGGACAATTAAATATATAACACACTGACATATTGGGCAATTAAGTATATAACAAACTGACATATCGAACAATTAAATATATCACACACTGAAATATTGGACAATTAAGTATATAATACAGTGACATATTGAACAATTAAATATACCACACACTAATATATTGGACAATTAAGTATATAACAAACTGACATATTGGACAATTAAATATATCACACATTGATATATTGGACAATTAAGTATATAATACAATGACATATTGGACAATTAAATATTTATACACTGATATATTGAACAATTGAGTATATAACGAACTGATAAATTGGACAATTAAACACTGATATTTTGGACAATTGAGTATATAACACAGTGAATATTTTACAATTAAGTATATAACACACTGCCATTTTGGATAATTAAGTAAATAACATGCTGACATCTTGGACAATTAAGTAATCAGATGTATAGCAGATTCATCTTTTATTAAGTTATCAAGACAGTCATCAACATACACACTTGTACATATATTCTTACATACATACATGCATGCAAGTCTGACTATCTTTCCTTGGCCTCACTGTCATATGTGGATTGTAATGTAGAGACCGAGTTTGTTCTCTGTAAGTAACACTGATCATACAGTTTGTGAAACCTAGTATCACACTCATGGCTCAATCAATGGGTTGTCACATGGGAAAATAAGTTATGGGATTAAGGTCAAACACTTGCTGGAAGAGTCAGAACTCTAACTGGCACTGAACGAGTACATGTATATGTATTAAATTTGTGGCTTGATCAAAAGGATTTACAACTGGAAACAATAGTGAGTGCTGCCTTTGGAAGCCAAGGGTATTAGGGGCCATGTGCACTTGAAGAAAGCTTGTATCTGATAAACAGGTACCCAATGACACATTCTGTTACCACGGTTATTATCATTGGGTGGGTTCTTGAGTACCCTCGTACCCATTAGCGGACTGCTCTGGTGGCCAAGTGGTTAGAGCATCCACCTCAGAAGAGGGAGATAATGGGTTCAATCCCCGGCTAAGTCATACCAAAGACTTACACAAATGTATGAACAGCTGCCTCGCTTGGTGCTCAGCATTAAGAGGTTAGTGTTAGGACTGGTTGGCCTGGTGTCAGGATAATGTGACTGGGTGGGACATCATGCTACATGTCTGCGGCATGATGCCCCAGTGCTAGACATCACTATAAACTGTCACACTGCGGACATCATTGTGATATGACTGAATTTCTTTTAAAGCTATGTTAGAAATCTGAATCATGCACACACACACACACACACACAAACATGCACACACACACCCATTGGCAGGCATACTTCATCATGCAGTATTAAAACCCAGTCAATTAATATTAATACTGTAATAGATCCAAATCTCATTAGTCATTCTAAAATTCAATTTGTTTACTTTGTTTAAATGCAACAGTGGTGCAGGAAAACTTTGCATTACACTGAACTATCGGCAGTTTTATGTGTGTAATAATTTAAGATCATTTATTCCGACAAAGTTTAAATAGCATCATCTTATATTATGATGATTAAACTGGCCATTGAATGGATAGTGTGACATACTTTCCTCTTGTGTTGTCCACTCTCTAGTTGACAAGGAAACATTACAGCAATCTATATGAACATCTATCCCTTCAGTGCTTTGTCTCAGAGGTATATTTACGTCTTTTCCCAAAAGGCGCTTGATCAATGTTGTCTTTCCAACTCCATATTGTCCGACAACCATTACCCTGATATTATACACTTTTTCCTTCCCATCTTTAAGAGCCTCTTTATACATATGAAGGGATCTTGCATCCATATTAAGTATCTTTGCAGGGATGACTGGATCTGAAATCAAATTATGTATACATTTTATAGTGATGTCTAGCAATGGGGCATCATGCCGCAGACATGTAGCATGATGTTCCACCCAGTCATATTATCCTGACACCAGGTCGACCAGTTCTAACACTAACCTCTTAATTCTGAGCGCCTAGCAAGGCAGCTGTTAGTACCATTTCTGTAAGTCTTTGGTATGACTTGGCCAGGAATCGAACCCACGACCTCCTCCTTCCAAGGTGGATGCTCTAACTACTAGACCACCGGAGCAGTTGTGAATTATGAATTGGTTCATATTCAAATATAATATTTTCTTAAATTTTCATTGTTTCTACTAGTTACTTTACTTTTTACATGCTAAAAATTGTTTCAATAAAAATCTTCCAGTTTCAATAAACTCTTCTGAGATAAGTTTGTAAAGACCTGGTTGACCTATCTGGGCTGACAAATATATGAAATTATTTTTATTTGGGCACAGCTAGAGAGTGCATCTGTCCCAGGTAAATTAAGATAAATGCAAATGAGTGACAATATGTAATGAACAGTGCAAAACAAGGTTTTAATTAACCAATTGTGCTTTCAACTTTCATCAAGTCTTTGTCAAAGGAAATTATCAAACAGAGACAAAAAAGGCAAACAATAAACACAAAAAAATGTTGAATTTACAAAACTATGTATGACTATATCTATTGTTTGAAAATTGTGTATGTTGAACCTGATTAGTTTGAACTCAATTATAATAAATGGTGTCATTTTCCATATGTTTCAACCGACAGTAGCTGCAAAGTACTAGCTTCTTTTTTGGTACAAGTTATTTTTTTCTTTTCTTCTTTAACAAAATTTATTTACCTGGTACTTCTTTCATGAGTAATAGCATTGCTGCATTTACACTATGGCAATCTGTCTGCATGGGTTCAAGTCTCGGATTCAGCCAATGTGGGTATGTGAGAAAGCTTGCCAATAGCTTAAATCTCGTGGGTTGGTGGTTCTTTCCAGGGTTTACCCGGGTTCTTCCTCCACCATTAATACTGGCCGCCATGTATAGCCTATCCTGTGCTGAAAAATGGCATTAAACCCTACAACAACAACAACGCTATGGCAAATCCACTCTCTTAAAGTTCATCAGCCTGATGATAATATTCTCTTTCTTTCATGGATGTCTCTTTCAATTTCTCATTCACTTCGAAACTACTGGCATTCAGTCAAATCTTTTATATCAACTCTAACAATATTAATTCTCATAAGTTCATCATTTATGGACTGATCAGAGGAATTATTATTTTTCTGATTTGGTTTTCATCTGATTATTACATCTTTTAATCTCTTGTACCTTGATAATAAAAAAAAAGTTCTAAAATTCACAGCACTATATGTTTTCTGTACATGAATTTAAATCATTTAGAATCTCTTCATAAATCAAGAATGTTGTTTTATTTGTCATATTGTGTAAAAATTTGATCTCAATGAAATAAGAAATATAGAGTACCATGGCAAAGAGGATGGAATCTCCGGACCTTCCTGCTTTCATGACTAGTAATGAAAAATTGCTCCTGCTGTGCTTCCCAATATATCGCCAGGGGCCATGGTGGGATCTCCTCTCTGTGCACTGTCACTAGTTCCCCACCTTCTGTCAGCTGATGAATACAGGGAGGGCCAGTCCAGTTACATACATATATAAATCCCCTTCTCTCCACAGATATGCCCTGAGGACATTTCAGGTCAGGATGTCGGTAAACAAACTTCTGTCTGCCATCCATACTAAATGCATACACACCATTGTCTGGGGAGTTTTGGTCAGCATGACATGATATGTATACTGTAGCATCATCAGGACTTGTGGCCAAGTAACTCCAACCATCCCCTTTACAGATTCTGTGAATCGTTTTAACATGTCCATCTAAATAGGACACAATGCCCCAACAAATCCATTCCTCTTTGGTGTCCATGTAGTGCTTTACACCACTCACCACAAGTTTTCCCCTTAACTTCAAAGGCCTCACTCCATCACATCTATCAAATCCTTTTCGTACATCTAAAGTTCTCATCCGTTTTATCGCTGCTGATTCAGCTGTTGACTCAACCGACAATATTTCAATTTCTCCATTGTCTAGAGTCACCATAACCAGAATGTCTACAGTCCATTTCACAACACAAATGTCTTGGGTCCCTGACTGCAGTTTGTCTGATGTTGCCAGTAATTTTCCATCATGGCAACTGTAGATTGCAACTTTATGTACTATACCATCTACAACCATTAACATGTTTCCAGACACCACAAGACCAGTGTAACGTGGGTCTGGGCGGGCTGCAGAAGAAAAAAAAGTACTTGCATAAATCTATATATGCTGAATTTCTGTGCATTTTTATTTTAAAACAATTATCTAGTGTCATAATATTATCACTAACACATTCAGCACGGACTGCATCATCGTCATCATCAGGATGTTCTATATGTTTATTATTATTATTATTATTATTATTATTATTGATTTTGTAGTTGATTTAAAATTGTCCTTTTCATAACTTATACAAATAATGATAATGATAATTGATAGTGTTATGGTTGGTTTGAAATAAATCTTTATGTAACTAATAATAATAATAATAATGTTATCAATATTAATACTAATAATAATAAAATATTTTAAACTGTCATAAAAAGTTTTAAATTACAAATAATATGATGTTTAAAACCATTAAAAGTGTTTAAACAAATTAAAACAAGATAAACTTTTCAAACAAAATATTGAAACCAAAAGCTGCAAAATCATGAAATTCAAACATAAGAAAACATTTTTAAAAAAACAACAAAAAAGACAAATATAATCTTTGAATATTAAAGAGTAGAAACTAGAAAACACTACATTTAAGCAAAGAATTAAAAACTGACAATTAACAATAATTTAACAAAATCCCCAAAATTCACGATGACAAAAATACAATTTACAAATAAATTCAAAAGAAAAAGATTTAATACAATGAAATAACTAAATCAAAAAGTCTATAAATAAAAGAAAACAAACTCATATTAGGACAAGAATAGATGAAAATTTTAAAACAAAAAATTAAACTTTGCAAGAAATTTGACAAATTTTAAAAATATTATAGCAACACACAAAACATTTTAAAGAAAATTTTCATATTTTAAAGATTTCAAAAATGAAGTAACTTGTAAAAACTTTTTTTTTTAATTATAAAATTTCAAACAAATTTTAAACAAATTAAGAAAAAGAAAAAGTCAATTGCTCTTAAATATCCATGTCTAATAAAACAGAACATAATACAGAAAGACTTATCTGTCACATACTGTCTTGCAGTTCCAAGGCCTGAACATTTTCCAGTTTGCAGTCCAATGGTTTCGATTTGCCTGTGGCCATAGTGTCGTTACAGCAGACTCTGATGTTCAAGGTTCATTGGCTCTAAATAAGATGAGTTGTCCATTATCAAACAAACAACTTGAGGACTGTGCTGCAAAAGATAGTGAACACAATTTTAATCAACTTTACATCTTGTAGTCATTACTACACTACTTAAAACTGTATCGGGACCAGACTGGCCCTGTAAAATATCTTACAAACAATTTCCAGTAAATATGACAATTAAACATTTATCAAAGACTACTAAAGTCTTGGTTGTGCAGATGAAATATACACAGTGTACAATTGTGTTGTGCACAAACAGGCTATGAGTGTTTGAATAACAATGACAGCATTGCAGTCATAGCAAACTTTACACAGATATGATTTGTACTTATGAGAGTCCAAGCTATCAACATCATTGCCAGATCGGGAACATAACCTCAGTACGGTAATCATATATTTTGTGCCATCAGTCTTTATTGTATTAGCATTTTATATTGATATGTGTCAACAAAATATTTGTACTTGAAATATATGTTTGAAAACATATTTAATAAAACATTTAAATTTTGAATGTTTATTTCTTATTTATTTATTATTTATTTATTTATTTATCTCGGCACTAATATTATTTATTTGCATTATATTTGCAACAAGTTTGTTTCTGTGTTGCTGGAAATAACCGAATCAAAACAATTTGTTTAAAAGTGTTGCACAGAACTATTTGTAAAATAGATAGTCACCGAGGCCACATTTTCTGATGTTAAGGAAATATTTCACAGTATCGAAGGTTACACCTAGCTGTTCAATGATGTCTTAAGAAGATTCTCTAACTTTACTCCTAAAAGAATAGTTTGAATGTAGGAAAGATCTAATTGGACCACTGCAAAGTTTCGTGGATATGTAATCAACTACAAATTGTTGCACAATGTCTTAAAGAGAGTCATTTCATGAAGAGTATATTTCAAATGTATTAAAGATTACTATCCCCTAAAGAGTTATATTTCAAAGTCATCAAGTTTTTTCCAAGTTGTTGCATGATGCCTGCATGCCATTTTTAGAAGTGTAACCATTTAAAGACTATTTTAAAGGTAAAAAAGGTATTCACTATTGCCCTGTAGATTTATATTTCACTGTTATGGGGTTATTCCAAATTGTTGCATATACTTTCATGCCATATTTTGGAATTTAGTCCTAACAAGACTATTTTAAGGGTAGTAAGGTCTCAATGGGAGGTTTAAAATTAAATGATTATTTGGAAGATACTGAAGGTCTAAAGGAATTTTGACAAGTTATGCATATTTAATTTACATTGTTAGTGGGCTTTTATTTATTTATTTTTCTATTTCATTATATGCAGATAATAATGTGACATTGTATTTTGGACTTGACCTTGTCCAAATCTAAGTTCATTTTCTATCTGGCCTGAATGATTGATTTTGGTTTTGTAGTAAACATATTTTTCTCAGTCTGAGTCTTGAACTTTGTTAATTGTCCATGAATTGTTAGGTCTAAATGTTGTTTACTAAACATTTTATATTATAATTTTAGTAACAGACTTCTAATTATAACTAAGATTTTATTTTGTAAATATTATGAACCTTCCAGGAGGTATTATTCCGTTAAATCATCTTTTTTTATAGAAAATGCTAATTGTGGCCTGAAGTCAAGTAGAAGACTATATGATCTTGTTACCGCAAAAATTATTTATTCATACTTTAATCTAACAGAATCCATTGTATTATTGTTATGTCCAGTAGTTCATTGGGCTGGAATTTATTTCTTCAAATTATTCAATTTAAGTGATTATTCTTTGGAAATACAGAGTGCTCATAAAAATAGTATTTGTGGGCAGAGACATTCACTGAGATTTATAGTGAATTCAAACCTGGAATTATATTACTGTGTTTCAACAAAAGGCTTGCTACAACACCATGATACAGGCCACCATATGGGACATCAACACTTTCAGCATTAGATCTGGATTTCCAGTACAGTTTATTCAGAACTGTAATTATTAGGACTTATGTCTGAAATTCTTGGGTTATTTTAGGATTTAATTTGCAATAATGAAAGTTCATATTTTTTCATTTTCAGTTTGTATTCTAGGGAAATAAATGATTTTTGAAATTTACAAAGCTTGTTGCTTCTTTACTTATTTTAAGACCATAGAGTCCTAATACACTACTGTCCCATAGGCTTACATTTCACATTTATGGGGGTTGTTCTAAGTTGTTGCACAATGCATGCACACTATGTTTGGAAATTTAACCATATAAAGACCATTGTAAAGGTAGGAAAGGTCTTCAAGGGAGTTGTTACAAAGAATGAATATTTGGAAGATACTGAAGGTGTAAAGATCTTCTTACTTTTGATCATAGAATGTACAGGGGTTATTCCAAGTTATGGTATGATGCTTGGATGCAATATTCTGGAATCTAGTCAGAGAAAGATTTATTTAAAGGTAGGAAAAGTCTTGAAGGGAGTTGTTGAATAAAATGACTATCTGGAAGCTATTTAAAATCTAAAGGGACTGTTACTATTGCCCATATGGTTATATTTCACCACTAAGGGAGTTATTCCAAGTTGTTGCATGATGATTGCATGCAATGTTCAGGAATTTAGTTCTAATAAGACTAATTTTTAAAGGTAGAAAAGGTCTTGAGGGGAAAAGTAGCACAAAATGAATATTTGGAACATATTATAAATCTAAAGGGACTTTTACTATTGCCCCATAGGGTTACATTTCACAGCATTTGGGTGTTTATTCTAAGTTGTTACAATATGCCTGCATACCTTCTTTAATTTAGTCTTA
This sequence comes from Sinohyriopsis cumingii, assembly GCA_028554795.2. Classification (NCBI taxonomy): domain Eukaryota; kingdom Metazoa; phylum Mollusca; class Bivalvia; order Unionida; family Unionidae; genus Sinohyriopsis; species Sinohyriopsis cumingii. Next base: position 82,153,656 of record CM068838.1, read on the forward strand.
AAAAGACTATTTTCAAGGTAGGAAAGCGGAGAGATGTTGCAGAACATGAATAGTGGAAAATATTAAATGTCTAAAGTGAATTACCAAGTTATAGGGTGTTTTCCAAGTGTTATATGATGCATACAGTTTTCGTGTTGCCCCATAGACTTCTATTTCACATATAATAGGGTTATTCCAAGTTGTTCTATGATGCTTACATATTTACTATTGTCCCAGAGATGCATGCATATTTACTATTGCCCCATAGACTTATTCCAAGTTGTTCTATGATGCTTACATATTTACTATTGCCCCATAGACTTATTCCAAGTTGTTCTCTGATGCATACATATTTACTATTGCCTGATAGACTTATTCCAAGTTGTTCTATGATGCATACATATTTACTATTGCCCCATAGACTTATTCCAAGTTGTTCTATGATGCATACATATTTACGATTGCCCCACACTTATTCCAAGTTGTTCTATGATGCTTACATATTTACTATTGCCCCATAGACTTATTCCAAGTTGTTCTGTGATGCATACATATTTACTATTGCCCCATAGACTTATTCCAAGTTGTTCTGTGATGCATACATATTTACTACTGCCCCATAGACTTATTCCAAGTTGTTCTATGATGCATACATATTTACTATTGCCCCACAGACTTATTCCAAGTTGTTCTATGATGCATGCATATTTACTATTGCCCCATAGACTTATTCCAAGTTGTTCTCTGATGCATACATATTTACTATTGCCCCATAGACTTATTCCAAGTTGTTCTGTGATGCATACATATTTACTATTGCCCCAGAGACTTATTCCAAGTTGTTCTCTGATGCATACATATTTACTACTGCCCCTGAGACTTATTCCAAGTTGTTCTATGACGCATACATATTTACTACTGCCCCTGAGACTTATTCCAAGTTGTTCTATGACGCATACATATTTACTACTGCCCCAGAGACTTATTCCAAGTTGTTATATGATGCATACATATTTACTATTGCCCCATAAACTTATTCCAATTTGTTCTATGATGCATACATATTTACTATTGCCCCACAGACTTATTCCAAGTTGTTCTCTGATGCATACATATTTACTACTGCCCCTGAGACTTATTCCAAGTTGTTCTATGATGCATACATATTTACTACTGCCCCTGAGACTTATTCCAAGTTGTTCTATGACGCATACATATTTACTACTGCCCCAGAGACTTATTCCAAGTTGTTATATGATGCATACATATTTACTATTGCCCCAGAGACTTATTCCAAGTTGTTGCATGCCATTGTTTTTAAATTTAGTCCTAGCAGGACTAATTTAAAAGTAGGAAAAGTCTTGCAGTGTATTATTGCATGAAATGAATATTTGAAACATATTAAATGTCTCAAGGGGCTGTAACTATTCCTTAGTAGGATTATATTTCAATGCTATAGGGGTTATTTCAAGTTGTTGCATGACATTTTGGGGGAATTTAGTCCTAGAATGACTAGCTTAAATGTAGCAAAGGTCTTGAAGGGAGCTGTTGCATAAAATGAATATATGGAAGATATTACAAATCTCAAGGGACAGTTACTATCACCCAGTAGTGTCATATTTCACAATTATGGGGGTTTGCATGCCATTTTGGGGAATTTAGTCCTAGAAAAACTGATTTTAAATGTAAGATAGATCTTGAAGGGAGTCTATGATCAGAAGAGCTAATAATGCATATAGATATACCATGAGATGGAAACAGAAATTTGTGTTTTTTAGATGTCTTCCTTAGCTGATTTTACAACAAATGAGTATAACATCTTCATGATAGTAAAAAAATGTATGGCATCGATTGTTACAAAGGGTTACATCTGAGAAATGTCTACAAGAAATCTTATGCTGGATTAATGGCATTGTCATTTAATATGTGGAACAAATGATAAAACAACAACTAGGTGATGATCTTAAGAATGTTATTTGTGTTGTTATTTACAGTGATATAAATATCAGAAAGACAACAACAAATACACATATTAAGAGCTAATTATGTGTTGACAACACTCCTGGATGATGACCTCAGCCTCAAAATGAGAGATGCCTTAAGCATCTGATATCATGTGTAATCAGTACCATTTTATCAAACTTAAGAAGGTGATCTAAGATGTCCAAGTACTTCATTCAATATAATCCATATACATGCCAAGATGTTCTGTTAGGACTCTATGGTTTTAAACCCAGTAACAAAAAGGAGTGAAAACCAACAATTTTGTAAAATTCAAAAAATAGTTGATTTCCCCAGGGGAATACTAACAGAAAATTTAGACAGGACTTACAGTATGGTGAATTAAATCATAAATGGTCCAAAACATTCAATCACAAGTCCAAAAGTATAGAGTATTAAAAATGAATTTCTTTGGTGCTCTGAATGAATTCCAATCTTGAAAGTGGTGATGTACCAAAAGCCTGGAATAGCCAAGAATGATGTTGAAGTGCTAACAGACTTGATTCATCATAATAATATAATCCAAAATGCCTCTATATGAATATGCAATAATCCTAAAATAGTGATTTGGTTTGAAGTTTCTATTGAGCACTATGTAATTCCAGTGAATAATCTAAATAAATAAATCCTTTCAAATTAAATGTGAACACAACTGAAGTTAAAGATAGGAATCAAGAATTTCTGTTTACTTTTCCTTTATATAAAAACATAAGACACAATATCAGGACCAAGATGGGGGTTATCTTAATGAAAATGAAGTAAACATGTTTACACACAAATAATAATAATCCTAATATAGAATCCACAACCAAAGACAAAAATGAGCTAGACAATATGTTAGTTTATAACAATAAAAGACATTAGTCAGGTAGGCCCAAACTCCTATCCTCAATTATTAACAAGAGTCAATAACACAATAAAACTTAAATATACTTAACATATCATCACTGACAAATGTCAGCACAATATACAAATTAAATATACAATACAGTATGTGATTTCTCTTCCTCCTCCCTCCCCCCAAACAAAATAATGCTTGTTACAGTGATTACTGACTTGATTATTCCAGGCCTTGTTACAGTGATTACTGACTTGATTATTCCAGGCCTTGTTACAGTGATTACTGACTTGATTATTGCAGGTCTTGTTATAATGAGTGAAAGTTGCAATTTATTCTCCTTAACTTACATGAGTTGAAATTGCTACTGGGATGTTCTGACTTCAGATCCTCTTGGGCACAGTCAAGAAATGGGTATCGACCCCCGTCTTCTTGTATAGCCATCATACCCTTTTTGCTCAGCCTGTTAGTAGAAACAAATACAAGTAATGATTGCTGAGTTTTATTATGATGTTATTTTATTGTCAGTAGCCTTATATTTATCTTTCTATTTTACCTACTAGATCATACATTAATTAAACAGATAAGACTACTTAAAGAGATAGTTATGTTTACTATCATACATACTTATGAAAAAGGTAAATCATTATCACTGTTATTTTGGACACTTATATTTTAATTTATATTCTACTGTGTCTTCATATTTGTATACTTAATCAATCACCAAGCTTGTTCAAATTTTCTCTTAATCGTGTCATTATTTGTAGCAATTGGGTTTGTCAGCTTCCCATACACTATTTCATTTCTGAAATTGTTTAGATACACAAGGTAATAATTTCCACTGATGCATAGGCTTCAGCTATACAGAACATTATTTCTTTTCTTTCTCCTTTGTACAATTATAACTTACATTCCAGAATTAAACTTTCTTTTTTAACCATTGTGACAATTAAAACATTGATATCAAGGGAATTCTATTTTTCTTCACTATTTCTCATTATCAACCCATTGTTTGGATACATTAATATTATATATATATATATATATATATATATATATATATATATATATATATATATATATATATATATATATATATATTCTTTTGTGTGATTACATTCACAAATATTTTGCTACATTTCTTGAATATTTTTAGTTGAATATATTTCCCTCCTTGTTTCAGAATTATGATACAATTCTTTATACATCCCATATCTTTATACCTTTAGATTATGATTTATTAAATCTGGTTGCATTTTTTTAAAATATAATCTAGACTATATGCTTAGTTATAGCCTATGTAAAAGCAATGTTTTCCTTGATTTACTGTTATGAGCTTTGTGTTTCAGCATACACTGTGAATCTATTATTGGCCTACTGTGCATTATCTATACCACATCCAGTAGAGATAACCAGAATGTATGATTTATTTGCAATTCACACCCAGCAAGGTGCTATATCATCTTCTGGCACATCTAGTCTAGATAACAAGGAACATTCTTCGTTGATGTAGCAACACTTCCATTCAAGGTGTGAAATACACAGGTAAGGATGTCAAACCAGGACTAAAAATAGATTGCATTTTTTATAATACAAATGATTTGTAGGTTTGTTCACAAAATTGGTTTGTAACTAGGTTAGTGTATAAAACTCTGAAACTGCTGATATGAATTGTAGTAAGGACATTTCTCATAACAACACTTATGAGCATGATTTATTCATGCTTTTTTCACTCTGTGTTCATTTAAAGGTTGAAGTTGTCATGTGTTTCACTGCATATTTCTTTAACTGCAAAACTCTTTTAAAATGGTTCAGTCTGTTGTAAGTTAACTTTAAGGTTGTTATAGTTTCTCTAAAAGAGCAGATGGTATATTAGTGAAGGTATTAAAATGATTTGCAATACCATAGGGCCTATGCAGTTGCTACAGCTACCATTAGTAGTAAATACAATATTAACATTCAACTGTTGTCGTAATTTCTTTCAGTTGTTTTTATTCTCTACAACTGTGTTACAAACATAGATTTTGTCCTCCATTCCTATGTATTTGATTCTACAATAAAAAGTGTTCTTTAAACAGCAGCATAATTAATAGTGTGTTCATATCAAACAAAGTATAATGCATTTATCTGATAAATTCATAGGTGGTATCTAAACATGGTTATTATTTATTTGTGTAAATCAAAATGAATTTAATTTTTTAAAAATTGTTTCCAAATTTAACCAATATCAGAAGTTTTTAATCATTGATGTAATAATTAGGAAAGAAAGAAAGTTCATATTAATGGTCAAAAATACAATTTATACTGTATACTACATTTAACTAGAACACGTTCACAAGAATTAACTTCACCGCCTATATTACAATTCACTTAAAACCATGATGAAAGCGAGAAAAAAATAATAGTTAACTTGTCCTTTCATTTGTAAACTTTGCCAATGAATTGGTGCAGAAACCTGAAATATCTTTAGGTCTCCCATCTAGTATATAAAATACATTATTGTCAAAATCCCTTGTCATGGATTTGTTTGTTGTCATCTTGTTTTAAAAATGTCTCAATCAACATCCTCTATTGTAAAGGTACTTATTGAACTGATAATAAAACCAGCCACTCGATATATTTATACGGCTAGACATTGTCAGACAATTTCTCGAGAAAGAGCGCAATAACTCGGGATTCAGAACTGTTTCGTTATTACAAGTTGGAGCTCAACATAGTTCTATTCTTCATAAACGCAAATGAGTACCTGGTTCTGTCCATGTCATAATGACAATCTAACATTGTTTTCTATGACTGTGTGACGCGCATGTTGGAGTAGGATAGAAAGTAGATTTATTTCACCAAACGTTAGCACTGAGGTCTATGGAAGACCAACTGGTACCGTGATAACAAACGATCGTGTCGTTGTTAATGAAGCACCTAAATTACAGTCCAAGTTACCAAACAGCTTCTTTCTCATATTATAAAGCATGAGCGTCTATATGATATGGAACATATTCTGTAGTCCAGAGCCGTAGTGCTAAGAAAATGAGGCCAGGTATGCATCGTATAAGGTGGCACTGGACAGTTTATCTGGTGAATTTTCATCCGACAATGACCAATTACAGAAAATGAGAATACTTTTACACTGAAGATACAAATAAAAACAAACTAATTATTTTTGTAGGAATCATACATGTGAGATTTTGACTGCAGTAATCAGGTTAATTCCTGATGCAACTTTTGGTTTTTATACTGAACCAACAATGCCACCAACCCCTAAATTTTACATTCATTTTTGACAAGAAATAGCTATTTTGAATATTATTCTGTCACAAGGCAGCTAAAAAAATCAGTATGTGCCTTATGCATGAATAAAGTTCACTAGTACTATAACAAATTAGCATACTTTTCATCACCCCTCAACCATCTAGATTTTTAGATATTTACCTCTGTAGCAGACACACATAAATACATAAGCCAAATCGGCAGCTCATTTGCAGCCCAAGTTACGCATTTGATCTTCAATGCTCATCAAACTCTGACAGGCAGTTACCAACAAGCCAACCTATTTCCAAGCCTAACTCAAAGTAAATCTAAACCACATTATAGATTTAGCTTATGTGTGAATTTATAAATGCTAGGCTTGTGATAATTAGGTTCATGCCTTCTACCTTAAAAATTAGGGTGTCAAAATACGAAACTATCCAGTGAGACCTAATAGCCAGCATAAGTGGAGATATTAAAGATGGCGAAAGTAATATAAAATGCATAGGCAATAAAGAAATAGCACTAAATCAGTTATTTCCAGTTGTGTTGCCACCTTCATTTTCATTTTATTTTTCACAACTATGTAAATTAAACAAAACTATTGAGTGTTTGTTTAAAGTTTCACTGTGCAGTATTTTCAGCCATTATGTTGGTGTTGGCGAAGGATGGGGTAAGGTGAGAGATTGCTGCAGTATTCTCACACCGTCCCGTTTGTGTGTACCCCCATACCAATTTCAAAGCAGAAAGCATAAAGGAAATTTAAAAAATACACAAAATTAATCATTTCATTCATTATTTTATAAGCTCTAATCTGATGGGGGGGGGGGGGCAAACGCCGTTAACTTGGCGTTTCGAATCAAACGGGAGTTTCTTTAGCAACACGTTCACCATATTGGCTTGAGCTAGTCATTGTTTTCGAGTAACAGATGTGATGTAGTTAGGCATCTTTGGTAATCTCAATAATTCCGTAAATTTTAGAGTTACATCTCTTTGAACGCGTGTATACAGTAGTTTCTCCTATTTATTTATTCAATTTGTTTTAGAAAAATTAGACTAGAAACTGTAAACAGTGGACGCAAACGACTGTGTTTTTTACAGAAATAGACTGTTCTAGGAATCAGAAATGGACAGCGAGTAGTCTGTTTGCTTGTTAACATCGGGAGCTTCTATTTGCGTTGAAACGTCATTAATACCACAGTGTTAGAGGCCCCTTGGCGGCAGTCAGGTTAGATATTATAAATCAGTGAATGAAATGAACAAGTTTGTTCATCGCTTATGTCCTTGATGTTTTTTGTTTTTAAAATCGATCTGGTGCGGTTGAAAACGAGAGTGTGTTCGAATACTTTAAATATTATGGTACTTTGTGTGTTCGCGTGTGTGTGTGCTTTATTTCAATGAAAGTTTGATTGTGATTAAGTCTCAACATGTAATAATCAACCCATTTTCATGTCACTGAGCAAACTTGTATTCTGAGAATTAGGTTTGTAAAAATATCGATACCTATTTATGCAATGCAAGTTTTGGAGAAGAATGTTTGGTCAGAATCTCTGCTGACAAGAATTAACAAGTATATATGCAATGAAAGTAAATGAATACTTGAAAACATCCAAGATCTGTTTAGCATTTATTTCCTATATGACATACCATAAAGAGAAAAGATTGTTCAAGGAATTTAGAAACCTGACAGATACACTTGGTAGCAATAATGTTTATCTGAGTCATGTTTTGGTGCCTGGATGCCCTGGCCTCCCATGATGCTCCGCACACGAGCCCAGGCAAGCACCGTTGAATGGCTGATACCAGAGGAGAAATTCAAGATGGCGAACGTATTACATAAAGCGTTGATAATAAAGAAATAGCATTAAATGACTCATATACCCTATGCATTGACTGGAGAACAGTTCATGCAGTTGCGAACACAGGAAATATGAATTTTACATTTATGTTGCACTACATTAAAACACATGTGATTTAACGTTAGATATGGCAGATTCATACTTACAAAATGACTGTATATCCATAAAAATGCACGCTTCTTGAATTATCCTTTGTATACCGATGTCATGTATTTTTCTAACTTCCTTGTGTTAAGTCTCGTTGTTATAACCAAACTACTCAGTCACTGCGAATAATTTTTCATTCAGCTTGGTTATGAACAGCTAACTTACCTGGACGAATTTTGTTGTTGCAAACAAATACTGCAAGAGAGCTGTAATGTCCTCAGTTACGATTGGTGTACCTCGTTACGGGTTTTGCTCACGCAAGTGAAGTAGATATATTATGACATAATAATTAAGTAAAAGTATTAAGACTGAAATTTTCTCTAAATTGTATTAAAAGCAATTTTTTTATTAAATTATATTGAAAATAAATTTCCACTAAAATATATTGAGATTAAATTTATTTATTTCTGTACTACATCTGCATACTATTTTAATAAAGATTGCACTTGCTCGTAAAAGCGCAATCTTTATTAAAATGGTATACAGTCAGGATATTGTGACTGGGTGGGACATGATGATACGTGTCTGCAGCATGATGCCCCAGTGATAATCACTATAAATTGCCACACTGCAGACATCGTAGCGATATAACCGGAAAATTGTTAAAGCTACGTTGAAAACCCAAATCACAGAGAGAGAGAGAGAGAGAGAGAGAGAGAGAGAGCTAGTTATGCCTTCGAATATGTTACTACTAAATTATCTAATTGTTATCTTCATACCACCTGTCCTATCGCTGGCTCATAAACATTACCGTTTCTGTTTTATTCCTTCTTGCGTCTGTATAGCAAAAACACCAGCACTATTCCATCAATACAAACACTATTGCTATTTATTTCAATACCAGGTCGTGGGTACGAACCCCTGCCGAGTCATACCAAAAAATGCTAAAAATGGTACTAACAGATGCCTCGCTAGGCGCTCAGCATGAAGAGGTCAGTGTTAGGACTGGTCGGCCTGGTGTCAGGATAATGTGACTGGGTGGGACATCATGCTACGTGTCTGCGGCATGATGCCCCAGTGCTAGACATCACTATAAACTGACACCTTGCAGACATCGTAGCCATATGACTGGAAAATTGTTAAAGCTACATTACAAATCTAAATCACACACACACACACACACACACACACACATGCGTTTTGAAGCTTCACTGCAATGACACGTATAGTTAATATCGAGATTGTCATGAATTCAACATAAATTACTATGTTGATCCCTACCAAGGTTTTAATGCAATTGCATGAGGGGTTATAGTACCGGGACTCGAACATTAATCGCTATGTTGATCCGTACCAAGATTTTCATGAAATGAGTCGGGACTCGTACATTAATCACTGTGTTTGATGCGTGCCAAGGCTTCACCGCAATGGCACGAGGGGTTTGTATCGCGTGCATAGTCTCTGACATGAATCACTATGTTGATGTGTACCATGTCTTGCATGAAATGACACGATTGGTTGATATCGAGTGTGCCATAACTCAGATATGAATTAATACGTTTATCCTTACCAAGGCTTCGATGTAATTCCACTAGGGCTTGATACGGATTGTGACAGAACTATAAAATAAAGTACTATATCAAACCGTTACGATTCAGTGCTACGTACGTAAAGTTCTATCCAGCATGACGATGGGTTAATATCGAGAGTGCGAGGACTCTAACATAACTGATATGAAGGGATTAATATTGACTGCGTTAAAAATCGAACCTCATTTACTCGTCTGCATTTCAAAATTAGCGATTCTTCTTTTCTTTTAAAAAAAGAAGAAAAATAACGTTCATTAAGAATTTTGAACATGGTTAAACAATCGTTCTTGAAATTGCAAGACTTTAGTTATAATTTGACAGAGTAATCAATAAGCATTTCGAATATGATAAAATCCTGAATCTTCTTCCGTAAGCAGCTGACTTGATATTTTGCTTTGCCAGAGATACTACGTTGTATTGTTAGACTCCAGAAAATAAATTACAAATAAAATTAATTTAGTATAAATTAAATGGATGTCTACCACCAGATTGTATGGCCCAAAACCTGTGAAAATAAGGAGAGAATAACATTACAAACATCCTTGATTCAGTCAAGCTGTTCTAATCCACATTTAATTAATATCCTGATTTGAGTAAGTCACTCTTACCAGATAACACACTCCAGCACTGTAGCAGTACGGTTTGAGCTACAGCGACTAACATGCCCACTAGTGGTTAATCAAGAGAAGAAAAGTTCGCCATGTTAAGAAATTATGTGTAGTATTTCCTAAAAGATGTGCCTGTATGAAACAGTAATAATTCATTTACAGATTGGTCAACAAAATTTTAAGTAATCGTGTATATACCACCCCATATTTTTTTTACAGCACAATATAAGTTGTCGACTATTAAAGCACTGTGTTAAGTAGGTTTTACTTTCGTTAATATAAAGTATTGTAAGCTTGGAGAATACGTTCATATTATTATAAATCCATATTTTAAAAAGCAGCAACTGGACAATTAGGCAGTAAGACTCAAATATACATGTTTTCATAGATAGATAGATAGATAGATAATGGATGTACCTGGACATTGATAGATACAGATGACTCTTGCTACAGAATATTTTTTTATTCTCGCATACTGCTCTGTCCACTGATTGTAGCTATTTTGCTATAATGTATGGTGTTTGAAACAGTTGATTGTTTATATCAACTTTTGGTGCGATGCTCATTTTCAAAACCAAGTATTGTTTGTGTATGCAATTTCGTTTTTATTTTTGGGGTTTTGTTTGTTTGTTTTTTTGTTTTTGTTTTTTGGGGGGATGGAGGTGGGGGGGCATGGTTAACAGAGGGATTATACATGTTTCAAAACTATTATCGTGTGTGTGTGTGTGTGTGTGTGTGTGTGTGTGTGTTAGTCTGAATATGTACACTGTAATGATTTCTTTAGATAACAATTTACCCATGCCGAGCAATTTTCAATCATATAATTAACAAAAACAAACAACTAACTGAAGAAGCGTATAATTAAATGAGCTTGGAATTAAGCATTTATGTCATTAACAATTTGTTGTTATTTTTAGTTCTAACATTTGTATGGTGTTTTGTACCACTAAGGAGTGAATATGCATATCAAGTTCCATAATCGTACTGACCTACACACAACAGCATCAAAGAAGCACAAAGATGAACAAATAACTACATAATTAATTTCGAGTCAAGACCAAGTCTTTGTGTTCGACTTTTGTATCTAATGAGAAGTATCCTTCATGATCAATATACTCTAGTACATTAGCGTGTTTGTAATTAGTAAATTAGCGTGTGTTCGTGTATAATCCCTCCAACCTACAACTTATATGTATCGTTTTATAAGTACTGTATACATATGAAAGATCTGGGCCAAATATAACTTTTCCGAAAAGGCAAACTATCGTTGAACATTATATCATCAATAAATCAGCTCTCCAAAATACCCTCGCTAGTATACCTACCTGTCTGAATCAAGCACGTACGGTAACCTAGAGTAACACATACTTAACTCAAATATCACACTGACAAAATAAATTTTAGAAACTAGTCTTAACAAAAGCGTGCATTTAAAACATCCCGACAACGTTAGGCAGACTAATGTTTGTCAATCACGGCAGACTGTTCCTGATCAAACGTAAAAACAGGCGCCCTGGCTGAAATTGTTTAGGTCTCACTGGATAGTTTCGTATTTTGACACCCCCCTAATTTTTAAGGTAGAAGGCATGAACCTAATTATCACAAGCCTAGCATTTATAAATTCACACATAAGCTAAATCTATAATGTGGTTCAGATTTACTTTGAGTTAGGCTTGGAAATAGGTTGGCTTGTTGGTGACTGCCTGTCACAGTTAGATTTGCATTGGAGATCAAATGCGTAACGTGGGCTGCAAATGAGCTGTTGACTTGGCTTACGTATTTATGTGTGTCTGCTACAGAGGTAAATATCTAAAAATCTAGATGGTTGAGGGGTGATGAAAAGTTTGCTAATTTGTTATAGTACTAGTGAACTTTATTCATGCATAAGGCACATACTGATTCTTTTAGCTGCCTTGTCACAGAAAAATATTCAAAATAGCTATTTCTTGTCACAAATGAATGTAAAATTTAGGGGTTGGTGGCAGTGTTGGTTCAGTATAAAAACCACCAGTTGCCTCAGGAATTAACCTGATTACTGCAGTCAAAATCTCACATGTATGCTTTCTACAAAAATCATTAGTTTGTTTTTATTTGTATCTTCAGTGTAAAATTATTCTCATTTTTCTGTAATTGGTCATCGTCGGATGAAAATTCACCAGATAAACTGTCCAGTGAGACCTTAGTACACTGTATACATGACTTGTGTTGGTAACATAGCTTCGTCTGAGCCAGTGTTTTTATTGTTACAAAATTACAGATAAATCATTTTCCAGCAGAGCTCCAGGGACTGGGAAAGTGAACGCTACTGTACTTTACGATTGAGATGTGGTAGCACACCACAATTTAGAGACTGCTCTCGATAAATTCATACATACATAAAAATATGCATTACATATCAACATACGTTTATATACATGCATATGCACTGTCGTATACGCATAGAAAATGTTGAATAATTTGTCATTTATAAACGTTTGCATTGTCAGAAGGTATACAGGTCCCAAAAAAAAGTTGTATTGATCCTTCTACTGCGCCATAAAGAAAACACTTGCTTTGAAGCAAGAAATGTTTCAGTATGTCTCACTGATAGGAGAAATAAAAAGCTCTGCATCTTATTGATATAACGCAGTTTGTAGGATATAATATAAATTTATAATAAAGCTCTTCATAGTGAAAAACGAATGTTGATCCAGCTTTGTTTTTGAAGCTCGCAGTTGTGAAACATATAGCTAGCCATTGCGGAAAAATCGATATTTTCTAATACTAGAAAGTCATTTTTTTTTCATACTATTTTAAAAATAATTCTCTAGTATCGGAAAATCGTTGTTTTTTTTTATAATAGAACATCCGCGCGTTTACAGGCGAACGTTCAGGTGACCTAGTGGTTAGAGCGTCCGTCTCAGATGCGGGAGGTCGCGTGTTCGAACCCCCGGCCGAGTCGTACCAAAGACATAAAAATAGTACTAACAGCTGCCTTGCTAGGCACTTAGCATTAAGAGGTTAGTTTTAGGACTGTTGGGCCTGGTGTCAGAATAATGTGACTGGGTGGGACATCATGATGCATGTCTGCAGCATGATGCCCCAATGCTAGACATCACTACAAACTGTCACTCTGAAGACATCGTAGCGATTTGATTGAAATATTGGTAAAGCTACGCTAAAAATCTAAATCACACACACACACACACATTAGGCAATATTTTGCTAATATTCCAACATAAAGTTCCAATATTATGTGTACGCAGCCAAGGCGCAATAGAAAATATGTGGACCTCTTTTCCCACATGATGCAGCTAAAAATCAAATAATTAACAAGCAGCAGTAAAATTCTTGGTCAAACTTGTCATGAATTTACAAAGTGTTCTATGTTCTCAGTCCCATTTTGAACTCATCCTACTGCCACTCCACGTACCCGTCTACCACAGCGCATGCGCAGAACTGAAACTACCGCCACTACACCCAACGGATAGTTACGACCTGCCAATCAAACCGGGCGCATTCATTATTTCTGACCAATCAAAAATAGGCATCGAATTCACTACGCAATTATGTGTTGCTATCCGCCACGTTTGCTATATATTTTTCACATACGTTAATAATATAGGAATTAGAAAAAATTTGAAAATTATTTCGTCACTAAGTTTGTATACTTCATGCTTTAGTATATAATACATTACATTAATTATAATCATATTTCATATATGAATACACAAACCTGTTTTAAAATAATGACATTAATGTTTGTGCTTATGAAAATTTGCAATACAAATGTATGCTCATTTCTTGCTTGTGTACGAATTGCATATCTACGAAGTCATTTAGTTCAAAAATTTAATTGAATTCTTTTTTTTAAATTAATTTTATTGTGGAATTTTTTGTATCTTAATTTTATAAATAGGTGAAACTAATTAAATATTTTGTCTTTATTAGGCCTTAGACTATAACTAACAGTAAGCTATGTCTGCCATTTATTGTATTTTTTGTCATGCTGATTTCATTCAAAACTGGGGCCCCGAGTGGCCAAGTGGTCTAAAGCGCTCTCCGTTACGGATCACTGCCATACTGCCATCTCACCTCTGTCTGCGTGGGTTCGAGTCTCGGATTCGGGCATGTGGGTATGTGAGAAAGCTTGCCAGTAGCTTCTCGAGGGTCGGTGGTTCTTTCCGGGAATTTCCCGGGTTCTTCGTCCACCATTAATATTGGCCGCCATGTATAGCCTATCGTGCGCTGAAAAATGGCGTTAAACCCTACAACAACAACAACAAATCATTCAAAACTTATCTCTTACAAAGTACTGATCTTTTCACACCTGTAAAATGTTATGACATCAATCAACTAAGTAAGATGCATTACACAAATCATAATGAATGAAGTAAGATCAAACGAGTCACACTAATCAGCAAACAAAGGTAAACGCGGACGACAATATACTCCATCTCGACGTGTCTGTAGATTTTTATTTCAACGAGACATTATTATTTCTTTCGTTTCTAAGAGATTATGATAAATGATCGTTTTGCATGGATCTGATATAATATAAATTTACTGATTAATCAGTGGCACCCTTATAGAACGCTTTGTCCGTCATGTTGAGGATACATAATAACGCGGCATAAAGATAGTAAAACACTTCCTCAATCACCCGGATAACCTTGTATAAATTGTTTTTTGACTGATTTTACGGTAAATGCTTTTTGTAAACATTATTAATTATTACTTGATCATAATTTTTAATTATAAAAAAAGTCAAAGACAGAAAGACATGGTTTTTAATTCTTACATGGCAATTATACATGCACGATATCAATTTAACGGGTGCGAATACATAACGCAATCTCTATTTTAAATTTTAAAAATATCGAGGTCATCCTAAAAATTTAGATTTAATGAATTAATATATTCACTTTACAAGAACAGAAAAATTGTGTTATTATGCTCTCTTCTTGCGAAATGGCTGCTTTCAGTTTGCGAGCATGTTCGTTATTTAAAGGCCGCCATATACGTGCTCCTACTTTCACCTGACTGTTGCAATCAAATATCCTAATTTCATGAATATATACATGTGGGTGGTATTTTAGGTCTTTATTCAACACGCATTAATAAAGATTCTTGCCATCAGGTAGTCAAGTATTAGTCCTTTATGTCAGGAATATTATCCAGTGAATCTGTTTGTTGACGATAGCTTGCGAGTCAGAGCAAGTTTAACTAAGTGGGTGGAACTTAATGTTGGAAGTCGGAACTGTCAACTGTCTATCATAGCGAAAAATTGGCACTACTGTCCCTTAATCCACCTGTCTACCATTGCGAAGAACTGATCAATCAGACGTCAGCAGTGATTGCTGTTAAGACCACCTTACGGGCTATTTGTAATGCACAATTCAGTATAGGTGGGTGGGGGATGGATCTCTGATTGTGAAGAAATGGCCGCAGATTATGAACACTGTGATGTCCCATTCCTTTTAGTTCAGTATCCTGCATTATTTAAGGGTGCGTGCGTGAAAGAATGACTTCTAATACACAATTTCCATAACATTATGTCTACAGACTTTGATGCAATGTATAGCAACAAGGACACTGTATGAAATACAATTGAAATGCCTCTGACAATTACGAATAATCCATTTAGTCGCAAGGAGATGTTGGCTTTGTATAAAACTTGAAGAAATTGAACATGAGCCGTTTTCTGCACATACTGTTTGAAAATAAAATTGATTCTAGACAGTCCTGAACAACATTTGGGGACCCCGGGTGGCTGAGTGGATTTAAGCGCTCACCGTTACGGATCATTGCCGTTTCACCTCTGTCTGCCTATCAGCTCGGCCAATGTGGGCACGTGAGAAAGCCTGCCAGTAGCTTCTCGTGGGTCGGTGGTTCTTTTCGATGGTTTTCCCGGGTTCTTCCTCCACCATTTATACTGGCCACCATGTATAGCCTATCTTGTAATGAAAATGGCGTTAAACCCTACAGCAACAACCTGAACAACACTTACAGTAGTTCCTAATATAAGATAGAAAGGCCTGTATTGGCCATAAGCAGCATTTATGATGAAGACAGTTACATGATTTTCCATGTATATTGGTAATAATAATAATAATGACACAATTTAGGTCACAATCATTATGGTGACGCCCAAAATAAACAGTAAAGAATATATTTATATTCTCTGGTCACGTATGTTTCTGCACATGCTGTACATCTATCAATGCATTGTACCACAAATGGTAATTCATTTTTTTATACTTTATTAATGAAGCATGAGTTTAAATCTCTAATCACTTTCTTGGATTCTGATTGACTATACGAAATGCAAGATTTTGGTCTAATATTTACCCTTCTTGTAGATCACCAGCCACATTATTTTGTTTTTTAAAGCACCACATATCATTGCAAACGACTACACTGTGCAACGATAAAAACTAATTTACCAAGTGTTCAAATGTCATACACAAAACAACATAAATAATAAAATAACTATTTATCACAAATACAGAAAAAATTCACTAAATAATCACTAATATGTATATGAGTAATTGTACAAATAGGTGTCAATTTTTTCCCTATGCGTGGCCTATTCGACACACCATAAGAGTCCAATGTAAAAAAAAAAAAGCACATGGTTATATGCATGCATACATGTCATTCACCGATACATTTAGCTAACATGGACGATAAGTACCATTTTGTAAATTATACAACTACTCGTTCATCTAACCTGATCAGTTTGTATTTATTTTTTTACAATGATTCGTTTACCTAATTTGAATCACACTCTTACTTTGCAGTTAGCACCTTTTCACATCAGCGGAAACACATGCCACAACTACAGTAGCCCTCATACTGATAAGCAAATTCAATATATATCCCATTTATGCATACATATAATTTTTGTGTAGGACAAGTAGCTACTGCCAAGTAATTTGCATTATCTGTGGACGTGTATTGAGAACGAAAGAATGATGATACCCGAAGATATACGGATAATATTTAGAGACAGCAAAACAAGTAAAATGTAAACAAACAAATAAGTCAGTTTATAGCATGTGTTTCAGGACTCAGTACCAACCATAACTGTACTTTTTTTATTATAGCCATCGAGCTACAGCTTTGTAATATGACTGTCAGTCACGGGACCTTGTCGAGTAGAAAAGGCCTAATACAGTAGCCCCCATTACATGACATTATGGTGTTTGTCACATGCATTGTACGTAAGGCCCGGTATGTATGGAAACCTAACGCTAGTTGCATCTTGCTTAGCCTTCATGCAGCAAGATAATTACAATGGAATAGTTCAATAATATATCAATGTCATTATCTATTGCGCGTAAAACGCAATATTAAAAACTGCCTATTTCAGCTCATATTAATTACATTTTCCGCAAAACAAGTTGTCCCTAAACAATTAAATGACAGTTTCTTAGGTTACTAATTGATAACTTTTCACTTATTACATACTTTACGTCACATTTGGCTATACCACACTCACCCACCCTGTTAAGACTATTCGTATCACCAATAGCCGTTAATGCACGTGCCTGTTTCTCCAAGAAGACTGACCGTGTTTGAGTTGCGTTGTGTTAGAAATCCGGATACCAATAACTGGAGAAAAAGAATTAGGGACGAATATTATGACATTTAAGGGTTAAAATTCAATGTTGTCAACAATATCATACTTGAAAGTGTTACTATTAAATTTTAACTCCAAAAAAATTATGCTAATGGAACTAGAGGTCTTAGGGGTCGTCCATTAATTATGTCAACAAAATAGGGGGAGGGGGTTTGAAGAAGTTTGACAATTGTTGACATGGGGGAGGGGGAGTTCAAGATAAATTGACGTCAACAATGTTATTTTTTACAATAAATTTAATAAATTAAAAAATAGGAAATTAGTCGGTGCGTTGGTATGGCACACACTCGCTCGCCCGTCAACAGCCCACCAGTTTAATCCTAAACCGGTTGAGCTCTTGCCAAGGAAGTCATAGTCTTTCATCATCATATTTTGTTTTTATTCAATGTAGATTGTAGACTGTAGAGAGATTTTTAAGGGAAGTTGTTACTAAATTCAAAGACTGCACTGAGCCATAGACATCTAAATAGTATAGCTATCCATGGACTTCTATTAAATAGCATCTATGTTATATGTATAGATGCTATATATTTTGAAGTCCATGATCTATCCCTCCAAGAAATCTGTTAAACAAGTAAAAAAATGTATTAAAATTTATTTGTAGACCTTTTAATTTCCATAATTCTATTTTTAGCATAAAAGCCAGCCGTATAAAATATTGTTAGTTTGTGTGTGTGTGAAATTTTACTAGCAGGGTCACTGAAAGTTTGACAGTTGTTCACAAGGGGGGAGGGTAAAAAATTGCCTAAAAATTGTTGACATAATTAATGGACGTCCCCTTATACTGTATGGTAACTTAACATTTTGAGAAAGAGCATGGGGCGAGTGTCACTGCATGTGGGCCACGCATACCTTATTCTCCTTTATTCACAGTTTCTCCAGTTCTCACACGAGTTTATCTATAGCGCATATTTCAGAAGAACGAATGCAGACTGCGTAATAACCACGAGACTGTTTGACTTACACATGAAAATCCATTCCGAATTGCCGAGGCTAAGGGCTCAATGTCTGTAATTTGCGAACATTACAACATGCGGATTTAGCACCCCGAATTGTTTGTTTAACGTAGCCTATAAATCATTCCCTCAGACACATCCGACAAAATATTACATCATTATCAGCTGCCGAATATTCTTTCCTACCCTGAATCAAGATTCGTCGCCATCTTGATTTTACCGCTTTCGACAAATCGATATTTTCCGAAATCCAATTAGGTTTTTTTTCGGAAGAAATTAACAATTCAAGTGTACATCTTATGAAGAAAAGAAGCGAGATACCCAATCACAAGAAGAATACACAAAAACAGGTTGAATGTAATGAATGTTTTAATTGTTCCTGACATTTTTCGTTCCTGATTTGTATTTCTTCTGTTTGTTTTTTTCTTCATGGAAGCCCCGGGTGGCGCAGCGGTCTAGCTCGTCCGCATTTACAAATCACTCACACATTTCACCTCTGTCCACGTGAGTTGGAGTCTCGGCTCGACCAACGTAGGTAAGTGAGTAAGCTTGCCAGTAGCTTCCGGTGGGTCGATGATTTTTCCTGGGCTTTACCTTCACCATATTTACTGGCTGCCATGTAAAGCATATAATGTGCTGAAAAATGGCATTTAAACTTAACACAACACAAACTCTTTTAACTTCATGTGGATAGTACGCTAACGTCTAGTATTGACACGCGTTGAATCAATCTCTGTGAGGAACGTAAGAGTGATCGGTATATAGCATGAAGGTAGACAAGTTGTACAGTTATCTAAATTATCTTTCATATGCAGATTTTATTGTACCACGAGTTCAAAACATTTGAACAAAACTCTTTATATAGAGTTGGAAAGCACTATGTATGTGTAAGGTCCGTGACGAGCGAGGCAATCTAAGAGCCAGATAGTTGGTGTAGTTAACGTTCAATATTTATCACCGTATGATGTGGTCTACGGGTAATATCCACTTCTGTTAATGGTTCCGCAAGCTCCCAGCTTTGACCTTATTTTCTTTTCGGGGGGGGGGGGGGGGGGGAGGAGCGTTTTTAAATTTATTTCCTGGGATAATAACTTGTGTTTTAAAGCACGACCAAAGGGTTCCTTTATCTGCTACCAAAAAAGAAAATCGACTGAAGTGGTACTTGGATTTTTGGCGGTGTTTTACAGCACAGCAGCGGAAATATCCTTCAAAATCAGTCGCGGCTTACAGATTACAGTTATTGACTTTTGAAGAAGTTGCTGAGAGGATTTATCAGCATAGAAAGAAGGTATCACCGAGGTTATTGCAACCAAAATGGAGTCAATAATTGTTTCATAATATGACTTTCCTTTTTTTGTATTCACTGCCTCAGTACAATTTGACATTATACATCTTTAATTGTAAGCCATCATTACGTCAAAGACCAGCAATAGATGGATTTTTATGTTCAATGGATGAAAAGCTAATATCAATCAAATTAATGAATATGATAAAAATTAAAAATTTGGAAAATTATTTTTTTTTACTTCTCCACGTTATTTGCAGTCTTTAATCTTTCATTTATAGCGCAAATACTAACAGACTAAATGGTGGAGAGGCAAATAAAGTACGAACAGACGAACGTGCAGAAAGTGCATTCTGTCAATGATTTATAATTCATGATGCACACTCGAGCAGAAATTTATATTCTGAGAAGTTACACTTGCGAAATTACGTCGGGTGGTCCGTTAAAATCTTACAGCACCCACATCTTTACAAGCGTTTGATGTTCCATCTCTGCATTTGCGAGTGTGTTCATATGTGTGTGTGTGTGTGTGTGTTTCATTTTGAGATAAAATATAACCAAGACTAATTTTAAGAATGTTTGGAAAATATTTGCATATCAGTATGGTGTATAATGGTCAACTCATTTTTTTACTGCCTGTATACATGTTGATCACCACTTGATTTAATTATGAAACGTTATATTAATTAAGAGTACAATTCATTTAAAAATTAAATTGTATAACTTGTATATTGAATACTAGTATTACGTGTATAGAGAAACTTTGAGTTTCAATTATAAATAGTGTGAACATATTTACTGAATACTCCGTGTTTTATACCTGCTATCTGTTGCATTTTCAACCAGTATTGTTTTATGTTCACTTATATGTTGCTATATTTTTATACATAGAATGTAATGATTATGTGTGAATGTATAAGTACAACGCTGACTTGCACGACGCAAAACTGCGCAATAAAGCAAACTTTGCAATGAGATTATTCTGTCTTACTGACAGTAATAATAATAATAATAATAATAACAATAATAATATTAAAGTCGTACAATAATAAAAATGTGTAAAATGACCTTTTTATATGCTTTTTTATTCTTCTTCTCCTTCTTCTTCTTCTTCTCATCATCAGCAAGATTTCTGGTTGAACATCATCGGCATCATCATCGATGTTGTTATCAAGTGCTCTTTCCACTGCCTGTCCATTCACCTTACAATGACTAAACTGTATACCTGCAAACACATTTTGCTGCCAAAATTTGCAAATTTGCTGATAGATATGAATATAAATTTCCGCATGCTTAAATCTGCACAGTGTGCAACTTCTGTGCATGTGACTGAGGTGTAAGTGCTGTCATCAGTTGTAAGCAATTTTCTTTTTATTTCGCACTAGGAATATGTGAAGTTATTTCGTTGATGACATGATGCATTATTTTTGGAATAACACTGTAATTAAAAACGTTACAAATGGCAAACACTATTTTCCATCATTAGCTTGAAGTGTTTTTGTAGTTAGAAAATGCAGCATAATTAATATCCAAACCAGGATCAAGAAATCGGAAATTCTGCTAAATGTACAACGAAATATACAAGTGGGTTCAGAGCAGCAACCGAGCGGCAAGTGGCAATCCATGAGCGTTACAAAGAATAGACCAATGTTGACCTGATTTCGCTCAACTATAAATGTTTACTATTTCATTGCGCTGGCTTATGTTATATTGAAAGAACATTACCCTATGTAAACACTCTCCCAAACATGATATAATATTGATTTTACTATAATCCTTTTCTCTTCAATAACATTATTACTTTTTTGCAAAAATAAAGTATATAACGCAAAACCAACAAAATAAATTCTATCAGTATGCCTAAAAAACATCAGAGCTGTAGAAGTACCCCAACCATCCCCCTTCAACTTCATGTGACCAAAGGCAGTGAAATATAAATTATCAGTCGTCTTTTCGTCTTTGGAAAAAAAAAGAAGAATAGTACTTTGTTTTTAACCGCACAACGCTAAGCATTAATAATTATTGATGACTTAGTAAAACCAAACACACACATACTCTCTCTCTCTCTCTCTCTCTCTCTCTCTCTATATATATATATATATATATATATATATATATATATATATATATATAACTCCAATTTTATGTATCGACCGCGTTTTGAACAATTTGATTGGATTGAAATGGTCGCGTGGTGTAATATGGAATTTTTTAGACAACGATACATTCTACGGACTACTTTTGCAACAATCATCCCTTGTGATTTCCGATCAAAATGTACGAATCCCAGATTAAAATCGCCAATTAGAAGTTTGAACATTCGATAATATGTTCAAGCAGCTGCTAAAGGTCAGGGTCATACGAGAGCAGGGGATCTAACTAAAATGGACACGGGTTTGCTTTCAAAAGCTCGAAATATGCAGAAAGCAAAACAACGGATGCTATAATAACACGTGCCATACACAAGCGTAATGTTAAAACTTTGTGAGAGATCAGGTTATATATACATAATGGTCCGCCTCGGATGCGGGAGGTCGCGGGTTCGAACCCCGGCCGAGTCATACCAAAGACTTACAAAAATGGTACTAATAGCTGCCTCGCTTGGCGCTCAGCATTAAGAGGTGAGTGTTAGAACTGGTCGTCCTGGTGTCAGGATAATGTGACTGGGTGGGACATGATGCTACGTGTCTGCGACATAATGCCCCAGTGCTAGACATCACTATAAACTGCCATACTGCAGACATCGTAGCGATATGACTGAACAATTGTTAAAGCTACGTTAACAATCTAAATCACACAGACAGACAGACACACACACACACACACACACACATATACATACATACATACATTGGAGATAGATGATACCGATACTCTTTCAAGGGCCATTATTATCCAATCATTTTTGCCATGTTGAATATTAATGTTATGTTATCGTTTAAAACGGTAACATACAATGCAAAAGCGGACCGCCTCTGAAATGAATGGATATAAAAATCTATGTATACCTTGCACATAGTATATCAGTCATATTGTATACACTATTTGCCTATTTACAGTATCCAGTACGATGTTCTGGAGTCACTTAATCGTTCTTATCACAAGGTTAAATCCAAAGAAACTGTCTTGTTGAAGAAATTAAATATTGTTTACAAGGTCTCAGAATATTTTGCGACATTCAAAAACGAAATCGAATTCACTTTTAGCCTGAACAGCTCAAGAACATCGAGAGGTAGTTCAAGAGTTGTTATGAAAAAAGCTGAAGTCAACTGGTTTTGCAAAAGGAGATGCGCTGCTTTTATATACCGACACTAGTACGATATATTCTAGAACCCAACAAAGCAAAAACTGAGCAACACTTTCTCAGCACATGAAATAATCCGAATGTTTTGAATTCATTACTTTTCGTAGGTACAAATTTTCGTGGCTCTAAGGGCACACGATGACAAATGTGAAAATGATTGCGCCATGGATGGGTAAAATGTAGAAAATTATATTCACTATGGCTGAGGTAAAAACAGCGGAAATTATGAAGCCAAATAACTAAAATCATTACCAATAGCAAAAAGCACGTTACCCAGGTCCAGATTATCCTTTATCAGAAATAATATATGAGAACAGCTCAACACCAACATCAGGCATGCAGTAAAGCTTGAATGTATAGGGATATCGTGATAGCCGATTCTTCAAAAAAGACACTTTTTCTTAGCTTAATTAGACGGCAAGGAGAAAACGGACATTTCATATTGGAGCAAATTTTAATTGATGATGTTCATCATTCTACAGAAAAAGAAAGTAATAAAATAACAAAGAGCATCACGAAAGGGTAGCTAGATTACTTTGAACATCAAGCCATTCCCTACAGTGACACCAATTTTGAAGTCGGCTACATATAACATTACATAATTCAGTTCAATTTCTAAAGAACAGTGTAACAGCTGACTGGATTAGGATATCTACCGAATATATGAATTAAGTAGGGCATTTGGTCCTTAAGATTGTCAAATTCCTAATTAATATCAGCCTGACCCTCGGTTAAATCGTGGACATATTCAGAGTTGGTTGTATCAGTTCAATATACAAATGGCAATGAAAACTGACCAAATGAGTATTATTTTGTATATCTTGTATTGGGGATAGGAGTACTTGACAAATAATAAATAATATACAAACTTTTTTGTTTCATTATATTAAGAACATAAGGACTTGAAGCTGGTGTAATTTCTCCACTTCCATATCTCATGTCTGAATTAAATAGAGCGCTAAACATATAGAGACAATTAACTTAAACTTAGTTGTACTTACCAAATTGAGTTGGGAATCCAACTATATCTTTTGACTCTATCACAATTTCACTGTTACCCATTTGGGATAAGCCTTTCTGTTTAGGAAGAATTCCGAGTTAGATTGAAGAAGCTATGGTGTCTGAAATGTGACGAAGTCACGTATGCTTGATTTATTACGGCAAGTTTCACCACCGGATATATTTTTTTTTAGTTTGCGCTATATTTAACGCACATTCAAAAGATCATAACTTAGGTACAGGTAATGGAGTGTAGCTTGTTTTACATAAAATGTGAGTTTTGTTGCACTGTCGATGATATACTGAATAGTTATACATACGAGTGAGAGAATTTCAATTTCTGGAAATTTGTGATGCGTTTTAAACGATTTCGTGGTGTTTTCCAACTCCTACACGAGGAGGTAGAGATTGACAAGTAGTCTCGGGTGTTCTTGTGCTCCGATAGAAAATAAAAAGAATTTAAACTTGTTTAACTTGCCTCGTAATGTACGCCTATGAGAGGTAGTGGCAATTTAAACACTTTTAAGTGGTCGCCATAAACGGGGGTGGGGGGGGGGTGGGGGGTGAGGAGGCAGGTAGTTCATACATTAGCGAGCATTGTTTGGTAAGTACTGTGCACATATGAAAAGTTTGAACCAAATATAACCTTTGCCAAATGGCACATTACTTTTGAAAATTATAATATCAGTGAATCAGCTCTCCAAATTACACATGCTAATGTACCTGCATTAATCAAACATGTATGATAACCTTGAGTGACGCATACTTTACTCTAATAACATATTGGCAAATAAATAAAATAGAAAACCAGTCGTGACAAACGCGTGCATTTAAAAACGATCCGATAACGCTATCGTGACTATAGTTAATCATTGCAGACTGTTCCTTATACAAATGTGAAATAGACACCCTTTAGATAGGACTTACTGTGTCGGTAAAATAACCTGGGTAGAGCCAGCATTCCCAGTGTTACCGGATTACCCATGTTAAATTCTATGAATCAGCTGTCATTTTCTAACACAGCACCGGAGATTGTGGGTGTGGGAGTGGACTTTACTGTAATCTTAGAGTGAGACGTGGTACCTAGCACACCAGTTTTGAAACTGGTCTTGAGAAGATATGTGATCTTGAAAACTTCTTCAACTATGGTTGCACGTAATGCCTAGGAGGTTAATATGGCGACAGATCAATATGGACCATGGCTGGTCAGTGTGTTGCTGTTGAAACTGATCACTGAGAATCTCCTACAGAACATGACACTGAAAGTCGCTGAAGATACCAAACTGTGTCTGAAATGCAAAAACTACTTTGGTCTAAGGCTAAAATTGTTGTTTAAGATTGTGTAATATCGAGATGAATGACACATATTCTGTTCCCATCCAAAAGCATATGTTATAGCCATGCTTATCACATGATGGTCGAGTCGAGACTTGAACTCACGCGGACAGAGAAGTTGGATGTGCGAGTGATCAGTAAAGGCGAGCACCTGCGACAACTCGGTCAGCCCGAGCCACGCCTTTGCCAACTAGGTCAGCCCGGGCCACGCCTTAGACAACTCGGTCAGCCCGGGCCACGCCTTAAACAACTCGGCCAGCCCGGGCCATGCCTTTGACAACTATGTCAGCCCGGGCCACGCCTTAGGCAACTCGGTCAGCCCGGGCCACGCCTTAGACATCTCGGTCAGCTCGGGCTACGCCTTTGACAACTATGTCAGTCTGGGCCAAGCCTTAGACAACTAGGTCAGCCCGGGCCACGCCTTGTTTCGAACGCACGTCATCGTGAAACATAAGGACAAAACAAACAATTATCTAATATTACAAAATATTATATTATGATGAAATCGACTGAAATCGACACATTTACAAATGTTAGGCAATCATGTTGTAATATTATAAAGTGCAGTGCCAACTGTACATGTACACGACCAAGTTACAACAGCAAGGCAGGGACCGTTTGCAAAGAAATATGTGACCTTTTATTTTTCCTCATGAGACGACTGACATGAAGAAAATAACAAACAGAAGCAAAAATCTTACTTGATCAAACCTGCTAAGAATTTAGAAAGTAACTCTCCCATGTTTTGAACTCTATTTACTGTCACTCCACGCACCTGTCTACCACCGCTAAGAACGGACACCACCGTCGATCAGTTCACCTGTAATGATTGCTTTTCAGACTTAATTAGCGCGCATGTTTGCTTCAGCTGAGATACCTGACCGTGTTTCAATTGTATCATATTACAACTTTGAACGCCAATATCTGAAGAAAAAAATAGGCCAAATTGTATGTATAAAAATTCAAGGTTAAATTCAACGTCGTCAAAACATTAACACTTGAAAATGTTACTAAGGGCTATTGGTAATACACAGTTCAGTACAGGTGGGAGAATGGTAATCTGATTATGAAGAAATTGCTAAAAATTAGGGTTTTATCAATGTCACATTTCTTCCAGTTAACTATTACGTCCCGTTGTTAATAGTGAGTGTGTGAAAGAAAAACTTAGAATAAGAATAAATTCCATACCTTTTGTCCACCAACATTGATGCAGTGTGCAGCAATATGTAACCTGCATGTAGCGAAAATGAACTGCAGCTGACACTTATGCATAATCTATTCAGTAGCAAGGAGAAGTCGATTTTATATAAAACTTTGAGAAATTGAACATGAGCTGTATTTTCTGCATGTGTGTTTGCAAGTCAAATGGATTCTAGTCAGTCCTGATCAACAATGACAGTAGTTCCTAAAACTCAAGGTCTGTATTGGTCATACGCAGCATTTTATAATGAAGACAATAACGCTATATATTAGTAACGATGATTATAATGACACAATTTTAGTCACAAACATTATCATGATGACCAAAATGAAGAGTCTGGAATAGTGATGTTCTCTGTTTTCTTCACATGTCTCTCTGTACATGCTGAAAAATCTATTGCAAAATAATTGGTAATTTAGTTTTCTAAACTTTAGTCATTAATGAATCTTTAGTGTAAAACTATAACCATTTCTTGGTACCCTAATAATGGGTTCAAGGCAAAATGTACCAAATCAAAGGCTTTGGTCTAATATTTTCTTTTCGTGTAAACCACCAGCCACATTAGGCTGTTTCCTTGTATCCTGGTTTCTTAATCGCTCATGCTTTGGCAAATGACTATACTTTGCAAATGACTACACTTTGCAGTTGACTACACTGTGCAACGATAAAAACTCATTTATCCAATGTTCAAATATCATACACAAAACAACATAAATAACTAATTATTAAAAATACAGAAAAATGTCACTAAATCACCACTAATATGAACATAACTAATTGCTCAAATATGTGTCACCCATTTCCCTTTACGTGGTCTATTCGACACACCGTAGTATCCAATGTAGAAAATTACATGGATGTATACTTACTTGAACACGTGTGATGTTCACCGTTAAGCACGTTGTATGGACGAGGTGGGATAGTTAACATCATAATTCAATGCGTGAATTTTCTATTAGTAAATGCTGTATATTTCTTTTCTGCATTTTTCTATTTTTCCATTTTCAATGTGTGCAATATGTATGTTCAAGAGTTCATCTTTACACCTGCCAATAGTTATTTCTAAATTTTGTATGAGTCATTTTGGAATAATGTCATTTCATAGTTCAGATTTCATGTTCATATTTCCAAGTTTACAAAGGTCAACATTATACATTG
Source organism: Sinohyriopsis cumingii (assembly GCA_028554795.2). Taxonomy (NCBI): domain Eukaryota; kingdom Metazoa; phylum Mollusca; class Bivalvia; order Unionida; family Unionidae; genus Sinohyriopsis; species Sinohyriopsis cumingii. The sequence continues at coordinate 82,181,725 of CM068838.1, forward strand.
CATTATTCCATTTTTAATTCAACTTGTTGCGTTTTTACAGTTGATTTGATTATGTATTAATCGCCATAGCGGTATGAATAAATAACATTGCAAATTTGTGCGATGTAGCACGATGAAAGATACAACTAAGCTGTTAGGATAATACAATGTAACACTGACTGATTTATTTTGGATCAGGCCGGTTATTCCGGATAAAAAATTGACTGTTATGCTCTTTAGTAAAACAGATCATGCTGATTTATTCCGGATCGGATTGTTTTATTACGCATCAAATTGGTTTATACCGGACAAGGCATTTAGTTGGTCTCATCTGGAATAAATATTCCTTATCCGGATCTGCAATAAACTAGTTGGATCGGGAATAAACCAGTTTGATCCAGAATAAACCAGTCTTATCCAGAATATACTGGTCTGACCAGGAATAAACTGGAATAATCAGATCTGATCCATAAAAATCTAGTTTTATAGGAATAAACCGGTTTGATACTGACTTGACCGGTTTGATACGGAATAAACCAGATTGATCGTTGATCTGGGATAAACCTTAATAGACGTGTTTGATCTAGAATCGACTGGTCTAATCAGCAATAAATCGGCTTGATCCGGAATACACGGGTTTGATCCGGAATCAACCGGTCTAATGCGGGATAAGTATGATCCGAATAATCCGGTCTGATCAGGATTAAACCGGCGTTATCCATATATCTGCATATTTGCTAATGATTTATATAAGATTTTAATTATTACATCTCATTCGTACCATGTTGCCATACCAAACCCACCCACCTTGTGAAGCCAATTGGTATTACCAATAGCCCTTAGGCTTGACCGGGGGATGGGAATTGACCGGGGGGTATTGCCAAATATAACGTATAATACGTAATAAGTGAAAAGTTATAACTTAGAAACGTAAAGAACTGCTATTTAAATATTCAGGGATAATTTTTGTTTTGTGGTACTTGTATTTATATAAGCAGCAGGTGGCAAAATGATATTCCATTTTCCGCGCGTTAGATCACGGTATTGAGATTGTATTGAGTAATTCCATTGTAATTATCCTACTGAATGAGGACTAAGCAAGTTACACCGAGTGTTACATCTTTGCCTTGTGTTCAATGTACATGGCAAACACCACAATGCCATGTAATGTGAGCTGCGATATTCTTCCAGTCAGCTCGGTCTCTTGACTAATAATCATATTACACGCATGCCTGTAACCTCTATCAAAGTTTCCATATTGAAAGCACAGTTGTGATCGGTACTAATAACAAAGAAGAGAATTCAAAAACCTTCCGGAAATACATACTGTAAAATTACTTATTTACCTGTTTACATGTTATGTCTTTTCGTCTTTTACTTTTTTCAGCAAGTAGTTCTCTAATTATTAATCTGCCAAAATGTATATATTCGTGTCTCATCAGTCTTTCGCTCTTAATGCACGCCTACAGACCACGCAAAGTACTTGACATAAAATACTTATCCAGAAAAAACTTAATAGGTTTACATAGATGGGAAATATATTGAATTTGCTTGTAACGATGAAAACTATTGCAGCTCAAGCATGCGTTTCCGCTAGTATGTGAAAAGGCACTAACTGCAAAGTCAGAGTATGATTCAAATTAATGAAACGATAAATTGTAGAAAAATTACAAAATGATCAGATGAGATATACGAACATATTTTACAAGTAGGGACCGAGATTATCTTTTCTGAAATTTATTCTCGAAACATTATTTTAGTTTTAATGTTGCTGGCGAACTTGACAGTGATAATTAAAATAAGCGTATACATGGATTGAGCTAATCTGTGCTGGACCTATCGGCAAATGACTTGTTTCATTAACACCATTTTCAAGGTAAATGATTTAAAACTGAGTAATTGTTTTATGATCGCACATTTGTTGCATCATGTTACTTTGCATTTGCAACAAAAATGCTATTCAAGTTACGTTTCATACAACACAAACATGAAATGGACACCATTGAAGCTTCTTGATTGACGGAGTCATCCTTGACATCGTTGTAGCTGTCACTTTGTGGTAACAATTTGCTGATGATTCATGCTTCATGTATACACATATCTTCTTATAGTGAATTCGTAGTTAAGAACACATGGGATAATGTCAATACTTATTATGTAAAATTACCACTATGGACCCGATTCTGAACACAAAGAAACTACCTGTATACTGTCTAACCATTACGCAACGACACGTCCGCGGTAAATCCAAAGGGCTTTCTACCACCAGATCGACCAGATAGAGACTCCGATGTTTGTTTTGCAATCTGTCAGTGATGTCACGGCCGGCTTAGAAGCAATTTCGGGCTTTGGAGACCGGAAACCTGAGAGTAACAAATAAATGATAAATTATCCCAGGACAGTTTTCAAAGAGACCACAATCGTATCCAATCAAATAATTATTATGTACATTTAATTTACTAGAAATAGACTCATCCGTGTATATCTTAATTATCAACATATCTTAAGGTATCATATAGCGAATTATTAACATGCAAGATTAACGTATGTATAATGTTAGACTGGAATTACTACTGATGATGATATCTTACTATATCGAGAAGTTAACATTTGGATGTGTATGCATGTATTAGAACTCATTGATAATAGTATTATTATTAAAGCACAATTGTTACAGAACAAAGCGTTTATGGAATTTTTAGATGTGAGCGCGTAAGTAAGCGATCTGTTAATTTATTCGCCATTATTCTGATAAAAGGTCTGTGTTAGTGTTAAAGCTCCTGAGATTAGAGCAGGGAAACAAGAATATACGTCCTCTCTAATTCCACAGGAAGCTTTCCAGTTGGGTGTTAGAGTCGACGTCTGAGGATCGGAGAGAGGGAAGACACGTGGAGAGCACGTGGTATGCGTCATTGTTACGTCATCAGTTTGTGTGAAGGTGCAGTGTCGGAAAGAGCACGTGATAGAGAGAACCGGAAGTGTCGGAAGGACGGATCCAAAAGTACCAGGAGAGCACGTAGTCAAGGGTACCGGAAGAACTAAAGAGAAACAAGAGGCGGATAATGATTGTCAGATGAGTAACAGAGACAACGCTGAAGGGAAACACTCTCACTTAATTTCATATGAAATAGTAATTGGAAATTGTGAGTAGTTCATTGACTGTATTTGTTCGAAAGAAATTACGATTGAGAAATTTGTCGATGAAATTATTTAATACCTTTGATATATTTCATTAAATTATTATACAATTCACCTTGATTTATTTATACACCTAGATCGTCGGCATTGCTGATTGGGTACTCGGTGCTTTTTAAATTTTAATTGTCCCCCTTCTCCAGTATTAGAAATAATACCGTAAGAGGCACGTGATAGAAGCTCATCATTATGTGACAACTATAATATTAGCTGTATTGGTCAGTAATAGGCATACATTAATATGGTCTTTTAATACAATATATCGGAAAATGTGGTGTCTATACATTAAAAACTTAGAAAGATTGGCATTTTAAAATATTAATAATACATAGGTTTTACACGAAACGTTTCCTACTTAAGTTATCCGTAATAAACATTATAGTAAATCGTGATACAATATACATACAAATGTCACACAAATTCCCGATCAGAGGATTGCAAAATAATACACATATTATACTTCGTCTACCGGTAATTTTCAAATACCATCTAACTTTGGAATGTTTTTGGATTTGACGTCACCAGTTCTCATGAATAATCTTATTTTGATACCGTTTTATCACGATGAACATTGTACCTTACAAATTATTGACGATTCCCATCAAGGAAACTGTAGTGCAGTATTCGAGAGCTGTTCGCTTAATTTGTCATGTAGCGTACTCGTATATGGGACAACCGTCAATGGCGTATACGAATCCCAAAATACCACAATCCAATCACAGATCAACGGTGGACATGGCGGGATGGCTGAAAATGGACGAAAATACATTAATAATATTAGGCAGCCTGGGCCATGATTTTCACGTTTAAATGTTAAGTGATCTATCGTTACCCCCACCATCATACCTTTAACTCTCCTCGTGTTTTATCATAATATAACTTATTATTCTTACCATTTTGTATTTAAAAAATGAATAATTTCTGTCCAAGAAGTATTTCACGTAGTATCTATATCGATATTATGTCATTTACGACATCTGTTGCATATAATTTCTCTTTTCATTGACAGTGTAGACCATGAAAATGCAAGCGTATTTCTCTTTTAATTGGCAATTTGAACCTTGAATATATACTTTGTTTTATTCTTTTCGTTGACGGTATCGACCATGGAAACAGATGTATTTCTCTTTTCGTTGCCAATATGGATATTGAAATTACATATTTTTTCTTTTCATTGACATTACGGACCATGCAAATGCATTTTTTTTCTCGTTTCATTTACAGTATGGGTCATTAAATGCATTTAGTTTTCGCTTTTCATTGACAGTGCTTACTATGTTTCTTTTTCTCTTTTCGTTGACAATATGGGCTGTGTTTCTTTTTCTCTTTTCATTGACAGTTTGGACAATGTTTCTTTTTCTCTTTTCATTGACAGTTTGGACAATGTTTCTTTTTCTCTTTTCATTGACAGTGTAGACCATGTTTCTTTTTCTCTTTTCATTGACAGTGTAGACCATGTTTCTTTTTCTCTTTTCATTGACAGTGTAGACCATGTTTCTTTTTCTCTTTTCATTGACAGTGTGGACCATGTTTATTTTTCTATTTTCTTCAACAGTATGAACCATAAGACTACATTTGTTTTATAATTGTTTAGAGTATGTTTTACTTCTGAGTTGTAAGTACAATCTTGCGTAGGACGAGGACTGATTCTCAGATTTATGATATACACATATACACATCCCCTGTGCTAGGTAACCAGACTAAATGTATTGTTTTGTTGTTTATAAAATCAACTGATAATACACAAAATTGATTTTCATGTTAAAGCATATATGGATCATGTCATTTATGTACCTTTAATGTCCCTCCCCTCCACCGCAGTCTATCTCTCTCTCTCCACACACACACACACACACACACACACACACACACACACACATATATATATATATATATATATATATATATATATATATATATATATATATATATATATATAGAGAGAGAGAGAGAGAGAGAGAGAGAGAGAGAGAGAGAGAGAATTAGGAAGCATATCATGTCAGCTAACAATATCCATCTTCCCTCTCATGTCATGTCCCTTTCACTACAAGTTTCCTTTCGAGAAAGCTTGCCATTAGCTTCTGGTGGGGAGGTGGTTCTTTCCGGCGTTCTTCCTCCACCATTAATACTGGCCGCCATGTATAGCCTATCGTGTGCTGAAAAATGGCGTTAAACCCCACAACAACACAAGCAAAAACAACAAGTTTACTTTCTACTCAGTAACTTTTAAAGGGATTAGTGAATGAAAATCCAATTTGGTAAGAGTCTTTAGACTATGAAGACTTAGATCAGGTTTGATATTCACCGTATTCTAACAAAACCGACAGCAGTTAAGGCTCATTCTGAAGGATTGAATGTATTGCCATTAAATCTGGTATGAGATTTTACATTAAGAATACCAATACTAAAGACAATTTTTGTACGGTTTTTCGGCAACACTTATCAATAGTATGGTCCCTGTTTGACTTCTAACTTGGCGTTTCAATCGATCATGTTTCTGCTCATGAACATATAAAGGACTTCATGGCCTGAAATAAAGTTTATCGCGAGGCTTTGCATGGAAAAGCCTCAATCACATTCGATTTTACCTTTGTCTGGAATATTTTACAGAGTTACAGTCCTCTTCTGACTTGAAAGTTTGCACATTAACATCCACGTAAAGACTTTTGAAGATTTTAAAAGACGGAAACCAAATTTGATATGAGGCTTTACAGAATGAAAATCTAAACTAAATGGCTATTTGACCTGAAGTGTTATCTGGTCATGGTCCCTGTTTGACTTTCAACTTTACCCTTTAAATACATCCTATTGGCGTAGGCATCTATAGAGTTCTAGCTTTGGCCATGCAAATCTCATAAAGCCTTTTCACCCAATTTATAATGGCTCTGGTGTTTTCCTTTCATCAGTTGTTGATGTTGGTGTTGATGTGTTTTTTGGGGTAGGGGTTGTCTCCAAATATGGTTGTCGATGATTTGGTTATCAAAGACGTTGGTACGGTTCTTGTTATTGTCGCAGGCTGTAATGTCGAAGCAGTGGATATCGTCTTGGGGTCCAGCGCTTCTGTTGGTGTTTGTGTGTCGTTCTTAGGACTAAAGAGGTGGTTGTGGTTGTTGATTGTGTTGTGTCTGTTGTAATTATCGTGGAAGACTTGGTTGAGGTATTTATTGTCGATGAGGAAGCTGTTGCTATTGTCGCAGTCGTAGTTGTGCTTATGAGATAGTCGTTTTCTTAGATATAGTTGTCTGACTAATTTTTGTTGATCAAGTAGTGGTTGAAGTGGTTGTTGTTGACGAAGTCTTTGAGATAGGTGCTAAAATGGCAGTAGTTGTCGATGTCATTTTTATTGTTTGGGAAGTAAGAGATGAGCTAGAACTCGTCAGTGATGCGGTCGCTGGGCTGGTTGATGGGCTTGTTCGAACACGTTATATATATATATATATATATATATATATATATATATATATATATATATATATATATATATATATATATATATATATATTCCTGATCCTTTGAAAGAAATAAGGTAGATAATGCTCTATACCTTGATTTCTTACATAGGAATCCGGAATGACTGTGTAGATAGATGGGAATTAATTACTAGGTCGTCATCCGAGTGTCTGCTACACGAGTGCTTAGAACACCGACTCATTTGCATTATTTGTTGGTGATGTGTGCTTAGTCGTGATGGAATATGTGCTGATTTGTGCAGGAAAGTCGATGGGTGCCATTTTCCCTCGACCTAGGTTCGAATCTCCTTCGAGTACGAATTAAAATTTCTCTAACCTGTATGATAGTATAATTATAGTAAATATTAATTCTGCCTAATATTATCAAGCATTCTTATATAGAATCCAGTGATAGCACATACCGTTCTGTCTGTATAATTATATTTATGATTCTCTCTCTCTCTCTCTCTCTCTCTCTCTCTCTCTCTCTCTATATATATATATATATATATATATATATATATATATATATATATATATATATATATATATATATAAATAATATTTAAATATTAGGGTCGAAATCAAAACATATGTTGCTCAGACAATATTGGCAGTATTCATTTGTGTTAACTTTAAGGTAACTTTATTTAATTCTGCTGTATCTATATAAACACAATCCTTTTCAGAAACATGGATAAGGAATATTTTAAATGAAACCAAACATTATAATAATGACTTTAATTAAGAAGTATTAAATTAATATACTTTGGGGAAGGAAAAATCCCAATATGAGTAATCTTTATATGTCTTCTAAATATTTTTAATCCCGCCCTTTAAATTGAAATCTTGCTTGAAAATGTAACAGTCGATTCGTATTCCAGCAAACAATAAATATGTTATGTTGCTCAAGTTTTGTCTTCCCTTCTTTATTATTTTGTACTTTATTGATTCTGTCAGATTTGAAACATTCTAAGTTTTACTTTCTTTTTTAAACAAAAAACCATGATATTAAAATGCAATAACTTAAAATTTCTGAGTGCCCATGATCAAACTTATGTTTATCAGTATAGACGAATCCTTGATGACAACTTCTGCCTCGAGAAAATGACACGACCCATGGCATTTTCTGGATCTACGTGTTTCTGAAACATGTTCTTTCAAACCACACCACAGAGTGCTGATTTCAGCAATAAATCGTTCAAACTCAAGTCTCTAAAGAGAATGAAATTCTATCAATAAAACATTGTCTTTGTGGTGTTTTCAGTTACATCTAGGATAAGCTCTCAAAAGATTATTTTGTCGTAAAGTCTTACTTTCATGATCAACCAGTCCTGGCCTGTAAGACCCATATGAACTCAATTTCATCTCACCTTCTTCGAGACTGGTTCCCATTTATTCATACTGTTAGTACCGTGACTCCTATAGTTTCTGCTTACCCCTTCACGAATGAAATATTTCCGTATATCTACTCTAATACACGTCGATATTCGATTTATACTGGAAGATACAAAATTCTAGAATTATATAACAGTTTCTTTTTTGAGAACGATCATTAGTATGTTACTAAAATGATTTAATGTTTTGTTTTTGGGGGGTGGCGGGTGCTTTGTTGTGGTTTTTTTAATTTAAAAAATTAATCTTGTTTTGTTGTTTGTTTGTTTGTTTTTGTGGGCTTTTCTTGGTGTTTGTTTGTTTTAGCCCTGATGATTGAGACTTATGTGTATTCCTGAGGTTTGACTTCGTGGTGACCGACCTTTCTTGTAAATGAACTGAGTGTATAAAATTAGATTTTATTATTTGTTCAAATAGATGGAGGTAAGATAATAGCGATATACCAAGTAAAAACTCATATGATAATGGCGATATACCAAGTACAAGCTCATAAGATAATAGTGATATGCCAAGTACAAACTCATAAGATAATGGGCGATATACCAAGTACGAGCTCATAAGATAATGGCGATATACCGAGGTTAAATCGTTACTCTGCTTATGGCTGAACATTAACTCAGTCACTGAGATAATGCTCAAGAGAAATGAAACGGAATTTTTATTTAAATCATTCTCATAAATTTTTAATGCGCATCGATGTGAACACTACTTTTTTCGGATGATAAAACAATGAAATAATGAGACTGAATATGTGCTACAAAAGTTTCTTTTTCTATGAGAGGATTCATATTGCTGCGGCCATGTTCATTCAGAGTAATGTCGATAACATATGAGTGGTGATGAGAAAGAGGAACATACTTATACAATTGTACGTCTGTTGCATATATTTGTTATTCACCCTTTATTAAATTCTGGAAGCAATCGCACTAAAAAAAATACCTGTTTATTTTATTTGTAATGTATTTGTCAGTGAACTGAAGTATGAAATAAAGTTATTATTGTTATTATTATTATTATTATTATTATTATTATTGTAGAATTTCAATTGAGCAATGATTTATTACTGAATTGAGAAAACTATGGAGTTTATTCAACGGGTTTCATAAATTCAATGCTTAAATCACTACCAATTTGAAATTCTGTTTGTCAAAGTTTTTGTTTAGAGTGGAAAGAAAGAGAAGGAAGAATATAATATTCGCCATTTCATTCCGACACAGACGATGCACCTTTCAATTCTTACGCGTGAGAAAATAGTCCCAAATGAGCGGTATAGAAGCATTGATCAATTTTATAACAAACACCATTTAGAAGTATATTTTTAACAAATAATAATTACAAGAACAAGCCCTTCTACTCAATATACCATTTGTCATGAACAGGATAATTGGACCGCCCCTGGAAATTCCTAGGTGTTTTTTAATAGTTAATTTGGATAGGTCTGCTGGGTTAGTGGAAGCACCATAGGCGTATATAGGCGTCTTTGCATGTTGCTGTTTCGAACGTTTCCACCGAAATGTGTATTTATTCCGCTAGAAACATTCACCATATATGCAATATTAGATCTGGCACAAAAAAAAAAAAAAAATAGCACTGTAATCGTTGGATATTTCGCTAAAGGAGGTATTAATGGATTGAGAAACTGTGCTAGATGTAGGAGTATTGCTCATAATTGAGGTGATTTGCCTATGGTGACTTGCATTTATTTGGCTGTAGTTGTTACCTGCTTGGATAATTTTGTGACCCGTAATTTGCAGGTTTGATTTTGAACAGTAGACAGACAAATATTATTTAGAGCTGAAACTGCACAATAAGAAACAGGATATAGACCAAACGTTTGAGATATTTTACCGTATAAAAATGTTGTGGTTGGTTGCATAACGTTCTGTCAGTTGGGAGACCGGTTATATTTTTATTTGGTCTCTAAGTTAACATGTAAACCAGTTTTGTATACAGGATGGACCATGTTACAGGTATACCGCCCACCCACCCCACCCCCCCCCACGCCCGCTATCAATTGATCAATACACTTAGTTGCATTTTTTTTTTTGGTTGTTGTTGTAGTTATTTGGAATTTAACACCATTTTTCAACAAATGATAGGTTATACATTGCGTCACAAACCCCTTTGGGGTAAATTGGAAATATTCAGACGTGACCTTTCTAACTCAGTTTCCTTTAGGCAATATTTTCGAATAATGGCCGCCATAATGTTGACAGTAACGGTAAAAGCAAACAGTTCCAGGAGGCGGTGTAAGGAAATTTCCCTACGACTGCAGCCAATCAATAAAGTGAATACTGCGTAAGAATCTTATTAACTTATTTGAATTTACCAGAATCACATAAAGTGATATGTTACCATGTTATAATATCAAGAATATTAAACTGCAAACTGTAAAGTGTACCGACTATGCAACAAAGCATAGAAGAAATCTGTATGTCAGTTTTGTATTTGATAACGTTTCATTCCTCTCAAAATAAAGTTCTGTATCTAACTGTGGCGTGTGTGCATGTAAAAATGGAAACTACTGAAAACTTGAACAGACGGACGGACAGACAGACAGGGACAAATTTATTGCAGCATTAACACATTGAAACAACTGTAGTATTCGTGATTACTCTTGTTCACGCGTCATCTTGTCATTTAATTGCACAGAAGCCTGGACTTCACGCAGTATGAAATTAGAGCCATTGTTTAACCCAGTGCTGTCCAACCCGCGGCCCGCCGGCTGCTTTTAAATGGCCCGCCAGAGCTCGAGCAGCTACATACTCGTTGCTTTTCAGCTTTCTGCTGCGGCCCTCGGCTTCAAGAAAAACATTTTTCAGTGGCCCATGGTGTCAAAAAGGTTGGACAGCACTGGTTTAACTAAAGGACATTTTTGAACAACACGTAGCTTGCTGTCTGGTGCCATCTATATTTTTAGTCCAGTTTATCCAGAGTTTGTGGAAGTAACGAGAGAGAGAGAGAGAGAGAGAGAGAGAGAGAGTTTACAAACACACACAGGAATCATGTATCATGTATGGAGATAATTTTGCAAGTACGTAACGTATTTGTTACCCATCTACTCGGCTTGTCAAGCTCGGAATGTGGAGTTAGAATATTCTAATAATGTCTCTTATTCTCTCAGGACCTTTTCTTTAAAAAATCTTTCTCACATCTATAGCAGCGTTAAAGTGTTTAATCGATTACATTTAATGCAAATAAAGACGAAGCTAAATGCTATTAATACTAATAAGTCTAACTCGCTCTAGCATTCCACCCACCACCTCACGGGCTCAGGTCTTTCCTCTTGTTTCTCTGTGTTGTACATGTCGTCTGTTGAACGTGCTACGGTGGCAAGTGTAATTATCCATGGCCTGTCCAGCTGATGAGACTTTACATCTGTGCTGTTATTGGCGGATTTTATAAGTGATTTAAAGCAAACTACACTTAGACAAGTGTCAGCTTTCAACTGCATGGACCCAAATCTGCCATCGCACAGTAGATCTGTAGCAGTGCACATGTATAATAAACCGCTTTACTTTAAGGTCTCACTGGATAGTTTCGTATTTTGACACACACACACACAATTTTTAAGGTAGAAAGCATGAGCCTAATTATCACAATCCTAGCATTTATAAATTCACACATAAGCTAAATCTTTAATGTGGTTTATATTTACTTTGACTTAGGCTTGGAAATGGGTTGGATTGTTGGTGACTGCCTGTCACAGTTAGACGAGCATTGGAGATGAAATGTGTAACTTGGGCTGCAAATGAGCAGCCGACTTGGCTTACGTATTTACCTGTTACTGCTACAGAGGTAAATATCTAAAAATCTAGATGGTTGAGGGGTGATGTTGTTGTTGTTGTTGTAGGGTTTAACGCCATTTTTCAGCACACAATAGGCTATACATGGCGGCCAGTTATAATGGTGGAGGAAGAATCCGGGAAAACCCTGGAAAGAACCACCGACCCTCGAGAAGCTACTGGCAAGCTTTCTCACATACCCACATTGGCCGAATCCGAGACTCGAACCTACGCAGACAGAGGTGAGATGCCAGTGATCCGTAACGGAGAGCGCTTTAGACCACTCGGCCAATCGGGGCCCCTGAGGGGTGATGAAAAGTATGCTAATTTGTTATAGTACTAGTGCACTTTATTCATGCATAAGGCACATACTGATTATTTTAGCTGCCTTGTCACAGGAAAATATTAAAAATAGCTGTTTCCTGTCAAAAATGAATGTAAAAAAGAGGGATTGGTGGTAGTGTTGGTTCAGTATAAAAGCCACCAACTGCATAAGGAATTAAATTTAATACCTCAGTCAGAATCTTACAAGCATCCTTTTAACAAAAATCATCAGTTAGTTTCTCTTTGTATCTTTAATGTAATATTATTATCATATTTTTGCAATATGTCATCGTCGGATGAAAATATTGCACAAAAAAAAAAACTGCAGTGAGACCTTAGCTCAAAAATACGTCATGGGAATTCTGCGACGCGTTGTATTGAAATACGGTGAATATCAAAATATTTTTTTTCTGTAGCTGTCATCGATTTAAATAAATTCATATATTTCTCCTGTATCCAAATTTATTGATTTAACTGGCCTATTTTATTTTTTAGTGATTTTTTTATTTTTTATTTTTTTATTTTTTGTTGCTTCTGCCAGTTTTTTTTCCCACGTTTGCTATTTTTGCTCGGAGAAATTGATTTCAAATTTTCTAGACGATTATATGTTCTATTTCAGCTGATATGATAAATGACTGGACCATTTTTGATCAAGCCATTGAAACACTTTTTGTATTTCCCACACTAAAATCAATAAGTAACCTGTATTTTGCGCAATTCCGTTTTTTTTTTTTTCCTGTAGTCTCTCACACCACTGGCTCTATTTTTGCTTCGTAGTTAGTAAAACTGTGTGTTTTTATATTAATCAAGGTAATATTTTTTTCAACTTTTTTCATTATGTTATTTATTTTTCTTTAATATCACTTTTTTAATGTATCCTTCGAGATAATCTTTGGCATTTTTCATTTCAAATTCTATCTCTTCATAATTCTGACTCCAACTCCGCAAGTTAAACACTATTTTGGTCCAGCACTGCCTCGTAAAACACCGGACAAATATACGGCACAATAATTAACTTGAGCCATCATAATGTATTCTTTGCTTTTATTATATATTTGTAATAATTGAGGAAAAGCATTTTACTTATAATAAAGTAATGAGCAAGTAGAGAGCAGCTAAACAACTGCAGCAACAATATTTTAATCTCACCGGGATAAAACCAGAGTTCTCAAGGTCAAAAAAAAAAATCGTTGTTGACCATAAGAAAACTGGAGAATTTATCAAAGATTGAACCAGAGAAAGGTTGAGACAGGGTCTTTGAACAAGAACTAAAAAGACTATCAGCGATTCAACCACAATAAACCACCAGGTTTGACTTCAATAGATTACCCAAAGATAAGAAAGGTCCTCTATTGAAGCTGTAATTATACGAATTTTTTTTAATTAGAATGACCAAAGGTGAGTTTGATCAAGAGGGTGCGGTTTGCGTTTTTCTTTTCAACATTCGGGATACATCACGATGGCATTCTCGTTATTTCCACCATGAACGACAAACGAGCAGCTACCTTTGTTAATAATCTCGCAGACGACACACGATATGTGTTTAGGATAAAAGTTTATTTTCGAGCATGATAGACAAGATGGTCCAACTTGGATATTCCAAGATAAGATCGACCCTGTTAAGGAATAACGACGACATAACAGCGTTGTCACAGTGGACAAAAATTCTAAACCAGGTACTCTGACTGGTATTGACCGTCCGTATTACCCACGTGCACATCCAGTGTCAGCGCTAGTTTAGGCCCTTGATCGTTTAAACGATCCTGATATTAATGCCCTTACCCCGGTGAGAACAGCCACGTTAAATTGTGTGGCTCAATGTGTTAGAGACAATTTCTTTAACTCAAGACGAGGAACCGGACTAACAGAATCATGAGTAAAAAATAAACGAATGGGAAGAGTATCTTATCAACGGAGCTAAAATAGATGATGTCGCCGTATTAGAAAACAATCGAAATTTCCAATCGTGGTAAAATCAATAACCCACATGACTTTGTATAATTCTGGCAAATACTATAGTAAGGGCTCCTCAATAGCGATTATAGATCATAATTCACATGCGTGGACTCAAACAGTAACAAAGTTTCTACGAGAAAGAACAGCTAGATTTTATGACGGCGATATTTGAGCAAATTTACCACATTAGTGATCGCGACCCATTATCTGTATGGCTATCTCATAATGACGGCGCACATTGATATGCCATAAATGAATCAATATTTGACTAATTCGTGCTACCATCTGATATACTTTATCGGAGTGAATCTCTCCATCGTGCGATGAAACAAATTGTGGTCAAATATAACGGCGACAGTGGTGAATTACTCGGTAAACTGTTTTACAATATCGTCTGCTGTGGCACATATAGCACAACATACAAATGCATGGCGTGCAACTCCAAAGGAATTAATCGACGAGATATTACGATCTTGTGTCGAGTTGGGACTTGGTGGCGTTGGAACACAAAATATATTCTATCATATATGATCTGAGTTGACAATGGGGTATTTTATCCGGCTAGTTTTCACGCATACTGCGAATGTAAACCGTATTTTGAACGATATGGTGATTCAACACACGAAATGACCAAAGTAGCAATAAATGGTCCTCTGCCGCTGGATTTCCATCTGACTGGATTCGCCGGGATTGAATCGTTCGAGTTTTCGGCAATTATTGATCCGGTGATACCTATCTGGTTTGGTCGTCATTTTAATAAAACCAGATACCAGTGTTAATCTCAATGACTGTCATGCAAACAATCAACGTGGTTGGGCTCCAGTAGTGTTATTAAAATATATTTAGGCCACTAACATTCTCACGTCGTTAAATGTGACATCTGCGATAATTTCGTAACTCCGCGCGACGATTAAGACCCATAAGGAAAAATTATCGGTAAGTTCACATTCTGTGTGTCATCTGATATTAAACTCAATTGTAAAAGATTGTTTTTATGGATCCGGCAGAACTAGGTTTTGTGATTGCATGTATGCCGTCACGAGATGTATTACTACTTCGTCAAAATGCAAATTTACGCGACGGTACAAATATTGGCACAATCAATGCTGATTCTTCGCAGATTACTTATTTGAGATCTTCGATGCTCGCTTATTCGTGAATAAAAACTGTTATCGATGATCAACAGATTTCCAAATGATGCTGTTTGAGTCTCCGTGGATTCTTTTTGATATAAGTCGAACAAAAATGGGTCTTGTGAAACCATTTATCGACACAGATGCACTGTGTACGTATGCCGCCGATTGCTCTGAATCATCCGGCTGAGACAATACACTTTGGGGTAAATGCAGAATTGCCAAGGAGCTGAAACAACGTGGAGTTAAGTCATGCACGTATCACAGTTGTTTGTTTTTCTTTCGATGGCGTGGCGATACGTGGACTCCAGCGCGGATGGGTGAGAAATATATTCCTAAATCATCATCTTGGACGAAATATGTACTGTGTCCAAAGAGACGTTAAAAATTGTTCTCGACTGGCTGTCGCCAACAACACGGCAATTGTCATGTGCAGAGATCAAGGAAAACCTCCTCCTTTTATAGGAGAATCACTTCCCAACTTGCAAAAAATTACGTCGACGCTTATGAGGAAATATTGTACGATCAACGATCCAGTGATTAGTTATTACGATGGCTGAAAGAGTTAATAAACCTTCAGCCGGACAAAATTCAATTTGAGGTAATGCGTAGTGTAACTCAAGAAAGATTCATGTTGGATTTCTGGAATTTATGGCGACCCAATGATTTGATAGTTGTATCACGAAAATATGTCCATGATTCACTTCAACGTAGACTATTTGAGCTTCAACACCATTAAAGACGCGGTCATCTTGCTGCACTCTATGATATGCAATAACAATTCGTTCGTCGCAGGGACTAGCCATCTCAGATACCAGTATCTGAATTGTCGACGATCGCATCAAATGGTCAAATTTAGCATGTTTGTTAGTATCGAGAGTTACAAAAATAGTTCAACTGTGGAGAATTGTCTGTGATAATTAACTTAGTTAACCAGACACTGGAACGGCGGTGGCAGAGCCACTGCTGTTGGCTCCGCCAAGAACTGGAACACCCATCCCCAGAACGTTAAAGAAACAATTAGCAGGTTATGCTCTTGATGTTGAATTTATCATGACGCTAAAAGAATGACAAAATAATCATTAACATGCTTTAACATAATAATGCTGTGGCAGCAGTTTCCTATTGATGTACGACAATTTACCGTGGACAGACTCGATAGTAGTCTAGGCCACACACTCGAAAATATCACACTGACATGTCTTGCATGTAACAGACGTAGGGGAGCTAGTGTCTTCTCCTAGCGCGAATTAAACCAGGTGGTAATTGTGTATTTTCAGGATGAACTGTAATTGTTCCCGGACAAACCCACGTTGAGGAGCTGTTAAATCTAATCTGTAGATTGCAGATCTTAACACGCTGAAAATGTTATGTGTCGTTACACTCCAGACTGGACCAGTTGCTCTTTTCGTACCGCCCTTAAGTTCACCAGGTTCATATAAATACCTGACTGTCACATTGCTGCTCAGCACTGGAATCGCTGGTAGGTCGCGCCACTTAACAGGGATGTGTTTTAAAGATTGCGTCGATGGGTTTCACAGCCATTTCACGCGTGACTTCGTTGTTTAACGCGATTATCGCGTGAGGTAGTCTCGCAACCCATTTACGAGATCTGTCCTTGCTCAGTAATTCTTGATTGTACTGATGTCTAAACAATCGCTCAGCAAGTGTTCGATTAAATCGTTCAACGATTTCCTGATCACCATGTTACGCTGTGTCCAAGTCTGATTTAAAAGTTATGTTGTTGCATCAGCGATGTTACTACACCGAGTAATTCTTTGCCAGGATCAACCTGAGTCAATTGTGGCGATGGCAGGACACCACGTGAATAAATTCGGTCAATCGCGGCTGTGACTTCAGTTGCTGGTTTAATTGATAGCGGTTCCGCATCACATGGTATCTACTTGCAACGCCGACGAACGTCAACGCCTATTTGTATGTGCGCCGTTTACGTGATCTGTCAATGACGTCATGTGGTAAAGACAATATATCTGCCTGATAAACTTCATTGGGTGTGCTGACATCAAACCATCCATGCTGAATCGTTTTGGGACGTGGCAGATTAATTTGCCATATTGCCTGTCGCGACAACCAATCTGCGGTAACATCACTTGTGACACATGCTGCATCAGCGAGTTTGCTAATCGCTACTGTACCCTTTCAGTATCCTCTTGGACTATAATAAATCGACTCCGTTATTATTAATTATCGGACAATTAATTGCCAGCGCCCACTGCTAACTTACCACTCATCGATGATCCTATCAAACACTGCACGAGTGATTTTTGTATATTTATATTTTTAGGGACTTCAGCTTGTGAATCAACTAGACGCCCACGATATGTCGTTGTTGCAGATCACTATTTTTAAACGCGATATCATATGTAAGGCACGCTTGATCAGTCGCATTTACCGGAAATTCGCCTGGTTTTAGTTGATTTTTTGGTCAAATCTAATATCAAGTCGGGTTCCAGGACCACACTAATTATATCCCGGAAGATATTTTTCCCCCGGGTACCTAGCCCATGGCGTTCCTGGTAACATCCCGAGTGTCTCAGCAATATCACCGCTAGTAGCTATGTCGGCTCTCACAAATTTATATTTTTGTATACCACATTTTACAGACTTACCTATAAGTTCTTTCTCAAAGTTGTTACCTTTTTG
The DNA here is from genome assembly GCA_028554795.2 of Sinohyriopsis cumingii. Lineage (NCBI taxonomy): Eukaryota > Metazoa > Mollusca > Bivalvia > Unionida > Unionidae > Sinohyriopsis > Sinohyriopsis cumingii. The sequence continues at coordinate 82,199,605 of CM068838.1, forward strand.
CTCAACATCATAATGAGGTGGCTCAAATGGGAGAAACTTTATTTAGTGACACCATCTATGGATGAACAACCATGGTATAATGTTTCTAAGTAATTAAATGAAGCCGCGGGCGAAGCAGGTGTTATTTAATTTATCACTGGCCTCAGTGATGCACCGTCCGTCGAAGATCTTAATGGCGTCAATAATTTTGTGATTTACGAAGATGTTGTGCTTGACAAACAAACAAAGCGAGCCTGAATATTTTCACGAGGCAGACGTAAACATACAGATGTCCGTTACGTTACACAGAGGTACACTCAGATTCCCAAAGTGATCTATAAGATAACTATAATTTTGGGGCTATCTTTAACGGTGTAGACAAACACACATTGGGAAATATTCATTAGACTTTGTATCCCGATGACATGGATATAAAAAAGTTTAAAAACTTGGCCCATGCTCAAAAAACTCCGCATGGATTCATCACAATAAGTTTACACGAACTAGAAACACGCTATCGAATTGGTCTCGATAAAATCTTTTGTTACAGAAATGCATGTACTGTCTCATAAACCAAGAAATTATTAACGAGATTATTTTTGAGATCGAAAAATTACAACAAGATGGTCTCGAGGTTCAGCTTGACATTGAAAACTTCAACGACGATTATGAAATGATACAGCAACGACGGGAAGAGGGAAGATATACACTAGCGGCAGAATATCGCGCTATCAAATTACTCCAACGAGAAATGTAACTGTATTTGGCTAAGTTACCAGCTAGCGATGAACGCGAGATAGCTACATGTTCCACTGGCGAGCGCCATTGAGAAATGCGATCAGAGCTGTCTGGGAAATATGAAACTCAAGCGGCTGTACGTGCACGTGCCAGAGAGCTAAGAAAAATAACTTGTGATGGAATTCACCATGGATTCCGAATCCATGTCGAAATAGCAACGTCACCATTACCAAAAAACAATTTACGACAACAAAATAATATAGGTTATTTTTTTCGTTATTGGTGGCGAAATGCGCTATTTTGTAGGGTCTTTCATCACGGTGGGCCATTCAGGGTCTGTGACACATATACAAACTAACAGTCAATTCTTCACCACGCCTGTCCAATAAATTACTATCTGGTCCGTCAGAAGAAAATGTATTCGTGACAACGACGGATTATGACATCGTAAATAAACTTAATTAACGGCACTGACACAATCAAATAACAGGGCGGGGCCTCCGGAGAAAAACTGTAAAGAACATATTCCTGCTGTACCTGCCCAGTCTGTGATCCAGACGCAGTATAATCACCGTCGACGGCGTTACATACGAGATTTACAGAAGTCGACGAGGTGATATTAACTATACCCAGCGATACATGGCGACCACCGCCCGTACGATCGTTGTTATGTCGGAGAATATCTGGAAGGCCTCTTATCTTCGGCATAAATCTTTGGAAAATATTCGTCAATTATGTTATGGAAATAGCTCTGAATTTTATGTGGATCCAACCCAGGTAGTTTGAAAGTACGCAATTGGTCTTCATTGATCTTAAAATAGTCAAGAAATATCTTTCTATAATCGGTACACGACGGGCTATACAGACAACTCTCATTATTGACAATAAAGCATCTGAATTCACATAGTTTAGATGTCTTATTGCGTCCATATTAGGGTTTTTTTTTTTTGTTTTTTTTATTTGTTGAAATCTTCATTTGTATATTAATCACATACTGCTTAAACAGCCTCGTAGATTGCGATGTGTATTTTCATGTTCTTTCACAATCGCGCTAGCGATTTCCCCTACTTGAGGAATTTATACACTCCTATCCAGATTAAACCTTCCAGAGGAGAGTCTCAGGTATTCTAGTCCTCTCATATAAGCAAATTCTCTCGCTGAATATTCAGATCGCGTTGGTTGTCGTGGTCCAGTATAAATCTGTGTTGCATGAGGCCATTTCAGCACGGTTCTGATCGACGACTTTTATATGTCAATGGCATAATTGGATTCCGTGGTATCCCCCGCTGATATTTCAATGGTGGAACTCATCGTTGGTTCGTGTACATTGATAACAATCTTTTGTTCTTTTCCTGTTGTACATTTGATTCTACGCTAAAGTTCGTAATTGATTTGTTCGATTTGATATGATCATGTGGAAAGCAAACGAATTCCCAGACGGAGCCCGTTCCATCAGCACTGGTTTTATGCGAGAATAACAGCGAATTGCTAGCTTCTAATCCACCAAATGATTTTTCTCTGATATTTGGCAAACTACAAAAAAATCGTAGTTGTGCAAGTGCGATCTCATGTGACCAACCGTTAGGTGCTTTTATCGGATTTGGAAAACTGATATCAAATTCCAGCCGTATTGACCTCGCTTATATCATTATTATTGTCGTGGGGTGGGGTGTTAGCGATAATCTGTTCCAGTCGTGTCGTTATTTCTTCGATCAATACTATATATACATCTGATTTTAAATAATGGGTGGCAACGTCGACGCTGTTATGGTTGCATTCTTGTGATACGGATAATAAATATCACTAATATCAGCAAATTCGCTATCTGATATTATACTATCGTTTGACAGCATCGATAATATATTTATGCATGCATGCTGCACCGCCCACGTTATTTCTGTGTGTTCATGTAATTTCTTACCGGCACATGTAGACTGTCGCTTCGCGATGATATTAAGGATACCAGAAGCTCCGACAACAACCACGACACCGATTCCAACCACGGGTGATATCACACGCGTCGCTGATAACGTACCGATAAACTTCGTTATTCCAGCGACCAGCGAGGACACCGCATATACAACGTCTGACATTGTCGATGACGATGACTCGTCTGCAATATTTGTTGTTTGTTTTGTCATGTGCTCATCAATGATTTCTTTCAGCGATGCCTTCCGCGTACATGCTTGATTATGTCTGTAAGACTGTGTGGGATTCACTGTCACGCTATCTTATTTACTTAGTAATCACCTGAGATATTTGCGCGACGAATTCCAGAAGCCTTCCAACACGTTGTTGCGGTTAAGTTTATATGTGTTGGTTCCAGAATGAATGTTTCATCGCCATTTTGATATAGAACGATTGACACGGTTCCGGAAAATCTTACAACGAAATGGCGTCATGGAAATCTGTTAAATATCTTAAATCGCTCAGCGATAAACACGGAGAGCGTGTACACCCAACTGACCGTAGCAGTATATTTCATGGAGTTGCTTTTTGTGACCATGTTGTTGACCCAGACGCTACTGTGTATACTCCGTTGATGAATCTGGACATATGAATTAAATGATCTTTAACTCTTTTGATTTTTTTCTTCGATTTCTGTGAGCTTAACGCCGATGATTATTGGATTTTCAAAGACTTCAGTAGCGACTATATGTTTCTGCGAAAATTCATAAACGTGGTTACATTGTTATTATATCCAGATCTTAATATGGCCAATTAATCACTGATTGTTATTAAGGAGGTCCTTATCGCGATATCGTTGTTGTACACGTATTTCTTCGTTGCATCGTCATCGGCCGATTCTGCTTCTCTCAAATTAGCAATTATATTTCTGCTCATGCTGAGTTCACTACTCATTGCATCGCCGGCTTCATCAACAAGTTTAAAGATCTCTCATTTGGCCCGTCCGACTGATAATTTTTAGTCTTTGATGTTTTCACCACGATGTTGTCGTTGGCCGCACCTGAAACTGGCAGCATAATATCGACCTATTTGATACTTCTTTTCTTAAGCCGCCCATGCTGATCCTGAAAAATAACAACCTATCCGGATCAATCCCGACTAGGGTCATAATATCAACAAGTTCATCTCGTGTTGCATATGCTGACAAATCAATCAGCTTAGTGTTGACGACCATTAGTTTTCCAAAGAAACTATAGGAGACTTCAAGAAGAATCTGATAGTTTCTGACATGACTCGTAGACGCGGTTACATGACCATCATCTCAGTTCGCAGTGTGGTTAATATATCACTTGCTGTCGTTAACAAGGTCATTATCGCGGTGTTGCTGTCGTCCACGTACTTGTTCGCTGCAGCGTCATCAACTACTTTCGGTTCTCCCAAATCAGCCATTATATTTCCAGTCATGACGAGTAAACCAGTCATATAACCACCGGATATAGGAACATATATACAAAACTCATCACTGATCGCTGCTATTGATGTATTTGAGTTTTTATTCTTCCGTCGCTGGTAAATATTACGATGTTATGATTGGTTACACCTAAAACTCACAGAATAATATCGACCCACATGATATTACTCGACTTCAACCGTTCTTGCTGATCCTGAAAAACAACAACCATCCTGGTCAACCCCTGTGAGACTCGTAAGGTCAACAAGTTCATCTCGCGTCACATACGCGGACAAATCAACGTCACCCGGATACCTACGTGCAGCATATCTTCCGTAAATATCTACCATTATAAAGTATTAACCTGTTTAAAACGACGTTAGACGGCTATGCTGTCTGCTGATATAATCATGCACGACTTTGTGCGGAGGCGATGATGACCTTGACACGGCGTTAAGTACAGCAAATACTTCTGGACCACATGTAGGTGGATCCGTTAATGTCTGTGTTGGTAATGTTGAATACCAGACAGAATCGCTAGAGATTCCGCTAATATATTATATAAATTATTTTGGTGGTGCCAATCCATACGAATCAAACTGAACAACACCACGTGGATCAAAGGCGTATGCAACCCAATGAATATCTGGACCAGGACGGCCATCGAGATTAAGGATACCAGTTTCAAAACGGATTGGTCTTTCCGCTAATTGATCACGCATGAAAAGACCTCTGAAGTTTTGATTTTTAATTGCCGAGCAGCATCATGTAAATCAAAATTGGACATGGGGTGTTTTAGCGAAACGTTTCAGGCAGCCTCAGACGTTGACCGTACTTCGTTCCTGATAATCATAGACCCCATGCCTGTTTGTGATTTTTTAGACTGTGTCCTGTTGCATTCCTTAGTGCCATGCCGGCAGCTGTTCGAACGGCACCGAGTGCAACTGCTGGAGCTTCAACGGCAATAAGTGTTGATCTCGCTACTAGAAGTGGCAAGATACCACCGGTCTTTTCTGTATCGCTAATAGCATTCGCAGAAAGATCAAGGCGCACGCCAGCTTTTTGGTTTCTTAGCGTCATTGTAGTGCTTGAGCTGACGTTCACTTAGAGATAATTTATTTGGGCTTTGCAACACCGTTGGTTTAGAGATAATTTTCTCAAGAATTCTTCTTTGATGCCGATAACAGCTTCTTAATCTGACCGGGTGTCAGAGTAATATTGACGTGATGGTATGACATTATAACATCATGAATGATCTAATTAAATGTTTTCCACTGGTGCATCAATGACTCTCATTCGTCTACCAACGCATTAAAGCAAAATTGTTTTGTCTGACAGTATAACAACGCTTGCTCTGTAACCACCAGGTCCAGCCGGTATATCATTACAGTAGCTGGCAAGTGTATATCAATGACCAATTGTCTGAACAAATCTAGATGTACCAGTGAGAAATAATAGATTGGATACATCGTTGCGAAATTAGGCTGAGATATCTGCAAATCAGAATTAACATTCTGATCAAGCCCGATGAAACTCATCAGATTATGATAAGCCTGTGCTACGTTTTTGTTGATCGAAAGTCAATATGATGTCTTCAGATGGTTCCTGATGTCCGTTTATTCTTAATGAAATCGTAGACACTGCTAATCTGTCAAATACCATTGGGTTTCTCTCTTGATTTTCCAATCTTGTGGTATCTTAAAACGCAACAAATATATATGTCGTAGTGCTAAAATTACCTGTTGAGATATTATTTGCCATGCAAATGAATTTGTTGTGCTTGTAACAGAGTCTGTAGTCATTGTCAGCCATGACAACATTGACTCACCACAACTATCCACGAACGATAACAACCGCGCTTCTTCTGCTACTGATGGAGTCGTTGTTGGCATCCACATCGCAAGCTTTATTAATATTAGTTTACCTGCTGCTGCAGTATTATCTAGCCAAATTGCATCATTGCCAGTGGCGTTTCTAACTAACTCAACCGTATGTTTTGCGCCGGAGAAAACTTGTCTAACATGTCTGCAGAATTCGAAGATATGTGACAGTGGTATCACACAGCTGAATCTTCCTTGACCATCAATTTGAGATAGTCGTGCTGCAAATCCCAATTTGAATTCTGGTTCGTCTTAGTATATACTACAAAAACTTCAAAAGGTTTAAAACACAGCTGCTCGGTTCATCGTTGGAGTACGAAGAACTGAGCACATCTACCCCCAGCTCTGTAATATTCAATAGCTACCCGTTATATCCAGAATCAAACAATTACATATGTTCACAATGCTACATTTCGTTGACTCGCCCCACTTTCTAAAATAATTGATATTATTTTATTTAAAAAATTATAACCATTTTTACTCGATGTGTGTTGCTCTTATCACTTTTCACGAAGAGAAAAGTACCATAGGTTCAATATTGCAAAATAATGAACTTACTACGGATGAATTTGTGTTCCACATATTCTAAATTACATTTCTTTCCAATTATATCAACATTCATATATTGCGACCTGAAGAGATATAAGTCTGCATTTGCTTATAATCCATTGGAATACTACTGGCTGTTATATTGCTGTCAGTTTGAGTTAGATTAACTCGACTGTGAAAAGCATGTCGTTCATGGCTTATGTACACGCATGCAAAGTGAGATATCGTCCATGGCTGATGTACACGCATGCAAAATGAGATATCGTTTACGACTGATATACACGCATGCAAAGTGAGATATCGTCCATGGCCGATGTACACGCATGCAAAGTGAGATAGTAATATTTTGCCTCATGTTGCGCTTAAAGGTAGAACATCTCCAATTAAATGATCAATAGCGTCAGCGTCAAGGCAAAGTACTAATTCTTTTACATTTATTTTCTTTTTTCCTTTCGCACATTTTTAAAACATTTTTTTTTTCTGTTTTGTTTCGTCAGTACGAGGTAGGACCCTATATATGTTTGTAACGAAAAGAAAAGCAAAAAATAATAAAACTGTAAAAATAAGCTAGTTATTTGTTACCGTCTACGTTAAAGTAGACGAGTAAAATATGTTCAGAATTCTTTATCTATTAAATATATTTACGCTTTGAAACTTTCAGTATTATGTCATCTAGTAGAACAAAACAACACAAGCCTGTAAATAAGCTATTACAACATTGTGTGAACTTTTATCGTAAATATTCATTATGTAGTCAAAACATTATTTTTATATAGAATTTCCAATGAAATCTAAATTGTGATTTATTTTGTATTTTTAGATAAATTAATTTCCAAGGTTACTCATAAGTTTAAATTTGTATACATCTGATACTTGCGTGCACTCTACATTCAAGATTGTAATGAAATGTCCAGGCTTTAACGTTTTCAAAAGCTCTTGACTGAATCAGTTCAATGTCCCAAGGTCAGTGTTGAAGAGAAGGTTCACAAGGAAAGACGGACAACTCGGGAAATAATTGACACTGATATTCACTTTGTTCAGATATCTAGGAAACAGTTCTAGGTGAATCATTCAATCAAATATATGTATTTATCATGTACAAAATTGTTCAAATTTCAGCACCATTTGCATACACGTCTTTAAAATTTATTAAACAACGTTTTCACAGACAAGTTTGGAAGAATTCATAGTTTATATATGGCGGCGTTGAACTGTTCCATGCTGTTGATGTGTTGTATTTGTCTTTAAATTCGAGGCAACTAATGATAACATTTATTTTATATCTAAAAGAAAATTTAGATTTTAATACACACACGATATATGTAATAGATAAAGATGAATAGGTACTCACACAATTAGGGGAGCATGGATTAAAACTTTTAGCAAATGTTATAAAATTGTGTTACATGGAGACCATTTATGACAAATCATATGAAAGGCCTGCAAATATAACCACTACGGATTTCGGATGTCAAACAATTAAACAACCTTTACATAATTTGAGCCTATATGCATAAAATTATATAAACTGTTATCTAATTAATTTACATAAATACTTAATCAGAGGCATTCTAGCACCACATGTTCAAGTACATAAAAGGGTGCCATGTTTTGCGAAGGTTAATTCTGGCAGGTTCTCTGGTCTAAGGCACTAAGATTAAACTGATCTGCATGAGAACGCCAATGATTGTTATGCATGAGAACTCCAGTGATTGATATGGATGAGAACGCCAGTGATAGATATGGATGAGAACGCCAAAGACTGATCTGTATCAGAACGCCAGTGGTTGATATGCATGATAACGCCGGTGATTAATATGGATGAGAACGCCAGTGATTGATATGGATGAGAACGCCAAAGGCTGGTCTGTATGAGAACGTCAATGGTTGATATGTATGAGAACGCCAGTGGTTGATATGCATGAGAACGCCAAAAGCTGGTAGGCATGAGAATGCCAATGATTGTTATGCATGAGAACGCCAGTGGTTGATATGGATGAGAACGCCAAATGATGATATGCATGAGAACGCCAATGATTGTTATGCATGAGAACGCCAAAGGCTGATCTGTATGAGAACGCCAGTGATTGATATGGATGAGAACGCCAAAGGCTGATATGCATGAGAACGCCAAAGGCATATATGCATTAGACGCCAATGACAGATCTGCAAGAGAAACCCAAACGCTGATCTGCATGAGAACTCCAAAGACTGATATGCATAAGAACGCCAAAGACAACTATGCATGATACGTAAAATGCCGATCTGCATGAGAACGCCAAAGGCAATTATGCATGAGACGCCAAATACTAATATACATGAGAACGCTAGAGACTAATATACATGAGAACGTTAGAGACTGATATGCATGAGAACGCCAGACACTGATATGCATGAGAAGGTCAGAGACTGATATGCATGAGAACGGTAGAGACTGATATGCATGAGAATGTCAAAGCCTAATATGCATGAGAACGCCAGAGATTGATATGCATGAGAACGCCAAATACTAATATACATCAGAACGCTTGAGACTGATGTGCATGAGAACGCTAGAGACTGATATGCATGAGAATGTCAAAGCCTGATATGCATGAGAACGCCAGAGACTGATATGCACGAGGACGCCAAAGACTGATATGTATGTGAACATTAAAGGTTTAAAGAATGTTGTTTGTTGAGAAATTGCTTGCATATACATTCACAGCTCTATGAAACCACTGAAATCCTAGGACATTATAGCAACGTTCTATAGAATCGTTGATATCTGATGCATTATAGCAAAGTTCTATGGAATCATTGACATCCTAACACATTATAGAAAAGTTATATGGAATCACTAAAATCCTAAGATATTATAGCAAAGTTCTATGGAATCCTTGAAAACCTAAGACATTATAGCAAACAGTAAATGTTGATACTTTTAAGACTCACTGTCTCGAAAAGTATTAAAGCGTAAGGTCCTGATTTTAGCTAAATATTATATCGTGCACAGTTCCATCATTCATTGTGAACTTTTGTGATTTAATGTGGGTTTTATTTGGTGTGAAATGCAGCATATAGTTACGCTAGAAATAATATTGTGGAACTTTATATATACAATATCATACATTTTGCTGTAAGACCATATTGAAAACTGGATGAAAACTAATACTTACATTACACTGCGTAATTATCATTATTATTATTATTATTATAAAAATAAATATGTATGTATGGATGGATGGATGGATTAGGTCGTGGGTTCGATCCCCGGCCGAGTTGTACTAAAGACTTATAAAAATAGTACTAACTCAGCATGGCGCTCAGCATTAAGAGGTTAGTGTTAGGATTGGTCGGCCTGGTGTCAGGATAATGTGAATGGTTGGGACATCATTCTACGTGTCTGCGGCATGATGCCCCAGTGCTAGACATCACTATGAACTGCCACACTGCTGACATCGTAGCGATGTGACTGAAACATTGTTAAAGCTACGTTAAAAATCCAAATCACACACACACTCAAATATGACGAGCGATAACTCTGATCGCCCCATATTCATTCAACCCCACTGATGATTTCCCAGTAAATATAACAGTCAATATCCCAAAGTATGGGTGTGTCATGAATATACATAAGAATTAATGTGTCATGAATATTCATGTCGATAAGGTTAAACCGTTATATATAGAAAGGACTGGTCTTATATATGAGTCAATATAACGATGGAGAAGGCGGGTGCGTTCGTCCGTTTGCATTTCACATTGAGTCTACTGAGGGTATTCCTACTCATCATTGAGACAGGTAGGAGGGGGGGGGGGGCATTCGTGAGAAAATTATTTATTTACATAACAAATATCTACCGCATATTGGTTTTATGTCAACCAATAGCTTAAGTGTTCCCGAATGCTATATGATATACAATTAAAAATTCGGAAAGTAAATGAGATTTTCAGAGTATAATTATATTGCGATAGTAATCTAGTCGTGTAACACAAAACATTCCGGACATACATTTCTCACCACTCTGCTAACAAAACATTTGAAAACCAATGTATTTGAAGAATTCATAAATTCATTCTTGGCCATTATTGTAACTTTCCCTCATATTTTCATATTATCATATTATCATATTTAACCAAGTATGTATGCATGCATGTATGTATGTATGTATGTATGTATGTATGTATGTATGTATGTGTGCATGTATGTAAGTATGCAGAGTGTCACGCCACTAATAATTAAATCGGCCCATCGTTCTTATCGTAAATAATCATCACGTGCGCAAGGTCACCAAATGAATTACAATATAAATAGTTCATGTATCGATTGTAATCGTTGGGGGATATCAGTAGGGAGACCTCGTGTGCAGGTTGCAACCGGCCAGAACTGGCAAGTAAACATCATAGGTTGGTACTGTGATTGGTTAGTAAGTAAGTGACGTCATTTGTACAACAGTGTCATGATTCTCATAATGACTAGTTTGTAAAGTCTTCATTGAACTGTCGTGATTAGTTGATAGTTAAGCATATACGAGGCGCATAAGAGAGAAAAAAAATACGAAGATTTTGTACTTTTTTAAGACTGCGGTAATGGTGCCTCTCCTTCACAAACAAACTTTCATAAATAACATTCATTTACATTATTAATTCTAGTTGAAAATGGAAAACTCTTGTGTGTTTGTAGAGGAAAGCAGAATACGTGAATGAATCGAAATCTCTAAAGCACTTTTATTATTCAATTCGAACATCTCGAGAAACAAAAGGAAAGAACCGAGTCCGTGAAGGGGTTGGTGGAATGTTAGAAGGAGTTAGGCTCGAGAACATTTACATCATTTAGCCTCGTATTTATTTGCATTAAAAGTAATCGATTAAAGACTCAAAGGGCTGCTTTAGATGAGAGAAATTTATAAATGTAGATCCTGAGAGGATACGAGACATTATTTGAATATTCTAACTCCACATTCCGAGCTTGACAAGCCGAGTAACAGAGTAACAAATACGCTACGTACTTGCAAAATTATCTCCATCTATGATACATGTTTCCTGTGTGTGTTCTCTCTCTCTCTCTCTCTCTCTCTCTCTCTCTCTCTCTCTCTCTCGTTACTTCCACAAACTCTGGATAAACTGAAATAAAAATATAGATGGCACCAGACAGCAAGCTACGTGTTGTTCAATGATGTCCTTCAGTTAAACAGTTTTCATACTATGTGAATTCTATGCTTTGGTGACACGTGAACGAGAGTGGTGACACGTGAACGAGAGTAATCATGAAGACTACAGATGTTTTCAAATGTGTTGATGCTGCAAGAAATATTTATATGTCGGTTCGTCAGTCCGTCTGTTAAAATTTTAAATATTGTTCATACTCACACACCAAAAAAAATAGACATGGAATCTTTTTTTTAAAGGAATGAAATGTTATTATAGATTATACAAAACTGCCATTCTAATTTCTTCTGCACATTATCACATAGTCGGTACACTTTACCGTTTGCAGTTTAATATTTTTGATATTATGACATGTTAACATATCACTTTATATGAGTCTGATAAATTCAAATAAGTTAATGAGATTCTTGCGCAGTATTTACTTTACTGATTGGCTGCAATCGTGGGGAAATTTCCTTACACCGCCTTCTGGAACTTTTTGCTTTTACTATTACTGTCAAAATTTTCCCGGCCATTTTTTGAATGTATTGCCCAAAGAGAATTGAGGTAACGTCTAAGTATGGCTAATTTACCCCAAAAGGGACTTGTGACGGAATGTGACGCCATGTATAGCCTATTATGCGTTGAAAAATGGTATTAAACCCCAAACAACAAAAATTACAACTAACGGTACTGATAAATCGATAGCAGTCGTGGGGGGGGGGGTACATGTAAATGGTCTACCCTGTACAAAAAAAAATGGTTTACATGTTAACATATAGGACTAAATAAACTCAGCTCTGTTCACGAAATAATGTGGACATAAACCTGTCTCCCAAATGACAAAAAGTTATCCACCCAACCACAACATTTTAACGAGGTAAAATGGCTCAAACGATCTATATAATGTTTCTTATTATGTGATGCGATTCCGACTCTAAATATTATTTCTCTGTGTCTGCTGTGGTCTGTTCTTCCAAATCAAATCATGCACATTTCTGGTCACAAAAACTCCAAGCAATTAATTTCCACACCCAAATGAATGCAAATCAGCACAAATATCCTCAATTCTGAGCAAAACTCCTACATCCAGCAGTTTCTCCATCATGTAATACTCCCTTCAACGAAATATCTAACAGCTCCAATGTTATTTTTCTGCTAGATCCAATACTGCATCTGCGGCGAATGTTTTGCAGAATAAATACACTTTTCGGTGGAAACGTTCTGAACAACAAAACATACAAATTCGTTTATATGGCTGTCGTGTTTCCACTAACCCAGCAGACCTATTCAAATGAACTATGTAACAAAACCTAAGAATTTCCTGGGGCGGTCCAGTTTCGAAAAATTATCCAGTTCATGACACATGGTCTATTGATTAGAAGGGCTTGCTCTTGTAATTTTTATTTTTTAAAACGATACTTCTACATGTTGTTTGTTATAAAAATGTTCAATGCTTCTATGACTCTCGTCTGGGATTATGTTTTTACATGCAAGAATTGAAAGGTGCAGAATTCGAGTCAGAATGAAGTGCCGAAAATTATATTCTTCCTTCTCTTTCTTTCCACTCTAAATAAAAACTGTGATAACAGAACCTCAAATGGGCAATGGTTAAATATTAAATTTATGAAACGCATTGAATAAAGTCCATTTATTTTTGCCCGCCAAAGTTTGCAAAAGCTGGACATTATTAAACTCGTTTCATAAATTCAGTATTAAATGATTGCCCATTTTAAAACCGTTAATAATAATAATAATAATAATAATAATAATAACAATAACTTTATTTTATACAGCAGTTCACTGACAAATACATTGCAAATAAAACACAGAGGTATAACATTTTAGTGCTATTTGTTCCAGAATTTATTAAAGAGTGAATAACGAATATATGACACAAACGTACAATTATATAAGTATGTTCTTCATTCTCATACCACTCCTATGCTGTCGACATTACTCTGAATAAACATGGCCGCATAGATCCTCTCATACCCCATTCGAAAAAGAAACTTTTTGTTGCACACGTCCAATCTCATTATTTTATCAACTGAAAAAATGATGTTCACATTGATGCGCATTTAAAATTTATGAGAATGATTTAAATAACAATTCCGTTTTATTTCTCCTGAGCATTATCTGCGTGACCTTGAGGTAGTGTTCAGCTATAAGCAGAGAGAACGATTGAACCTTTGTATATCGCCATTATCTTATGAGATTGTATTTGAACAAATAATATAACCTAATTTTATACGCTCGTTCATTTACAAAGAAAGTCTATCTCCACTAAGTTGCGCCTCGTGAATAGACGTAATCACTACCTTCGTGGCTAAACCTCTCACCCCCAAACTTCCCCCAAAACATATACATAAAGTCATTTTAGTAATATACTTATGATCCTTCTCGAATGCGAAGCGGTCACGTAATTTTAGAATGTTTTCTTCCAATTTAAATTGAATATCGACGTTTCATTTATTAGATATACGGAAATATTTCATTCGTGAAGTGGAAACTCTTTGTAGCGTCACTTTAATCAATAAATCAATAAATGAAACGAGTTACGTTTTGTGCATTTTTATTTCCTTGGGGTTTTTACTTTTTAAAATGAAGGGATACAAACTGGGGGTGGGGTGGGGGTGGGGGTAAGCGGAAACTATAGGATTCACGGTACTAATGACAATGAAAAATGGGAACCAGTCTCGAATGGGTGAAGATTAAATAGAGTATATATAGGTTTTGACAGGCCAGGACTGGTTGATAATGAAAGAAAGATTTTACAACAAAATAATTTTGTGAGAGTTTATCCTAGATGTAACTAAAGAAAAAACCTATATACACTGGTGTTTTTGATAGATTTTCAGTCTCTTTACAGACTTGAGATTGAATGACTTATTGCTGGAATCAGCACCTAACTCTTTGGTACCATATGGAAAGCACATGTTTCAAACTCATGTTGATCTAGAAAATGCCATGGGTTATCTGGTTTTCTCGACGCAGAAACTGTCATCAATGATGCGTCTATACTGATAAATATGTTTAATCATGAGCACTCATAATTTTGTTTGTATTTTTGAATTTTTGATATCACGGTATTTGCATATTTACTATGGGAACTGAATTAGTACAGTGATTCCTATAATACACGTTACACTGTCTCCTGTCCATTATGATTTACAGGTGGCTGACGCAGGCCTAACGTTAAAAAAGTAATAACCTAAAGGAAAAAATCAAAATGAGTGACAAAATTACCTCAGATTACCCCCATGACCCGTTCTGGCATAGGACCCCATCTATCATGCTGTAAAAGATAGAGGGTAAGTAAGTTCCAAACACTTCGTTCCACGCCGGACCCTCCATATCCTTGAGGACACACGGCCATAATATACGG
Organism: Sinohyriopsis cumingii; assembly: GCA_028554795.2. NCBI lineage: Eukaryota > Metazoa > Mollusca > Bivalvia > Unionida > Unionidae > Sinohyriopsis > Sinohyriopsis cumingii. Next base: position 82,214,627 of record CM068838.1, read on the forward strand.
GTTGATTTACTGTTGAAATATTGTTTTATTAGCTAAGCTATCATTGACTTTTCTGTGTTGCACAAAAATGAAGTTACCGGCTCCGAAACTTACGAATTGCCTGACGGGATAAAGATACACTCGCCTGTCGGTACTTACTGAGAGACACAGTGCTTACGGTACAGTCCTGCATTAGTATGAGAACAGTGGTAGATGCAAAAGTAAGTTTCTACTTACCATTCACTGGCATCATTCGTAATTTGTTGTGCTTCTAAAGACGGAAATACCAGCAGGAGATCGAGGGTCAGGTATGGAACAAAGTGTTTGGAAGTTACTTACTTTGTCTCTTATAGTAGATAGGGTCCGATGTCAGAACAGGTCATCAGTGTAATCTGATGTATGATTTTTTTGCTTTCCTTCAGGTTATGTATTGTTTTCAACATTAAACTCGCGTCAGCCACCTGTGTAGCGAATCATACCACGTCTCCAGTCTTCGAAGGTATTTACCTAGTATAATAACAAACTAATTAGGAATTATTGAATCCCGTTATACCCAGGGACGTCATCTCAACTTTTTTCGGGGGGAGAGGGGAGGCAAAACTTGAGGGTTGGGGGGCAAAGCTTGACGTTTTGTTAATTTTCGTATGCAGGCTACAGCAATTTTACAGCACATGCAAATTAGACCCCACCCCACCCCCACAAATGACGACCCTGGTTATACTTTACACAATTCAAATCAAGTTTTTTTCCATCCTGGCAAAGTTTTATAATTTGGATAAAACAAAGTCGTCAACGTAAACGGCGAGTGCGATTGTTACAGAAATGCTATTTTTATTAGATGGAGCAGCCGAACGTACATCGTAAGGCGCATGGTTATGACGCGGATGCTAGCGCTGATAAAACAATAAGTCGTTACAACTTTACTGTGTATACTACGTGCAAGGTACTAACCACAATAACCAGTACAATCAAACTAAAGGGAACGAAACACAGTGATAAAGAGGAGCATGAAGTCTTGAAGAGGAGACAGTTCCTTCATATGAATGTATTGAAGAGTTTGACGTTAAACTTTTCTAAATTAATTATTTTTTTAATGTTACAAAGAAAAGGATAACTTATTTGTTTATTTCAGATCCTGGATCAGGATTTTTGTTAGGTGATGCTGCATCACTGAGCAGGTGTCCCGTGACTGTGTTGCGAACACAATTCCTCAAAGTCTACAGGTATCACACCACTTTTATATTATGTAGGCTCGTTTTAGTTCCTGTCATGCTTTTACGGTGTTGATGTTGACGCTGATGATAATGGTGATGACAACTACGAAGACAAAAACGATAACGATGACGATGATAAAAAGGACGATGATTGTGAATTAGTGCAAGTAGTAGTATTAGTGTTGGCAGTGGTGTTAGTCCTTCAGGTTATGTATTCACTGAAGTAGAATGCACATTTCTTTCCTTAAAGGTGTATGACAACACACAAACACACACACACACACCACTGAGTTTGGACTTTTCTGTTTCATATGGAGCCGTAAAAATATGTCATAAGACACTTCTGAGAAACATTTCCCAAAAGTGAAATTAGATCATAGAAGATAATGCAGCAAAACTTCACATATCACGCTAAATTCACTATTATTACATGTTTGAATAAGCATCTACATTATATTAAACTCAGGGAGAAATGTTTCGAGTTCGTCATAGATCATGAAACGTACTGGGATAATGCAGACAAGGACTGTCGGTTACGGGGCGGACACCTGGCAACAATAACGGATAAGGAAACTCAGGCCTTCATCATGGAGACACTGCGGTCGATCGGGTTCAACAAACATGGAATATGGATTGGGCTAAACGACCGGGAACACGAACAACATTGGGTGTGGGCGACAGGTATATTAAATGTCTTATACAATAGATACCAAATATATTTCATATATTTTTCTTTTTCTTTTTTTTTTCTACGTTAGACGTAATAAAACCCAATGACGGCGACCCCAAATTTGACGTGTACTCTTGATTTTTATTCTTCTGTAATGCATTGTAACATAAACGCATGGAAAGAATGCAGACATGTATTGTGGGCGAAAGAGCACGTGACACATTTAAGTACTGTTCCACTTTAACGGAACGAAATGTGTTTCATGCCTTAGCGATTGATAGTGTGTGTGTGTGTGTGTGTGTGCGATTAGGATTTTTAACGTAGCTTTAACAATTTTTCATTCATGTCGCTACGATGTCTGCAGTGTGGGAGTTTATAGTGATTTCTAGCACTGGGGCATCATACCGCAGACACGTAGCATGATGTCCCAACCAATCACATTATCCTGACACCAGACCTACCAGTCCTAACATTAACCTCTTAATGCTAAGCGCCAAGCGAGTCAGCTGTTAGTACCATTTTTGTAAGTCGTTCGTATGACTCGACCGGGGTTCGAACCCACGACCTCCCACTTCCTAGGCGGACGCTCTAACCGCTAGGCCACCGGAGTCCGATTTGTAATATGAAATCGTCATCCTTTTTGTTTACAGACTCCTGACATTTTACATTGAATTCTCTTCAGTTATCTTGTTATTTCAACGCCAAGTTTTCGATTTTTTTAAAAGGAGAGAGCCTAGGTAGCTATAGAAACTGGGGTGCGCAACAGAGCAATGGCATAACTCATCTGACAGATGACTGTGTGCATTTGAGGTATATCGATGGCGGGCAATGGCACGATTCGCCATGCCATTTGGGGACCTACCATTATACATACATATGCCAGTACCGTAAGTACATTGCTGGTCTTAATTTTACAACACTGCTAGAAGTTAGCTGGATAAGGAAAAGTGGCACACAATATAGTTGAAAAGAAAATGTTACGTGAAACTGTAATACCAGAATTTTCAATTGTTAAATGAAACCGAGACGAGTCCATTGTTTGTCTCCTATTTTTTTATTTAAAAATGAAAGAAAAACTTAGAATATTTCAAATCTGAAAGAATCAATAAAGTACTAATTAGGAAATAAGGAAATATAAAACTTGAGCATTATAACATTTATTGTTTGCTGGTATACTACTCGCTTCTTACATTTTCAAGCAAAATTTCAATTTAAAAAGCTGGACTACAACTATTTAAAAACTTTGTCAACTAATTTGAAGACAAAGAAAGATTACTCATATTGGCACTTTGCCTTCCCCAAAGTATATTAATTTAAAACGGCTTAATTCTAGGCATTATTATAATGTTTGGTTTCATTTCGAATGTTCCTTATTCAGGTTTTTGAAAAGGATTGTGTCTATATAGACAATGCAGAATTAAATAATTTTATGTGAAATTTATTTAAAATCAACCGAAAGGCATACTCCCGAGATTGTTTAAGTAACACGTGTTTTGAATATAATATATATATATATATATATATATATATATATATATATATATATATATATATATATATATATATATATATATATATATATATATATATATATTCAAAGAAATGATACCTACAACTGCATCAAAAACGAGTGTTGGAACAAGCCCATTGTCTACTGTAACCAAATCTACTGCTGCTATAATGACTTCATCGACAACCAGCCCAACGACCGCATCAACGAAAACTACTTCCCAAACAATGAAAATGACACCGACAGCTACTGACACGCCAACACCTATCTCAACAGCTTCGTCTACAACAATCACTTCAACCACTATGTCATCAACAACAATTAGACCGACAAATATATCTAAGGTGACGGCTATCCCAATAAGCACAACCACAACTGCGACAATAGCAACGACCCCAACAGCTTCTTCATCACCAATAACTACCTTAACCACCTCTTCCACAACAATTCCAACAGAAACAACAAAACCAACAACCATAGCCGCCTCCTTAGACCAAACAACTACTCAAGCAACAACAGAAGTGGTGGATCCAAAGATGATATCCTCTGCTTCGACATCTCAGCCTGCGACAATAACAACAACCGTGCCAACGACTACGACAGCAACATTATCGGCAACCACATTTTTGATAATGACAACTCCTACCCCACCAGACACATCAACACTAACATCAACAACTGAGGAAAGGAAGACTCCAGAGCCATTCAAAAGTGAGTAAAAAGACTTTATTAAAAGTTACGTGGCCAAAACTAGAAATGTGTCCATGCCTATGCCGATAGGATGTAAATAAAGAGTAAAGTTGAAAGTCAAATAGGGGCCATAATTCGATAACATTTTGCCTGATAACATTACAGGTCAAATGGTCATTCAGTCTAGACGTTTATTCTGTAAAGTCTCATTTCAGCTTTACTCTCCGTCTGTTAAAATCATCAAATGTTTTTAAGTGGAAGTCGAAGTGCAAACTTCTAAGTCAGACGGGGACATAACTCTGTAAAATATACAAGTCATTGGTAAAAATCGAACGTGACTTAGGGTTTTCCATGTAAAGCCTCATACTAAACTTTATTTAAATCCACGAAGTCCTTTAAAAGTTCTTGAGCAGAAACATGATTGATTGAAAGGCCAAGTCCTAAGTCAAACAGGGGCCATAATGCTGATAAATGTTGCCCGAAAACGATACCAAGTTACCTTATTTTTTTATTTTTAATGGAAAACCTTATACGAAATTTAATTTCAATCTATGAAGACCTTCAAAAGACTTTAAGCCGAAACAAAATGGAAGAGAAAATGCTAAATTAAACAGTAGCTATGACTGCTGTCAATTTTGTCAGAGGACGGTGAATATCAAACCGGATCTTGGTTTACATTATCTAAAGTCTCGAATTTAATCCACTAAGCGCTTCAAAAGTTATTGAGTACAAAGGAAGTTTATGGCGAACGGGACATGGCGGGAGAGGGACAGGGAGATTGGCAACTTCATATGCTTCCTCCTTAAATAGTGCGGGGGAGCGGAGTTGCAGCAAAGATAAGGAAATGTCATGATCAACGCATGCTTTAACGTGAAATTCAATTTTATGTATTTTCAATTGATTTATAAACAACAAAAATACATGTAATCAAGTTACCTAGCACAAGGGATGTGTATATCATAAATATGAAAAACAGACCTCGTTCTACACAAGAGTTTACTTATAGCTGAGAAAAGTAAATTATACATATTATGCTCTAAAACAGTTACAAAATAAATGTAGTTTGATGGTCCATACTGTGACAGTAAGGGAAGAAGAAATGTATTTCAAGGTCCATACTGTGACAGTAAGGGAAAAACAAATGTATTTCAAGGTCCATACTGTGACAGTAAGTGAAACACAAATGTATTTCAAGGTCCATACTGTGACAGTAAGGGAAACACAAATGTATTTCAAGGTCCATACTGTGACAGTAAGGGAAAAACAAATGTATTTCAAGGTCCATACTGTGACAGTAAGGGAAAAACAAATGTATTTCAAGGTCCATACTGTGACAGTAAGGGAAAAACAAATGTATTTCAATGTCTATACTGTGACAGTAAGGGAAACACAAATGTATTTCAAGGTCCATACTGTGACAGTAAGGGAAACACAAATGTATTAGAAGGTCCATACTGTGACAGTAAGGGAAAAACAAATGTATTTCCATGTCAATACTGTGACAGTAAAGAAAAAAAAATGCATTTCAATGTCCATACTGTTATTGAAAAGAGGGAAAAAATGTATTTTCATGGCCCATTCTGTCAACTAAAAGAGAAAATATATGCAACAGAGATCGTAAATGACATGCATATTGATCAAGATACATTGTGAAACATTGTTTGAACAGAAGTAATTCTTTCTTTTTCCAAAATGATAAGAATAAAAAGTTATATTAGAATTTAAAAAATGAAGAGCGTTAAAGTTGCAGTTCCCTAAAGATTTAAAAGTGAAAACACTGTCCATTGCTGCTTAAAGGCTGAAAAATATTGTTACTTCATTTTCTTCCATTTTCAGGCCTCCCGCCATGTGCACCGCTGATCTGTGGTTTGGACTGTGGTATTTTGGGATTCGTATACGCCAATGACGGTTGTCCCATATGCGCATGCGCTACATAACAAATTAAGCGTACAGATCTCGAATACGCACTACCCAGCAGTTTCCTTGATGGAAATTGTCGATAATTTGCGAAGCACGATGATCAACATCATTCAGCAATATCATGCTAAGATTATTCATGAGGACTTGTGACGTCAAAGACAAAGACGTTCCAAAGTTAGACGACGTTTGAAAATTACCGGAAGACGAGTGCATAACAAAATGCTGGCGACTTTATACCTCAGAGATTCCACATTGATTCGAATCAATTAACCAATCAATCAATCAATCAATCAATCAATCAATTATATTTTAATTACTTTTCCCAACGCCCAACGGCCGTTGTGGACGAAGTATATTGGGATTGATATCCAAATTATTTTGTAATCTACAGAAACGGAAATTTTGTCACATTTTTGGAAATTGTGTCACTTCTTGGATAAATTTGTCACATTTTTCTTGACATTGTATAACGATTATAGTTGACTTAAGTACGAAATTTTTCATGCAGAAGCTATTTATTAATGATATTTTTTATAATGCAATCTTTCTATGGCATTAATTTATAGTCACTACGTTCTTTTAAATACTGTAATAAATTTGGAGCATGCACATTTGGTTATAGCACCCCGTTTTAAGGAATTCTTAGATTTTTGTGATTACTTGCCTGATTATTGGAATTCAGTGCAATAGAAATATTCATTTGCCCAAAATAATTAGCCAGTTACTGTGAACAAACATCACAGGGTAAAGTGTTAGTGAGTTTCCATTATGTCAGGGTTTACTAGTAGTGAATTCAGGTCAAAACTGAATGAGTGTCCCTGGAATAACGAAGTCCCTACTAAAATCTAGTGGTGTACATTGGTGGTGTGACTGCAGTGGCAGTATTTATGGTTGGAAACCGATAAATTACACAATGGAATCAATAAGAAGGGACTTGGCAGATACCGTTTATGTCACCATGGTGGCAAATGTGATGCATATGTACTGGCGAAATGTGCCTGGAAACCATAGTTTTACTGACCTAAAGTGGCGTAGTTAAAATAGTTCCAGGTGTTAAGGGACAGTCGTATAGTTTCTACGGCGTGAACTGCTGACGGTACGGAAACCTAACGAAGAGAAACCATGCAGATGTGCGGCTGATAGATATTTGACAGGTTGTAAAATATGTGGTCTTGCACTGATTAGAGTAAAATTTATGTATAGAACGGGCACGTGGGGCTTTCTAATTTACAACTGAAGTTGTATGGAAGTCTTTGGAAATTTGGGGCAAACTTGCGACTTTTAGCGGGAATCGCGCCGGGGTTTGACACCGCTCGGTCAAGTAAAGACCCCTGGCTTGTAACAATACTATATTATAGCAGAAGTCAAACAGGTCACGTATGTGCATTTACTCATCTTAATTGAAATATAAATTGCTGTTTTAAAATTTAATACTATTTTTTTTTTACCCTAGAGTATTCAATCGTAATGATTGAATAATCCACGGCTCTCATCAAGAAACTTCCAGGCAGAAATTATTAGTCGGTATGGAGTTTTACAGTGGGGGACAGCAACTATATTGGGCCAAGAAAAAGATGACGTCATAATCTAATCGTAGCATTACAGGGCAGTACGAATTGGTTGATAAACATTCGTAGCTTTCATTGTGACATCACAGAGCGCGACATGCAATCTGGATGGTACTGGATCGTACCTGTAGATTGATCCCGTCCAAAACTGTCCACGTACTGTAACATTGATTTTTCCTTAGGTACTTCTCGAGGCGTGTAATTAATGACCGTCCACAGGAATATGGATGTATGAGGACCCAAATAAATAATTGCTATTTAAAAGTATGTAGAATCAGGTTAAAAAATTTACACTCATTGCTGAAATAATTGATGTTGAACGCATACATAACAACAGAAGATTGTATTATCGCATGTCTATTACTGACCAATGTATCTCATGCTATATTTATTACATAACGGTTGGCTATGCTGTTGTTAAAGAGGACTCAGTGGATCAAAAAGCTTTATTGGTTATCATGTCTTGATGGCATTGTATGAATCGTGACAAACAGCATTTCATGTGAATGGAAAGTAACACGATTAAACAAGTGTTCCATCGTAGAACAACGGTAATTATGTTAAAAAGGTATAGCATAAACACTGGAATAGGCATGAATGGAATAAATAAAGAAAGCTTAACAAAACTATCGATAGTGTTTGACAAGCCAAATTTCTTCGAACGTCATGAACATTAAACAAATTTTCTCAAAGATGTCGAATAATGTAATTGTTCTTCTCTTGAAATATGTTAGTAAAACCCTTGCAATAAAATGTCCATCACAGAAGCAGATTAAATTATAATGTTAACTATTTCCTGAATAAATAACGTCTTAAAGTTAATAACGAAATACAGTGGAATCTTCTTGACTATAACTGGCTTTGTCGGTACTGGCAGAATCTCTATATTTCTTACAGAAAATTAAACTCAGAATGACTAGAACTGCATTTCTTGGAACCATCCATCTAAACTCTGGTCCATTCATTTAAAAATCAGCTTCAAACTGTCTGGACAACATACCATGACAGTCTGTCAAGTCTTGGGGCAAATGCCACCCGCTTTGAATCACTTTGAAAATGGTGTAACCGAAACAGGTTATTTGCCGAAATGTACAGCACAGATCAGTCCATTCCATGTAATAGGTTATATCCTTATCAATATCAAGTTCGTAAACAACATCAAAACTGAACTAAGTTGAGAGAATAGATTTTCCGAAAAGCCAGTGTTGGTCAATACCGAACTCTGAAAAAAATGGCCAGGTACCTTGGAGTTCATCATCATCATCATCTTTATTTCCTTCCATGGAAGATTACATGATATAAGAATAAATCATCTGAATACAATCAATAAATATATAAAAAAAAAAAAAAAAAAAAAAAAAAAAAAAAAATTTTCTATATTGGAATACAAATTCTTACACAATATCAATCAACAAAGTGTTCGTCAACTCATAAGTTGCAAGTTTCAGTACCTTATTTACAGAAGATAGCTGCACACTTCATGACAAAGTATGCTGCATACAGGACGAATAGCTTGGAGTTTTCTTTGTCGATTACTCCTGATGGTAACCTTTTACCTAAAAGATATTGTAGTTGCAGCTCATCTTCTGCATTAAATAACGTAATGTGCAGGCTCAGGGGAAATTTATCAGTAAGGAAATCCCAGAAAGAATTTCGAAAGTTCGACATATAAGGACAACTAACACAACAATGAAGTATCAAGTCTGTATAAACATTCCCACATCTAATACACATATCAAGCTGTGTTTGTGGAACAGCAGCCCATAGTTTAGCTACATATGTAAATACCTTAGTGTGTTGTCTAGTTTTAGCCGACTGCCACACTGAGGCAGGTCGTAAGTATTCGTGTATCGAAGAGAATCTATCAAAATCTGCTTGATTAGACATACGAACTCTCCAGAGGCTATTTTCAAGACCAACAATTTTTGACCTTACAATTTCTTTCCAATTATGTTTATCTGGAATTTCAGAATGATGTAAATAATCAGTTAGATACCCGAGCAAGTCAAACTTCTTTGAGGTATAATATAAATTTGAAATTAACCCGCAGCTTGACATGCATCCGCTCAGAATGAAGTGAAATAACGCAACGTTAAACACACGTTTAGTATGTACATTGTTAGGCATCAAACACAATCTGTGTAAAAACATCAATTTTCTTCTATCAATTTCGGACTGCGCTGATGTCCATCCTAGCATTCCCAGGGCAATGTCTGATCTTGTATGTATTGGAAAACCTTGTAAATGTTTGGCAAAATACCTCAGAGTTTTATCCAATAAAGCGAGGTCACTTTTTGAAATGTTACACCATAATTCACTTCCATAAAACACTGAAGGGAAAATTACCTTTTTAATTACATTTGCAGCAACCAAAGGATTTAAACCATTCGGTTTAATGCCAATACCAAACAGACCGTGAAAAGATTTTTTCCCTTTCTTGCATGCATCGAGTATTGCGTCATGCGACGTCAGCTTTGAGTTAATCCGGTGACCCAGGTGTGTTGCCGAATCGGTGACCGGCAAACATGACGGGCCAAGATACCATTTCATATTGATAAAATTCTTGTATTGGGGTCCGAAAATGATAATGTATGACTTTGTAACACTAAGCTCGAATCGCCACTTATTACTGTAGTCGTATGCTATATCTAACAGCTTTTGTAGATTGCTAGGATATATAGCCAAAAGTGAAATATCATCAGCTAGGGTTGGATTTCCCACAGCTAAGGATCCAATCTTTGCTCCAAATCCACTATTTTCTAACTGTAGCAGCAAGTCATTTATAAATATTGTGTACATCAAGGTTGACAAAACACCCCCTTGTCTCACTCCTTGGCCAATTGAGAACCAATCTGAAAATTGCCCATTTACAAGAACTTTACTCTGTAAATTTGTATACATGTTAAAAAATATCAAAAGGGATTTACCCGTAATTCCCAACGTGAATAATTTAAAAAGCAGTCCTTCGTGCCACACGGTATCAAATGCCTTTTTTGTATCAAGAAAAGCAGCAAAAACCCGTGAACCCATGTTTACATTATATTGTACTGATTGCAACAGCACAAAACTCGCTGTTGTGCAGCCTAAACCTTTTTGGTAACCATGTTGTTGTGAACTGGGTATACTAGAATTAGTATCTTTGAGCCAAGTTACCAAACGTTCATGAATAATTTTCTCAAAGGTTTTGTAGATAACAGGCAGTAAAGTAACAGGCCTGTAACTTTCGAGGGAGTTCTTTGATTTTCTGTTACCTTTGTACAGTGGTATTACTAACCCTTTTTTGCAATCTACAGGTATGTAAGATTGATCAATCATCCGAGTAAATAAAATTGTCATACACTCGATGAGGTAGTCGCTACCATAGATCAAATGTTCATTGCAAATTTGATCATGGCCCGATGCTTTTGATTTCTTTAGACCTTTAATGATTTCTCTTACTTCATTTAAACTGATACTGGTCTGTAAGGCCTCGATATGGCTTACTTCGTCCTGTAGACCCCGATTTAATTCTCTCTCTATAAATTCATAAAAGTTTCCGTCAAAACTATGGTTTAAATTCGGCGTGTGAATGTCCTCATAGTATCTAGCAAAGCCATTTGCGATGGAATCATCATCACGGACACAAACTCCATCAGTTGATAGTTCCTGACAAAAATTTGTATTGTTCCCTCTCTTAATGTTGATCATTTTCCAAAAGTGTCTTACATCGCATTCATGTGCTTTTTCAATTTCTTCATACACCTCCCCCATATATTTTTCCACAGCCAGTTTTTGAACGTTTCTAAAGTCTCTCTTCTTATCTTTATATTCTCTGTAAGAATTAAATTGACTACCCCTCGGTCTTCCCTCATTTATCCAAGTATACCTAGCTTGTCTTTGAAGTTTATGTGCTTCTTTGAGTTCATTTGACCAATATGGTTTGGCATGATAATTGAATTTAGACTTTGGAAGCGCGATGTCGCTTGACTGCTGTATTGCATTAACAATGTGCTGGTAAAAGCTATCAACATTGTCCGAAATAGTATCTATATCTAAAGTTTTCAGGCGAAGGTCCAGCTCAGATTGATAGTTTTTCAAGATATCAGCGTTTAATTTATTCCAGGCTATGTTGTTTCTCTTCATAGACTGTCTGAAGTCTCTCCCACAGGTCACTGTACGAAGGGAAGTAAGGATAGGGAGGTGGTCAGATATCGCGTGCTCTTCGTGATCTGAAACAATGTGCACACTTCGTAATCTACCTATGCATTGATCCGACAGTACAAAATGATCAATCATCGTTCTTGCTGGGGTGAACGTATAGCGGGAACCAGTGCATATTATTAAATGTCCAGCACTCACTAGATTATTATATCGCAAGAACTCATGAAATACTCTATCTTTGTAATCTCTGAAAGTGGCTGGTTCAGCTACTGCATTGAAATCACCAGTAAAATACACGTCCCCAGCTGTGAGTACTGATCATAGAGATTTTGAATCAACTCAATTTGCGCTTTGTAACAATCTATGCCATATAATAGGGTCGGCATATATACACAAAAAATATATACATTTTGCATATCAGGAAATTTGAATTCTATGCCAACAACTCTGTCACTATTAACTTCATCTATAAAGTTAGCATATCTCATGAGAGAAGTTTTGCAGAAGATTGCAACTCCTCCTTTACCACATTTTATTAACATACAATTAGAGGAAATATCCTCTGCCTTAGCAGTGCATTTATAATCAGAACGAATAGTATCGCAAAATGGAAGTATGTGCTGTAATAGTTTATGTTCAGTTACGCAAGCTACGTCAACATTATATTTATCCAGCATTGCACTAAAGCTAAGAGCAGAGGACATAATTCCTCTAACATTCCAGGTCAGTATATTAAGATTCATATTAACTTGCAATATAGGCATATTAATACTTATGCATCGTGAAAGCAGGACTAAAATGACAAAGATGACAAAACACATTAACTTACGACAGAACATAATGGCAAATTTATGAACAATTAACTGTCACCCTAGTCACAGAATATCGCATCCTGCACCTTCATTTGCCTCCTGATCGCGATTGCTAAACCTGTCTCGCCAAGATTGATTCCCATACCACCTTCTTACATAAACACCTTTTGGCCATGTTACATCATTTTCAACAGTGTCGCAGTCTGAATTATATACAGTCAGCTTGGCCGATAGACAATTACGTCTACTGTGGATAAACTTTATGGATAACGGATCTATATCGTATTCTTTCAAGAATTTACCGAGGCCTTCAGCAGTAGATTTGACGCCAATGCCACCCACATAAAAGCGCCTTGTTCTACGTCTAACTACACCTTCAAATACAACATTCTCATTTTTGTCGTCAACATCCTCATGTCCAACAATACTCTCTGAACCTATTTCTAAACCTGATTTACCAAATGATCTAGGTCTTTCTACCTGACCCCCAATAACGGTAGGTATCTTGCTAGGAGGGGTTTTCAAGTCTATACCTTTCACATTACTGTTGCTAGTAATCGGATGCCTAGCGTTCTCTATCCTGGTCGAAGTCGAAGTTAACAGTTTATTTTGATTCTGAATGGGTGTGCGCACAACATTTGTCACATCAGGATGAACACTGGCTTTATAAATCTGTGGGATATTTCCATCGAAGGGGGCGATATGTCTTCTAACGAAAGTCTGTGAAATTATATCCGACCTTTTTGAAACCAGAGTTTGCAGAGCACTGACCCCACTCTTTTCCATAGTTGTTTGGGCCGTTACACCGGTTCGTGACTCCACTGCCGTTGTACCTGGTGTAGATTCGTCAGCCTCAACCAACACGGGAGACAAACAGTTGGACACTGCAGTTCTGTTCTGAGATTCACTTGATAGGCGGCAGTGTGTATCGCAACCAGTTTTGTTAGAGTCAATCAAGACGGAAGATGAACAGTTAGACACATGAATCTTGTTCTGAGCAGCAACTGATGGAGAGCTATCACCACATCCATTGGGACTACATGATAGGTTACTTACAGCTGGACTATTCGTGCGAACGACATCCGCATAAGACATGGGTTTACTCAAAGATTTCATCAGCTTAACTCTAAGTTGCTCGGTGATGGTGTGGAGCAAATGCCACCCGCTTTGAATCACTTTGAAAATGGTGTAACCGAAACAGGTTATTTGCCGAAATGTACAGCACAGATCAGTCCATTCCATGTAATAGGTTATATCCTTATCAATATCAAGTTCGTAAACAACATCAAAACTGAACTAAGTTGAGAGAATAGATTTTCCGAAAAGCCAGTGTTGGTCAATACCGAACTCTGAAAAAAATGGCCAGGTACCTTGGAGTTGAACTGTGGAGATTTAAATGTAATTTTCACTGTATATGATACTCAGCACTTAGACATTTAGAGAGGTTAATAGTGAAAATATGTACCATCTTTTAGAAGTGTTACGAGCAGGAAGACGTATCTATTTTTGGTCATCGGTTTATATGCTTTAGCAACCATGGTTATGGTCTTGAGAGGTGCAAGCAATGTGTGATAGTGAGTTAACCCCAGTTATATAGAACCAAGAAGGCAGAGACAAGTGACTAACATATTAGCCATAACTTAGGGACTGAAGCAAGACCTTACTGGAGAATGATATAGTTTTGATAGAGACCCATATACCATTTTTAGAGCTACAATTTACATCTCTTGTTAAAGTACTTCAAGCGTTCGTCCCCTGTATTTTTTAATGCCTGTCCTTTTGGGAAAAAACTCTGATCCATACATGAAACAATGATGACTCATGTTAACAGTATTATACTTAAAACGTCGCGTCTAAGATGTCTGACATACATTGAGCAACGTGTGCAATACCTTAGTATTACGTCTGATCTATTTTGTTTTCAAAGAATGTTAAAAACAGTGAGTGGAATTTCAGATCATGAAAAACTGCCTCATAACAGACAATCTTGGTACAGGTTTGAAGGAAATAGCACAAATGGTAAATGAAATTTAAACTGATTGCAGTCATAATTTAAATTTCAAATTGAATTTCGTAATACTATATTTGCCGACGTGGAAGACGTTGTAGACATTTTCATTGTTTACAATTATTATTCTTGATTATACATGTCCTTACAGTAATCTGCCATATTGTTAAGCACATCTGACAACTATTGGCATCGTACATATCGATACACAATCCATCTTCAGAGATCATAACGGCAGTTCCTTCCAGGTGAGAAACTTTGACACTCTGCCTGAATGGGAAGGTATAAACTGGATTAATGCTAATTTCTCCAGGTGTGTCGACGTGCAAAATAGCGTGGATACATCTTTAAAAGTGTCACCACAGCCATTGATCTCAATATGCTGATGATCAATTCATCTTCACTCCACATCTGTCATTCACTGATTATTCCCAAAAACTATAAACATTTGTCACCTGAGTGAAATCGTTACGAAATTAAGTGCAACATAACGATGGCATGCAACATCTGCATTGCTTTAAGTTGTTCATGAAAAACAGCTTTAAACTGAAATATGTCACTTCTAATATGTATCATGTCATGGAATGATTCAATTTAATTCAATGTGTCGTAGGGTTAGTTTTCAAAGTTTATTATGGTACTTACACGAGACAATGATTTACTTCTACTCACACTTTTTAAAGTAGTTTTCAATGAAATTATTATGCTGACTGATTGAATCCTTTAATATGAAAAGCTTGCCTAAATATCAACTCTTAACCTTTATTGAGAGAGAGAGAGAGAGAATATAAGTGTTCAAAACGATTAATATCAATAAATAAGTCATCCATTCATGATACATGCCCTGTAATAAAATATGTTCATAACGGGCAGTTCTAAACATTATTTTTTTCTAACTCCATTCTTTTTAAAAACTAAAAAAGACATATCTAATTTAAACAATGCAGCAGAATCCTGCAGCTAAAGCCATATCGTCATTATTTATTTTGTAGGAATTTATCATTGAAGTATCATCAAAGATTCAATCAAATACCCTCCCCCCCCCCCATAATAACAACAACAAAATAACCATAACCCCACAACCTGTTAAATTGAATAAGTTTAATTCGGGTACAGATGACTGGCTAAAAGAAAAACTTGCACTTGCAAAACAAATATCCGATCTACATTTTCCATCATTAAAAGGAACATATAAATTCTTAAAATACATAGTAGTGGCAAAGATATTACAGCTATAGACAGAGAGAAAAGTGAAACTAGAGTTCCATTAAAAATCTGTAACTAATATTTTAGCCATCTCTTGCCCAAGAACACGTGTCTAGTAAATCTTCCATGGTCTTTCAGGAAAGGATTGCGTGGTCTGATAGCTTTTACGTCTGAGATAAAGTTCTGTTATTTTCTGTTCTGGATCAATTAGTGTGTTTGATGCACATTTAACCATCGCAAATGTTTATATCTTATGCATCGATACAGCTAGAATCGCTAAATTTAATATCTTTTACATCGATACAGCTAGATAAGCTGAATTTAATATCGTATACATCGATACAGCTAGACAAGCTAAATTTAATATCTTATACATCGATACAGCTAGATAAGCTGAATTTAATATCTTATACATCGATATAGCTAGACAAGCTAAATTTAATATCTAATACATAGATACAACTAGACAAACTAAATTTAATATCTTATACATCCATACAGCTAGATAAGCTGAATTTAATATCGTATACATCGATACAGCTAGACAAGCTAAATTTAATATCTTATACATCGATACAGCTAGATAAGCTGAATTTAATATCTTATACATCGATATAGCTAGACAAGCTAAATTTAATATCTAATACATAGATACAACTAGACAAGCTAATGTGAACATGTACTACGTCAGAGCGGTTCATGAATCAAAGACTCAGCTGATTGAAAAACAAGGCCATGTTGCATGGTTAAATTAATATCCATTCCTGACTGTCAAACATTACGTATTATGTCATTCTTATTTTTTTATCAGGACAGTTTATAATGCATGTATGTTTGGTCAGATTTTACAAAGAAAGAACACAAGACGTCATGCTCATTTATTAGAGGGGGTTAATTCAGTGAAACTGGTTGATACTTTTCCTGCAAATAGCAATGTTTATATATTCACAACGTAATCTACAACGTTCTTGCTTCATAGCGGCTAAAAATTCCCTCTACATAATAAAGCTAATCAGATTCAAAAATCGTTTTATGAAAATGTTGGAAAACTGGTTATTTTTGCTGCAATAAGAAAGACACATGTAGTTTTTGTAATCAAATAATAGACATTTTCTTTCCTTATAGAAAGAAATGGATTATAAATTCTCTTTCAACTTATTGACTTGCACGTTTTTATTTTCATGTATCAACTTATTATTATGCAAATAAATGATTGTATATTTAATCGAGAAATCATAAATCTGAATATATGATAACTGAAGTCATATATTCTCAAAAGATAAAACTATTTCGATGCGTCAATATAATGCGGTACTTTCAATATCCTTTATTGTATAGCAAAATTTACATTTGCTTATATATATATATATATATATATATATATATATATATATATATATATATATATATATATATATATATATGCAGACTTAAAGAAATGCTTGCCTCTCCTTTCTTTCTTTCTTAACATGAAGATACTTTCCGGAGAGGCGTATGAAACATTTACTTTTTTCAAAATTTGCATGGATGGTTATTCTAATCTGTATGGCAGAATGTAAAAACCTGGAAAGTGGAAAGTAAAGAACAAATCAATAACTATAAAAATAGTAATAATAATAATAATAATAATAATAATAATGACATGAAAGATACTGACATCGCCTAAAACAATTGAAATAATTACTTGATCACACAGAAATTCCATACACCAGAGACAAAGAACGTTGTTGAATCTTTTGCGTTCATATTGTCTCAAGGATATATGAAGGTCATAACCTTTAGTGAAGCACTCTAATGATTCTCTGATTAACTGGGAAGTGCAATAGTGTTGTAATTTTAGCCCAATTATTTGTCTGTGTCGCATTTATTTATGGTGCAAATTTGGCATTGATACTGAGAGGAAAGTAGTAAAAGTATTATTTCAGTGATGTTGACGATAAGAATGCTCGTGATGTTTGAAAAATTAACCAGTTCCGGGCTGTCACATCAATTCTGTCGGCGCACCCCAGAAGTGCATTGTGGGTGAACGCCGAAACGACGCTCTAGGTAATGGAATCCCCAACAGATGGCGGAACCAGTTTCTATATGAAATCGATATGAAGAAAGATAACAACAAGCTCCAATTATATTGAATTGCAATCTTACATTTCAACGTTCGAAGGCGTTAATTATGACTGTACTCCTGAAAATTAAGATTTACCGAAATCGGTTAAACAGGGCAAGAAAAATGGATATTTGCGACAGTAAAACCAGCATCATGGTTCT
Source organism: Sinohyriopsis cumingii (assembly GCA_028554795.2). Lineage (NCBI taxonomy): Eukaryota > Metazoa > Mollusca > Bivalvia > Unionida > Unionidae > Sinohyriopsis > Sinohyriopsis cumingii. The sequence goes on from CM068838.1 coordinate 82,232,609, forward strand.
CATATCCCAAACACACGACCGTTTTCTTAATTCTAACACATTCTGGAATATTATTTCGAAAAACATCCAAAATGTAATTCTCCCTTGCACTAAGAGCCATAACGTTTTAAAGTCCTAGAACTTTACACACGTCTATCGTAGATTTTACTAGACTGTATCAATCTCTTTCTTGCAGGCTGATCAAAGGTAGTACCCTCTTCCACCATATTGTCTTTATATCATGAGAAGTTTCACTCCATAGTTTTGTGTTTTGTGGGTGGCACTCCAAACAATTGAAAGTAGCGGACACACAAATATAATTTCAAGCAGAAACTGAATACTTAATTTTGTATGCATTAGTTAGAAATTCCTCAAACACGTTGGTAGATTTTTCAATGTTGACACGTTCGAGAGCTTTTGTCCCTCCTGTGTCAAACAAGCACTGAGTGATGAAGTGTCGCCATAGTTGCATGTGCACTTGTCTCAAGAGGGATATAGATGAAATCATTTACCTTTTTACCAACTCCCGAACCCCTCCCCTCTTTGTAGTCTCGTTGCATTGGTCAGAAGTTCAAGAGCTTCTGCCCGTCTTGTGACAAACAAGCACTGAGTGATGAGTGACGCCATAGTTGTATTTGTACTTGTTTGAAGAGGGATGTAGATGAAAACATTTACCTATATGTCCCCTCCCTCCCACCCCCAATCTCTCTCTCAGGATTAACAAATCTTAAAATGTGTGTAGGCTGTAAACCCTCTAGTATGCATTTATTTAACCAATATGGAGATGCTGATCATAAACATAGTAAGCGATTTGCGAGAACTGCGTGAAGCAACACTCATGGGTTTTCCAATTGTCGATAAGTAGTAAAAGGGACATACCTTCGTATAGATGCGACTGGTTATGAGACAAACTTCTGCAGCAAAAAGCAATTTCCATGCCGGTGATTCCCATTTACTGCATAAGTTATAAAATACATGAGTTGCTTTTGTTTTTGTTTTCTTTTTCTTACTGCAAATGTCACCTCTGTTAGCACAAATTATCAAGCATCGCATTGCATGACGGAAAATATTTCTTTTTTTTTTTAAATAGAATGATGCATTTTTCACATGTTAAGATATAGAGAAAAGACATGAAAAATATTTCACCGGTGACTTTCTGTATTTCACACTTCAATATATGAGATATAATGGTAATCTTTTCATTTCTCACGCGTAAATGTTGCGCCAGGGGTTGATTAGTTAACACAGTTACATACAACACAATAAATTATTAGATATGAGTTATTTTATATGAACAAGAATCAGTCACCCTGTGAAATATGTACCTATAAACTTAAACAAGTTATGGTAATTAGTTGCACTCTTTGTCACATCTTTGTACAACAGAATGATACAATTTTCAAACTTCTAACAGGAAAAATATATATATATATATATATATATATATATATATATATATATATATATATATATATATATATATATAATGAATTATTGATAATATTCCCCCCTCCCCGTTCTATTTGACCTGGTAATTTCATGTCGCTCTCCACACGTTTTGCAAACTGCCACTTGCAGGTTTAAACAATAATAAGCCAAACTGTTAAGCTAGAAATCAGCACGGCTTTGGGGGTGATTTGGATGTAGCAAATGTACATTGGACGAGATTCTTAAATATACTGCGAATATATCTTAGACGATTTCTGCATGGAGTCAAGGGATATAATCCTTTTGTGGTTCAAAGCATTCTTTCTAATTTAATATTGACTTTGTTCAAATACTACAAATCAATTCTATGCATGCACTTATAAAACTTTGTTTTAAAACTGAAGATGAGATAATCGTCGGACTCGAGATAATTTTCACCCAGTTACTGTTAAGATACCAATTTTAATATCCAGTTGGGCCTAGCTGCATATTTACGAAAAATGTTAATTGCATTATCTCATTTTAAATATTAACGAGAAAAGGAGAAGAGACAAATGCTATACGGAATATAAATAAGAATAGCACGAACATAACATAATAACAGCTTCCAACATGTCCAACGCAACACTGTTAGGACATTATGGCATAAATTAAGAGCGCACTTGATTTAGACAATCTTCGTACATAATTAGAGCACTTATTTACTTCTCTGACTAAAGAGCTTTTGATTCGTGCAATTCAATATTCATAACAATTTCGTTTGTTGTGACTGTTGTGGCTGTTGCTGGTGTTGTTGCTTTTGGGGTTTATTAAATGCTTTATAAACAAGTTTGTCACACAACATGCACATGGTCATCTTAAATCAGTCCTCTCTGTAAGCCAATTATCCTAAGCCATGGGGGATAAACTTGTATCCATTACTGCGTGTGGATTAAAACAGGACAAAAGGAGGATTATTTACAAAATCGTACATGCATATACCAGTATAAGATAGCGTTGAATCTTATCTCTGTAGTTTCCCACAGTAGTCTGCATGACTATAAAATCGGATCTCATATGTTCCTTTTACTAGATTCACATCAACAATTTCCAGCAGCCCTCCTAAATTCAAATCTTTTGCAATTACCATTTCTCTACGATTTTCACTAAGTTATCACCTCGACACACAATTCATTTACTTAACAAATATTTTCCTCTATTTTCACAGTCAGCAAAGTACCAACATTACAAATTGCGGTCATTGCCATAAAAAAACTGTTTTAAGATATCTTCTTAAAATATAGGAGCAATTAACAGCATCTATTCATTCTCTCAAAATGTAAGTGTATGTTCGTACGTTTAGCTTTCCAAGCAAACATTTCTATGTCCCACATCAAATGAACTTTAATGCCTTTAAATCATTTTCTTTTTCCAATTCCCAGTGATACTTCTAGTAAGGCATTAGTAACCGATCATAATAAAACATTAACAGAATATAATGAAAACCCTATAACATATTTATGATATATAGTGAAAACAAGACGTCACAGTTTTTGTAGGATACAATGAAAACAAAACAAGACGAATTTATAGAATATAATGCAAAATAAACAAAACACATTTGTAGAACATAATGAAAACAAAACACACTTACAGAATATAATGAAAACTAGATACCTATATCTAGAGCATAATGAAAACAAGATATGTGTAGAACATGGTGAGAACCGGACGACACATTTGTAAAATATTGTGATAGCTAGACACCAAAATCTTTCTTATTATTACATTTCGTTTTAGTTCCGTTTAATAGAAGAATCTTTACTGCATATTTGCATATCGGTCTTTTGCACACATATTTTAATTATTGAAATTACACCGTGTAATTGAAAACGCAATAATTTACTTCATAATCAAACCTTCAGATGTATGCTTCAAAATATGAACCATTATTATTCTTGATTATACATGTCCTTACAGTAATCTGCCATATTGTTCAGTACATCTGACAACTATTGGCACCGTACATAACGATACACAACCCTTCTCCATAGGTCATAACGGTTGTTCCTTCCAGGTGAGAAACTTTGACACTCTGCCTGAATGGGAAGGTATAAACAGTATTAACGCGAATTTCGCCAGGTGAGTCGACGTGAAAGGTAGCGTGGATACATCTTTAAAAGTGTCACCACAGCCATTGATCTCAATATGCTGATGATCATTTCATCTTCACTCCACATCTGTCATTCACTGATTATTCCCCAAAACTATAAACATTTGTCACCTGAGTGAAATCGTTACGACATTAAGTACAATAGAGCGATGTCATTGTGTAATGCAACGTCTGCATGGTTTTAAGTTGTTTATGAAAAACAGCTTTAAACCTAAATCTGTCAATTGTTCAACCGTAATGTCTATCATGTAATGGCATGAATCAGTTTAGTTAAGTGTGTCAAAGAGTTATTTTTCATGACCAAATATTATTGTGGCACTTCCACGTGAGAATGATTTACTTTACTCACACATTTTAAAGTAGCGTTAAATGAAATTATAACACTAATTAACACCAATTAATTTAATCATTTAATATGATAAGCTCGTCTAAATAGCTGAACCTTTAAAGAGAGAGAGAGAGAGAGAGAGAATAGAAGTATTCAAAATGATTAATATCAACAAATTACTGATCTATTCATGATACATGCCTGTAATAAAATAAGTCAATGCGAGCAATTCAAAACATTTTTTCTCTCATTGTATTCCTTTTAAAAGCTGAAAAAGACATAGTTAATTTGAGGAGTGCAGCAGAATCCTAGAGTAAAAAGTGATATCGTCATTATTTTCGTTTGTAGGAATTTATCATATAATTATGATAAAAAGTTCAGTCAAATACGCCATATATATATATATATATATATATATATATATATATATATATATATATATATATATATATATATATATATATATATATATGACCATAACTCTCTAACCTGTTAGACTGAATAAGTTTAATTCGAGTAAAATTGACTGACTAAGAAACTTGCACTTGCCACACAAATATCAGATCAACATTTTATATAATTAAGACTAAGATATAAATTCTTAAATAAACAGTACCAGCAAAGATATTACAGCTCTCAACAGAGAGAACTTTAAATTATCGTTCAATTAAAGAACTGTAATTACTACTGTTATGCACCTCTTGCCCAAAGAACACCAATTTATAGTAAATCATGCATGGTCTTTCAGGAAAGGATCGCGTGTTTTGATAGTTTTTACGCTTGAGAATGTTTTGTTATTTTCTTTTCTGAAAGAATAAGTATATGCTTCATACGCATTTGCCTAACAGAATATGTAATATCTTATACATCCATCGATATAGCTAGACAATCGGAAAATGTAATATCTTATACATCGATATAGCTTGCCTATCGGAAAATGTAATATCATATACATCGATATAGCCAGACAAGCTAAATTCAACATCTGATATATCGATATAGCTAGACAAGCTAAATGTAATATTTTATACATTGATATAGCTAGACAAGCTAAATGTAATATTTTATACATTGATATAGCTAGACAAGTTAAATGTAATATCATATACATCGATATGGTTAGACAAGCTAAATGTAATAGCAATGTTTATATATTCGCAACGCGATCTACAACGTTCTTGCTTCATAAGGGCACTATATATATATATATATATATATATATATATATATATATATATATATATATATATATATATATATTGCTTTATAAGTGTACTTATACAGCAGTGTGAACTAACAAATCATAGGAAAGAAGCAAAGGAGTTGAATAATCCAAGCGTTGTCTTTGATTTGTTTGCCATCATATGACAAACAGCAGGTCTGATGTTTGATCTCTAGCCGTGGGGAGATTGCCCTCACTCGTCTGTCGATGCAAATTTTCGTATAACCTTTAGGAAAACAAGCCGGCAACTAATTCCTCTTACAGACCAATGAATATTACCGCATTCTGAAATACTGGACCGTGCTTATCTCCTCGGACAATAGAAAATATGTATCTGTCGTATATAACTTGGTGCTTACTGACATGGAAAGAAAAAGTGTGCATCGTTAGTCCGAAATTTGGTAAATAGTTTTGATGTGGGGGAAGTGTGGATAAATCAAGATGTTGGGAACATCTAGTTTTTCTGGTCATTTTTGTGGTCATTTTTCAAACAACAGCTAGCTGACCGGTTTATCAACAAAAAAAATTGGGCTTCAACAATCAGTCATCAAATTTTAGCTATATGGAGTATTTTGATATAGTAACAGTGACAATATTTAGAAAAGCCCGTTCAAGAACAATGGCATCTGCCCATACTTTACATACTGAATCAGGGCGATGGAGGATGTCTGCCCGTAGTTTACACATTGAACCAAGCAGATGGAAGAGATCACAATGCACTCCAGTAGATCAGTTAATTTTATGGGTCTTTTGGCCACGTGCTGGAAGATGAGTATCACATTGTATAATAATAACGATGCTATTTGCCGCTAAGAAAGATGTATATAAACTCTTATATTTGGAAAGTGCCTATGTTGAAATTCATTACATTACAAAATTACAAAATTCCACTAAATCTAATGCGGTTAGAAATATGGGAAATCATATTCAAAGAACAATAATTAAACGTAGTAAAGTGATGAATTCTACTTAACATTACGATATTTAGTTAATTTATTATTATTATTATTATTATTATTATTATAATCATTCCTTTTTAAGTGCACTGTTACTTTCATCTCATCTTCATTTCATTGTTTAATACATGCATTAATCTATCATATTTTATACATAATGTTCTTATGATACTATTAAGAAAAGCATTTTGAATATTGTATATAAATATGTATTTTTATATTATTGTATGTTAATGTTTGGGTTTAACACCATTTGTCAGCACATGATAGGCTATACGTGGTGGCCACTATAAATGGTGGAGGAAGAACCTGGGAAAATCTCGGTAAAAACCTCAGACCCACGGGAAGATACTGGCAGCTTTCTCTTATACCCACATTAGATGTAGATAAAGATTATTCTTTCTATCTTTTCTCGCCAACGTGTGGCCATTGAGTCACACTTTATGCTGCTGGCGATGTCTCAAAGACGCAATACTACAATAAAGGAACCTTTATACTATATTTGAGATTTAAATAGCGCACGTGCTCTAACGTAAATAATTCACCAGTTTCCAGTAAACGTCGAGAGATATAGTGATACATGCAAGGCCACGTGCAGTTTCCAATACAAAACATTTTAAAAGATAAAACTTCGTCCAAGTTATTAAACGTAAATGTCTACAAACCACTGCATGGTATTCAACAGGAAATCATGTATGGAGTAAAAACAAACCCCTTATATGACTAATACGCACTGTAAATGTACGTATGTGTTAAACTTCCAAAGTCACAAAACGAAATTTTCACAGGAAGCCACCAGCTAAAAGCTTGAAATATTTGCTTTGACTTGCGTGAAGAATTTCATGGCTATTTAAATTAAAGTCCGTACGAATTAAAAATTGAAGATAAAACAGCTATATTAACTATTCCAATGTATATAAAAATAATTTTAGCGTGTAATGAGCTTTGAGATTACTTGCAGCGATGTCGTATCAGATAACTTCTGATAAAACATTGACACCATTTTTTTTAAATCTGTGATAATTAGTTTTACCAGATAAACAAAAAAAAAAAAAACAAACAAACAAAGGTGAAAACAAAACTTGTATTAAAAGAAAGTAATAAAGTAATTTAGACGTATATAAATGCAATAAATACAAATTAGTCTTTGCACATAAAATGCTTCATTCAAATGTGATACAGATGATTAAAAGAACCCAGGATTATGTGCAGGATGAATATATATATATATATATATATATATATATATATATATATATATATATATATATATATATATATATATATATATATATATATAGAGAGAGAGAGAGAGAGAGAGAGAGAGAGAGAGAGAGAGAGAGAGAGAGGATAAAATAACAGATCCTGCGATTTGTTAGTTCACACTGCTGCATACTGCCTGAAAGGGAAAATCATATATAACAGATATAACTTTAGTTTGCTATATATCATACAGTTATCCTGTATGAAGGAAACTACCTTCTGTTATAACAATATATTCGTGTCACATTTTAAGTCTGATTTGCTCTTCCGACTTACCATAGAAAATATTGTAATTTAACAAGTCTGTTGCAACGCATGATCGCGAGTTTTAAATTCAGTCTTGTTGTAAATTTGAGTATTTCCTCGCTATATCTGTTTGGTAGTATCAGTTTAATGCAGTCACTTATACTCAGCTTTAAACCATTTTGTTAACACCTCTTACAACGAGTTAATCCTTATGACACGTGTTTGACATTTTAAAGACAGGATATATGTTACGTTTGGCATAAGAGAAAAATAGCGAATAATAATTCCGTCATATGTCTACAATAGATTTCAGTCCAAAGGGCTTTAGATACGTACGATTTTCATTAATTGTTCTCCGTTCAAGCGTATAATTGACCCTTAGGCTGGCAATATCTCTCTGCTGGCGCGTGCCGGATAGTTTTGTCGCTTAATACCTTCAGTTACATTCCACAACAGGAAACACTGTATCAGCGTGTGATTACCGCTGCATAACCAATCATAACAGTGCTTTCGTCGAGATGACGGTTTTGGTACTTGTGTTTTGAAATCTGATTGGAAGGAGTTCGAGATTTTAATGCCTCCATAGCCATATATAAAACCGCCGTTTGTAAAGACTTCTCATAACTGTTCAGTTGGAAATCAACAATTTTTGTGTGGATTTATATCTCTAGTTTCGAGAAAAGACGGAATATTCTTGTGTCTAGATATTATTACGCATCATGCAGGAATTTCCAAACTCCTCGACGATGGCTGCATCTGTTCTAAGAAAGGTTATATATATATATATATATATATATATATATATATATATATATATATATATATATATATATATATATATATATATATATATATATATATATAGGCTGACACATAATACATTATGAATTTAAGAGGATATATAAGCATAGTTCATGTAGAAATTATAATTACGTATACATGCGTTTACAATCAGTTATTTAATTTTTAAAATATTATTCATTACTATTAGAAAGTAATATCTGGAATATTTCCAGTCTACGTAATTTTAAATAAGATCCCCTTTATTAATAGCATTTGTATTTGAAAAATTATTTTCATTTTTTATTTAGTTATTTTTTTATTTATTTTATTTATGTATTTATTTATTTATTAAGATTAAAAAGCCCATTATAGAGAAGAAGAGAAGAGACAGAATAAATCATTCTCTGGAGCAGTTGAAGAACATTTTACTGGAAAATGTCAGAAAGACGGTAAGCATTACATATTCAATTCTGTTTGACAAAAGCATTTTCTGAATACAACTATTTTTGCTACTCTTTAAGAATCTTGTGCAATGACAAAGAAAGTATATCTACATTTTCTGTGTTCTTCAGCTTTGGTAAGAATTTGTCAGTTCTAATTATAATTTGATTTGTATTTAAAATATTTACATGTATATGTGCATGTATATGAAATATCACAATTTATGCTTTTTTAAAAACTGCATGTTTGCAGACACACAAATGGTCTATAAATTTATCGGTATGTTTATTCTATTTGTTATCGGCAAATTCATTATATTTGCCATAGTGAATTGATTATACTTGTTATCAGTAAATTCATTCTACTTATTATTTATGAATTGATTATATTTGTTATCGGTAAATTCATTTTGTTATCGGTAAATTCATTTTGTTATCGGTAAATTCATTTTGTTTTCGGTAAATTCATTATACTTGATATTGGTGAATTGATTATACTTGTTTTCGGTAAATTCATTTTTACTTGATATTGGTGAATTGATTATGCTTGTTTTCGGTAAATTCATTCTGCGTGTTATTGTAATCTTTGTGGATAAATATTCTAAATGCAAAGCCCATATTTGCTTGGAACTGTATCAATCACCGTTACTTTTCTTAAAATGTATGATTTTTTATGCCTAATTCTTTGAAATCAATTCAGTCGAGTTTTCATTAAACTAATTATTTGTGAACACATTTAATTTTGGTAGAGCTAGTAAGTCGTGTAATATTTATTCAAATTGCATATGTTGGCCTTTACCACGCATTATGTTTCTCGTATTATTAAATCTTGGTTATTGTTATTTCAACAGGATACGCCAATTTCAAGATTAGACAAAGCAGACATTTTGGAAATGACTGTCAAGTACATACTGCAGCTACAAAAACAGATCAGCACATCGACAGTGGCGCGTGATGACACAATAGCAAAGGAATACAAATCTGGATACGATGAGTGTACACGGGAATCTATTCATTATTTGAATTCTGCGAACGGAGTAAGATATGACATTAAATCTCGTGTGGGGATTCATTTATCAAACTGCGTTGGTCAAGTTAACAGTGAACTATCTACACTTAAATATCCCCAAAGAAATTCAGCCTTTCATACGCCTCTCGCTGTTCCTGGTAATTGTTCTTACCTCACACCGCTTAATGTCAACATTCCATCTTCCATAAAATGTCAAACTACAACGCCCAGGAGACTGGATTATAATAGAGCATTGCTAAAGCCAGTGCCCATTCATCCAATATTGAAGACAGAATCACCCTTTTCTCCTTACTACCCACCGATCGGAAGTGTATCCAGTATTTGTTCTACCCCAACGGATGATCCGCTCTCAGATCAATCCTCCGGGTACGGTTCGTGCAATAACCAATCTTTTCAAGGAGCTGATTTGTCAACGGATTCGTTGGGCATCTCTGTGAACAACAATTCCTTAACGTTTGACAGTGTATGGCGACCATGGTGATATATGTACTGTAGATAATATGCAAAGGTGTTCTCTGCATTTATTTTGTAATTTTTTGTGACGTGTCGAATGTGTGTATAAAGTGCTATTACACTTTCGAAACCCGTCACAACAACCTGTGATACATTTTTCGATATTATTCATAATACAATTTTAATGTGACATTATTTCGTTGTCTTTTTCAAAAACAAAATCTTTCTGCACAAACACAAAGCTCTGCTCTTCTTTATCTGTCTCTTTATCTATCACGACAGATAAAGTTCTTATGTTCTTTTTATCTGGACATGTATTGACACTGCGCTTAATATCGGTCATAATTGACGACAAACTTAAGAGCGAAATTAAGACTAATAGTATCAGAAATAAACATTTCCATTTTTTCCCACTAAAAACTTCGAACGCTAGACATGCATTTGGTGAATGACTCTATGCCCTTGTTTGCCCTTGTAACCTCACACAAGCGCACAAGAGCGCGCGTTTGTGTAAAAACAAAGTACATTATTTTTATAATTATTTCATTGCATGTTGAACCTCATTTAAATATATTTTGGCTTAAACTTTTTCATCGCATTATAGGTATCTTTATCCAAACACGGGCATATTCAGCAGATCAGAAAATTGGGGGTGGGGGCCTTTATTTCTTCCTGAACATATTATATTGTCTGAATGAAACAAGTGGTGTTAGGCGACAATTTATGCAACTTAAGAATCGCTCTTCTTCAAAAGTATTTCTGATATATAGTCAGAGAGATAGACAGGGGTGGTGTCGATTGTAAGAATGTAGAAATGAAGTTTGTGTTTTTTTACCGATGGTGGTGGGGGCCCTTGTGAGGGCTACCGGAAACTCCTGCATTTTAAGCTTTAATCGTCTTGATGTAACGAAAACGTATTTTATAAACACTCTGGTTCTTTTCCTCTCATTGTTCTTTGTTTCGTGTTGTGTTGTGTGTGTTTATGTGTGTGTGTGGGGGGAGGGGGGCTATTATTCGATCTTCTGACATGCTCCTCTCAACAACATATTTCCTTTTACCTCCGCAACATAATAACCAGATAAAAAAATTAAAAAGGTGTTCGAATGTATTATATGTTTGATCAAGGAACTAAATTACATGGAGAATATAAATGATGGCTGACATTAAATGGATTATGCAGCCAGCTCAGAGATAACTCCAGCTGTAAGAGTGTAATTTTGTTTCCCATCTTTCACTCTTTTACTACTTATGCAAAAATTGCGTAATTTCGGACTTAATAAAATTATAAATGATGCAACTCAACAATTTCATCTTTTTCAAAGCCGAAATACGAAAGCACATTCATATGTTGATCATGAAATAGTCATACGCTTATCATCAAACATTCATACGGTTATCATTTAACATGCATACGGTTATCATCAAACATTCATATGCTTATCATTTAATATACATACGCTTATCGTCGAACATTCATACGCTTATCATTTAATATGCATACTCTTATCATCATTCATACGCTTATCATTTAACATGCATACGCCTATCATCAAACATTCATACGCTTATCATTTAACATTCATATGCTTGTCATTAAAATTTCACATGCTTATCACTAAATATTCACACGCTTGTCATTAAACATTCATATTTAATTATCAAATCATTAAAAATTCATACGTTTTTCCTACATTGAAAAAATCAAATTGACTAAATAGAAAATAGTAGAATTATCCAGGCATTTATAGGTAATGGAGTGCAACAGATGGGTGAAATCTTGAAGGGCAAAGGGGAAAATAGAGGGTGAATAAAGGCAGAGGAAGGAGCGCACCTGTTTCTATCAAGCTGGCCGCATTGAGTTATCTATTGAATTATATTTTGTAGTAAGAGTTTTTAGCTCCATATAGTTTTTGAGTCAGATGATTCAAGTTTATTAGCATTAGTTTAACCCATGGAAATAATAATGAAAGAGTATGATCACAGTACAAGTTGCTTCCATATTTATGATATCACGATTGAGAGAGAGAGAGAGAGAGAGAGAGAGAGAGAGAGAGAGAGAATTTTATGAAGAATTTAAATAATTTTAATAAAGAAATGCAATACATAATGGTCAAAAATAGATAGCTCAAAAACTTTCTAACCGTATGAATTAAGTATGATTCTAACTTTTATCAGCTTCTAAACAAATGCATTCGAACATTATTATAAAATGCTTTAAAAAGACATGCCATTATCTGATCTATTGCTGCTACATTCTATATTCTTTCACATTTCTTCAAGTAATCTTTTTTTATATCATTTCATATACACATTTTTATCCTTGTATATTCTTTTACTGTTGCTATCTGGGCCTCTAACATTTCTTGCTTTGATCCATTCTCCACGGACTTTTCTCTTTTTTTTGGATGAAACTAACAGAGTCCGTTTTTTCCCCAGTATGTCTTCAGATGCAATCTGAAATAAGAGTTCGGAATATATTTACATGAAGCCAATTTTACACGTGTTTGTGTTAGTTCATTGTACTTCTCTATGCTGTCCATTTATTTATACTCTAGGCAAAGTTCAGGATTGCATTCACGTCATATTATTGCATGATCAATTCCTTTAGATTAACCAACTTCCATTTATTTCTTCGAGAACTACGTGTTTTCGGCTTTCTTTAAACAAATCTTTTCCAAGTGCTGTAGTTACTGGTAAGAGATCCGATTTTGCCTAATTTATTACATCATTCACTGTGTGTGCTTTAAATACCACCTTTGATTTTATCAAGAACTAGCATATAATCTAGTGTAAAGGTCCGTGATATGACGTCCGATCTATGAGTTATGTCATGTTCTTGACGTTTTGTCGATGCGATAGGAATGATGTTTCTCTGTTCTGTTCTGTTTCTGAGTCAGATTTCCTCTGGATGGAAGTATCTCTACCGAATGGAGTTTACAAACAATATCGGCAATACTGTTTCTGATGACTGTGTATATTTCTGTTCAAATGAGCATATATCATACACATTAAAAGCATCACAATATTATGCACATTGTCAGTTCTTGTTGTTTAGGGAAAGTAAGTTGCAATCAAAATGACGTGTTTCAGATCTCTTATTATGACTTATGGCTTCATAATATCTGACGGGTAATGGGTGGTCTTTTACCTATCGCCATCATTTCACCTCTGTGGGTCTCGGTCAATGAACTAATGTGAGAAATCTTTCCAGTAGCTTTCCGTGGGGCGGTGGTTCTTACCGGGGTTTTCCCGGGTCCTTAATCCACCAATTACACTGGCCACCAGGTATAAGCCTATCATGCGCTGAAAATTTCGTTAAACCCAAAACAAAAGCAACATACATAACTTTTGATAAGTCGTTTTGCAAAGCTCTTAATTTACCTGATAATGATTGGTAAAACAAGGAAACAGCTGAAACTTTCTATAGCAGTATGATTCTATTTAGCTGGAAAGGCTACTACTTCGAAATCGAAATGAAGTTTATCTAAAATGTTAGATCCTCTTCATTAAGCCAATTCAATTAATTTCTGCGTGTAAAGAATTGCAGCACAAACATTTCATGTCGAGATAGTTAGCATAAATGCAATTATAACACAGAACAGTTCCTTTACCTGTGTTCATAGGCACAATGTGTTATATTCATCATAATTTTCATCGTATGAAAATTCCTCTTCACACTTTCTTTTTGAGATACATTCTCGACATTTTGTTTCAGAACTCCAAACACATGATTGTTTATCGTCCGATTAAAATATTTCCTCAATACATTTAGTAGAAATGTAAATATATTTTATCCATTCCTCTAAGATCTTTCTTATGTAAGGCGGACGAATGTTATCGTCACACCCTCCGTCCTTCAATAGCTTGTTATAGCTGTCGTTACGCTATTGAATATTTTTCTTTATATGATATTGGACAGCAAAATGTGTCTTATTTTGTGTCTTATAACAGGTCTAGAAACATTCATTCGATATCTGCTGGATTTTGGTCTAATAATAATGATCTCAAAATACCCAAATAATATATATTTCCTCATTTCTATGTTGACGAATGAAGTGGAATCAGTCGTACTGTTGTGTTTAGTTTTTAATTTTAATTAATTTATTCAAATTATTCACTGAAATTACAAAGTGTTCATTAATACTTCTGAAACTAAATCATTAATTTGCAATTATAGTGAATTCTGTCAGGGACATTTTAGATTATATTATTGTGATATATCAAAAGACTCTTAACACATCAGCACATTCCAGGCCATTGGTACATTAACACCTTTGAGACTGCAGGCACACCAGTATATTCAATACTGTAATTTATTTGGAATATCATTGAAATTCAGTTGAAACTCTATAGATTTGGACTTGTGATAGAACTTTGAGGATTATTTGTGCTATAATTCACTTTACATTATGTTCTTTTTAAAATTTTCACTTTGTATGCTATGGAAATAAGTTAAGTTGTTGAATCTTACAAAACACGTTGGTTGTCGTTCTTTTTTCCAGCGTTTCTCATTTTTATGAAACACGCTTTGGCCTTCTGATGATCAGACAAGAATATTATTTTATTCGTGCAATTTTTATTTATTTTATTGTGATACCATCTTTAACATTTTTCACATCGTAACATGTTGTATTAATTTATTGGAATGTTTACTCTTCAGCTTCTCTTGCTCTTTGAGACGCAACGGCAATAATTCATTTCGTTTACGTCATACTCGTGTCCTGCATGCAATTATTGTAATATAAATAGCGCATCAATGGTATTTAACAGAAAAGAATTTATGGGGTTAAATCAAAACATTAATTAATGTGAAATGCATTATAAATCTGTTTCAGTGTTCAACTTGCAGCTTTGCAGAACCACGTATACACGAAAAAGTACTAGAAGCGTGAAATATTTGCTTCAAATAGCGTGAAAAATCTCCGGTTCATTTAAATTAAAATCAAATGGAAATTAAAAATGCAAGACACAAACAAGAAATTATCTTACCTGTGAACCCGAACGTGCATTGAACCCTCAGATGACCTGCAACATTGTGTCATATCATTATTGACAAAACATTGCCAACTACTATATTTCTTTGTCACAAAGCCCTTTTTTCTGAGAGAATGAGATGCACCAGCTAAAACAAAACATTAAAACGAACTAACCAGTACCGAAACGAAAAGAAAACAGCAATTTATTCGTATATAAATGCAGTAAACGCAATATCGTCACTGTACACAAAATAAATACTTAAAAGAGCGAACAAACTTTACTAAATCAATATTCATAAAAGCAGAGACATTAAAACACGTACAGAAAGTAAAACTACTAATACAAATATACAGAAAGTAAAATTGCTAAACAAAGAATATATACTACGATTTATTTAATTCTCAATGCGACATTATTATCAGAAAATTACACCGCATATTAACAGATATACCTTTAGTTTCTAATATATGATACAGTTATTGAGTGGAAAATATATGACACAGTTATCGAGTAGAACATATATGACACAGTTATCGAGTAGAACATATATGACACAGTTATCGAGTAGAAATGAAATTACCCGCTTCTAGAAGAATGTAAGTAACTGTTTTCGTACGTTTTATATCAGTCTTGTGTGAACTACTTCAGTTTGTTTTCTTGTTTTATGTTGGTTGTGTTGTTTATCTTTTTCGGGTTGGGTGGGGGTGGAAGTGTTACATTTTAAGTACGACAAGCTATTCCGACTTACCATCGAAAATATTATACAATTTTTCTACAAGGCTTCATCAGAAGTTTTGAATAAAGTAAGTCTGGTGTAGATTTAGGGATTTCATCACTATATTTGATCGGTAGTATCAATTAACACAGTCATATACACGTGTCTTTAAGCCAAATAGTTTTCACCTCTACAAAGAGTTAACAGATATGACACGGGTTGACATTTTAAATACCGGATATATTTTACGTTTTGAACAAGAGAAAAGCATTAAACATTAATTCCATCATCTGTCTACAATAGATTTAAATCCCAAATTCTTTTAGATACGTGTGATTTTCATTAATTCTTCTCCTTCCAAGCGTAAAACTGACCCCTAGGCTATCAATATTTATCTACTGGCACGTGCCAGATACAGTTTTGTCGATTAATACCTTCATTTACATTCCAAAACAGGAAACGTATTGTATCGACGGGTGATCCATTCTATCTCACCAATCACAAACATGTTTTCTTTTATATTATGATTTATTAGACTATGTGTTCTAAAATCCGATTGGAAGGTTCGTGATAGCTATTACGGTACTAACACGCAATATATAAATCGAAGCTGTAAAGACTTCACACAATTGTTCAGTTAGAAATCGACATACATCGTTTGGATTTATATTCTTTGTATTGAAAAAGGAGTAAATAACCTTATCTAAAATAAAATCATTGCTAATTATGGCGGATGTTCCAAAATCCAAGACGATGAATGCATCTGTTCTCAGAAAAGTAATAACGTATTTCAAAAAGACCCGTTCTTAGCAACAATATGGTTCACTTACAAGTTTTGTGTTTCTTTTTATAATTACACGAATATGTGTTTACTATGAATTATTTTATTTGGAAATCTTATTCATTATTATCAGAAAGTAATATCAGGATTATTTGGAGCCTCTGTAGTTTATGAAATTATCAATAAGATAATAAAATAAAATGTATTTGTAACATTATTATTATTATTATTATTATTATTATTATTATTATTATTATTATTATTATTTCAGATTAAAAAGCCTCTTATAGAGAAGAAAAGAAGAGACAGAATAAATCAAAGTCTTGATCAGTTGAAAATCATATTACTGGAAATTGTCAAAAAGAAGGTAAGTATTACATTTTCGATTTTGGTTAAAATAATACTTATTAATTCCAACAATTATACTATCCCTTAAGAGTACTGTGCTATGAGTCCTGTACTAAGAGTCCTGTACAATCCCCCAAAACTATTCATGCATTTTATAGGTTCTTCGAGTTTTGTTAGAGTTTGTCAAATTTTAAATATGTACTTGTATATATATAATATCAAGTTACATACTTGTTAAAAAACTGTACAGGTCGAATGTATAAAGAAATATTACGTCCTAAGGGCTGAAACTAAAATACAAGGAAAGGAAAAAATTCAACAAGCATTCCTAAGTCCAAAATATAGATTTATTTCCCTAAAATTTAAAGTCAAAGTGAAAAATTTAAAATAACTTACATTATACTATGAATCCCATGAATATTTTCTAAATGTACTTTCAATTTCAAGGAACCAGGAAACGCTTCATAAGTATCCCTAATAACAGTTGTATGTACTTATGTGCTAACACCACGGAAAAGTCGCTGTTCTAATATAAGAAAGATTTTTCTCGAACACTATACCCCTCGCCCCTCGCCCCTCGCCCCCCGCCCCTCCGCATCCCAGGCGGACGCTATATCCACTTAGGCCACTGGAGAGCGGACTAACATGAACTTAAAGATTCAGCCTTGATGTATGAATGAAAATAGTACTACATTTTGATTTGCACTCTATACACAGGACGTAACCTCAGCTTTAAAGTGCATTATATAGTTTTAGAAAAACAATTAATAGAGCATTATCATTAACCCAAATTACTCAAATAAAAAATATGTTATAAAAATAATATATCTGGTGTAGATATCCGTAACAAGAATAGCTATACATTAATGAGTTAGTAAAGAGCTTCGAACTTTGATTCAACTTGGCATCGTAATCTGTTTATATAAAGGTCAATTTTGTGGTGCTGTTGTCTCTTTTCTTTTCTTTATGACAAGTTGTGAAGAATTTAAACCTAAATCTAGATAAACTATAAATACTCAATTCTTTTCACGAGAATTGGGGTTTGTTTTTACTAATTTGATTACATTTTAATTCGGTCCATTTCTATATAAACGAGACAGTCTCTACAATTTTAATTTATAAGATATAAGTGACTGGTGGAATAGGGCTGACTTTGCGTAAATGGTCTATGATGGCCTTCATTTCAGTTTCACACGTATGTGTACTCTACCGGTATTATAGTGATTCATGTTATCAACTCTTGTTTACTTTTATTTTCAATTAGGAACATCAGGTTTCAAGATTAGACAAAGCAGACATTTTGGAAATGACTGTCAAGTACCTACAGCAATTACCAAAACAGGACATTACTTCTACAGCGGAGCGTGATGACACAGTAGCAAAGGAATACAAATCTGGGTACAAAGAGTGTATACGGAAAACAATTCATTATCTGAATTCTTCGAACGGAATAACACACGACATGAAATCTCGTATGGAGAGTCATCTATCTAGCTGCATTGGTGAAGTTAATGATGAACAATCTATACTTAAATATTCCCGAAGAAATTCGGCTTTTCGTTCGCCTCCTTGTGTTCCTGGCAAATCTTCATACTTCACACCGCTTTATGTCGATATCCCGTCATCAACACAATATCCATCCACCAAAGCGAGGACACCGGATTCTAACGGTGGCTTGCTAATGCCATTGCCCGGTTATCCAGTAATCAAGACAGAAGACCCTTATTCCCCGTATTATTACCCTACCCCGCAGAATGACTCCATCATCTGTGCCATCCCAACGGAAGATTCCCTTTTAAATCAGTCCTCGGGGTACAGTTCGTTGAATGAACAATCAAGTCAAGGAGTAGATTCTTCACCATGCAGACTTTCTTTGAGCAACTCGGTAGGCAATACATCGGTTACTTGTGATAAAGTGTGGCGTCCATGGTGATTTATGTACTATGAAAAATATACTAAAGTGTTATCTGCACGTTTGGTGTAAATTTTTGTGACGTGTCAGGTGTGTGTATAAAGTGCTATTACGCTTTCGAATCCTGTCACAAGAACAATCTGTGATACCTTTATTTCCAATATCATTTAAAATATAACTTTTCATGTGAAATCGACATGGGTTTTTTTCTAAACAAGTTTTATCTAAACACATGAAGTTTTATTCTCGTCATATTTGTTTGTTTGTCTGTCTGTCTGTCTATCCATCCATCCATCCATCCATCCATCCATCTATCTATCTATTTATCTATCTATCTATCTATCTATCTATCTATCTATCTATCTATCTATCTATCTATCTATCTATCTATCTATCTAAAAAAAGTTCATGATCTGATTTAAACTGGAAATATTTGGACACTATCAGTCATAATTAACTGGGGCCCCGAGTGGCCGAGTGGTCTAAAGCGCTCACCGTTCCGGATCACTGCCATCTCACCTCTGTCTGCGTGGGTTCGAGTCCAAGGCTCGGCTAGCGTGGGTACGTGGGAAAGCCTGCCGGCAGCTTCTCGTGGGTCGGTGGTTCTTCCCCGGGTTTTCCAGGGTTCTTCCTCCACCAGTTATACTGGCCGCCATGTATAGCCTATCTTGTGCTGAAAAATGGCGTTAAACCCTAGATTAACAACAACAACAAGATCATAATTAACTAAAAACGTCCTGAGCGTTATTAAGACTATTAACAGATAAAAATATTGCGATTTTCATCAGCTGCAAACTATAAGAAAACATTTAACTCCTACCTATATATATATATATACACGCACATATACATCCATGTGCATGCATACACATCTGTATGCTCGCGCACACATACATGCATGTCCATGTATATACACCTGTACGCGCACGCACACATCCATGCATGTGCATGCATATACACCTGTACGCGCAAGCACACATCCATGCATGTGCAAGCATATATACCTGTACGCGCAAGCACACATCCATGCATGTGCATGCATTTACACCTGAATGCGCACTCACACATCAATGTATGTGCATGCGTATACACCTGTACGCGCACACACATATCCATGCATATCCATGCATTTACACCTGCACGCGCACGCACACATTCATGCACGTCCATGTATAGACACCGGTATACGCACGCACCACATCGATGAATGTTCTTATGTTACGTGTTTAAGCTCGAATAAAACGTATCACAAGAATGAGTGAAAACTACAAGCTTTATTTCCCTGGAAAAATACTGTGAAATGAAAAAATATAAGCTTACGGTTTTAAGAATCAAATCCAAAAATAATCCGAGAATAATCCACAAATAAAATTTTAGAAGTCCTAATAATAAAATGTCCTAATGATTTCAAGTTCAAGCCTCGACGAAGAATCCAAAATGGAAAACTATGACGCATGATGTAACCTGTACTGTTTTGAAGTCTACAGTTCCTTGTACAAACAAGAAACATCACTCCGGTTTTGGAAATCCGAATAAATTTTTATAACAGGCTGTCTTTTTACAAGAATTTCGTTTGAGCACACGTATTTTCCAGGAAAAAAGAATTAATCCTTTTGAATCCAAATAATTTGAAATAACTCCTAACGACATAGCAGAAACTGCCCAGTGTAAGAGCCCAACTGAGAACATTTCTCTAAAACAAAGGTTATATCGTATTCTAAAACGCAGTTTCGAAAATCCCCAAAGTGCGAAATCGAAATCACGTGATCGTGTTTATATCACGTACGCCTAACATGACCCTGACGAAAATCAATCATTTTACTCGACGAAATAAAATACAAAAGTTGTTTACATCTTAAACTAGGCAGTCCCATCATGACCTCGACAACAACCGTTCATTTTAAAATAAAAATAGACTTTATTTACGTAGCTGCTACTAATTTTTAATCAAGGCCAGGATCTAGGTCAACATTTGGTGTTTATTAAAAGAAACAGTCAAGGTCAAACTATTTTCTGGAAAAAGTATGAGTTTCTATTAAACATTTTGACATATAATGAAAGTTGAACAAATAAAGATATGTCATTGCTTGCAACCAATTAAATCAGATATAATTAAATCAAATATACATAAAAATGCCCATGGATACACACCAGTATATACACGCACCACATCCATGCATGTCCATACATGTACACCTGTATACGAACGCGAACGCACCACATACCTTCATGTGCATGCATATACACCTGTATACGCACGCACACATGCATGCTTATGCATGCACATATATATGTATACGTACGCACACATACAGGTGCATATGCATGCATATACACCTGTCTAAGCACGAACACATCCATGCAAACGCACACATCCACATTTGCACACACATAGATGCATATGCACACATAGACATCTGCATATACACTCATGCATAAGCAAACATATACATTTGCATACAAACGCATATACATGCAAACGCACACATCCACATCAGCACACACGTATACATGCAAACGCACAAATATACATCTGCACACACACATATACATGCAATCGCACACATATACATCTGCACAGACACATGTACATGTGGATACACACATACATGCACTCTCACACATACACATGTGCACACACATACTTGCACACACACATGTGCACACACATACATTCACACGCACACCCATACATATAAATCTATATACACATATACATTTACATTCATATATGCATATACATATAGATACATATTCACATACACATACACAAAACATACACATATGCATACACATACACATACACTTGTCACTTTGCTCGTATGCTAATGAAGTGATCAAATGAATCGTGAGATAGATTCAAGAAAAATTCAACTTTCAGTAATATTTCGGATTAAAAAACCAAAACAAATTTCGAAACAAAAACACATAATATTTTTAGTTATTTACTACCGAATGTGTACAGGATATATCTTCCTCTGTAAGAGTACAACTCAGTCGGTACAAAAGACCTTTCCTAAAATATATATATATATATATATATATATATATATATATATATATATATATATATATATATATATATATATATATATATATATATATATATATATATATATATATAGAGAGAGAGAGAGAGAGAGAGAGAGAGAGAGAGAGAATTATAAATATACAGCAGTTAGAATGGAAAATTTTATCTCTGGATTCTGTAGAAAAATGCTTGTTAATAGAAGGCAGAATTAATATTTTAATACAAATAATACTATCATCCAGGTTTGAGAATTTTTAATTCGTACTCTACGGATTCGAAGTCAGGTCCGCGGGTAAACGGCATCCATCGTCTTGCCTGCACACACGAGCCCATATTCCCTCACGACTAAGCACACATCACCAAAAATGATGTCACTCAGTCGGTGATATATGCAATCGTGCGTAGCAGACCCACTCACATGATGACCTAGTAATTAATTCTCATGTATCTACACGGTCATTCCGGATTCTTATGAAAAAAATCAAGGTATATAGAATTAATTATAGAGAATTATGAATATACACCAGACAGAATGGAAAGTGATATCCCTAGATTCTGTAGAATAATGCTTGATACAAGTAGGAATTGGCAACCAAGGCTGCTCGCAAGAGCGCACCAAGGAAACAGTATTTTTTTCGAATGAAGATTAGAATAAAAAACATTGCAACAAAACATTAATAACAATTTACAAAAGTGAAATGGAAAGCACAAGAGTGAACTGTATTCAAGTAAGCGACAACGACAGGAACAAGGAAAGCGAGAAAACATGGCGGCAGCATACAAGGAAATACGAAGGCTTCATAAGTCTTTTAAGATAAAGTGTGTTGTGTTGTGATATGATTTGGATTTTTAACGTAACTTTAACAATTTTTCAGTCATATCGCTACGATGTCTGCAATGCTGCAGTTTATAGTGATGTCTAGCACTGGGGCATCATGCCGCAGACATATAGCATGATGTCCCACCTAGTCACATTATCCTGACCCCCAGGCCGGCCAGTCCCTAACACGAACCTCTTAATGCTGAGCGCCAAGCGTGGCAGCTGTTAGTACCATTTTTGTAAGTCTTTGGTATGACTCGGCCGGGGATCGAACCCACGACCTCCTGCATCCGAAGCGGACGCTCTGACCACTAGGCCACTAGAGCGGTCTTTTAACATAAAGAAGAGTGTAAACAGAAGAGGGATCTTTTCTTGAATGCTTATACAAAGAAGGCACCCAATAATTAGACATGTCAGCAACAAAGGCTACATTCTACGCCCAACAGGGAACATGCTGATAATACCAAACGTAGAAATCAATGTTATGGTGGAAAGAGTTGTAGTAAAAAAGCCATCACCATTCCTAAAGAAAATAAAGAAACAAACAGGAGAGCGCCACCTATCAGACATACCTTAGGATATTCCACTAGAGGCAACAGTGGAAAGCTTCGAAAATAAATTCAGCATTAAAGTTATATCGTCAAGACTAGCAACAATCACACAGACATCTGTGTACAAATGGACTAGAATTCTTGAAATTGAGAAAAGCAGATTGCGAAAGATGAAAAGGGCTTTTTTTTCTAACCGGGTTTCTAAGTCAAGGTACAAAGGGTATATCCACCACAGAACATGAAACAGGTGTGAGAGAACGGGTCACACTCGACACAAATACCAGAATAATCAGGAGACTCAAGTGAGGGCAATTGAACGAAAGAAACAAACATTCGTAGCGATGACCGAAAACCCTACAAAAACAAACCAATAGGAAGAGCAGATAGAACAACAACAACAACAACAACATATACACCGAAGTAATCAAGCAGAGATTCAAGCAGCGATAAGCAAAAAAAAAATTAAAAAAAATAAATAAAGAAATCCATGAGGTGACCGCAAGTATATTCCCAAAAACGAAAAACCAGAAAGACAACAAAAACAACAACAACAACAGTCCCACCAAGGGAGAAACCAACGCCAAAGAGAAGAAAAACTAGACGTAAAACAACTGCGGCAAGAGACACAACAACAACAACCAAGACAGAAGCAAACTCAACAACAACAAACCCTAGTCCAAGCAGAAAAACAAAAACTAGTACATCAAACAATTCAACAACGAAAAGAAGATATAGAACCACCACTACAACAACCAAGACAGAAACAATCTCAAAAACTACAGCAGAAACAAAATGAAAATGAAATGGGGAAACAACAACAGCAACAACAACAAGTCAAATATTTTCCCAAAAAAAACCCAGCAAAAACAACAGCAAGAACTTGGACGAAAAGACTAAACCAGAAAAAAAAGTATTAAGAAGTAGTACGTCAGAAAACACCGAACAGGAAAAACTAAAACAACCAGAACAAAGACGGGGCGAACAAGACCAACCAGGAATACCATCAACAGAGACAAAATCTAGCGAAATAAAACAACTAACCGTAACAGATGATTTAAAAGAACAAGAAAGAGAAAGAGCATAGAATGATGGAAACATATTTACTGGTGAAAAAATGTTTTGAAGATTATTTTGTAAATATATAAATAAAAAGATAAATATACGCCAGATAAAATCCAAATAACTTTTCTTTTACAAATCTTAAATAATAACAACTCATACAATATAACAACTCATATATTTAGCACACACTTAATAGTAGGGCAGGAGGGCCTTCCAAACTGGTCTGCGAAGATCAAACAGGTGAGAGCACCCTCCCCCCACAAAAAAAGATAATAGTAGGCAGAATTTATATATATATATATATATATATATATATATATATATATATATATATATATATATATATATATATATAACTGATTTGCAGTATTGTCGTGTCGTATCTAAGCTGTATAAAGCATTGTTAAATATTCGTTTTGTTTGTCTGAAAACGTCCCCGCTGATTCTGAGAAATAACCGTGCCAATTAAAACAAAAGATTAAAACCTAATGGCTATTATCAAAGGAAAGCAAAATAACACATTTTTTTTTACGTAAATACAGTAAATACAATATCATCGCTGCACGGAAAAGACATGCTTGAATGAACATTGTTTAAGAAAAGAAGCACAAACTGGCTCTCTTCATTGGCTCTATTAAATCAAAATTCATAAAAGCAGAGGTGCATAAAACAAGTACATTGGTATTAAAATATAAAGAAACAAAATAAGAAGAAACACAAAGATACTGAAATTTGTTTAATTCATACTACTTACAATTGTGACCGAAAATTTAATCGGATATCTACAGATATAAATTTAGTTTTGTTGTATCTGACATGTTATTGAGTATAAAAAAAATTACCCGTTTCTGGAACAATATAATCGTTTTATTGTATTCCATGTTAGTAGTGCATGTGTTATTAATATATATGCTATATGTGCTAATTATTATGATGGTAGATCAAAATGGTTATTTACTAAATAGCATATTTTTTTACTAATATTCTTTATAACTGTAGATGTGTACTCTAGGATGGGTCATTCTTGTATACACATTCATAATTTTAAAGATAGCGAAATGTACTCGTATTGAAGTAAACATGTATATGAGTTCAGTACAGGTCATAGGATTCCCCCATGAGAAATCCAGATGACCTAATTTCTAAGTGGCTATCCTCTACACTACTTTACCTTGCTTACAGTTAGTGTGATTGAGCAATGCCAAGACGATTAATTCAAGCCTACTATTGTTTTCTGTATTGCGTCTCTGGTTTTGACATAAGGGATCATTTACTGGAAATTAGTTATTCCTAAGATTATCTATGGTATTAGAAAAAACAAATCGTTGCGATCATTTAAGTGCATTTATTTAGTTTTGAATTATTCACTGGAATTATAAAGTGTGCAGATTTCTCGGATTTTGTAGCTGTTTGGAATTAATGGGAATTTCTTTGAAGACATTTTGGATTATATCTTGTGATACTTCGAGATTAGTGTCACATCAAAGCAATAGTGACCACCATTTGGATTTACGCTGGAACTCATTTTGGAATACTCGATAATTTTGGGCTTGTGATAGGACGTTTTAGGATTTTTGAGGATTTCATTCATCATAATGTAAGTTAGTTTGAATTTTCCCTTTCTATTTTAGGGAAATAAAGTACACTTTGAATTTTACAAAACCTGTTGGTGTTCACTTTCCTTTTTTACTTAGTATTAAGACTGTATTGTATTAAGCAAAGTAATAGAAAAGAGCAAAATAAAACAAGGTTTGTAAAATTCAACAAATAATTTACACCCCATGAATACAAACTTAAAATTTTAAAACGAATTTGCAATATTGCGAATTACATCCCAAATAGGTCAAAACGCTCTACTACCAGTCCTATGAATAACATTCTAACTAAATTCTAGCGGTGTTTGAAATAAGATCCAGTGATGTGCATGTAGTCTTGAATGTACTAACGTGCCAGTAGCCTGAAGTGTGAGGATGTACTAACAGTCTTCCATTTAATCACAATAATTTAGTCCAAGATGTTCTTGTCTAAATTCATTGTAATTCGAAGTTAAAGCTTCTGTAATAGAATATATTTTACATTTGACTTTAAGCCAATTAATTTTCAGTTTTATTATATTAAAATAACACTTGGCATTTCCAGTGAGTATAATTTGAATATATAATTTCACCCGAGGCAAAACCTGAGCACAACAGTACAAATGATTTCTGCTTCAGATATTATAGCAGGAATGAATAATTTCTCAAGTACACATTATTGTATAACAAAACATAAGACAAAAAGAAAAAGCAGGATGATGGTCAGGTTCATTTCTCTAAAATTCTAAGCAGTTAACATGATAAACGTTGTTACTGAAACTACAATAAAGAATGTAGTAAGCATCAGGTATAACAGGTTATTCCGTGGGAAATACCAATGTCCTAGACCCTGACCCAAATAAATATTTATACTTTTATTAATAATGAAAATAATATTTAACCTAAAGTGATAGGGAAAATATTAGCTATGTATTATTTATTTACCCCAAAAAAGTTACTGGTCAGGTAGACAATGGACTTGATTTCGGATAAAATCCAGTTCATAATACAAGTATGTATAATATAATCATTGATAAACAAGCCAACAAACAATCCGAATTAAAAAAACATAGTACTTAATTTAGGGCCATGGAGTGATAGCAATGCAAGCCCTTTGTTGCTTTTGTAGATGTTGTAGGTTTCGTTCCGAAATTTTACTACTTTTTTGTAAGTGTCACGCTTTTAGTCTGACTGGTGCGTCCGACTTACCATCGGAAATATCGTTGTTTAAATAAATGGCTGCAAGACATCATGAGGAGTTTTGTATAAGTTTCTGGCGTAAGTTCAGGGATTTCCTAACTACATTTGTTCGGTAGTATCAATTAACACCGTCATATACACGTGTCTTTAAGCCAATTAGTTTTCACCTCTACAATGGGTTAACATATATGACACGTGGTTGACATTTTAAATACAGGATGTATTGTACGCTTTGAATAAGAGAACAGTATTGAACAATAATTCCATCATCTGTCTACAATAGCTATCAGTCCAGGATTATTTTAGATGCGTGTGAGTTTCACTAACTATTCTTTGTTCAAGCGTACAATTGACCCCTAGGCTAGCAATATTTGTCTGTTGGCACGTGCCGGTTACAGTTTCGTAGGTTAATACCCTTTAAATATAGGAAACGTTTTGTATCGACGGGTGATACACCAATCGCAAGCATGCTTTCTTTTGTATTTCGATTTATTAAACTTGTGTTTTGAAATCTGATTGGAAAGTATGTGATTCAAGACGCTTGGGATCACGGTATTGCAAATGTCTCCTCACGCAATATATAAATCGTGGTTTGTAAAGACTTTTCACAATTGTTCGGTTGGAAATCGACAAATACTGTGTGGATTTTTATGATTAGTATTGAAAAAGAAGTGAATAGCATTGTGTCCGAAAATCGTTACTACTTATGGCGGATTTTCGAAAGTCCTCGAAGATGAACGAATCTTTTCTCAGAAAAGTAATAACTTGTTTCAATAAGACCCTTTCTTTGCAACAGTATGGTTCACGCATAGGTTATAATTACACATACTGTATATGTGTTTACGACCGATTATCTAATTTAGAAATTTTATTACTTATTATAAGCAAGTAATATTGTGATTATTTGTAGTCTTCGTATTTTATGAAATTTTCAATAACATTTATTTGTAACATTTTTGTTTGAAAAGTTATTATTATTATTATTATTATTATTATTATTATTCAGATTAAAAAGCCCCTTATAGAGAAGAAAAGAAGAGACAGAATAAATCAGAGTATTGATCAATTGAAGAGCATTTTACTGGAAAATTTTAAAAAGAAGGTAAGTATTACATTTTCAGGTTTGTTTGAAAATAGTACTTGCGGAATACAACATATTTATTATACTATCCCTTAAGAGTTTTGTACAATACCATAAAAGTATGCCTACATTTTCTGGGTTCTT
This sequence comes from Sinohyriopsis cumingii, assembly GCA_028554795.2. Lineage (NCBI taxonomy): Eukaryota > Metazoa > Mollusca > Bivalvia > Unionida > Unionidae > Sinohyriopsis > Sinohyriopsis cumingii. The sequence goes on from CM068838.1 coordinate 82,261,085, forward strand.
CGAGTTTTGTCAGATTTTGTCCAATTTTAAATATTTGCACTAATATATAATATCAAGTTACATACTTATATAAAAACTGCTTAGGTCGAATGTATAACAAATATAACGTCATAGGGGCAAATACTAAGTAACAAGACAAGGAAAAACCCTACACGCAATCTTTAATTTAGAATATACATTTATTTCCCTACAATTTAAAGTCAACAAAGTGAAAGGATAAAAAATAACTTAGAGAATTTGCTATGAATCCCTAAAATATTTTCTAAATGTATTTTCAATTTTAGAAGAATTTGGTAATAAGCATCCAAAAGTATCCCTTATGAAGGTTCTGTTGTACTTATCTGCTAAGACCACATAATTGTCGCTGTTCTAATATCCAAACGATTTATTTCGAATCCGTGACCCCACCCTCACCCCACACCTGCATCTTAGGCGGATGCGCTATCCTCTTAGGCCACTGGAGAGCGGTCTGACATGTACTTAGCAATTTGACCTTGATTTATGACTAATTATAGTACTACGTTTTGACATGGACTCTATACACCCCACCTCTATAGTGTATTCATAGTTTTAGAAAACCAATCAATAGAACATTGTCATGAACCCAGATGACTCAAATAAAAATTATATTTTAAAAATAACAATTCTCATACAGATATCCGTAACACGAATTATCTCTAAATTAACGAGTTAAAAAAAATTAGGATTTTGATTCAACTTGCCATTGTAATCTCTTTATCTAAATGTCAATGGTGGGGTGCTGTTGTTTTTCTTTTTATTTCTTTAGGGTACAAGTTGAGAAGAATTTAAACCAAAATCTGGATAAAACTATATAAATATTCAATTCTTCTCCAGAGAACGGGAATTTATTTTGACTAATTTGATTAAATGTTAATTCGGTTCATTTATATATAAAAGAGACAGTCTCCACAATTTTGATTTATACGAATAAGTGACTCATGGAATATTGGAAACTTTGTGTAAATGGTCTATAATGGCCTTCTTTTGAGTTTTATATTTATATCTGCACTCTAGCAATGATTCATGTTATGAAATCTTGTTTACTTTTATTTTCAAATAGGAACATCAGGTTTCAAGATTAGACAAAGCAGACATTTTGGAAATGACTGTCAAGTACCTACAGCAATTACCAAAACAGGACATTACTTCTACAGCGGAGCGTGATGACACAATAGCACTGGAATACAAATCTGGGTACGAAAAGTGCATACGGGAAACAATTCATTATTTGAATTCTGAGAACGGAATAGGACATGACATGAAATCTCGCGTAGGGAGTCATCTATCTAGTTGCATTGGTGAAGTTAATGATGTACAATCTACACTTAAGTATTCCCGAAGAAATTCGGCTTTTCGTTCGCCTCTTGGTGTTCCTGGCAAATCTTCATACTTCACACCGCTTTATGTCGATATCCCGTCATCAACACAATATCCATCCACCAAAGCGAGGACACCGGATTCTAATGGAGGCTTGCTAATGCCATTGCCCGGTTATCCAGTAATCAAGACAGAAGACCCTTATTCTCCGTATTATTATCCTACCCTGCAGAATGACTCAAGTGTCTGTGCCACCCCAACGGAAGATTCCCTTTTAAATCAGTCCTCGGGGTACAGTTCTTTGAGTGAACAATCAAGTCAAGGAGTAGATTCTTCAGCGTGCAGACTTTCTTTGAGCAACTCGGTAGGCAATACATCGGTTACTTGTGATAAAGTATGGCGTCCATGGTGATTTATGCACTGTGAAAAATATACAAAGTGTTCTCTGCACTTTTGGTGTAAACTTGTTTTGACTTGTCAGGTGTGTGTATAAAGTGCTATTACGCTTTCGAATCCTGTCGTAAGAACAATCTGTGATACTTTTTTTTCCTATATCATTTAAAAAAATACTTTTCATGCAAAATTGATTTTGTTTTGTTTTTTCTAAACAAAAGTTTTATCTAAACGCATTAATCTTTATTCTTATCATATCTTCTCTCTCTCTCTCTCTCTCTCTCTCTCTCTCTCTCTCTCTCTCTCTCTTTATCTATCACGATAAATAAAGTTCATAGGACAAGGGTTGGGGGTGGGGTCACTTTACCTCAATACGCGTTTTGGCCTACATCTGTAAAATTCCCGCACACGTTTTTGCGCACACAAAAATGGGACATATATATTTATTATGATAGAGAGAGAAAGAGAGTAATATTAGTAGTTGTATTCCTAGTAGTGGTATTAGTAGCATAATTATGCGATTTTCGATTTTCATTTTTTTTTTTTTTTTTTTTTGATTTAGGTTAAGCCATAGCAGTATGATAATATCGGTTTTCTACTTTTGTTACTGATCTAAATGAAAGCATTCAACACCGCCATCAATTTTCCCTCACATCACACGCATCGACATGAAAACCCGCGATTGTAATCTGCATGCGTCTACGACAGATGCCCTTGCAAGAGAATATTTATGTGGGGTAGAAGACCTCCAACAAGATCAGTAGCCAACAATACCATCGTTCCCATGATACTTTTGGAAAAGATACATGTATACTGAATATCTACAAAATAATGCACACGAAGATGTGCAACGCACAAGTATAAGTATCATAGACACGTATATCAACTATCCCTTATCCACATACCACTATCATGATTTGTAACAAGACTCGCATGATAAACAATCCGACAATTTTTACTGGATTGTAGTACACACAAAGTTAATGTAGTCCCAGTTATCAGTTGACTGTACTGGCAGACCGATCTAGTTTTAAAAAATGCTTAGTGTAGCACTCTCTCTCTCTCTCTCTCTCTCATCTTTTCGAAAAGGGTTGACTCTTATATAAGGATGTTCTAAATATTATTGCCTGTGTTCATCTCTCTCAAACGGGATAAAATATTTCTTGACTTAATATAAAAATCTAGTATTCTGGCCTACCTATTATTATTTTCAAAATGTAATCGTACATTTCCTGTTTTTATATAAGATTCAGCCAAACAGATAATTGTCAATGTGAAAACATATCAAATTATTGCTGGTGGAAGTGCTATCGAAATTTAAAAGACATAGAATTATTATTTTAAGACTATGTGTGCTTACCATTACACCGGACCATGTAAAGAATATTTAATCAAAATGATAAAACCTTCATATTGATTCAATATAGGAAGAGTGAGCGCATGCTATTCCAACACGCTGATAACTGCAAACATGAATTATTTCATTGATTCGTTTAATGTTTCCAGTGGGCTCGTCAGTTGCATATATTCTGGACATTGCATGTTCGAATCAAACAAACGGAAAATACTATTTATCTTTAAGAATTGAGAAACTTAATGTCATTATTACGATGTAAATTCACTTGGAAGATGTAATATCGTTGTCAGTTATAATAACGAGGCACATGATCCTTTAAGTTGTAATTTGGTTTGAAACTTCATATGAATCTGCTAGTCTTTCGTTCCACATTACAGGGCATATATGGGGTTGTAAATTCAAACTGTTGTAATTAAAACTGTCTACACAAATATGATGATCGTAAAAAATTCAGGACCATGAATGCTTATAATCTCAAAGAAATATTTATTTACACCACAGCTCGAGGGGAGACTGTTTTATTTTATTTTAAACAATCAGCGATATATATGTATTTATACCACATACATTAAAAATAACATGGAATTTAAAGTGTTGTTATAAAGCAAATTCATATTGTTATGCATATTTGATTTAATTTATATTTGATTTAATTTAATTGTTTGTTTGTTATTTATGTTTCTATTTATTCCATTACATGCTATTATAATGTAACTTTATTTACTGGACTGGAGTTCAGATTGACTGATTCTTTTTATTTTTGACATTAAAGAACTTTATATAAACATTGTATTTATTGCTGACCTAGGTCCTGACCTTAATTCATAACTAGTGATAGATTGTAGTAAACAACTTTTACAAAAAAATGATTCTTTCTCAGAGTAAGATTTTTAAAGTTGATTCGAGGTCATACTTGGAGTACGTGACAAATAATATGTATTACTTAGGTTTTTCCAGAGGATTGATCCACATGCAGGCATTCGAGTGCGTTGTAGCTAGATTTATCACTGCTATTTTGAGAAATGTCAATTACTTTTGCCATAACATTTGAGAAGTTAAAGTGTTTATGTTGTGACCAGTTTGGGGCTAATTATTTTTGTTCTCTTCAATTTATTTTGATTTGAAGCTTGTTTTCCCTGGAAATATTGGTTTTCAAAACTAATTCTTGGACAAAGACATTGATCGAAATTTACACTGAATTAAAAAACTGGAATATTATTTTCTGTATATCAACAAAGAACTGTTGACACGTCAGTACGACGATAACCACAACATACGTGATCGCCTTCCATTTTGGATTTCATCGGAATTCGAACTCAGTTTCATTAGGACTTTTTATTGCTAGAACTTCTATTTTTTAATTCTTTGAATATTTTTGGATTTGGTTAGTAAAACCGTAAGTTCTTTGTCTCATTTTTACCTTTTTTTGTTACATTTTATAAAGTGTGTTATCTTTACTTTTTTCTTGTTACGTTTTGTAAGAGCCTAAAACGTAACAATATACCAATACTATTGGTATATCGAATAGCATTAATATATAAACATTCTTTCAACCTCGGGTTTTTGATCAAAGATGAATTTTCTCTCATTAATCAATATTGATGTATGAAAATAACGAAAGAAAATATTAATTGTCTCCGTTTTCCAACTGAATTTAACATGGTACACAATTTCATCGCAATCCTTTCTTTTTTCCGTTCCCCTCTACACTTACACACATAAGGGGCAACATACACAGAACTATGAAGTGAGGGAGAACAACAATTAGAGTTGGACGAAAACCTTAAAACTAAACTTGCACTAAGTAACCTACAGTAATATGGTTCTTCGTAACGGTATGTTTACATTGTCCTTGGGATCTATCAATAGTACTCATAATATCGATGTTGCATAGTTGCAATTGCCTGTGGACACGAAAAGTTAAATTTGTCCGTTAGAAGGCACACATGCAGTAACGTATTTAATGCTTATTATTGTTGTTCCTTAAACCCTTTTAATGTTCTCAAATTCGATTACTATGAATTAAATATGAAAATATCATAAATGCGCTCCCTCCTCCCGCTCTGACTCTCTCTCTCTGTCTCTGTCTCTGTCTCTCTCTCTCTCTCTCCAATCGTAGCAAAAAGAAGAAAAAACAACGGGTGAAAATCCATGAAAATACGATTTGGGGATATTCGCTTGTGCCATACGACGATATCTCTGGACCTATGAATGAAGGTAAAGTTAAGTCAAACCGTCCAAAGGAATAGAAGAGAGAGAGAGAGAGAGAGAGAGAGAGAGAGAGAGAGAGAGAGTTTTATGGTCAGTAGTAATGTTAATTAAAGCAGACTACTAACTTAGATCAACTGTAAATATATGTATACATATTTGAATTACCTCTTGTTGGTTCGTCATTTTGCTTAGTTTATATTCCACACTAATTTCCTTACGCCAGTACGTGAATATCTCAACGTTTAGTCTCTACGAGAAGCTAACGGGTTTGTAGTTTTATACGTTCTTCATCAAAACAATCTTTCATGTTTAAGTCATAAGCGTGTCCTATATTGGTTCAATCAATGTGAATAAAATAGGAACTTAAAATAGCAGTCGACTTATTAATTTGTAAATGTGAATGTGAACAGCAAGAAAAGGCACAAAACTGTATTTTGTAGAGGTCACACTCGCAGGGATGTGAGGAGTTCATTTACTCGGTCAATACACAGATTCCCGGAGCATATCTTAACTCCGTTCAAAGGGCAAATATGTGTATTTTTGTATGATATAAATAAAATGTATGTATAGTAGATGTATAGTATATACGCTGTATCAATGATATACAACTCGGATAAATTTGTCGTTAAAAAGAAACTCGTCAAGCCTCCATACCTTATAATGAAAATCTTATACATCTCGTGGTATATCATTGATACATCGTACATACTATATATATATATATATATATATATATATATATATATATATATATATATATATATATATATATATATATATATATATATATATATAAGTACCCGAGAGTTAGTTACATTAACGTAGTGACTTTTTACAAAATTACAATTATGCCGAATGAAAAAGAGTCAGGTAGGGATGGAGAAAACATTATTCCACACGGGCATTATTCTCCGTGTGAATTTGATAATGCCACTTAGGCGTGTTAATGGTGATCGATTTCAAATCACAAACCCATGGATTCATGGTGCTAAACCTGCATTCTTGAATCACATGTACAGGTAGAAATAAATGATGAAACTGATAAAGCTTTTGCAAAGTTTCGCGAGACGTTGGAAAAATTCACCGACAGAGATGTTTCGAAGTTCGACTACATATTCGACATTAAATCGTTTTTATCGCGGGTCGAGTTACATTCCGACGCAATAATCAATCTAGAAAATGATGATAATCAATGTTTTGATATATATATTGTAATTTCTTTTCATTATTGTAACTTGTAGTGATTATATGTAAAGAAGATATTTCAAAACTAACTTTCTTTACACGTGTGTAGGTTTTATTTTAAAATATTAAGAGTTTGTTAATTGCAGGGGATCTATAAGTAGATCTTGTCAAAATTCTAATGATAAAACTTGTTTTGAAGTTTGGAGTTACTTTCCACTGCATAGGTCAGCTAGGTGGGTTCTTAGAAGAGTTTGGTAATTTCCCATTGGATGGGTAGGTCAGGTGAGTTATTTTAGGTATTTAAAAAATGTTACGCAGCGAGTAGAAGAACATTGCGTTTCTAGACTCTATGCCTGAATGTAAGTAGGTGGAGATGGACAATTCATTCATTCTTATTTCCGCTATTCTTTTTGTTGCACTAATCTGCAGATGTATTTAATGTTGTGTTTAGATAATTTGTTAAGATTATTCACTAGAACTACACAGTACTCATTGGACTAAAATTTGATTCTTGGACTATTGTGAATTTATTCAAAGAAGTTCCGAATAATGCCGTTTTTACATATCAGGATCGAGGCAGACCAGTACATTCGCGGATCTGGAATTCATTTGGAATGTTTGATACATTATGACATGTGATAGAACTTTTGGAACGTTTTTGATTTAACTAATAATACTGTAATCTCCTGTTAAATTTTCATTTTAAGACTTTTCTAATTCAACTATTTGTTATGCTTTGCAAAACAGTTTGGTTTTACTTCTTTACGTTACTTAGTTCATGATCATAGGGCCATTACACACCATGTACATTTCTAGACCAGGTAGTGGGTATAAGTGCAATCACGACACAAAACAGTTCCTATGTCAGTGTTCATCAGCACAATGTTTAACATTTATCATCATTTCATCACATGAAAATTCTTCTCGCCACTTTTTCTAGATCCATTCTCTACATTTTATTACAGAACTTCAAAATAATGGATTTTTCTTAATAAGATTAAAATCTTTCTTCTGTACATTGAGTCGAAATGCAAATTTATTTTATCCATTCCACTGAGGTCCTTTTTATAAGGTGGACTAATGTTATCGTTACACCATCACCCTTGCAATGCCTCGTTCTAACAGTTTTAACTACATCCAAATTCTGTCGAGATTTGACATTGGACAGACAGTTTATCTTATTTTACCTCTTATTACAGGTTCAAAACATCTGATTCGATCTGTTTCTGACTTTGCCGATAATAATTATCTCAATACACTGTAGTTTTCTTCATCAGTTTTTTATCATTTTCATGAAATATGTATATACACTTAGTTTATCATCGGTGTTATGAAACATGCTTTATACACTATATCTTTCCTCCTTAGTTTATCATCGTTGTTATGAAACATGCTTTATACACTATATCTTTCCTCCTTAGTTTATCATCTTTGTTATGAAACATGCTTTATTCACTATATCTTTCCTCCTTAGTTTATCATCGTTGTTATGAAACATGCTTTATACACTATATCTTTCCTTCTTAGTTTATCATCGTTGTTATGAAACATGCTTTATAAACTATATCTTTCCTCCTTAGTTTATCATCTTTGTTATGAAACATGCTTTATTCGCTATATCTTTCCTCCTTAGTTTATCATCGTTGTTATGAAATATGCTTTATACACTATTCATTTCCTCCTTAGTTTGTCATCGTTGTTATGAAACATGTTTTATACACTATTTATTTCCTCCTTAGTTTATCATCTTTGTTATGAAACATGCTTTATACACTATTTATTTCCTCCTTAGGTTATCATCGTTGTTATGAAACATGCTTTATATACTATATCTTTCCTCCTTATTTTATCATCGTTGTTATGAAATATGCTTTATACACTATTTATTTCCTCCTTAGTTTATCATCGTTGTTATGAAACATGCTTTATACACTGTTTATTTTTATACACTGTTTATTTCCTCCTTAGTTTATCATCATTGTTATGAAACATGCTTTGGTCAGCTGATGATCTGACGACAACAGCGCCATATTTGTACAATTGCTTGTCGTTTAATTGAATCACGTCGTTATGCAAATTCACATCTTAACATTTTATGTTCATTTGGTAAAATTTCTGCTCCTCCCACTTTCTTGCTCTTTAAAACGCGACGTACACTTTTGACTCACATTTGCTGGTTTACTGATCACACAGTTCCGTGAAAGTGGCGAAGTTTCTGCGGTAAATATACAACGGACACATTTCTAAATGAATTGTCGGCAGAGCTGTAGCATACCTTTCCTGAATCTGTCTTCGTCCATATAATACGTTTTTATCATTAGCAGAAGATGAATCATATTTTCTTTCTATGTTGATGATACATGACCTCCCTTTTGCCCTAAGCTATATGTTTTTCCACTGTCTTCGTTATCTTGTTTGTAGAAAACCCTGTTACTTTAAAGACAGTCTATCAAATTCCGAAGGTATACTACGTTTGCACGCGCGCGAGCGCGTATGTGTGTGTGATTTCGATTTTTAAATTAGTTTTTTTTTTTTAAATTCAGTCATATCGCTACTATATCTCAGTGTGGCAGTTTATAGGGATGTCTAGCACTGAAGCATCATGCCGCAGACATGTAGCATGATGCCCCACCCAGTTACATTATCCTGATACCAGGCCGACCAGTCCTAACACTAAACTCTTAATGCTGAGCACATTTTTCTTCGATTTAAGTAGCTCTATTTCGGTGCTGGCTTCTTGAAGTTTCTAGGCTTTTTCATTTAGATCTAACATCAGTCTCATCAGCTCTCTCTCTCTCTCTCTCTCTCTCTCTCTCTCTCTCTCGATTGATTGCAATATCATCTAACTGGAATTCCAATGAAAAATATTGTTTTTCAGCTTTCTCATTTGTTTGTTTTGCTAGTTGAGCGAATGTATTGCTACCACAGTTTTCATCTTTGTTTTGAAATTCATCATCATTGACTGAAACGTTCTGACATTGGGGGTACGGACGCTTTGCGATGAGAATCCAAATGTTCTTTTTCACTGTACCGGTAAGTCTGTAGTTTCCGTCAGTAAGGAATGTACAATAAATATTGTCACGGTTTTACTGATATTGACGATTTTTTTTCATTATTCATGCCAAAATGTTAGAAAACATTACCTTTTTAAAAATTAGTTGCGTCTGCCACAAATTTATGATGCCAGTATAATTCCGTTTATTATCCATTTATCGTATCCTTGTCACTTGTCACGTATGCTAACGAAGTAACCACATGAATAGTGAAAAAGATTCGGGCAAATTTTAACATTCAGAAATATATCGGATTAAAAAGCAAAGCAAATTTTCAAACAAAACACATATTATATATGTGGCAGTGTTGTAAACGTTCCACTATCCGACCCAAAGGGTAATTAAATCATTTCTTCATTTTATTCTTTTCTTTTCTTTTCTCAGCTCTAACAGCGCTTTACAGTATCTTAACGACCTTTCTCATGATGTGTTCATATTTTTCTCCCTTCCTAACGCACTTTAACTGAATTTTCCAAGCTTTTCACTGACAACACAAAAATTACAAATTCTAAATAAAACATGCAACTGCCCTAACTATTTAAATGTAATATGTGAAGCTGCATGGAAGCCTGGGATGATTTCCAGCGTTGTGGTGTCATATCAGTGCTGTATAAAACATTGTCAACTATTAATTTTTGGGCCAAAAGTCCATTTTTACTCTGATAATCGAGTCACACCAATTAAAACAAAAGATTAAAACAAAATCACTTCATTAAAATAAAATAGATGAGCAATTTATTTTGTACATGAATGCAGTAAACACAATATCATCGCTGCACGAAAAACAAATACTTGAATGATGATCATTTAAGAAGAGGAGCAAACTGTTCATAATCTTTATTAAATCAAACTTCATAAAGCAGAGACGCATAAAACACGTAAATTCCTATTATGAATATAGAGAAACATGGTAGTAAAAAACGCTAAAATACTAAACTTTGCTTAATTCCCACTGCAACAATTTTGAAATAAAATTCTATTGGATATCTTCAGATATAAATTTAATTTTTAGTTTTATTTTATTTATGATACGGTTATTGAGTAGAAAAGAAACTATCCGCTTCTGGAACAATACAATCGTTTTTTTTAAATTACATATTAATAGTGCACGTGTTATGAATATCTATAGCATGTGTGTTAATTATAAAGATTCAAGATCAAAAGGGATATTTACTAAATAATATATTTATTACTAATATTCTTCATTATAATACGTTCAATTTATATAACTTAACTTTACATTGTCAGAGTAGTGCAGTATTTTATGATACTGAACACCTTCATAATGTACCCACATGCACCTCGTGTGCCTAAAGATAGTTTAGTGTATTAGGAACTACTTCGTAAACAAACAATGTACACTCATGTAGTAGACGCTTTAGGGTTTGGTTGATCAAGCTAGTTTGTGAATTAACTAAAACAGCCGTTTCGTACATTTGGAAGTATAGATGTTACAGTTAACGACGTGAACGAGTTCACTGAGTCAAAACAAAATTGTCAAAAGAGCAAATGAATGAGCATGACATTCGCAATGTCAACATCAAGCACGAGAAACACAGTAACTGAAAATACCGTTCTGATCATTGAAACAGATAGTTATGATAATATTCGTATCTTTTCGCAAATAGAATGGTTAAGACTAAGACAAAAGCTCTCTAGGGTCTAAAGAAATATAGCATAGAAAAGCATACTGAGGCCAAGGGCTATCTCATATTTACTAGAAATGTACCATTTTACAAGTTTGTCTAAATACTAGATTCGATTAAAACAAACTGCAACTAAAGCTTTTGGTAGGAAACTAAAAGCATCAGAGCCAATAATCCAAGACGACAAAAAAGTATTATTCCCGCTGGGTAAATGGAGTGTCACACAACAGTTGCTTTTCAATTTTCCTCTGCTTCAGATATAATAGCAGGAATGAATAATTTCTCCAGTACACAGGATTATATAACAAAACATAAGACACAAAGAAAACGCAGGATGATGGTCAGGTTCATTTCTCTAAAATTCTAAGCAGTAGACATGGTAAACGTTGTTACTGAAACTATAATAAAGAATGTAGCAATCATCAGGTACAACAGGTCATTCCGTGGGAAATACCAATGTCCTAGACCCTGACCCAAGTAAATGTATACCTTTATTGATAATAATAATTAACCTACAGTGATAGGGACTAGGTCATTACGTGGGAAATACCAATGTCCTAAACCCAGACCCAACTAAATATGTACCTTTAGTGATAATAATATTTAACCTACAGTGATAGGGAAACTATTAGCTATGTATTATTTATTTACCCAAAATAAAGGTTACTGAACAGGTAGACAATGGGCTTGATTTTGGATAAGATCAAGTTCAAAATACAAGTGTGTATAATATAATCACTGAGTAACAAACTAACAAACAATACGAATTAAATAAACATAGCACTTAATTTATGGCCATGGAGTTATAGCAAGGCAAGCCCTGGCTTTTGTAGATGTTGTAGGTTTCGTTCCGAAATTTTATTACTTTTTTGTAAGTGTCACGCTTTTAGTCTTACTGGTGCTTCCGACTTACCAACGGAAATATCGTTGTAAAAAAATGTCTTCAAGACATCATGAGGAGTTTTGTATAAGTTTATGGTGTAAGTTTAGGGATTTCCTCACTACATTTGTTCGGTAGTATCAATTAACACCGTCATATACACGCGTCTTTAAGCCAATTAGTTTTCACCTCTACAGTGAGTTAACATATATGACACGTGGTGACATTATAAATACAGGATGTATTATTGTACGCTTTGAATAAGAGAACAGTATTTAACAATAATTCCATCATCTAATCAGTCCAAGATTATTTTAGATGCGTGTGAGTTTCTTTAATTATTCTCTGTTCAAACGTATAATTGACCCCTAGGCTAGCAATATTTGTCTGTTGGCACGTGCCGGTTACAGTTTCGCAGATTAATAACCTTTAAATATAGGATACGTTTTGTATCGACGGGTGATCCACCAATCGCAAACATGCTTTCTTTTGTATTACCATTTATCAAACTTGTGTTTTAAAATCTGATTGGAAGGTATGCGATTCAAGACGCTTGGGATCACGGTATTGCAAATGTCTCCTCACGCAATATATAAGTCGTGGTTTGTAAAGACTTTTCACAATTGTTCGGTTGGAAATCGACAAATACTGTGTGGATTTATATGATTAGTATTGAAAAGGAGTGAATAGCACTGTGTCCTAAAATCGTTACTACTTATGGCGGATTTTCAAAAGTCCTCGAAGATGAACGAATCTTTTCTCAGAAAAGTAATAACTTGTTTCATTAGGACCGTTTTTTTTTTTTTTTGCAACAGTATGGTTCACGCATATGTTATAATTACACATCCTGTATATGTGTTTACGACCAATTATCTAATTTAGAAATTGTATTAATTATTATAAGAAGGTAATATTGGGATTATTTGTAGTCTTCGTATTTTATGAAATTTTCAATAAACTTTATTTGTAATATTTTTGGTTGAAAAATTACTATTATTATTATTATTATTATTATTATTATTATTCAGATTAAAAAGCCCCTTATAGAGAAGAAAAGAAGAGACAGAATAAATCATAGTATTGATCAATTGAAGGGCATTTTACTGGAAAATTTTAAAAAGAAGGTAAGTATTACATTTTCAAGTTTGTTTGAAAATTGTACTTCCGGAATACAACACTTTCACTATACTATCCCTTAACAGTTTTGTACAATCTCATAAAAGTATGCCTACATTTTCTGGGTTCTTCGAGTTTTGTCAGATTTTGTCCAATATATATTCTGATTTACAATACCGTGATCCCAAGCGTCTTGAATGTATATTTATTATACATTCGACCTGAGCAGATTTTATAAAAGTATGTAACTTGATATTATATATTAGTGCAAATATTTAAAATGTATAATATATATAACGTCATAGGGGCTAAAACTAAGTAACAAGACACGGTAAAGCCAAACAATCATTCTTTAATTCAGAATATACATTTATTTCCCTACAATTTAAAGTCAAACAAAGTAAAAGTATAAAAAATAACTTAGAGAATTTGCTATGAATCCCTAAAATATTTTCTAAATGTACTTTCAATTTCAGAGGAATTTGGTAATAAGCATCCAAAAGTATCCCTTATAAAGGTTCTATTGTACTTATCTGCTATGACCACATAAGAATCACTGTTCTAATATCCAAATATTTATTTCGAAACCGTGACCCCACCCCCACCACACACCTGCATCCTAGGTGGATGCGCTATCCTCTTAGGCCACTGGAGAGCGGTCTAACATGTACTTAGCAATTTGACCTTGATTTATGACTGATTATAGTACTACGTTTTGACATGCACTCTATACATCCCACCTCTATAGTGTATTCATAGTTTTACAAAACCAGTCAATAGAACATTGTCATGAACCAAGATGACTCAAATAAAAACTATATTTTAAAAATAATAACTCTCATACAGATATCCGTAACACGAATTATCTCTAAATTTACGGATTTAAAAAAAAAATAGGACTTTGATTCAACTTGCCAATCCAACTTGTAATCTCTTTATCTAAATGTCAATGGTGGGGTGCTGTTGTTTTTCTTCTTATTTCTTTAGGGTACAAGTTGAGAAGAATTTAAACCAAAATCTGGATAAAACTATATAAATATTCAATCCTTCTCCAGAGAACATGAATTTATTTTGACTAATTCGATTACATTTTAATTCGGTCCATTTATATATAAAAAGACAGTCTCCACAATTTTGATTTATAAGAATGAGTGACTCATGGAATATTGGGGACTTTGCGTAAATGGTCTATATGGCCTTCTTTTGAGTTTTCTATGTATCTGCACTCTAGCAGTGATTCATGTCATCAAATCTTGTTTACTTTTATTTTCAAATAGGAACATCAGGTTTCAAGATTAGACAAAGCAGACATTTTGGAAATGACTGTCAAGTACCTACTGCAATTACCAAAACAGGATGACACGATATCAAAGGAATACAAATCTGGGTACGAAGAGTGTATACGGAAAACAATTCATCATTTGAATTCTGCGAATGGAATAACACACGACATGAAATCTCGTATGGAGAGTCATCTATCCAGCTGCATTATTGACGTTAATGATGTACAATCTACACTTAAATATTCCCGAAGAAATTCGGCCTTTCGTTCGCCTCTCGGTGTTCCTGGCAAATCTTTATACTTCACACCGCTTTATGTCGATATCCCGTCATCAACACAATATCCATCCACCAAAGCGAGGACACCGGATTCTAACGGAGGTTTGCTAATGCCATTGCCCGGTTATCCAGTAATCAAGACAGAAGACCCTTATTCCCCGTATTATTACCCTACCCCGCAGAATGACTCCATCATCTGTGCCATCCCAACGGAAGATCCCCTTTTAAATCAGTCCTCGGGGTACAGTTCGTTGAGTGAACAATCAAGTCAAGGAGTAGATTCTTCACCATGCAGACTTTCTTTGAGCAACTCGGTAGGCAATACATCGGTTACTTGTGATAAAGTGTGGCGTCCATGGTGATTTATGTACTATGAAAAATATACAAACGTGTTCTCTGCACGTTTGGTGTAAATTTGTGTGACGGGTCAGGTGTGTGTATAAAGTGCTATTACGCTTTCGAATCCTGTCGCAAGAACAATCTGTGATACTTTTATTTTTCTATATCATTTAAAATAATACTTTTCATGCAAAATTGATTTTGTTTTGTTTTTTCTAAACAAAATTTTTATCTAAACGCCTCAAGCTTTATTCTTATCATATCTTCTCTCTCACTCTCTCTCTCTCTCTCTCTCTCTCTCTCTCTCTCTCTTTCTCTCTCTCACGATAAATAAAGTTCATTGGACAAGGGTTGGGTGTGGGGTCCCTTTATCTCTATACGCGTTTTGACCTACATCGGTAAAATTTCCGTACACACATTTGCGCACACGAAAATGGGACATATATGTTTATTATGAGAGAGAGAGAGAGAGAGAGAGAGAGAGAGAGAATGCTAGTAGTTGTATTCCTTGTAGTGGTATTAGTAGTATAATTATGCGATTTTCGATTTTCAGTTTCTTTTATTGATTTCGGTCAAGCCATAGCAGTATGATAATATCGGTTTTCTACTTTTGCTACTGGTCTAAGTGAAAGCATTCAACACCGCCATCAATTTTCCCTCACATCACACGCATCGACATGAATGCCCGCGATTGTAATCTGCATGCGTCTACGGCAAATGCCATTGCAAGAGAATAATTATGTGGGGTAGAAGACCTCCACCGAGATCAGTAGCAACAAATACCACCGTTCCCATGATACTATTGGAAAAAAATACGTTTATTATATACTCATTCCTCTCCTCCCCCGTTATCTTTACATTGTCAGAATCGTTTAGTATTACCCGATACTGAACTCGCGCGACAATACACATATAGCATTCACGTGCATAAAGGAACTGCTTTTTATTGTAAAGAAACAATGGACGCAGACGCCAGAACTTTTGATTTGTACACAAATCATGTACACTCGCGTAAGAGGCTCTTTACGTTGTGGTTGTTTAAATTTGTTTCTGAATGAACTAAAACAGATGTTTCGTGGACTGCTACATACCAGCTGCTTTGGCACATTCCGCATTGATACAATGTTACGGATTTAGGCTAGCTACATTATATAACAGACTCAAGATAAGGTCCTTACAAATATCATATAAGTGACAAGTCATATACTCTCTTCTTTAGCTGGTGATAAGAATGGCAAAATAAAATATACTTACAGTTTTACATCCCGAATTTCCTCAAAATGTATTTCCTTAATTCTGCAAATCCGAATTACATGAGCCATGTCATTGGTTTTCAATCTGGATTACACATTTCGACATTGTGTTGTAATTTCGATGATAAGTGCAATTGCATCCTCCTTACTGTACTCAAAATGAAATAAGCATTAAATTCCATTGCGTCTTTTTGATAATTGCAATTGAAAGACTTCATATTTTTCCCACATTATGATTTCAAACATTCAATGACAGAAACAGGAACACATTTGCAGATGTCAACACGCTTCTCTCTAGCTTACTAAATCTCATGTATTTCATGTGGAATCGTCACATACAAGTCCAGTCCATAATCACGAAATTTCCTAGAATCGAGAAAAATACCAAAATCTATTCATTCCCGATCAAATGGAAAAGTTGTTGCAGTGCACATTCATTCACAATCTGACTCCAAATTTCAATTTTAACTAGACACGCCATTTTCTTTCGAAAGTTATGTCGAGGGCGCGACTAAGTTCAAATATATCTGGGCGGAGTTATGTGCGTAGTAATAATGTTGATTTGTGTAATGATGAATATGCACTTGTGTATTTAGTTTGGAATGCGGTATACATTCATTTACGTTGTTTCTTGTAGTGTATTGTGTTTATATAATTAAACCTTAGGTAGAATAAAAATGAGCATATAATAAAAAGGTTACTGCATTTGTATGGGAAAATATGAACTCGTTTTGTCGGAAGGATATACTGCACTGCCAAGGTCGTGCTGTATTCCATCCCAAAACTCGTATTGTATCTGCAAATGGAATACACTCCAGCCCAGTTGATCTATGTTGTGGTGTTCCACAGGGGTCTGTTCTTGGACCTGTTCTCTTCATTCTGTACACTCAGTCGCTCTCAAGTGTTATAGATAGATCATCATCCAGTCTCTCACCAACTGTACGCTGATGACACCCAAATATACAAATCTAGCCACCCAACTGAAGTTGATGCTACCATCCAAGGTGTAGGGAGGTGCATTTCTGATGTGAAACCATGGATGACTTGTAACAAGCTGCAGATGAATGATGATAAAGCTGAGGCCATTCTGATCACAACACAACGACTTTCTCATTCACATCCTTTACCTCAAACAATAAATATCACCAACGCCAACATTAAAATCACACAATTAGTACGAAACCTAGGTGTTACTCTGGACAGTACTCTCACATTGCACCAACATGTCATGAACATATGCAAGGCTGTATATCTTGAGCTGAGACGCATCAGCTCAATTCGCAAATATCTTTCAGTTGATGCCACTAAAACACTTGTGTGTTCATTAGTACTTTCAAGACTGGACTATTGTAACTCAATTCTGTCTGGTTCATCTCAATATCTACTCCAGAAACTTCAAAATGTTCAAAACACAGCTCCTCGGATCATACTTAGAATACCACGATCAGAGCACACCTCCCCGCTGCTCTGTACCCTACACTGGCTATCCATTCGATCCAAAATCAAACACAAAATGTGTTCTCTGTGCTACATTTCACTGTCGGACTCTAGTCCAACATACCTATCTGACCTTACCCATGTGTACACACCAGCAAGATATTTACGCTCCTCCTCTGACAATCGCATACTCATTATTCCCACTATGAAAACAAAGTCATATGGACAGCGTTCTTTTGCATACCAGGGCCCAGCAACGTGGAATGAATTGCCCACTGAACTTAGACACAAAGACACAGTGATCACATTCAAGAGGGCTCTAAAAACTCACTTATTTCGACTTCAAGAACAAACTTAACGACCTAATAATGTTTCCTACCTGAAATATTCGCAGCATGTTTTTTATTTTCTAATGTTTTTCTAATTTCATGTTGTTTGTTTTTGTAATAATATTATTATGTTTCTTATCTTATAGGTGTTGTCTAATGTTGTAAAGCGCTTAGAGCTTCTATGCAAAGTCCTCATTATTATTATTATTATTATTATTATTATTATTATTATTATTATTATTATTAAATGTAGGTAAAGCTACCTGACTAGTTTTAAATACTTTGTGTGAAACAATTTATATACTGTTAGCTACATTTAACGACGCTGACCTGAAAAATGTATGTGCTACAGATTTGATAAAATTCTAAGGACTATAGACTTATACATTTCATAGCCTCCCAACTCTCTTAACAACTAAGGAACACTTAGTAACAGCTAGAAATGTGTTATATAAAACACGCTTTATTCTAATTTTGTTAATCATCTTCATTGTGCCCCGCTTGAATAAAAAATATTACTACAATATTTAAAGACAAATAATGCACTTACCAGCCAGAAGGAATCATTTATCCGCCAATACCTTAATCCATAATCAAATTTCACAGGCACTTGCCATATTTCCAGGACAGAAAAATAAATGTTCAAAGAATCCGTGAACTTGAAAGTTTAACACATGGTTATCCGTTAGAATCCGTTTTTGGCGGGTCTATTTATACACGGTGGTAATTTTACAATCAATATTAAGGACAACACAAGTATGTCACACACAGTTTCACCTCCTCCAAAGAAAAGACTAGTTATATACGATAGTGACACAGATCTCTAATTACCCATGGATAATCTAAGAAAGATGCTACTCTTCGTAACAGCTTGTACTAAGTATAACTACAGTAGAGCTGAGTAGCCAATATCGTTTTATTATTTACAAGATAACTTTTCAAAATTGGAATTGATGAAAATAAAAGTTTCTTTTAATAAATATTAATTATTTATTGTCAATTTCATATAACATCCATATATTAAATGTGATAATACCTCATTATTATGCGACGTTTTATGTTGTTATTTTTCTTTGCTCACGCGTATGAAATGTGTACTTCGGACGCAACGGTGACACCACATCCCTCATTAACATATTTATATTATTGCGCCGCATGTAAACATTGGACGTGAACACTAGGGCAGAATTCTTTTTACTTTAAAGGAAAATATTGGGTGAGAAAAATAATCTACGTTGGGGTTTGGACTGAGACAAGGAAATCCCAGTCGCGGGTTTATATTATGTGTCTCCCCATTCGGACAAGCCTCGTGGAGAGACAAATAATATAAACCCTTGACTGGGATTTCCTTGTCTCGGCCCAAACCTCAACATAGATTCTATATAGCAACTATCCTTTATGCACATACCACTGTCATGATTTGTACCAAGACTCGCATGATAAACAAACCGACCAGTTTTACTGGATTCTAGTACACACAAAGTTAGTGTAGTCCGTTATCAATTCACTGTACTGACAGACCGATCGATTTTTAAAAATATGCTTAGTGTAGCTCTCTCTCTCTCTCTCTCTCTCTCTCTCTTATCTTTTCGAAAAGGGTTGACTCTTATGTAAGGATGTTCTAAATGTTATTGCTTGTGTTAATCTCTCTCAAACGGGAAAAAAGATTTCTTGACTTAACTACGAAATGTAGTATTCTGGCCTGCCTATTATTATTTTCAAAATGCAATAGTGCATTTCCTGTTTTCATATAAGATTCAGCCAAACAGATACTTGTCAATGTGAAAACATATCAAATTATTGCTGATGGAAATGGTATCGAAATTTAAAAGACATAGAAATATTAATTTAAGACTATGTGTGCTTACGATTACACCGAACCATGTAAAGAATATTTCATCAAAATAGTTTAGCCTCCATATTGATTTAATATAGAAAGAGTGAGCTCATGTTTTTTTTTCCCAACACACTTATAACTTCAAACATGAGTTATTTCATTGATTCGTTTAATGTTTCCTGTGGTCTCGTCAGTTACATATATTCTGGACATTGCATGTTCCAATCAAATAAACGGAAACTACTTTTTTTTAAGAATTGAGAAACTTCATGTCATTATTACGATGTAAATTCACTTGGAAGATGTAATATCGTTGTCAGTTATAATAACGAGACACATGATCCTTTTGATGTAATTTGGTTCGAACCTTCATATGAATATGCTAGTCTTTTGTTCCACATGCCAGGGCATATATGGGGTTGCAAATTCAAACTGTTGTAATTAAAACTGTCTACACACATATGATGATCGTACAAAATTCAGGACCATGAATGCTTATAATCTCAAAGAAATAATTATTCACACCACAGCTCGAGGGGAGACTGTTTTACTTTAATTAAACAATCAGCGATATATATATATATATATATATATATATATATATATATATATATATATATATATATATATATATATATATATATATATATATATATATATATACCACATACATTAAAAATAACATGGCGTTTAAAGTGTTGTTATAAAGTAAATTGATATTTTTTATGCATTTTTGATTTAATTTATATTTGATTTAATTTAATTGTTTGTTTGTTATTTATATTTTTATTTATTCCATTACATGCTATTGTAATGTAACTTATTTACTGGATTAGAGTTCAGCTTGACTGATTCCTTTTATTTTTGACATAAAGAACTTTATAGACACATTGTATCTAATACTGACCTAGTTCCTGAGCTTAATTCATAACCAGTGATAGTTTGTATTAAACAACTTTTCTTAAGTTCTTTCTCAGAGTAAGATTTATAAAGTAGAATCGAGGCCATACTTGGAGTAAGTGACAAATAACACGTATCATCTGGGCATTTGTGTGCGTTGTTGCTAGATTTATTACTGATATTTTGAGAAATAATAATTATTCTTGCCATAACATTTGAGAAGTTAAAGTGTTTTATGTTGTGACCAGTTTAGGGCTAAATTTATTTTTTGTTTTCTTTAATTTATTTGGATTTCAAGTTTGTTATCCCTGGAAATACTGGTTTTCTGAATTAATTCTTGGACAAAGACATTTATCGAAATTTACACTGAATTGAAAATGGAATATTATTTTTTTTGATTCGACAAAGAACTGTTGACACATCAGTACGACGCTGACCACATCATACGTCATCGTCTTCCATTTTGGATTTCATCAGGATTCGAACTCAGTTTCATTAGGCTTTTTATTACTAGGACTTCTATTTTTTAATTCTTTGATTATTTTTGGATTTGATTCGTAAAAGCGTAATTTTTTTTCTCTCTCAATTTTACCTTTTTTTGAAGGAAATAAATTATTTGCTAATTTTATAACTATACTATTGGCATATCGAATTGTGGTCCACCCATGGGGCAATAGTATGAAACATTCTTTCAACTGCAGGCTTATAGATCAATGATGAATTTGCACTCATTAATTATTACTGATGTATGAAAATGACGAAAGAAAGTATTAATTGTCTCCGTTTTCTAAATTAAATTTAACATGGTACACAATTTCATCGCAATCCTTTCTTTTTTTCCGTTCCCCTCTACACTTACATGCATAAGGGGCAACATACACAGAAATATGAAGCGAGGGAGAACAACAATTAGGGTTGGATGAAAACCTTAAAACTAAACTTGCATTAAGTAACCTACAGTAATATGGTTCGTAGTGACGGTATGTTTACACTGTCCTTGGGATTTATCAACGGTGTTCCTAATATTAATGATTCATAGTTGCAATTGCCTGTGGACACTAAAAGTTAAATTTGTCCGTTAGGAATCACACATGCGGTAACGTATTTAACACTTTATTGTTGTTGTTATTGTTGTTGTTTCTTAAGCACTTTTTCATGTTCTGAAATTCGATTTCTATGAATTAAATATGAAAATATCATAAATGCGCCCCGTCCTTCCGCTCCGTCTCTCTCTCTCTCTCTCTCTCTCTCTCTCTCTCTCTCCAGTGGCAGCAAAAAGAAAGGACAACGGGTAAAAATCCATGAAAATACGATTTTGGGATATTCGCTTGTGTTATACAACGATATCTCTGGACCTATGAATGAAAGTAATGTTAAGTCAAACCGTCCAAAGGAATAGGAGAGAGAGAGAGAGAGAGAGAGAGAGAGAGAGAGAGAGAGAGAGAGAGAGAGTAGTAATGTTAATTAAAGCAGAACAATAAGTTAGATCAACTGTAAATATATTAAAATATTTTAATTACCTCTTGTTGGTTCGTCATTTTACTTAGTTTTGTTTCCAAACTAATTTTCTAACGCCAGTACGTGAATGCCTGAGCGTTTGGTCTCTACGAGAAGCTATCGTGTTTGTAGTTCTCTACATTCTTCATAAAAAAACAATCTTTCATGTTTACGTCATAAGCGTGTCCTATATTGGTTTAATCAACTAAATATGTACCTTTATTGATAATAATATTTAACCTACAGTGATAGCTATGTATTATTTATTTATTTTTACAAAAAAAAAAAGTTACTGGTCAGGTAGACAATGGATAAAATCAAGTTCAAAATTCAAGTGTGTATACTATAATCATTGAGTTACAAACTATAAAACAATACGAATCAAATAAACATGACACTTAATTTAGGGTCATGGAGTGATAGCAAGGCAAGCACTGACTTTGTTGCTTTTGTAGATGATGTAGGTGTTTCGTTCGTAAATTGTATTACTTTTTTGCAAGTGTCAAGCTTTTAGTCTGACTGGTGCTTCCGACTTAACATCGGAAATATCGTTGTTTAAAAAAAATGTCTGCAAGACATCATGAGGAGTTTTGTATAAATTTATGGTGTAAGTTTAGGGATTTCCTCACTACATTTGTTCGGTAGTATCAATTAACACCGTCATATACACGTGTCTTTAAGCCAATTAATTTTCACCTCTACAATGAGTTGACACGTGGTTGACATTTTAAATACAGGATATATTTGTACGTTTTGAATAAGAGAAATATATTGAACAGTAATTCCATCATCTGTCTACAATAGCTATCAGTCCCAAATTATTTTAGATACGTGTGATTTTCATGAATTATTCTCTTTTCAAGCGTATAACTGTGCCCTTGGCTATCAATATTTGTCTGCTGGCACGTGCCGATTACAGTTTTGTCGGTTAATACCTACACTTACATTCCAAAACAGAAACGTTTTTTATCGACGAGTGATGCAAGCTATTCAACCAATCACAAACATGCTTTCTTCTGTATTACAATTTACTAGACTTGTGTTTTGAAATCCGATTGGAAGGTATTTGATTCAAGACGTCTGGAATCACGGTATTGAAAATGTCTCCCCATGCATTATAAAAATCGCCGTTTGTAAAGATTTTCCACAATTGTTCAGTTGGAAATGGACATACATTGTGTAGGTTTATCTGATTAGTATTGAAAAAGGAGTGAATATCATTGCGTCCTAAAATCGTTATTACTTATGGCGGATTTTCCAAAGTCCTCAACGATGGATGCATCTGTTCTCAGAAAAGTAATACTTTGTTACAAGACGATTTTCCTGCAACATTTTAGTTCACGCATATGTTATAAGTTCACATATGTGTGTTTACGGTGAATTATTTAATTTATAATTATTTTGCGTCATTATTATCAGAAAGTAATATTAGGATTATTTGTAGCGCTGGTATTTTATGAAATTTTCAATAAGATGAAATTAATTTTGTTTAAAATAGTATAATCACAGAAGAGATTTATCTAGCTATGAATAAACTGAAACGTGACAAACCTGGGAGAGTCTATGCCACATCCCGCAATTTCGTTTTATGTACGATCAACATAACTGCACAAATATTAACAAACTTATTTAATAAATTATCCAGAGTATTTATCAAGGACTATCATTATACAAATTCTGAAGATGGCGGATTCAAATAAGCAGAGGCAATATTATGTAAAAAGCATAATGTTGACTTGGATTTTGCATGATAGGATAAATTAATGGGTGGACGAAAACGAATTACCGGTAGAAGAACAAAACGGATTCAGAGCGGGCTTTTCTACAGCCGATACTCTATTTACATTATATACATTTAGTTGTTATTATTTATGGGATAGATTAAATGCATTATTCATAGACTGCAACAAAAGCTAGTTAATGAAAATATTAGTGGATACATGTTAAGAATCATTACTGCAATTTATAATGATGTAAAAGCATTGTTAATCCAACAGTTTTATTACCGATGTGTTTAATTGTTCTATGGGCGTACACCAAGGTTGTGCAGTATCGCCGTTTACTCTGTTCTTAATTTTGAACAATATGAAACCCTTTTTTAGCTTAAGTAAACAGGGGACTTTTGGTAGAAATCTTATAATTTTTTTTTACTGTTGCATGCGGAGAATTGAATTGAATTGTTTTTGCTGACACTGTCCACCAGTTGCAAACTATACTCCTTAGGTTGCACACATATCGCCTAAAGTGTGCATTTAAAATGAATATGGAAAACACCAGAGCGATTGTAATTCGCAGAGGTGTATATCTCAGAGGTTACAAATGTCATACTATGGCCCTACAGAAGTAAAGACTGAATCATATTTCCCATATATATATGATACATATTGTTTTCGAAAGGCGATGTTCAAGAAAACTCTATTTTCGCAAGCTATGCAAATATTGAAGTAAAATCTTTAAAAATTCGACAAATTACTGTAACTGGACTGCTTCGTCTGCTTGACTCGAAGACAGCTCAGATTCATAAATATGAGAGCTGAGTATGGGCTTTTAACGATTCCAAAGATATTGAAAAAGTACATTTGTCATTTTGTAAATATATTCCTTGTTCATCAAAGTCTACTCCAAACGCATTGTATATAATGAATTAGAAAAATTATTATGCCGATTATAAGATATAAAGTAGTTTGCAATGTTGGATTAGAATTCTAAAAGTGCCTGACGACCTATACCATTAGCCATGTTACAATTTACAGCCGATATGGGGGTGGGTGGGTGTTAGAATTGTGATTGTTGGGCTAATAATGTTAGAAAGTTTCTATGTATGTATCAGTTTGGCAATGTTTGGTGTACTAAGCGCGTAAATGATGAAATTACATTTCTTAGATTGTTTAGTCACAGATGTGAAGATATTTTTTAGACAAAAGCTGCAGCATGTTACTAAGTCAATGGAAAGATTGAGTTTCCATAGGTCGCCTAGGATTGAATTCACTTGTTCAAGATATCTAGAATTGTTAGAAGAAAGCCATTCTTTTCATACACTACACTTGCCAATCAGAGGTAATATAGGAAGATATGAAAATATTTATTTGATATAAAGCTTTAGTCAAATTTATAATGTTAATATCGATAATAAATTCCATTTTGCTAATGCTTCTCCGCTATATGGCGTATTACGAAGAAAATATTTACCGACTTTTGTATGTTAAAATCAAAATACAAAAATCAAACTTTACACAAATTTTAGGACTTTTATACAAAACTATTCAGGTAAAGTTCTGTTGACTAATTTAGCAATGTTTACATTAAAAGTCTTAAAGATACGAGACCCGTTGCACCAACAACGTTTGCTATATAGACACTAGATCAATATAACAAAACGTATATTGGCTCCATGCAGGCGTTAGAGTTTTCTTTACTCTTTATTGTGTGTCTATTGTGTAATACATATTTGTCTTTCACCCAAACAAAAACAATATATAATAATTAAAACGCATCGTATCCATAGAAATGTTATACATGCAAAAGTGTATTACATATGTCATGTATAACATTTCTATGGATAAGAGGTTTGTTCTGTTGCATACTAAAAGACCTTTTTGTATCGCATGAGGAATATATATGTATCATGAGCCAATTGACCGTATAAAAATAAACACTTTTATTATTATTATTATTATTATTATTATTATTATTATTATTGTTATCATTTAGATTAAAAAGCCTATTGTAGAGAAGAAGAGAAGAGACAGAATAAATCATTGGCTCGATCAGTTGAAGATATTTTTTACTGGAAAACGTGAAAACGAAGGTAAGTATTACATGTTCAATTTTGTTTGAAAATAGTAAATCCTGTTTGAAAATAGTAAATCCTGTTTGAAAATAGTAAATTGTTTTGTTTGAAATAGTAAATCCTGTTTGAAAATAGTAAATTCTGTTTTGTTTGAAAATAGTAAATCCTGTTTGAAAATAGTAAATTCTGTTTTGTTTGAAAATAGTAAATCCTGTTTGAAAATAGTAAATTCTGTTTTGTTTGAAAATAGTAAATCCTGTTTGAAAATAGTAAATCATATTTTGTTTGAAATAGTAAATCCTGTTTGAAAATAGTAAATCCTGGTTGAAAATAGTAAATCCTGTTTTGCTTGAAAATAGTAAATCCTGTTTTGCTTGAAAATTGTAAATCCTGTTTGAAAATAGTAAATCCTGTTTGAAAATAATAAATCCCGAGTAAGACTTTTTAAACTATTCTTTAAGAGTATTGTACAATCACATAAAGGTATACCTGTATTTTCTGGGTTATTCAAATTTTGTCAGATTTTGTAAAAAATCACATATATATATATATATATATATATATATATATATATATATATATATATATATATATATATATATATATATATATATATATATATATATAATGTATCAAATTGCATACCTATTTACAAACTGCCCAGGTTGAATATATATGGAATTATTTCTAAATTAAGAAGTTAATAAAGAACTTAGAACATTCATTAGATCTGTCATCGCATTCTCTTTTTTATAAATATCAATTATATTGATATTACTGTAGGATACAAATTGGGGAAAATTAAAACCCAAATTTAGATAAATATAGATATATATGTATTCCTTTCCTTAAAGCAAGTGAATTTGTTTTGCCAGATTCGATTAAATTTAATTTTTTTTATTCAAACGGGAGATCTTTTAATTTATGAGACTAAGTGACTCGTGCAATATGGGGGACTTCGCTTGAATGGTTTATTATGGGCCTTGTGTGAATTGTACACCTCTCTGGACTGAACCGGTATTGTTGTAATTCCGATTATTAAATCTTGTTCACTTTTATTTTCAACAGGAAACTCAGATTTCCAGATTAGACAAAGCAGACATTTTTGAAATGGCTGTAAAGTACATTCAACAGTTACATAAACAGGACCTTATATCTACAACGGTGTGTGATGACACACTAACAACGGAATGCAAATCTGGGTACGAAGTGTGTACACGGGAAACAATTCATTATTTGAATTCTGCGAACGGCATTAGAAATGACATGAAATCTCGTGTGGGGAGTCATCTATCTAGCTGCATTGGTGGAGTTAATGATGTACAATCTACACTTAAATATTCCCGAAGAAATTCGGCCTTCCATACGCCTCTCGGTGTTCCCGTCAAATCCTCATACTTCACACCGCTTTATGTCAGCATTCCAATATCAATACAATATCCATCCACGACAGCGAGGGGACTGCATCGTAACTTGCTAATACCATTGTCCGGTCAAGTAGATGTGCTGTCGAGATAGATCCCACTTATTCTCCTTATTCCCCAACCTTGCAGCGTGTCTCATGCACCTCTACTACCGCATTAGAAGATCACGTTTTCAATCAATACGCGGGATACAATTTTTTGAATAAGCAGTTTTGTCAGGTACTAGATTCTTCAATTTGTAAAGATTCTTTGAGCAACTCTGTAAGCAATAAATATGTAAATTGTGACGAAGTATGGCGACCATGGTGATATAGGAGACTGTAAAAAAAATACAAATGTGTTATCTGAACTTTTGGTGTAATTTTGTGTCACCTGTCTGATGTGCACACCTTGCTAGTACATATTCGAAATACTTCGCGACAACAGTCTTTGAGATGTATTTACAATATTTAAAAAAAGTATAATTTATCATGTGATAATATATTTGTACTCTTTATCAATAATTTTTTTGTTGTCTCCACACATAAATCTGTATTCTTCTTATACTAATATCTATCTATCTATCTATCTATCTATCTATCTATCTATCTATCTGTCTAGCTGTCTATCTATCTATCTATCTATCTGTCTGTCTGTCTGTCTATCCATATATCCATCTATCTATCTGTCTATCTATCTATCATGATAAAAGAAGTTTGTGTAATACTTAAAACTGGAAATATATTGAAATGATTATTCATAATTGACAAAAATTTTTAATGTGCGGATATAAGACAACAAAAATACTCAAACAAAACAGAAAAAGTCAATCAGAATTTTCTCTGGATGCAAACTTTGAAAAGATAACAATAAATTTCTACCTATAAGGATGGTCACAGTACATTTTGGGGATCAGTCATTTGATCCTTAGGTAAGCATTCGCCCATCGACTGCAATCTTCTTTTCTTGTGTTCCCACACGCATATATATATATATATATATATATATATATATATATAATATATATATATATATATATATATATATATATATAATGAAAACTTGATCCCAGTTTTCATACACCCTCTGCATGGTATTTAGCGAAAGTTAAAACACTTATTGATGTCAAAAGTATTGTAAATGTGTTTTGATGATTAAGTTCAAAGTATATTGAATTAGTTCTTCACATAAAAATACAAGCTAGAAGCTTGAAATATTTGATATAATTGTAGATATAAACAAGCAGCAATTTTAACTATTCAACTGTACATAAAACATAATTGAAGCCTGCACTGAACCATGAGAGGGTTAGAGCATTGTCGGGTCAAATCACTGCTGACAAAACATTGGCAACTATTTGTTTTATTCGTCACAATATTGACCGCCTACAATATTGACCGAAAACTAAAGCCGATATCAATCGATGAACCTTAAGTTTGCAATGTATGCTACATATATTGAACAGAAAAGAAATAACAGGCTTCTAGTACAATATATTTTTATCTTAGTATTGTATTCACACATTCAGTTTGTTTTCTTGGTTTTTTTAATTGTTGTTGGTTTCCATGTTACATTTTTTAAGTGTTACGCTTTAAGCCTGACTGGTACTTACTATCGGAAAAATTGTAATTTAACATTTTTTTTTCTGCAACCAGTCATAATGACTTTTCAACAGAGTATTGGTATAAGTTTATATATTTTCTCACCACAGTTCTTGCTAGTATCAATTAATACAATCATATACACGCGACTTGGAGCCAATTATTTGACATTTTAAGTACAGGTAATACGTTTCATTCTGAACAAGAAAAGAGTATTGAACAATAATTCCCTCATCTGTCGATACTAGATATCAGTATTGACTAATTAGAACTGTTGTAAATTATGACCACTTATAGTTTAAAGAAATTAAAGAATAAGACAATTGTGTAATATGGGTGGTTGCTTAAATGGTATATTATGGTCTTATGTTACTTGTTCAGCTTCTAATAAACAGCAAAAAAAAAAAAAAGAAAGAGCGAAAACAACAAGCTTTGAAAAATTTAACTTATAATTTATTTGTTTGGAAAAATACTGTAAAAATGAAAAAATAGAAACTTACGGTTTTCAACAATCAAATACAAAACATAATCAAAAAATAAACCACGAATTAAAGTTTAGAATTCCTAATAACGAGATGTTCTAATGAATTCAAATTCTAGTCCCGATGAAGAATCCAAGATGGAAGGCGATGACGTATACGGTAGCTAGCTATTATTGTGCTGTTGTGTCTACAGTTCTGTGTTATTCACGTACGATAATCCAGTGTTTGAATTTCCCAATAAAATGTAATGCATACGTGTGTACATCCATCCACACACACACACACACACACACACACACACACCATACCTGCCTACCTACATACATGCATACATATATGCATACATACTATTTGCATCATGTAATGCTGAAAATATATCAGAATAACTATTTTACCGATATAAACATAAACAAGAATTTTTGTTTTACGCCACTTTTAAGTGATTTCTGTTATGATATTACCATCAGATTCAAATAATGTCCCTTACACACCACGCATTCTAAAATTATAATAACCCATATTAAATTCCATCACTTGTCCAACATGTCTGTGTCAATGTAATCTCGGGAACATGTCAAAACGTAATTGCAGGAACAAAAAAAATTGTAGGATTGCAGAAATTTCGCGGCAACGTACTGCATCATAAAATAAGTCATTGGAATGGCGGGTGTTCCGATTTTGATTCTATCTTCTTCTACCGCCATCTTGTACAATAAAAGCACAATTCACTGAATTAGATTCTAGTTTTTGTCACTTCTTCCCAAAGGACAGTGGATGTTTCCATCGGTCTCTCTACATGGAACAGAAAACCTTCCAGATGACAGCATGTAAACTTGCAATTTACATTATGTATTTACCTGGATAAACTAAAGTATGTTGGGAAAGAAGAGCTTAAAATATAACAGTTGCGATGTTTATATATAGATAATTTAATTTATTATCTGTTCTTCCTTTTCCGGTAGTCTCTTTCCAGTTTAGAGCTAAACCGATTTGCTCCAATCTGGTCTTTTGGAGTTTACCCTATGATTGTAGTTTAATTTGGTGATAACTAGAAACTCTAAAGTCGAACTACAGGGAGTTGATTTTGTGTCAAACGTTCTATGTTCACTTGTTTGCTTCCTCCAGCATAGTCCGTTTACGACTTGGTAGTTCTAGGGATAGTTGATGCAACGTTGTTGGCATGTTTTTGTTCCATCTCAAATATGATTCCAGTCACCTGCAAAAAAGAAATTATCAGATTGAATTCGAGAATGATTAAAAACAGAGGTAGTGCCAATTTTAGACAATTTACCATTTGCTGACCGTTAGTAAAAATAGGTAATTAGTTTGACCAAATAGTTTAAAGGAGCACTTAAGTCTTTCCTTCGTGAACAATAGGACTAAATTGGAAAGTAATGAAAATACTCATTTGACTGGTTTTCTTATTATGGTATTCATTTGTACAAGAAGATAAATGTTATACTACAGTTGCTAAACATAAACAGTCATCTAAAAACAGTACAGCTTGATATTTATTTCAAGTAAAATTACTACACGAATGACAAAATTAGTGCATTATAGGCGTACATTTGTGTTCAGTAAAGCAAGGCAAAGGTACAATAAAAGATGTTGAAAATAGTGTCAACTAAAACTGAAAAAATTGAATATAAAAAATAAATTGTGTTAAAGTACCTCATGAAAGTTAAATTTCAATTATTTGCGCGCATAATGTGACATGCCAGGGAACCAGAGCCGGCACAACCATGTAGGCTATTGGGGCACCAGGATTTAAGTGGTTCTACATTAAGCCAAAATGAATTAAATTTCCGGCCGAGGGGGGTGGAGGTAAGGCTTTTCTTCGACATAGTCATAGTTCGCCCAGGGCGCCAAGAAATCTTAGGCCGGATATGACTGGAACAAATCATTGTCCCTATCACATGAAACATTATTTTAAAGTCTCCTCATGGAACCCATCAAGAAATTATATTTGTGTTGTCCCTCTTTAATGTGTTTCCAGTATGTATTGACAAGCACATAACAACGGCGGCAACGTTCAGCCGTGTTTGCTTTCCAAATGAGGATGAAATAAATGAAAGTTGATAAAGAAGTATTCTATGAACAAAAATAAATATATAACGGTCGCAGTTAAGTGATTTATAGATGATTTAAGGGAACGTGAACGACAAAATGTTGACCTCCTGGAGGATATTCACTTTGAAATGGATGCTGCCCTGCGAAAAATGTATTCAGGTGTGGATACTGAACATGAGCTTTCATTAAGAAATCTCCATTACAAAATACAAAGTTACGACTAGGAATAATGAAAAATGTAGTGTAACTGTTAGTAGGAGATATGAAGATTGGTTCACGCACGACTAGTAATTTTCCTCTTGAGTTTCGCCCTCATGGAACATTACTTGCCCTGGGTGAATCCATCTTAATACATCTCTCCCTAACAAAGATAATAAATTGTTACAAAATGTCACTTTTAATCCAACCACCGTATGTAGTCATAAGTATAAATACAACTGTCTTACTATAGCTTTTGAATAATCGTTATGCATTAAGGTTAAGCGTCTTGTAAGTGTTTGTGATTGTTATCTGACTGGTTCGTGTTTGGAATGAAAAATGTTATTCTGCTTCGCTTATTAAAGATGTGAATAGAAATAACAAGAAATAACACAAATAGAAATAATACTAAGTTTATATTTGGATCTTCGATTAAACGTAAGTGATATTAAATTATATCTTTACGTTTCTGTCCCTATATGAATGCAAACTTTGACGCAAATGCTGTATAAATAATTGTTCCGAATTCGAATTATGACGACATGTCATCTGTTAAAGGTATTTACCCAGGTAAAGAATGCTGCGGTTCCCAAACTTGTAGCACAGACAGTCTCAAATTTAGTGCCTTCTAGCATCTGCTTGCTTCTGAGAGCAACATCTAGCGGGATGTTTTCTATATCAAACTCTGTGACTCTCTTTTTGAGTGATATCTTTCCAGTTTTACCTATCAGTGCTTGGACATTTTTCCAGTCCTATGATAAATAATAATAATAATAATAATAATAATAATAATAGCTCCGTCATCAACAGTGATGAAATATATAAAAGGCATACAAATTACATAATCAGCTTCCTACTAAGTGTGGATAACTTCGTTTAAATCATTACAGTTTCCGTGACGACAACGACGATGATAATGATGACATCGACGACGTATACAATTCTGAAATTAAAGATAGCAGTTTCACGTGACGATGATAAAGGTAAGCATGGTAAAACAACAACAAACAAAAAAATAAGAAGAGGAGGTAGAAATAAGTGTTTTTTCTCTATGGTTTCACCTTTGTTTCGTCTTCATAATTCCCTAGCAGAAGAAGGGTTGCTTTCATCACTTTGTACACCTCTGATGGAGGTTTGGAATAAGAGCGTATCTCGGCTATAGTTTTTTGGTTCAGATTTAGCACTCCTTGCATGAGTTTCTGAATACGCTTCATCCTGTTTATAACTTCTCTAGCTTCCGCAATTTCTACACCCAGCTCCGCCATGTAGCCTTTTTTTATGGCATCTCCCACCGCTGATTCCAGCTGATCAAATGTTTTGCTTTTCATTGCATTGTGAATGGCTGAAATATATTTTGTTACAAAATCATCACACTAATTTCACACAATGTTGAGTGTTTGCCATAAACGTTGAACCATAATATACTCCGATTTTCAAGTTATTTCTTTAACTTAATTATTATCTAAACTTCAGCTCTGATACATGACGGCAATAGGTTCCAAAAGCCTAAAACCATAACTGAAAACTGCCCAGAGTACCGTTATAAAAATAAAACCCCACCACAAAAATATGTTTAAAACAAACCATGATATCTACTAACATATGTCTCCATAATGGATGTAGTTCATGCAATTTCGTAATAAAAAACATCAGGAAGTATGTCTAATAATAAATATGACAGCTTACGCATTTTATTGATTGATAACCTTTCTTGATATGGTAAGTTATAGAAATAATCAGAAAAAATGGTTAACTCACTGTTCGGAAAATTTGGTGTTAATTTTATATATTATTAATTCAGGTTCTGATATTAACTTGTGTTGTTTTGCAAACCCTTCGGCTTTCGTCTCTATCGATGTAATGCGATACATATTTGTTTGTGTACTCTCACCTGGTATCACATTCTCTCCCTTTATTTTGGAGTGAGGGGAAAGGGGAGCAAGGAAATGGTGTGGTAACTGCAAGTGAAATTCTTGTATGCCACACAAACATTATGTAGGTATCAATAAATAACAACATGCAACACTGCACTGAACCTATGCAGTCTGCATATTCTACTCTCAGACATTGTAGATGTTAATTTGATGGCAGTCTTGAAACAGTTGTCTCTCCCGGCTTCTTGGATTTCCTGCAACTTAAATATCCAAATCAAGCCAGCAGCTATACCGTTAAATAAGCATCGTACAAGTTTCTAAAACTTTAATGTGCATTACAAGTTTTATCAAAAGAATATGTAAGTGCTCGCCCATGCAGTTTTCATAGGTTCGTTCAGACTCTCTGGTGGGCTCCACCTAAAATACTGCCCCCCCCCCTTAACTAACACTTGGACTGCTCTAATACTTGTGCAGTGGATGAAAAATAACCAGACTTTTTACATAACAGAAACAGATAACCATTCAGCCCCTATTGATATTGAGGCCGCATTAGCATTCGATTGAAATGTAGAATTATATTCCATTCTTACCTTGTCTCAATGAATCTCTTGCATTGGCCATTTGCGCGTTTTTCTTCATCTCTTCTCCAGCTTTTGCCTTAGTCAGATCACTCTGTGGTTGTTCTTCCTTTCGATGCGTACCGATCGAGACCGATTTGATGTCATCGTTCTGCAAGGCTTTGTTTTGATTGATCTTCTTTACGTGAACTCTAAAAATGGCAATCCAATCAAATCCTTTGCCAGTTTTATTGACTTTCCCCTCTTTTCCAACAATTTCGACCTTGTATTCGCCAACTTCTTGAAATCTTATCCTAATATTTAGATTTGTTTCATCATTTTCTTCGCCTAATGTTATGTTAACGTTCGCTGCTGAAAATGGCATAGTGCTACTGTTGTTTCTGTTTCTACTACTATCGTCATTTTTCTTCTTCATATCATTCGTGTTTCGCTTTTTGTTTGGCTTTATTCCTGTTACATAGCATTGAAACGTTTGCTCTTTTGATCTCTGGGGATTCAGTCCAAACACAAAAGATACATCACCGTCTATTGTCTCAAGACAACACAAAGAGCCTTCTGGGGATTTCATATCAAGTTTAAAAAATCTCTCCCTCAAGCATACTTGCCTTTCAAATTCCTTCATTGAGATTGGTTTTTCAAGAAGTTGCCATTCCGGAATCTCCGGGAAATGGGTGTAAATAAAGTGATTTGGATCGGTTAGAAAGTAATAATCACTGAAAGAATATTTAATTTCTGTTCTCGATTTTCCCACCATCTCACAGGCTCCCCAGAATGGATCGACTAAGCACCACATATTATTTATCAGAACAGCATTCCATTCTGTTTTATGTTTTCTGGTGATCTTCTCGCCAACTTCATATGTTGATCCTTTAGCAAAACCGGAAATGACGACACAAGGCACACCAACCATTCTGAAATTATCATTTTGACTTCATGATGATGAGTTAATATAACATATTTTATAGAAGACTAGCACCGTCACCAATAGCGAATTTATTTTGAGTTGATTAATAATATAAAGCTACATCCTCCTCATGCTACAAATAAATCAATATCAAGTGGAATTAACAGTCGTACGTGGGCTAGGTCTGCCTTATAATCGGAGATTCCCTATGATTTCCGCTACGCTTATTATCAAAATGCCATTCTTTAAGATAGCTAAGAACATCCTGTATACGAAGTACAGCGCATTAGTTTTGTATTATGTTGTCAACATGTTTTGTAACTAAAGGTCGATAATTTTTCTAATTTTGGTAATTTTTATTCATGGCTGCAAATTGTGCACAATATTACAGAACTCTTCATTGCTTTTGCCTCTTCTTGTTACTTAGTTTATGACCATATAGTCATAACAGAAATTGAAGATCCTTACGGGATGTAAATTTTAGAACTATTTCAGAGAAATTAAAGGTGTTGTGAAATTCAAATTTATTTTCAATATTTTTCTATCCCTGCTTTTATGATTTTACAACAAGCTGTAATCTAAATGGAGAGTTGTTTTTAAATCCTACCCAGGAACGGTTAAAGTCCTTGACAAAGATTGAATTGGTCCCACTTGCCAGACACTATGATTTATCGGAGACAAATCCGTCTTTGTTAAAACAAGAAATCTAAAATATTTTGCTTCAGTGGTAGGAAAAAAGTTTCGATAAGAGCGTTTTGGGTGTGATTAGAAAGTGTTCATCTTACTCGAACTTGCAAGTTATGGAATTGAAATTAAAATATAAGAATTAAATGAAAGTTACAAAAGCTTGAGCTTGCGAAAGAGGGAAGAGCAAGACAAATTCAAAAACACGAAAACAAAATGGAAATAAAATGAAAACGCAGGTGCAAATGCAGGAAAATACAGAGGCAGATACAGAAAGAAGAGCGTTGCAAATGAAATTGCAAATACAAAAGAAAAAAGTGAGATGGAATTGCAATTAAATTAAAATAATTAGAGCTGACAAGAAGAAAACACCCATTCATGAAAATTCGAATGTCACGTTACAAATAATATCATATTGGTCCTTTCAAAGAAGAAATATTGAGATTGGTATTTTTCACTTTTTTAAAATGGCCGAGAATGTAAAATAGATAAGAAGCACTGGACTTTGTTATTGGAGAGCGCACTTAATGGCAAAGCTCGTGAACTTTATACTTCACTGTCAGTAGAAGCGAGTGCTGACAATGGTTTGGTGACGGAATGTATCTTAACGGGTTGAGTTTGCTATGGAGTAAGAAGAACTATTTGACAGGTGGAGTGTATCTAAAAAGATTGATAATAATTATGGCAAATTTAGACAGTTCGTATTAGCCTGACATTTAAAGATCTGCGCCAAGATTGCATCAAAATGTACCTTGATGAATGAGGGATATATAATGTAGTACCTGCTGCTAGTACAGTGATAAATATTCGTTGGCTCATAAAGTTTTTTCTTTTAATAAGTTTTCCTCTCAGCTGATGGTTAGTAAGAACCAAACCAGCCTCTAGTGTGTACTTACATATTTTAATCTGATGCACCTAATAAGAACCCAGCGTATGATAAGACTGATGAGAAATCCTTATCATTTCCTATGAGCACTTATTGAAAGAAAATACGGCATGTTATTTCTGATTGCTTTAAGCTAAAAACAATAAACAACACGATAAAAACAGTGCAGTTCCAAATGCATTGTTTCTAATAGGTCAGTGGTATGGTTATGTATTGGAAACAATACATTTTGTTTTTGTCAAACAGCCCTCAGTGTGATTCTATTATATAGAATTACGAACCATTCATGTCAATAGGTTCTATATCATTTATTGGTGATTTGACCAACCGTATCCCTTTAAAAATATTAAAGGACACAGGAACTACTCAGAGTCTTTTTTATCAGGTACTTTGCCTTTGTCCGAGAAGACTTCTTCTTCTGAAAGTGAACTTATTCACGGGATAGAGTGCGGTTCAAATTCATCAACATAATTGCTTCTGAACCAGCGACAGTTGGTGCTTTGATTTCTTTGTCTGTTGAGGGTCTTAACTTATTGAACCAGTGACTTAGCTGGATATAAGGTTTTAGTTAAACCACTTGTGACTGACAAACCTTGCGGAGGTCAAAAACAGGATACTATTGAAAATAATATTCCTGATTTATATCCTGATTGTGCAGTTACTAGAGCTATGGCAACAAGAGCTTTTGAAATGATGTTGATCAGGAAATTGTTACTTTGTCTGATGCATGTATTGGTAAGGCTTTTCATGTGGTCACTTTTGCTCCTTTACTGATCAATCAAATGGTATTGATCTTTTAGCTACTCATTATTTATTTATTATCAGGGTGATAAACGACAATGACATGTCATCTTACAGAAATGTTACCCTGAGATCTCCTGTTCATTTTAGGGGCTATTAGTTAAGCTGACTCCGCAGAGGTACCGCCTTGCTATATTTTCTAAACAAATGTGGCGATTATCAGAAAATGGAGACTATCTGAGGTACCCACTGATAACGAGTGATTAGTGAGCTATCAAACTGTGGTACTATGTCATATAGACGGGATATGTTACATTAGCCATTGAAACACACTTGTCATTTGGAAGTCACTAATACATACCACAAGATCCTGCATTATTTATAATGGCCAAACATTAAAACTATTATAATTAGATACGGTAGATCTTGTCAAACTTGTCGAATTGTAGTAAAACCTAACCAAAAGATACCTCAGGCTCATTTACAACAAATTCCTGCAGTTGACGAACCATTGAGTAGAAAAATGGTAGACTGCCTAAGTCCCTCACCTAAAGGCAATTTAGACAACCAATAGCTGTTGACCATAATTTGTGCGTCGACAAGGGTTTCAAAGTGTTGCGGACTATTAAGGCTAAGCTTTAATAAAGTTCCTTTCATTTTTTTGGCCTTTTGAAGACCGTCCAATATGATTAAGGTTCTAATTTTATGTCAGGAATCATCTAAAAAGTTATGTATGAATTAGATATTCAACATAAATAGCCCTATGCGTATCACCCTGAAAGCCAGAGGGCGTGGGAAAGATTTCATCAGACATTGAAGAATATGATAAGGTCATATTGTTTTGACAACAGAAACACTGAAGATGAAGGTATTAGCTTGTTGTTGTTTGTTGTAAGGGAGTCAGTTAAAGAGTCACTTGGATTTCGTCCTTTTGAACTTGTTTTCTGACATACTGTCCGTGGACCATTGAAGTTTTGG
Organism: Sinohyriopsis cumingii; assembly: GCA_028554795.2. Classification (NCBI taxonomy): domain Eukaryota; kingdom Metazoa; phylum Mollusca; class Bivalvia; order Unionida; family Unionidae; genus Sinohyriopsis; species Sinohyriopsis cumingii. The sequence goes on from CM068838.1 coordinate 82,299,605, forward strand.
ACAGGAAATATGCTTTTAACAGACGACTCAGGGATCAATTTACTTGTTTATGTCTCTGATTTTAAATGCAGAAAAGTGAACAGTGTCACCGAAACATTCATTTCCAATACAAAGGGTTGATGACTGCATTATCAGAAATGAAAAAGCAAAATATGTCACCAAGTATGACCTGTTAAAAGGATCTTGGCAGATTCCACTTACTGAGAGAACAACTCCAGGAGGACTTTTTCAATACCAAATGATCCCATTTGGTATGAAAAATGCTCCCTCTACGTTCTAGAGTTTAATGAATATGATACCATCTGGTATAGCTAGTTTCATACATCGATGACAAAATTATTAACAGCAATTCTTGGAAGGAACATCTGGAAACGATCCATACATTCTTCGTTCGCTTGAGTGAGCAAAGTTTGACAGCTAATTTAATCAAAAAATAGTTTTGCCAAGCTTGTGTCACATTTTAGGGCATATTATGGGACATAGTCAAGTTAAGCTTGTAGAATCTATGGTTAAAGGTATCTATGAATTCCTTGTGCCTATCAGTAAATTGCAACTGATGCAAATTTTTAGCATGGTTGGATTTAAGGGACATTTTGCTCAACTGTTTCCATAACTGCTGACCTCCTGACTAATTGGTTATGAAGAAAACCAAATGTTATTGGTCTGCCGAATGACAGGAGGTTTTCGATCAAATAAAGCCCATACTTAAAAGTGCACCTGTTCTTTCAGCTGCAGATTTCAACCCATCGTTTAAGGTTTCTGCTGATGTAAGTGATTTAGAGGATTGTGGCGTATTTCTTCAGGGAAATAAAAATGGCATGGATTATCCAGTGTGATATTTCTCTGAAAACTTAAATAAGCACCAGAGAAATTATTCCACTATCGAGGAGTCTTTGATTCAGTTTAACTTTACAACAATTTGAAGTGTATATTAATTCTGCTTCTTCTCCGATTATTGTACGCAGTGATCACAAACCCCTCAGTTTTATGAACAAAATGAAAACATAAACATGAAAGCTTGTTGAGATGGAGTTTGATGCTGCAAGAATACAAAATCGATATAGCCTGCACATCAATGGATGATCTAATATCGGAATATCACGTATATAGCAGTTTTATATTCTTTATTCTGTTAAATGTTTGGACATTCGTGATCTATCTTCCTATGTAATTTCATTGTTATTATCATTTATGTGTTTGATTCATATCGAAAAAGAAAACTTTATTGCATAAATCTTTCTTTTTCTTATGAGGCGAGGTGTTATGTATGTATGTATGTATGTACGTATGTATGTATGTATGTATGTATGTATGTATGTATGTATGTATGTATGTATGTATGTATGTATGTATGTATGTATGTATGTTGTTGCTGTTGTTGTTGTTGTTGTTGTTGTAGGGTTTAAGCCATTTTTTAGCACAAGATAGGCTATACATGGCGGCCAGTATTAATAGTGGAGGAAGAACCCGGAAAACCCCCGGAAAGAACCACCGACCCACGAGAAGCTACTGGCAAGCTTTCTCACATAACCACATTAGCCGAATCCGAGACTCGAATCGAAGCAGACAGAGGTGAGATGGCAGTGATCCGTAACGGTGAGAGCTTTAGACCACTCGGCCACTATGTATGTATGTATGTATATATATATATATATATATATATATATATATATATATATATATATATATATATATATATATATATATATATATATATATATATATATCTGTCTGTGTGTGTGTGTGTGTGTGTTTCTTTAAATTCCTGGTCCACCAATTTCCGCTTTTATTCCTGGCTGTACATTGTACAGCATATCTTAAGTTCGATTTTCTTTACGTGACATGAGTCTGTTAAGACTGTAACAATTATATAGAATATATAAGTATATGTTTACATATGTGTTGACAAGTACTAATAATAGTATTATTGACTAGTTTGGGTTACATATTCATTGCCTGATTGTTTTAGATGAGTCTAGAAGAATTTAGTAACTTCCCATTGGATGGACTAGATTACATGAGTAGGAAAGTTCGAGGCAAAATGAGTAGTACGATCCGTCACGTTGTGTATATTGTGAAATATAGTAGAACTAAAGGTGTGTATAAGGAAAGGACTGGGCAATCAGATTCATTTCAATTTTGTGAATCCTCACTTGTTATGTTCCTGTTGTAATTCTGCAGAAGTGTTTTATGTTGTACTAATATATTATTCGAGAAGAAAAACATTTTTGGACTGTTCCTTGGAAATAAAACGTGCTCATTATTTGGTCAATAATATTATTTTAAATTATTTAAAGGAGTTCTGGACAACGTCTTTTTGACAAAGTCACGATTCGTACATTTCCGGTTTTGAAATTTAGACGGAACTGTTCATTATTTTCGGCATTGATAGAACTGTGTCAAGATTGTTTCGGATTCACGTCTTAATACTATAAGTTTCTCTCAATATTTCATTGATAAGTTTGATGATTTAATTCTTTTTTTATATTTTACCAAATTCGTTGTTTTGTTTCTTTCTCTTCCATGGTTTGTGTCGATACAGTCGTAGCATATCTATAAACTATAAGCAATTATCCGATTAAAAAAAGATAATATTTTTTGTACAAGAGTGCATCTTGTGAATAGATTATTTTTTTAGTACAAAAAAAACAACAAATCAAGATGGATTATTCAGCAATAGTCAAATCTTCAAATTTATTTCTACCTTTATATTATCCTTTACAAAAGTAAATCTAATTTGAAAACATTGGAAGCCAGTCTTATTCAGCAATCTGTGAAAGCTATTTCCCTGTTATTTTTTTGCAAAGATATTAAAATAAGTTCACCATCAGGTCTTCTGCAGAATATAGTTGATAGGATGATTTTGCCAACATTATGTTAAGAAATGATGATTGAATTAGTTCATATTCAGGTTTGTTCAATTGTTCTGGAGTAATTGTTTATATTATTTTAGACTTGTTCTGCCTTTTCTCTACTTCCGTCACACACAACACACTCTGACTCTCACACACACGCACACACACATGCACACAAGAAAAAGCAGCAGATAAGTTACACTCAATTTGTTGCATGTATTTTCGGAGGGAAAGAGTGCAAGTTTCCCCTATGCATCTGTTCAGAACATTAAACAATGTCAACTCCTAAAGGTAACAAACGGATGTTTAAATGGAACATAGAACGCTAAAGGGAATGTTAATAAGACCAAATCATCAGTAAAAATGAAAATTCAGTAATAATAATAATAATAATAGTAATAATAATAATAATAATTGAAGAGTTTGAAAACAGCATTAATTTCGGAGAGAAATAGGAAGCATTAATCACAGCATCTAAACAATCCACGCCAAGGCAGCATCTTTCTTGTGTGACTTTTTCAATTTTATAAGTGAGAAATACAAGTTATAGTTGATGTAGCTAGTATGGCACGTTAGACTTACCCACACAGTATGCTAAATAGCTGGGCATATGTTAACTGATTTTCTACCAACTGGAGAAGATACTGGGTAGTAGTCTTGTTTACTTTGGTCGAATATTTCCTAGTTGTTCTGATTGTTTGTGTCGTCAGCCAACGGTAGACGGCCCTTGTCTTTGCTAGGTCATTGTTGAGCCCCTTAGTCAACGCTTCCACCAAGTGTTTCAATGGCTTTTTGTTCACTATTTGTCCTATCTACAAATTATGAGATTCATATATCATAAAGCATTACTTGTGAAGATGAAGATGGCCCTTTCCAAATTAGATGAAAAAACTAATGACATTTATTGTTAAAAATAACTAATGCAACGGCAAATTAAGCAACTCTGCATATCTTTATGATTGTCATCCTAAAACGTAATGGGGTATAATAAGTTTGAGCAAGTTCTTGAATAACATATTCTTAATGAATGAATCACTGTTTCGCCCGGCCTGTTGCTCGGTCACACGCACATAACACTTATACACACACAACTATAATTCTATATTTAGCATACTCTATGACTTTTCACTGACAACTTAACATTTCCTCCGTTACTGATGGCATTTTCAACAGCAGATTAAGGCATGTCATCAGTGCCTGAATACATGAGATCAACTACTCGTCCTTTAGTCTTACAAGCACTTTCTGGATTTTCCCTAATGGAAAGGTTACATCCTCTTGAACCTCTATATCGCGCTTCGCCATATTCACTAAATAATTGACTCTGTTATCAGGTGATTTGCTATTCCAATTTTGGATGTTATCCCTACGCCGACCAGCTCTAAGGACACGTCTGTACGCTAAAAGTAACAAAACAGTTCCAAACACTTGGCACACTTATTTGTTTCTTTCCATGGCATACGAGGATCATTCTAATACAAACCTTGATTATAATTTAAACTAGTCAAAATCTGTGTCAACACTTGTGTTTGCAAAATTTAATATTTCTCATTTTTACTCTTTGGAGCAAGTCCGTTTTGGATGTGAGTAGACTGACATACTGTTAAGCTATTCAGTTTCGGAGGCAAGTAAATCTTGTATGCAAACCGCAATACCATAATGCCAAGACAGAAATTATCGTTTGTGAGAATACAAAGGAACTTGTGACGCTTGCATCTATATATCTTTCTTTTTTTTTTTTTTTTTGAATTCCCAAACTGTGACTTCGTCTTCTCCTGAAAGATTAAGAAAAACGAAATGCCATATTGGAGAGACACGCAAGCACGAGAAACACCATAATGAAACAATGGTAGAAAATAGTTTCAACTTGGATTTTAAACAAGAACCAATTAAGCAATTAGTGCGTCACCTGCGACTTACCGATAGAGCAACAATGTCCGCTTCAATTATGTCCTTTGACCTTAGGATATAGTATTTCCTTCCATTCGAATGTCCAGGACCGGGTATATTGCTTAATCTGGACAAATCATTTGTGTAGACGTGATGGCTGCTAGAATATTTCAGACCACGTATGTGAGCTGGTTTTGAGGAAAACAGTAGCCATTCGCAAGAATGATCTTGGTCAACCTGAAAAAATAAACAAATATTTGATTGAATCTTTCAAGAACAGCGTTAGCTAAATTGTGACTTTAGTTTTATTTCGCATGAAATTTTGGAAGTTGTATGATGCAAATCATTTTAATCTTACTCCTTGTGACATTTAGAGCCGAGAGCACGATGATCAATAAATTAAATTAAATTTAATATCTTTTTTAAAAGTAATTCCTAATTTTCATGTTCTTCCAATATAATATGTTTTTTATTATCGTAAATCACGAATAGTTCGACACTTCTGAAACGAAAGCAGAGCATTTGAATTGGACAAAAATTATAAGTAATTGCCCGTTATGAAGAATTAACCTCATTGGCATCAAAGTTTTTCAAAACTCATTGCTCTCGAGAGATCTAGATTAAACCAAAAGTAGAGAGACAATGAGAATGCACGCACATAGGGGTAGAAGTATCAGCGGAGGGGGTGAAATGACCATTTGCTGGAAAGTCCATTTTTGAAAAGTAACGCTTCCTAAAAAAATGAAAATATAAGGTCTATAACGTCAAAACAAACCTCTAACTAACCGAGAGTTTCTCTAACTGGGTTAGTTTTTGTTACTTTATTGTAATCGTTTGTGTTTTTAAAATGTTAACCCACAATGACGCTTCACTGAGATTGCACCAACTCTGCTGCTGTAAATAAATCATTGTTATATCAATAATGGCACCAGCTATGGAGTCTCATAGAGCTAGATTATCTCAAGAACGACTAGAAGCGATTAAAAGATATCTTCCAATCCGTGATTCTGTTAGACAGAAAGTACAAGAACGTCAACAATCTCAAGCTGAATTCGCAGAGGATACAGAACAGTTATTTATACCTGTTACAAACGTTACTGAACAAGTTGTGGCAGCTACTGAAGGTATTGTTCCATCTGCAAGACAAACTGCTGAACAAACTGAAAAAAATAGCGGCATTAACCAAACAGATAAAAAAGATTTTACGAGATATTCCAACTGAGATAGCTGCCGCACAACCTCCATCAGTCGATTAAGAAATACTTGAGGTCATTGGCAAAGTTCGTACTGAAATCACCGATGTCAAAAAAGAACTTGCACCTAAACCTAGAAAAGTAAATCTTGAATTAAATGCAAAATTTAAGGAGAGGGTTGTCAAAGAAATTAAAAATACTGAAAGAGATAAAATAGCCCAAAAATATATGTTAGTTTATCTGATAAATCTAATAGTTTAAACACAGGTTACCATAATGTATCTCGCGACAAAAATCAAACCAGAAGTGATGATCTTGAATTTAGAAATATTCTTAATGAAGTCCAAAGACTTGATAATGCAGCAGCTGCACAAAGTTTTCCGCAGAGATCCCACCACCACCTCCTTATTCACCACCACTGCCACCACCACCGCCATCACTGCCATCAAAACCATCGAAACCGTCTAAAGAAGTAACAGAAGAAATAAAACAGAATGTAAGAGAAAGGGAGCAACGGAGAGAAGACAAATACGAAGAAGAAATGAAGGAATGGAGACAAATGACTGATACAGAAATAAGGGAAAAATGGATGGATCCATCGAAGCGAATAGATGAAGAAAGGAGGCAAAGAGAAGAAGATAGAAGAAGAAGGAGAGAAGAAGATTATAAGAAGAAGGAGAGAAGAAGAAAAGCAAAGAAAAAGAGGAGGAGATCCTCCTAGAGCTAGTGGAAGTGGTTAGTCAGCGGTTGTCGTTCAAAATAACATTTTTCTGACTGAGAACGACTAGAAATTCTGATTGGAGGGTAACGTGCTGAAAATAATTATCCAGAAATTAATAATGAAGCAGCTGATACATGTCGAAAATCATTTACAGGCGGTATCATGGACATCGATGTTTATCGGTCTCTTATCGATGAAATCATTGATGAATATCACGGTGATTAATTAATGAACAACAAATAAGATAATAGCACATAATACTTAACGTGGACCTGTAAAGTTCAAGGTGATGAATGCGCGATTATCTATTTATAAAGCGATTTACTGTGATGGGCTCGACGATGTTGTTCAGGCTCTTTTCTAAAGGATACCTTCAAAAGCAATACTGATTGCAAAACAACTAGGAATGAAATATATCTATCTTATTCGTGGAAAAAATTCCTGGCGCGATTGGTGATGTTGCCGGTAAAGCGTTTTCGGCAATCAAAGAAAGACTAGCATGATTAATATGAAATCCACAGCCACCAGTGAAATTACCCAGCGCTGAAGTTATGCCTGCAAATGTCAGTAGCAACATCAATCAAGCCGAAAACCAAAAATTAGCAGAGATGACTGGTGAAGCAGGAATACCAATACCAAAAAATAAGCGTATATGCGATCAAGCGTTCGACATGGACGCACTAGTCCTTAAAGATGAATCGGTAAGTGACAATCAAGTTTATTGGTATGACGCACGACAACCAAATCAGCTTGGAAGAATTGAATTACAAATTCATTATACAAGTAGATATTTTCTACCCGCTGTGGCTTTTATTGTGGTGGAAGGTGATATTGTTAAAACGGATGATACGATGCTAATTGTATTATTGGTTTTGTCAATAATGGTATTATGGCATTGTTTGACAGTGCTACGTATATGATTGATGAAAACGTTCATGTTGTTTCAGCAATAATAGATTTAGCAAGATAATCTGGTCATTATAACAGATTAGCTGGTCCGACAATGATGTCTGCCAAAGATGATTCTGACGACGCCATTTATGATCAATCTATAAAAAGACAACCAAAAAAGCTGCTGGTAGTTAAGATACTGATGCAGAAACTATCCTAATCAGAATCAAAATGCAGGATTTGCAAAACTTCAACTTGCGTTGATGGGTAATTGTGGATGATTTCCATGCCCGGTTCCACTATCCCACATTTGTGGATTTTGCAGAAATATTAGAAAAGTTATCTTCGGGGCTAAACACACTGTTGTGCTCTTTAGAAAAGGTGTTGATAATGAAGCTATCTGGCGAGAGGATATTGCAGGAGTTGATGCTAGTAAAGTAATACAAACAAAACTTTCACTGTGGAAGCCGGTAATGACTCCATCGATTGCTGAAGAATAGAAATTGCTGTCTATACTTGATTCAGGTGGCAAATCATTGTTGTCATGCTTAACATTTCAAAGTTAAGAAAACTTTCGACGACGTAGATTTGTCAAATTACGTGACTAAAGATGAACTCGCTACTATTAGGAACCTCTCTGGAGTTGATCGAGATGAAGTTGTTGCTTTTGAGGATAAATACGCTGTTTTAAAAACCAGTATTATCAAATGGAATGACAAAGTACTACCACGGATAATATTCTAGTATTACTGACGTTGGAAAAATCAAAGACTCGAATATATCAATTGCAACTATTAGAAATGAAATAGAACAAAGTGTTGTTAATCGTTTGCGTACCACTGGCGATACAATGAAAGGTGAACTCAGCATGAATGGAAATAAAAACGTTGTTTTATCAGATCCAACATATGATGAAGATGCCGCAACAAAAAAAATATGTAGACAATAACTATAATACAGTAGATATTAACTTATCCACGCTGCGGGCCGAGTATGACGTTCACGTAAATATGTTTATGAATACTCGTATAAATTTTCAAAGACTCAATAAAATTGCAAATGATTTCTTTGGCAACCCGTTGACTGTTGACGTGAAACTCTCTCATATTAACAGAAAACTCGATGGTATTAAACCATTTTTTTCAGATATTGAAACGATTAGATAATAAAAACTCGAAGATTTCACAAGTGGGATTCCCGAAATCTTTAAAACAATTAATCTGATTAAAATTCCACACAAACTGATTACCAACAACGCATGCACAGTGTCATCAGGAGTCACAACATGGTCATAGCAAAATAACAATATCAAACATACCGCGGAAGTCACTGGTGTGTATAGCTTGTCTGTGTTCAGTACTATAACATTCAATATATACACTACGTATTCCTGACGTCATTCAACCGATAAGTTTTCTGGAACCATGTCGATTGTGTTAAATAGAGGAGACGAAGAAACATTTATACTGAAATCATCTGATAAAAAATTAACCGCAGCGTCTTACTGGTGGTGTCTGGAATTTGTCGCTGAAACGCATCAATTGAATACTAAATAAAGTATAATGAACCTTCCAAATGTGCATAATTTTAGGTACGAATGAAAACAAAACTAAAACATATCGTTGACGAGTATACAGGTAAGTTTAAAAAAATATCGTAGACGCGCAGTTGTTATCAACATTGTGTTATTGCTGGAACCGGCGTAATTTTCTCGGCTCTAACACAATTTCTAGCAGTTGTAACAATTTGTGTTTCAGCGTCCCATAGCGAAAAAAAGTATTCACGTGCACGAATGCAAAATTACGCAGTTATGTAGTAAAATTACGTACAGCGACGCACGTGTATTCTAAATTATATTCAATGATATCGTCACGCCTCAACGACGGTGCAATATCAGATTCTGAGTTTGACGGGATGGTTAAAATCTACAACGAAGTGAATTTATATAATCGGGATTTAAATAGCAGTGACGGAATTACTTCAGCAGATCGTCACAAATACAGAGCCGTTGAAAGCACGATTATATCAGTAAGCTCAACCAACCCTGAAGTCAATGTTCTTTTTCCATCTGCAAGTTCAGTAAAAGAAATAGCTCTTGCACAATTGCGAGTATATTACAGCTGTCCCAATATTAGATCAAAATCATTTGGCGGATTACCAGCAAATAAATATCTTGTATTTGCAAATAGAAATCTCGACGATGGAAATACTGATTGGCAAATTGTAGGCATTCCAAGGGTAAATAATCAAATCGAACAAATCAACGATGAATTTCAGCACAGAATAAAATCTATAATAAAAAGAGAATAAAAAATAACTATAAATGTTCGCGAACCGACGTTATCATCCGCGATAGACATAATTTCGCCAGATTACGTCGTTGATATTTATTCTTCGTCGATTAGGAGTGTTTTAGGATGGCACTGCCAGCGCCTACAGCAATACATGAGCCTGCGCTGGCTGATTTTACTTCAGAAAAAAGCTCGTATCATGACTTTATTCCATAATATGAAAGATACTGGTTTTTTATAGCAGCAAAACAGTATTCACCTAGTGGCGAGCTCGGGTATGCTGATGCATACAATGATACTATAGGATGGTTTTATAAAGGGATGCGTGATTTTCTTGGTTGGCCCGCATTACGTGGGGAGGATGACTTGCGTGAAATCAATCTAAACGAAGTTCTTGGACTTATCTATGAGGAATATGAAAAGCATTCATTTGCTTTTCAAGTATTTGTTTTCATTGTAATCTCAAGAGAAAATGTTAACTTACCAGACATCAAGAAAAACATACTTGTAATTTAAATACTTGTCTTAATTATACTATGGAGATATTATCAGCGATTAATCCATCTGAATACAGATTCGATCTTGACAAAAGAACCACTGACTTATCGATGCGATCTCTGGTTGATCCGACGAAAACTCTGATTAATAGTATTTGAAAAGCCAAAAAAGAATTTCGCATCGATGGTGCATCTCACGTGTGGTCGACATTCAAAATCATACACAATGACGAAGTCATCGTCGCTGGTGTCACCGATGCTACAATGAACCACAAACGAGCGCATAGGTTATTAATTATCTCAACGATCAAAGATATTTTTCAAAATAAAGTTTATTGTATTAGCAGAAACAGACAATAATACTTGGATTATTCGTAACAAACGTAACCCTGTCCTTCATAATGAAAAACTCACCGTATTAAGTAACATTTCCAAACCAGTAATGTAGACTGGAATTGACAAACCGTATTATGAACGAGCGTATCCTGTGGCCGCGGTTATTTATGGAAATTATCCGCTGAATGATAATCTCGACATTAATGATCTTGTGCTGATGAAATTTTCAAAGATAAATTGAGTAGCCGAGCGAGTAAAGAAACATTTTAGAAACGCGATACGTGGAAATGGTCTAACGGATCGGCGACGTGAAAAAAAAAAAACAAATGGGAAGATTCGGTCAATGATACCGGAGCTTCAATAAATAATGTTGCGAATTAAGAAAGAAATTAAAATTCAAAAACAAAACGATTACAGGAGAGATTTTATTCGAATCAAAGAATAAATCGAGGGGAGCTTCAATTAAAATTATCGATCTTATTGTGCATGCGTGGACTAATGCAGTAACAATATTTCCACGAAATCGAACTGTTAAATTTTACAAGGAAGATAAGTTCGATTTTATTAACGAAATAAGTAAAAACGATCCTGTATCAATATGTTTTTTTTCAGAGTTCAGAAAACAATGATGAATTGATTAGACCAGATGGAAGTATCTGTATCGAAGATAAAAGTAAGTTTGATCAGTTTGTAAGACCTAGGAGCGAAATATATCGCAAAAAACCTCTCCACGTAAAAATGAAAAATCTTGCGCGGCACTATTTATCGCTGGACCCTGACTATATCAGGTCTGAACAAATAGTGATTAATTGTCTCACCGTTCCCTCAGTCGCGGCACATATTGCTCAGAAGAAAAGAAAGAAAAATTCGTGGAAACCAACTCGGTTTGATTTTCTTGAAGAAGTACAACGTAGTTGTATAGAATATGAACACGGTGGATTGTGGAATACTAAATACAATTTCAAGGATGTTATCTCGGTTGATATGGTCGCATGTTATCCAGGTAGTTTTCTTTGTATGGGAGAGTGCTCTGGGTATTTTAAAAGATTTGGACATCCCACACACGAGTTGTCGAGAGTATCGATAAATGGACCATTACCGGATTTTGACTTGACTGAATTCGTCTGTTACAAGTAATCGAGTTTACTGACGGTCTGATTTGCTATGTCTGGTTTGGTAAACACTTTTCAGAAAAAAAGTTGGGCACCAGTAGTTTTATTGCGATATATGCTCGATGTGAAAATACTAATATCGTTGATTGTAAGTAAAGCAATTATATCGTATCGTTCTCAGAAAGAATTTGGTTACCGCCACAAAAGAAATATTCTGAAGAAGATCCTGCTCGGCCCTGGTATGCAAAAGAACGAACTGATTATAAGTCGAGAAATAGTTTTCTTGCCAAATGGAACTGTATTAGGTACAATTGTGAGTTATATGGATGGTGAGTCACCGCAGTTTATTAATTTAAGATCTTCAATGTTCGTGTACGTTTCGATAAATCTAGTATCGATGATAAACAGAGTTCGTGAGTTTGCTGTCAAAGTCGCTACGGATTCATTTTATATCAACAAGAACATAAAACTGCTGGAAGAACTATATATCGGCACTTCTGTTTATGGTTTGATTGGATAAGAAAGCGAGAAAATATACTTTATTATTCCGAATCCTTGTTGTTTCGGTTAAAGATACTTATTACCCCAAAAAATCAAATATAAAAATTGTCATCAGCAACATCGGTATGATCCTCTGACTAGAAATAAGACGGTTTAGCTCAATGAACCGGGAGATTGTGGTAAAACAACTCGTGTGATCGAATTATGTAGACAGAGTTCGTCATACTCTGTTGATATAAATGCATTAACACCTACACACAGACTCGCAAGAGAAATGAGAGGAACAAGTATTAAATCATGCACTTATCATAAATTATTTCGATTGAAGGGCGATCAATGGACTCTTGAGCGAATGGGCGAAAATTACATTCCAAGAATTTTTGTTTGGGATGAAATATGTACAGTGTCGCTAAATACGCTAAAATTATTTCTTGATTGGCTGTTAACAAAATATACAGATGTAATAATGTGTGACGATCATGGTCAAACACCACCTTTTGTTGGATTATCTCCCCACGAATGGCTAAAGAATTTTGTGGATTATTATGAAGAAATAACCGATGTTCATAGAGCACTTGATGTAGTGTTCTTAGAGTTTACGAAATTAATCAGACTACAACCGAATAAAATTCAATGTCAAGTAATGGCTGAAATAATTTCAGAAACTTCTATCAACGAATTTTCTGCAAGTGTAGAGACCAAATGACATACCGGTTGATATACCGGTTCGACGGAGAAACATAATCTTGTATTAAATGATATTGTTTTAGTTACTACGGACAAAACTCCGTGGACGATGGGATACGCAATGACAATTCATTCATCTCAGGGGTTAACTATTTTTGATACGCGAGTTTGGATCGTCGAAGATAGTAATTAATGGTCACATCTAGTTTATCTCGCAATGTCTCGATTCAGAAGAACATCTCAGCTGCAAAGAATTGTCATAGACCTCACATAAACTTCTGGCGAGTTATTGACAATGATATAGTAAGAAAACAATTAATTATAAATAATGTGACAAAAAATAAACTCTATGCTGAATTTATCATGAGGCAAAAACAACGAGCTAATGATCATTGTGCGAGCTTTAATACAGTAATATTGTGGAGCAATATTCTTAATAATCCAAGACGATTTACCGTAGATAGAATTAATAGTAGTCTTGGTCATACACGAGAAAATATTAGCTAGCTTACAAAAGTGATTGCGGTGGTAATTGTGTATCTTCAGGTATTACTTGTAACTGATCGCGTACAAATCCACGTTGAGGAGCAGTTGAATCTAATCTGTAGATTGCAGGTCTGCCCGTGGATCTTACCACGCCAGAAATGTTATGCGTTGTAATGCTCTAGATAGATTATGTTGCTCTCATTTACAGTCACATTACTTAATACTGGTTGTTTTGAAAATTTATGTCTTTCTATTGGTATGTGTTGTTTTGTGATAATATTAATGAGTATCAACGCAGTTGTTCGAGTAATTTCATTATGTAATGCAGCTATCACACTTGAAAATCTTGCAACCCACTCGCTATATCTCAATTTTCTGAAGTATTTCCTTCGCGTATTGATATCCAAATAACCGCTCATCATCATCATCGTCATCTTCATTTCCGTACATAAAAGATTACATGATATAATAATAAATCATCTGAATACAATCAATAAATAATTATTAAAAACATTAGTCTTAGAATGCAAATTCTTACAGTACATAAATCCACAAAGTATTCGTCAACTGCATAAGTTACTAGTTTTAGTACCTTATTTGCAGAAGTTAGCTGCATACTGCATACATTTTTAAAAAAAAAAGACACTAAGGAAAACAATAAAGTAGCCACAAAAACTAACCCAATTAGAGAAATTCTCAGGTAGGTAGAGGCTTTGCTTTGACATTATTGGCTTTATTTGTTTTTTTTACATTTTCGTAGGAAGCTTTATTTTTTAAAAATGGACTTTCCAACAAGTGGTCTGTTCACCCCCTCTGCTGCTGAAGCATTTATTGCAAAGATTTTAAGATTTTATTTATAAATAAAGAAACTGGTACAAATTGCTCTAAATGTAAAGTAATACGAGTTTCATTGATTTTATCTGGCTAAAATGCCAGTCTGCGAATTTTGCTCATGGCCGTGACGGCAATAGAAAGCTGTTCAATCGACTGTATCGCATTAAGCTGTAGATGGAACACGCAACGATGCATGCATTTAACGGAGTTGTCAATATAAACGTTACAAAATATATTAAATGCGGTTTAGCGCATTCAGTAAAATAGCAAAAACAAGCAGCGTCTCAGTTGACAGACATTATCTGTGGCTGTCTTGATCGAATTCCCAAATCGATACTTACTGCGTGATTAAATTATAGACATCAATTTTCTACTGTTCAAGAAAATAAGAACTGGTTTAACTATTTCAGACCAAATTTTAACGGAAATGAAAGAAAACAACTATTCACCATGCCCAATCTAGATGTAAATCCCGGTATTCGTATGTGCTTGTCTTTAACTTGTGACCTGGTTCACTGAGTGTCGTGTACATCTAATTGTATCTAGTTGCCAGCAAGGCATTATGGTCTTAATATAAAATTAATTATAATCATACTTCTGAGTTAGTCGTATTCTGAAGAAAATGTAATTAATAATGATAGATCTTACTAAATATTACATACGAAGTATATTTTCCCGTAAATATTGCAGATTTAACTTCATATAGTAATTTTTCGTTGTGTGACTAAATTGTACTTAGATTCAATCTAAATTTTACAGACATTACTAGTATTAATACTTACTACTGATTGACAATTCTTGTTTCCCATTATTCGATCATTTGTCGTGTTGACTGTTCACGAATAACATAGAATAATATTCAATCTGCTATTATCACTAAAACATAACACCTAGGCATCTCAGTGTAACTATAAACGTTGGATACTCATGTACAAACATTAAGCCTTTTTAGAATCCTGTTATTCTTTTATGACACTTATGTATGTGGGTGATAATGAAAAGTGAATTAATTATTGGCATAGTTTGTGTTATATATTAAGCACAATTTTAATATGAATCAAATAGACATGCATATGTGCCGAGAGTTTTACGCTATGTATATCTTTTCTTAAGTGAAGAATATCCCGCCATTTTGTAGCAAGGTCTTGCAGCTTGAACTTGGACGTTTTTCTAAGACTTCTTCACCAGGAATGTTTTCACTATAAGGATATATATTATTTAACATAATACAAGACGTTTAAAGGATTAAACTATCCACTTTTATTGATCTAAATTGTTCAAAAGTTGGTTAAAACACATTTATAGATGTTAAGGAGGAAATTCATTTCAAATATCTAGTACTATGTAAGTTTTGGTATTTAATAGAAACGTGAATTTTAATCCATCTTCCCTCTCTTTGACCCACACTCACCAGCTCTCTCTCTCTCTCCCTCTCTCTCTCTCTCTCTCTCTCTCTCTCTCTCTCTCTCTCTCTCTCAACTTAATCTATTACCATAGGTATAGATGATTAGTATAAAACTCGTCAGTAAATATATTGTGTTACTTTGATCTTACAAATAGATAACATACACACGACAACAATGGTGGACTCAACGGATTTAATTGGCCTACCACACGGTTGTGCTCATCTGATAGAAATACACATCCACGGTTGCTTGCTTCATCATGATTTATGATTTGAAAGTCATGCAATAGTCATTGGCAGGGTTTGCAATTATATTGAGCCACTTTGGCGTTATTAATTAATATCACAATCAGTCATTTCATATAATAATATAATCGAGTCGATATTCATCTCTTCATATGCAATTTATAATTAAATAAGGTTTTGAACAACAAAACAAACTATCGAAGAATCTATGCCTGAATTAGGGTGCAACAAGAAATGACGGTCAAAACGGTACGATGTAAATCTGCATGAATTCTGATAGACATTTTGAGCAAGCATATTGACTACAAGGCAAGCGGCTTAAAGCTAAAACATATGTCACATTTACATTATTAACTTGTATTTAAGAATCAAAACTTTTTTGCTTTGAAACTTTAAAATGATCAAATCTTTCTATTAAAAGAAATGTTTAAAATCCCAAGCACTACTGTACAGCCATACATGTCTAATTAACGAAACTGGGCTACGAACGTTTTGCATATAATGTTAATACAAAGTTTAAAACTATCACACAGTTAATGCAATATGATGGATAATAGACATTCTCTGGAGTAATTAGACAATCTCATGGAGTAATTATGTTCTCAATGAATAACTGGTCAGTAATTCCGTCGTT
This sequence comes from Sinohyriopsis cumingii, assembly GCA_028554795.2. Classification (NCBI taxonomy): domain Eukaryota; kingdom Metazoa; phylum Mollusca; class Bivalvia; order Unionida; family Unionidae; genus Sinohyriopsis; species Sinohyriopsis cumingii. The sequence continues at coordinate 82,316,184 of CM068838.1, forward strand.
GCGCCTCTCTCTCTCTCTCTCTCTCTCTCTCTCGTCATCAGCCTCCTGGTTGCAATCTGCACTATATTTCCATTGTATAGTACATGTTTACGTAGAGCTACTTTTCTTTCCTTGAAAAATAAAATTTGTCACCCAGCCTAAATACATGTCAAGATTGTATTCTCTGAAATCAATAAATATTCCCACTCTCTTTTGCGCCAGATATCGTCTATCGAAAGTCAACAGAACAAGCTATGGTCATTTCGTACTGGTGCACAAACAATCTATTATCATAAATCTAGGTCTGGCTAGTTGCTGCTGCATTCTTAATTGCGAACCAGCCCTCTCCGATACTGTTATTGCCCGCTGTGGCCATGCATTTACTAATGGACCTATCAGTCGACACACGTTCCTAATGCTAGCTAGTTACTAATTATGAGTTTCAGAAAGTCCCTTTCCCTGTAACAGTATAACCCATGTTTATAGTATTATCTTATCATTATAGTTATTAAAATAATTATGAATCAATATCTCGACAAGCTGAAGAGCTTTTTACTGGTAGAAGTAAGAAAAAAGAAGGTGCTTGTGTTATGTAGAACGTAGCTTTAACAATGTTTCAGTCATATCGCTACGATGTCTGTAGCATGGTAGTTTATAGTGATGTCTAGCACTGGGGCATCATGATGCAGACATGTAGCATGATGTCCCACCCAGTCACCATATCCAGACACCAGGAAGACCAGTCCTAACACTCTGGTATGACTCGGCCTGGGATGGAACCCACGACCTCCTGCATCTGAATCGGACGATCTAACCTCTAGGCCATTGGAGCGGTAAGTATTATATGCTTAATTTTCCTTGACAATACTACTTTCTGAGTACAGCTATATTACGAACTCTCCTTTAACAATCATATAAAAGGATATATGTAATTTCTGGATTCTTCAAGTTTGGTCAGATTTTGTCAAATTCTAGTCATAGCTTGATTTTTCATTTAGATTGTTCCTGGTCTTCGTAATATCAAGTTGCATAAATTTTGAAACACAAAACTGTACCCGTTGCGGACGGTTAGAATTGTCTCTAAATTAACGAGTTAATAAAGAGTTCATAACTTCATTCGATTTGCCCACGTAATATATTAGCTTAATGTCAGTTTTATTGTTGATGTTCTTTCGTTTGGTGCTTTTCCTTTTGGTGGTGTTTTGTTTTTGCTGTTGTGTCTGCAGAGTACAAGTTGGTGAAAATTTAAAACCATGTCTAGAAAGATCAATAATAGTTTTGGCTAATTTGAATACATTTTTGCAGGTACATTTTTATTTAACAGGGACAGTCTCAGCAATTTTAATTTATCAAAATAAGTGACTCGTGTAATATAGGAGTCTATACTTCAATGGTTTATTATGGCTTTTTCCATTTTTGTACGTCTCTGCATTCTACCATTACTGTAGAGATTCCAAGTATTAAATCATCTTCACTTTTTATGAGGACGCTCAAGGAAGTTAAAGATAGAACAAAGAAGACATTTTAGAAATGACTCTCAGGTACCTAAAGCAGTTACCAAAATAGGAAATTATTTCTATAGAGGCGCATGACGAACTTCTAGCAAAGGAATATAAATCTTGGTAAGAAAACTGTACTCGTAAAGTAATTCATTATATAAATTCTGAGAACGTAATATATGAAATCCCGTAAGGACAGTAATCTGCCATGCTGCTTGGTTTAGCTAATGATAAACTATCCACACTTAAATTTTTCTGACCAAATTCAGCCTTTCGTTCGCCTCTCTGTGTTCCTGTCAAATCTTAACTTTATGTCAACATTCCATTATCAACACAATATCCATCCGCCATCCATCCACCAGAGCGAGGAGACTGGATTGCAATGGAGCCTTGTTAATGCCAGTGCCCGGTCATCCGATCATCAAGAAAAAACTTTTTATTCTCCTTATTATCCCCCCCCCCTTCCCCCGAGGGTGTGCATCAAAACCGATGTTCCACTTCAACGGAAGATTCCCCTTTCGATCAGTCCTTGGGGTCGTTTCAAGGACTTGATTGTTCAACGTGACTCTTTTATCAATTGTGTGCAAAACAATTCGTTAACTTGTGACAAAATATGGCTACGATGATGATAGGTGTGCTGTAAAATACATAATATTATGTCTCCTGCAGTTTTTGTGTAATTTTGTGTGACGTGCCAGATGTGTGCATAAAGTGCAGTTACACTTTCAAAAACAGTCACAACAATCTCTGGAAACTTGTATTTTCAATATCAGTTTTGAATATGAAGGTGATTCCAAGGATCCTAAGATTGAGTTTGTGCTTAATATTTTTTGCAACTGACAAAAGGTTTACTGAGCTAGGTTAGGTCTAATAATATCTGAAATAAATATTATCATTCTTTTCCTGCTTCAAATGTAAACAATTTACTAACTTTAAATTAAAATGATATTGTTCCCAACCATATCAATATTCGTATTTTTTTGCATGAAAGGGGTCTCACTACTCATATTTGCATGATGTCATGACAACAGCTGATGTCATCTGACGGGTTTTTACACGCGCGAATACGACAAATCATTTACTCTAATCACCTAATGATCGCAAGTCACGAAATTCTAATCTAATCTAAACGATCTTTTTAACATGGATGCCTGGTATAACAAGGGCATATTCTTGAGGAAAGTACACGTGTGTAGGGATACGACAGTCGTTGTTAGGCAACACTGTATGCAACTTAAGAACAATCCTGCCGGAAAATGAGACCTCGACCATATTTATAATGATGCTTTATTTTCAGTTTCCAAAATACAGTTTTGAATCTGGAGAAATATCAGTATCTTACAATTATGGGACATATATTTTCTCCCTCAAGTCTCTTAGCCCATAGTTATTTTGTTTCCTATGCAGTATTATATGTATGTAAGAATAACTGTTAGGTTCATCTACAATATTTATCATTGTTATTGCCATGTCTTGTTGTTTATTGTCTGAATATCATTGACAAATAACAAGAATTTAACATGAATGCGTCATTTTAAATTACCCCTGTAGATGTTGGAAAACAGAATAAAACTTCACATAAGCCTGCCTCTGCACCATTAAGCAAGCCAATTATTAACAAAACAAACTCAGAAAAATTAAAATAAAAAATGATTGTAGTGTGGAATTAAAGGGATTTTAAATAAAAATAATAAGGCTTATATGGAATAACCTCTGGATACCTGGTTTAACAAATATAAAGTTGTAGTTCTTATGCTGCTTTAAAATAGCCTCTTGGCAATGTTATATTAAGTTAATTAATATTTTGAATCAGGTTTGAAGTTTTCATGATTTTTAAATCAGTCAAAATCTAATCTTGTCGGACAGGATAACTCTTTACTCCTTCTAGCTTGGCAAAGTTATCTTCCATAGGTAACGTTGCGTGCACGGTTTTGTCCTTCCCACATTGACAATTTCCTTGATACTGCGTAAAACAGCATTGTAGTGTGTCAAGGTGTATTTATTTCCCAAACTTTGGAACTGATGTATATGGCGCACATTATCAAGTGTGTGTGTGTGTGTGTGTGTGTGTGTTGAGAGGGGAAGGGGGTTGAATACGTGTTTAAAAGTGTTAAAGACGTTCTGCTGGAGGTTTTAGGCCCCTATAACATTTTAGATAGGTTGTAAAACCCTTTAACAATCATACACTTTGATTTTGAATACGTCTTTCAATAAGCTGTGTATTAGGCAAATATTGATGCACAGAACGGACATTAAGAGAGGAATAACTATTAAGGGATAGTGTTTTTTCTGTATTCTTTGCTATTATGTGACTGAAATCCTTTCCCACAACCCAACTTATCCTGATACACCTTGACTTTAGATGTCCCTTGATCCTAAGGGTTCCTATTTCCTTATGACGTCAATAAAATATTGGCGGTGAAAAGCGAAACAAAGTATTCTCTCCTCCTAAAACATAGAGTCTTAACATGACTATAATTTTTTGCTCAGCGTTTGAATCTCTAATTTCCTCTTATCTTTACTTCTAACGCAAAGAAACTTGTGTAAATACTTTGTAACTGTAATTAATACCTTATACCATGCATGTAAAAATGAAATCTTGTCCAGAATTTTGAGTGCTAAATATTAAAATGGTTTGGAGAGATCTTGAATCCTTAGCTCCAATTGTCGGACTATCCGTTCTTACTTTAATTTATATAGATAGTGTCCATCCCTCCCCAAACTCCTCATCTTCCTCTTCATCTTCAGGAAATGAACCTTACATCAATCCCAAAGGAATCCAAGGACTTACCTACCTACCTACATACATACAATTTTGCCTTCCACCAGTTTTTAGCGATCTGTGTTATAAATTTGTCAGGATATTCAAACAACGTCTCTCAACCTCTTCTTATATTACATGTTGAAGCTCTAATAAACAGTATCAAAGAAAAAGTGATAACAACAAGATTTGAAAAATTTAATAAATATTATTTCCCTGAAATAAAACAATGTAAAAATGAAACAATAAGAACTTACCGTTTTAAGAAACAAATCCAAAATTAATCTCAGAATAATCCATGAATGAAATCTTAGAGGTCCTAGTAATGAAATGTTCTAATGAATCTGAGTTCAATTCTCGACGAAAAATCCAAAATGGAAGGTGATGACGTTTACTATAGCCAGTATAGTGAAGTTATGTCTACAATTATTTGTTGTTCTACAGATAATAATGTTCCGGTGTTTGAATGTTTGAAATTCGGAATAAAATTTCAAGAAATTTCTTTGTCCAAGAATTCTCTATGAGCACTCAGATATTTCCAGGAAAAATAATCAATAATTCCAAAAAAATAAAATTCAAAAAACACTCAACTCAAATGGTCGCTTTTCAGTTTTTAAGGTAAAAAGCCCAAATGAAATTATATCTCAAAACCTCACTATATAGTATGACTACTGAGCACTTACGGTAAAATCAGAATTTCGAAAAAGAAACTATTTCAATGTGCAAAGTCACGTATGCCAGTACAACCTTGATTTAACTATAAATAGCTCACTCTATAAAGCACACAATAAGAATAAAAAAGAACTTGTTTACTCAAAACGTTACTAATTTTGAATCAATGTCAGGAACTAGGTCAGCATAATGATACAAGGTTCTGTGTCTACGACAAAACAGTCAGGTCAAACTAATTTGTGGAAAATGTCAAATTCCAGTTACAAAACTACATTATTATAACATGTAATGTAAAAAAATTAAAATTTAAAACTAACAAACAATCAATTAAATTAAATCAAATATAAGTTAAATCAAATATACATAATACAACTATATGCATTCTATATTGCAATGCTAAATCTTAATAAAATCTATTATTTTTAATCCAGCATGCCTGCTGATGACGTACTCTCGGGGAAAAATCCAGACCAGGATGAAGAGTAAAATATAAAATTTGGGTTGTTGATCAATCTGTGTGTGTGTGTGTGTGTGTGTGTGTGTGTGTGTGTGAGATGCTAAGGTATTTATATATAATTTTCTGTCTTTCGTTTTCCGATAGCCTCGTCTCACTTTCGACTTTTCCAATATGCTCCTATCTGGTCCGTCTTGTGTGTACCCTTTTGATTGTAGTTTAATTTGATGATAATTGGTAACTCTAAAGCCGGAACTACAACAAGATGAAAGGGCACCAAATGTTTTGTACTATCTTGTTTGCTTTCCTCCAGTGTAGTCAGTTTCTTGTTTACGATTCGGTAATTCTAGGGATAGTTGATGCAACGTTGTTGGCATATTTTTGTTCCATCTCAGAAATGATTCCAGTCGTCTGCGAGAAAGAAGAAAATATCATGTTGAATGAATAAAGAAATAAAATTAGAGGTGGCAGCAATGGTAGACATTTGACCATTTGCTGACCGTTTGTAAAAATAATAGTTTCTCTTGACCAAATGGCCTAGAGGAACACCTGGAATATTGCCTTCATGAAAAATAAAACTAAATTAGAAAGTAAATAAAATACTGATTTCAAAGATGTACGTGTGAATTTATATGATTACAAAAATCAGTTAGATGGCGCTGCAACGAAACATGATTACGAAAGTTATACCACGCAAAAGTACCAAAAAAAGATTTTTTTTAAATACAGTCAACTAAATCTGATAAATTTGAATAAAAACATAAATTCTGTTAATATACCTCATACGAGTTGCAGTGTTAATGATTGGGGGTGGGGTGTGTGCGGTGGGGTGGATGCAAAAGGGATCTTGAGCCTTGGGAGCCAAAAACCCTTGGGTGAACACAAAATCGTGTCGTCATCACGCAACCAATTTTTTTTTAGTTTTCTTTATCTATATGGAACCCCTCCTGAAATTCCGCTTCGCCCTCATCGAAAATGACTTGCTTTGAGGGAGACAATATTATTAAATCTCTCTATAATAAAGTCAAGAAATTGACAAAAAGTTACATTTAATCTAACCAACCATCTGTAATCATAAGTGTCAATCCAACCATGTTATTATAGTTTTAAATGCATAGTTATGCGATAAGGTCAAGCAGCATGCAAGTGTTTGTACTTGTTATATGTTCGTTTCATGTTTGAAATGGAAAATGTTAGTCAGCTTCGTTTATGAAAGATATGGATAGAATAAATATTGATTTTTTTATATATCTCCGTTTATGGAAAACCTGTATTGTTGGATGATGAGTGGTACGTTGGTTTGTGGTAGGTCGTGGGATGGTAGATGAGATGATTTTCATCGATCACGACAGTTTATATATTTCTAAACAGTACAAATATGGGTGGGGTGGATGGGGCTGTTAAAATAACCCGTTGTAGAAGAGAAATGTAAAGATAGAGAGCTTGAATCAAACCAATAGGGCGGACTTTCTTCTTTCCTGTATCCATCCTGGATGGCGTATATTACACTTTGACACAAATAACTTTATATGTAATTGTTCTGGATGTGAGTGATGTTAAGAGTTGTTACCCAGTTAAAGAATGCTGAGGCTCCCAAACTCGTAACAAAAACAGTCTCAAATTTAGTGCCCTCTAGTATCTGCTTGCTTCCGAGAGCGACATCTAGCGGGAGGCTTTCTATATCAAACTCTGTGACTCTCCTTTTGAGTGATATCTTTCCAGTTTTCCCTATCAGTTCTTGGACATTTTTCCAGTCCTATAATAATAATAATAATAATAATAATAATAATAATAATAATTCTCCGTCATCCACAGAAATGGAAAAAGCATCAAAAGTATATAAAATAGCTTCCTTCTAAGTGTGGACAACTTTGTTTAAAGCATTAGAGTTTCACTGACTACAGCTACGACAATAATTATGCCAAAGATGACACAGACGACCATTATGTTGAAGATAACGATCAAAGTAGTTTAAATAACTATAATAAAGAAAAACATGGTTAAAAACTGTACAGAGAAAGGAGAAAGATGAGGGATTTTCTATGGTTTCACCTTAGTTTCTTCTTCATAATTCCCAAGCAAAAGAAGGGTTGCCTTCATCACTTTGTACACCTCTTCCGGAGGATTGGAATAGGAGCGTATCTCAGATATAGTTTCTTCTTTCAGATCTAGCACTCCTTGCATGAGTTTCTGAACACGCTTCATCATGTCTATAGCTTCCCTAGCTCCCGCAATTTCTACACCCAGCTCCACCGTGTAGCCTTTTTCTATGGCTTCTCCCACCGCTGATTCCAGCTGATCAAGTTTTTTGGATTTCACTGCATTGTCAATGACTGAAATATATTTGTTACAGTCATCACATTCATTTCACATAATGTTGAGTGCTTGTCGTAAACATTGTACCTTAGTGTATTCAGATTTATAAAGCGTACTTATCGAAAATTATTCAAATTTCAAAGAAAGGAAGGAAGAGAGGCTTCGATCCATGGACCACAATCAGCTCTGATACATTACGATAATAGGTTGCAAAAGCTTTGCACTGACAATCGGTCACATTAGCCTAATAAAATAAAACCCACTACAAATTCTATATATATATATATATATATAAAACCAACAAAACATCCAATGATATCCGCTCACATATGTGTTTAGAAACGGGGTGTAGTCCATGGAATTCTGTAAGACGAAACATCTGGAATTGTGTCTCCTGCTAAAATTTCAAAGAATGCACAGTTGCTTAACTGTTAACCTTTCTTTATATGGCACATTATGGAACTAATTAAAAAAATGGTCACCTTTCCTTCTGTTAATTTTGTATTGGTGTTAAATATTATTCATACAGTTTCTGATATTAAGCTTTGTTGTTTATTTGCCAACCCTTGTGACTTTATATATTTATTAGGGTAGTTCTCACCTGGTTTCATCACCTCTCCCTTTATTTTGGGGTTGGGGTGAGGGCAAGGAAAAATATAGTATTACTGCAAAAGCAATATTGCAAGTCATGCGGTAACGGAAGCAAACATTTTACAGGAAATCAAAACAAAACAACGTTTAGCGCCGCGGTGACTCACGCATTTAACCTCTTCCGTGGACAATTCGATACCCATTTCGTACATTGTAGTTGTCGATTTCATGCCAGTCTTAAAACCGCGGTCTCTTTTGATTTCCTACACCTTAAATATCAAATTATGCCTGCATCTGTGTCGTCAACTGCATATCGCACAAGTTTCAAAACTGATTATGCCTTACAAGTGTTATGAAAAGAAATGTTCACTAATTTTAAACGTGAATATATATGTGACTGCATACACAGTCTTCATAAGTTTGCTAAGACTCTCTCGTTTGCCTCACCTAAAATATGCACCCCACCCTTAAACGAACATTTGGAATGCTCTAATATGTGTGAAGTTGATGCAAATAAACAAAGGTTTACATAACAAAAACGAACGGCCACTCTGTCTCTGTTGATATTGAGGCTTTAGCAGCAGTCGGTTGAAAAGAAGAATTATCTTTCGTGCTTACCTTGCCTCAGTGTATTTATTTCATTGGCCATTTGCTCTGCTTTCTTCACCTCTTCATCTGTATTCGCTTTTTCCACTAATTCTGTCTGTGGATTTGTCTCAACTAAATTCCTCTGTGGTTGTTCTTCTTTTTCATGTGTCTCACTCGTAACCGATTTGATTTCATCGTCCTGTAAAGAATTGTGCCGACTGATGTTCTTCACATGAACTCTAAAAATGGCAATCCAATCAAATTCATTGTCCGTGTTCTTGACTTGCCACTCTTTTCCAACAATTTCTACATTGTATATGCCAACCTCTTGAAATCTTATTCTTATATTTAGATACTTTTCTTCATTTTCCTCGTCTACTTTTACGTCAACATTCGTTGCTGGAAACGGTATGATAGTGTTGTTTGTGTTGCTACTACTGTTGTCATTTTTCTTCTTCATATCATTCGTGTTTTGCTTTTTGTCTGACCCTTTCACATAGCATTGAAATGTTTGCTGTTTTGATCTGTCGGGATTCAGTCCAAACACAAAAGATACATCGCCGTCTTTTGTCTTAAGACAACACAAAGGGTCTGCAAGGGATTTCATATCAAGTTCAAAAAATCTCTGCCTCAAGCATGCTTGCTTTTCAAATTCCTTCACTGAAATAGGTTTATCAAGAAGTTGCCATTCCGGAACCTCTGGGAAATGGGTGTAAATAAAGTGTTCAGGATCCGTTAGAAAGTAGTATTCATCGAAAGAATATTTAATTTCTGTTCTCGATTTTCCCACCATCTCACAAGCTCCCCAGAATGTGTCAACTAACCACCATATTTCGTTTATCAGAACCGCATTCCATTCTGCTCTGTGTTTTCTGGTGATCGCCTCTCCAACTTGATAGGTTGATCCTTTAGCAAAACCGGATATTACGACACAAGGCACACCAGCCATCCTGAAATTAAAGTTTTGTCTTGATGATGATATGAATGAGTACATAGAGAGCTAATAAATCACATTTTATAGGTGAATTGCACCTTTACCAAAAAGCGAACTTATTTTGAATTGATTGTAATTTAATGCTACAACAACAACCCCACCCCCGCTCCAAAGAAAACAATTACAAGTGGAGCTACATTCACCTTTCAAGCGCTGATTCGCTGTGTTTTCAGGTACGACAGATTATCAAAGGTGATTTTTCAAGATAGCCAAGAAATTCCTATTGCGTTTTCGATGAACTGGACATCCTCTTACGAATGTATAAATTATTTGCATTTTATCCGATCCAATGCAGTGAATATTTTATAATAGCATGCTTCTTTGGAATGTATTATTTCATGGGACACAAAGAATAACTCAGATGGAATTTTCAGCAACAATCACGTGTTTGAAAAGATATAACTTTCTCTATATAGATCATTCGTTTCCTAAGTGAACATAACTTCGACAGACTGAAAACTAGTCTTGGTCAGCAAGCATGGAAAGCTATGTCTGTACTTTACGAATAGCTATAAAGCTCAGTTCACTACAAGATGTTCTGCTGAATAATAATAATAATAATAATAATAATAATAATGATAACAATAATAATGCTATTAATAATAATAGTAATGATGATGATAATAATAATAATAATATTAATAATAATAATAATGATATTAATAATAATAATAATGATAATAAAATTAAGAATAATGATATTATTACTACTACTACTAATAATAATAATTAAAAATGACATTAATAGATTTAGTAATAATACTAATAATAATAATGATAATGATAATAATAATGATAATAATAATAATAATGATAATAAAATTAGTAATAATGGTATTATTACTACTACTACTAACAATAATGATATTAATAATTTTAGTAATAATAATAATAATAATAATAATAATAAAATATGAGAGGTTGAAAGGTGCATATACCTCGTAGGTGAAATACGAGGTACTGAGATGCTGATAATAGCATTCAAACAAGAATAATTGAGGCAGCATCTACATATTGCTAATGAGACCTATTCAACTTAATAAGTAGAAAATAGAATATTATCAATGACAAAATAATTTGGGAGATACAAGTTATAGTTGATGTAGCTAGTATGGCACTATCTAATAAGTACGTTAGACTTACCCGCACAATGTGCTAAATAGCTGGGCATATGTTAACTTATTTTCTACCAAATGGAGAAGATACTGGGCAGTATTTTTGTCCCCTTCGGACGTTGACCTTTCAATTGTTCTGACTGGTTGTATCGTCAGCCAACAGTAGAGGGCCCTTGCCTTTGCGAGGTCATTGTCGAGCCCTTTGGTCAACGCTTCCACCAAATGTTTCCATGGCTTTTTGTTCAGTGTTTGTCCTATCTGCAAATTATGAGATACACGTATCGTAAGACATAATTATGACGAAGAGGATGACGCTTAGCAAATATGAAAACACTTAAACAAGGACCAATTAAGAATGCAGTGCGTCTCCTGTGGCTTACCGAATTAGCAGCATTGTCCGCTTTAATTATGTCCTCTGACCTTAGGATATCGGACTTTCTTCCTTTCAATTGTCCAGGACCAGGTATATTGCTTAATTTGGACAAATCATTTGTGTAGACGTGATGACTGTTAGAATATTTCAGACCACGTATGTGAGCTGGTTCTGAGGAAAACAGTAGCCATTCGCAAGGAAGATCTTGGTCAACCTGAAAAATGAGCAAAATATTTCATTGTATTTAAAGAGTAGCATTCGCGAAAATGTGACTTATATAAATCCTTGTTTTCAATATTGATTTCATAGGAAAAGTATGAATTTTTAAGATGCAACGGATTGACGGACATTTAAATCTTCATCCATTTAAAGGATTTAAAGCTGACCACACGATGATTCATAACTTAAATTAGAGAACAAGTTTTTAAATAACGATTTCGAATTTTTGTGTTTTATTAAAGGTAGTAGGATGGAATATCTGCTTTGAGTTATTGTAAATCACAAATAGTTCGACATTTCCGCCATAAATGTAGAGCACTCATGTTGGGAGGAAATTGATAAGTTATTCCCCTTTAAAAAGTCTGCGTCATTGTCATCACAACTTACCAAAACTCATCAATAAGGCCGAGGCATGTGGATCATACGGTAATTTAATAAACAATGCTTACGCACGCATGGAGGGTTAGGGTCATTTATTACCAACATTTTATATATAAAAAAGAAAAACTGGTATTAGAAAATGTTTTAAATACATGTATACAGTAAAACGAGTTTCATTGGTTATCTCAGGCTATAATACCAGTCTGAAAATTTGCATTCGACCGACACAGTGATAGAAAAGTCACAACTGACTGATGTCGGTGTGCGCTGTACCACATTCTGCGTCCACAGGTAGGCGCAATATGTGCATTTGACGGATTTGTCTATAAGAGCACTGCCCAATATATGACACCAAACGCGATTTAGCGCGTGCTGTATAATGCGAAAAGTAAGCAGCATCTTAGTAATTTTATGTGCCTTCCTGTCGAATTAAAAACACAAACTTGTATCAGACATCAGTTTTACTGTTGCAGACATCAGTTTTACTGTTCTATAAAATAAGTATCATCGGATGAAGAAGGAAGGTAATGAACCACTCTGCCAGATCTAGACGGACATACCAGATTTAGTATGTACTCTTCTTTAAATTATGTCATGTTTCACTGAGCTTCGTGTGCATATAATTGTATCTATGTGCAGGTAATTTTATATAAGGCACAAGTAATTGTATTTAGGTGCTGGTAATTATATCTAGGATACCGGATTATATCTAGGGAACCCGCAATATTATATATAGTGCCGGTAATTTTATCTAGGATGCCTGTAAGACATAATTATTTGATTAATGCCTGTAATAATGTAAGCATAATTATAATGTATACTTCTGTATACCTCTGATCTAATTATGTTCCAAAAAATATACATAAAGATTGATATATCTTAATAATTCAAATTTTTTTAATAATGAATCGGACTGTCTGCAATACGATTGGCTGTAAACGGTCACGTGATACTGATGTGGGATTTTCTACGCATCGATAAATTCTCGGACTATTTTCGGTTTTGTACTTTTTGCAATATAAATAAACATTGCAGAAACGTCATTGTGAAACTTTTGTTTCATCTTTAAATTTTTTTATTCAGCAAATAAATATAAAGTATACCCGTTTTCTACTTTTTGTTCTACATAGTCGCTTAAAATGTATGATTACGGTGATTTTTCACTGCAATTTTCTGCGGAGTTTTTTGAATAATTAGATGACAAGTAGTTGAAAGAAATAATAGCAGCGATTGAAGCAGATGAAGATGGACTTGACGATAATGCGATGGATGTTACACACGCTGAAAAGGAAACAGAACAACATATACTGATAAATTCCCTCACACAGCATTCCATGATATCAGTCACCCTAGCCATTCACAACAACAACAATACTAGGGTGAGAACTGTGCCAGTCAATTTTGAGGCCGCTGAGGGATATAAAGCAAGATTCGATAATTTTTTTTATTATCTGAGGAGGACTTAAAAGCTTTTGAAATAAATCAGGCTACTAAACGAAACACAAAATGGGCTATTGGCGTTTTAGATGGTAATTGTTATTTAATTTTTTTATTTTCATTTTGTTTGCTTATTTAAAAAAACGTGCGTGGATGTTGCTGGTATGGTGAATATGACAACTTACACAAAAATAAAAAGAAATATTTATGAGACCGTTATTTAAGGACTGAATAAAGTTTTTAAATGGTAAAACTACCATCTCCATCAATGTGACTTAACATCATTGAAAAATGTATATAATAATCCATAAAGGTGATTGTTTTGCTAATTTAAACTATTTTGGATGTGTAGTCATTCATTCCTTCCAGAACTCGAGCACTCAACCATGCAACCAAACAAAACATATGGCCGCCTTTGAGAGCAATCTACATTTAAAAACTGCATAATTTAATTTAAGATTAGATAACTGAAAGAGTCTTGTTAAGTATTAACGCTGATGAAAAAGATATAAAATATTATTCCTGAATAGAACATGCTGAAATTAAAAAAGAAAGTTATTTGTTTTTAAAGTATGAAAAGAAATGAGCTGACACCACGGGTAGCCATTGCCTAAGATGTCAAGTATGAAGTTGCCGAATAAACGTAACTGTGACACTAGTTAAATTTCATTTGACATTAGATCACTGAACGGGTCTTTACAAGTATTAACGCTGTTGAGAATGATATAAAATGTTATATTTGTATACAGTTTATTTAATTGTTACCTTTATGTTAGTAATGGATAGCATCATCTTGTTCATATTTCCATGTTGTTCATTTATAAAATCCATTATGATTTAAGGTTTGATTGGAAATTTAATCATTCCGTATCAGCTGTTATTATGTAAGGTCAGGGTCATCTGACGTAGCAGATGGGACTGACTAAAATTGAACAAGAACGTTGTAAATGAACTAAATGTATTGAAGCCATCAGTTGCCATTGCCTAAGATGTAAAGCATGAAGTTTCTGAATAAACTTAACTGTGACAGTAGTCAACATGTGCGCATGATTCTGTACATGTTATGTATCATGGGGCGATGTAAAGCGGCGATTGAAAGGAAAGTACGCGCTACTTAAATTGGAATGCATTGTTGATGGAATAAGTTGATTTGACAAAGAAGAGACGAAATTCGGACTTTATTTACTTTGTGAGTGATTAGGTAAAATTTACACATCGATAAATACCCAACAATAGTAAATATTATATACGACGTATAATTTTCTTGAGTATGTGACTTTTTCTCTCAATCAAAGGTTCACAGTCAGTAATATTATTAATACTTACTGTTGACACAGAATTTCTGTTTCCCATTACTTGATAATTCGGTGTTGAGTTTTTAATAAGATCAAAGAATACTCCTAGATCCAATTCTATCACTAGCATAACACCTATGCATCGTCGTACATTTACAAGCCATCGACACTCGTGCACAAAAATTAAGCCTTGTTTCAAACTCTATTATTCCTAAATTACAGTAATGTATGCATATGATAATGTAAGTCTATAAAATATTTGCATATTTTGTGTTGTGAATTAAACACGATTGTATTAAAATAAAAAAATAGGCATGCGGACCAACAGTTCGATACCGTACATTTATGTTGTAAAATAAAAACTATTTCGCCATGTGTAACAAGTTTTGCAGCGTGAACGTATTCATGATTGTAAAATGGTTTCTGTAGTCATGTCTCTGTAAATGCATATGTCGTTTAGCTTATTTTTGTTAAAGACGAAATTAGTTTCAAATAGCTTGCTGTGTGCAAGTTAAGGTATTAATTAAAACAGGATCATAGTTTAAATTCTCTCTCTCTCTCTCTCTCTCTCTCTCTCTCTTTCTCTCTCTCTCTCTCTCTTGCTCGCACGCTCGCACAAATACACATTACCCATCTCTCTCTCTCTCTCTTTAACTTAATTTGCTATGACATGTATAGAACATTAATATAAAATTCATCAGTTGATGGGTCATATTAATGAGACCTTAACAAATAGATTAAATACAATGGAAAACAATAGTGGACTTACAGATTAAATTGGCCTACCACACGGCTGTGCTCTTCAATCATATCAATACACCTTCAAAGCTGCTGGCTCGGTCGCTCGGTTTATCAGCTGGTAGTCATGCAATGGAGTCATTTGCAAGTCTTTGTGTTGCTGGAATGCTAATCATCGTCAAGTACATATTATGTAAATAAATGCCACCGTCGAGTTGGACGTACAAAGAAACTGGTCTATTTTAGTGACATATATTAAATATGCCTATTTTATATAGTCTTTCAAAGTCAGTTACAATTAGTTTGATTATATTATACATATTTCGAATACGATAAAGTGACTGACATCATTTATTAACAGAGCAATCGTTTATTTCTTATTCTTGAAAATGATCTAGCTGATATTCGTGTACTCATATGCATTGATGATATCATCGACGAATTGTTTTTAAAGAAAACACGCTTAAAGCGGAATACATGTCTGACTTAGTGGGGCACGAAAATATGCACTCAAAAATCTTTCCTTTTACAAAATACTCGACACGTTGTAAATCAGTACAAATAAATAGTTTAAGTAAAACTATTTTCTTATAGGCTAACGACTGCTCTAGAATGACCACCTGGCTAAAAGAACTTTGTATTAAACTCATTCAGACCTCAGTCTCTGGCATAATCGTCCATTCTTTACAACTGTTGTGTTAACCGTTGTGTGCATATATGCAGTACTATTCAAAGTCAACCTAGCCAACTATCGATTCTCACATCAACAACACCTGAAGAAAAATGAACTCGTTGATAATCCCATTCCTTTCATTCCAATGAATGTAAACTTTTTATGTTTGATATCCTTATTGTACTGCGAATCGTACATGATTACGGAGAAGAAAATGGACAGGGGGCAGTAAACAGGCCTATAATTTAAAATTTACTTATTGTAATCATTAATTTAAAACTAATAGTACGTTTATTTATCTGATGCGAGTCTTTAATTTGTCAAATGTCCCCAAACTCCAATTTTGAATCAATTTGATAAAGTTACGTTACATTCTCTGATGAACATCGCTTAACGTCACTGGTCCTATCATCTGGCTGCATCACCTTACGTATGTATGTATACATGCATGTATGTATGTATGTATGTATGTATGCTTGCATGCATGCATGCATGTATGTATGCATGTATGTATGTATGTATGTATGTATGTATGTATGTATGTATGTATGTATGTATGTATGTATCAATGTATGTATGTATGTATGTATGTATGTATGTATGCTTGCATGCATGCATGCATGTATGTATGCATGTATGTATGTATGTATGTATGTATGTATCAATGTATGTATGTATGTATGTATGTATGTATGTATGTATGTATGTATGCATGTATGTATGTATGTATGTATGTATGTATGTATGTATGTATGTATCAATGTATGTATGTATGTATGTATGTATCAATGTATGTATGTATGTATGTATTTATGTATGTATGTATGTATGTATACCCTGTGTAACGTGTCGAATTTTGAATTGTATTGAACCTTAAAGTTGAATGCATTGAGCATTAAAATTGTATCACATTTAAGCAAGAAAAGTCTTTGTAACGCATCACTTCGACCTTTCTTCTTTTCTCTCCCCCCATGTCCGTGTTAAACATGAAAGGTTAACATATATGACTCATTGAGATTTGACCAGGGTATTGCAACGCTGTCCTGATAAATTAAACATTTGAGCTACCAATCACAACCGCTTGATATGAACCCATTTCAAATTATCATTTTCAAAGGGAAGTTGATTGCAACATAGTTCAGAGATTCTAGGCTATCCAAAATCTGACGAAAGGAATGAGTATCTTGGGATAATTTAGAAACCGCTGCTTACGATTGGTCAGAGTAAATTAAGGCGTACGCTTTGGAAGTAATGTGAATTTAAAGTGACAACCTGGGTCAAAATTCTTTAGTCTAAAAATCCAGAGAGTAGTTTTACTCCGTGGACGCTTGAAAAGAATAGTGTTTTCCTCGTTATTTAAGAAAAGGGGACCAGGTGACCGTTTTGTAAAAAAAGACAGGACTTAGTGCAATGACACACAATTTCTGAAAGTGAACAGTATTAAGGTACGCATTTTTTTATTTTTTCCCTAATTTTCTACTTTTGTTTGCTTGTTTTATGCAAATGTGTTAGACATGACTAGGATCCATATTATGTATCGTTTATTCAGCTTCGTGGGAATATGTTGATGCTAGAGTTGTTATGCAATTTAATTTTACAGTTACTAGTTCATTGATAGACTTGACGGATTGCATGCTATCAAAATGTTCGTATGTGTAGGATTTCATAGGGTTGTATAAAATAATTCCCTTTGTCTGTTAGGACGATACTGATTATCGTGAGTTAACATTAAACGCATATTTATATCTGACTTTGTAATGTTTAAATAATCATGTAAGTTAGGGATTGCTGTGAACTAGAATTTTGTGAATTTTGTGCAATAGTAATTGAGCATATGTGGTAGCGCAGGTAAAGAGATACGGTAATGTTAAATACACCGCTCACGTGTTAATTTATGGTCGGTCGCTGTGAAGCGAGAGTGATGATCTATCGAATTATGTCAGAATTTGTGCAAATTTCGGATAGTATCTGTGCTTCTGAGTAACGTAAGGGACGAACATTTAGGTACGTATAGAAAGTGATAAGTATAGAGTTTTAGGGGTAAGTTTGCCCTTTAAGGAAACAGCTTTCTGGGAGAGACAGGACAGTCCGAAGACGGAAGTCGGAAGCCCTGAAATAGATGAAGTGTTCAGAATAAAGGACTAGGAAGTTACAAACAGATGAAGCATTAGGAATAGAAAGACTAGAGAATAGGAAGCCTTGATATACGGGTAAAGAGAGGAAGCTGATGCAATCAGTCGTGGACATTGCTCTTTTTCACCATTCGTTATTATGATGAAATAAATCCAAATTAGACGCTGCTATTAAATTTTGTTGACATAACTTAGACTGAATTGGAGTTGCCGATATTAATTGTTATTGATTAAATTTTGTTATTTTCTTTTGTCTAAGGGGGCTCGTATTGCATTATTTCTTCCCAATAGTCTTACTCAGTTCTCTGTTGATATTCTATCTTTCCACTCTCACAGGGCTATACAATCGAGGGAGGTCATTCCCTAGATAACGCCAACCAGATCCAATTAACCACCCCTCTTACTAAGAGTTAGACGTTACACCCTGTCCGATATTTTTCTGAAGTTTTGCAACAGTACTCGCCTTTACCGTTCATAGCTATGTCACCTCTCTCAGCGTGGATTCAAGTCTCAGACTTGGCCAATGTGAGTATGTGAAAAAGCTTGCGAGTAGCCTCCCGTGGGGTTGGTGGTCCTTACCGTTTTTTTCCCGGATGCATCCTCTACCAGTTATTTTGGCTGCAATGTATAACGTATCATGGGCTAAAAAATTAGTTTAGACCCCAAAACAACAACAACAACATATATATGTATATGTACATGTGCGAGGTTAGAGATCATTGATAGAAGCATTCAGTAAATGTGTACACTACGTTTAATCATGAATATAGACGTGATCTTTAATATCTGAGAAATTTTGGTGTAACTCCGAAATCTTAGTTGGTTTCTGTATACGACTATATGATTATTTTGTACACCATATTACATGTGTAGCTGTATTAAATGTTTTCCCAGTGATATTGTTTGCTACCACTTTTGGGAGCATTCATTTTATATATTTGTGAAAAGGGAAACATTTGTGTCAAATAAACCGATTAAACGGCCTGTAATTTAATGTGTTATTAATCTAATGGAGTATATTAGTGGTATACTGAAAGCCCTATGTTTCCTATATTAACGCATATATGCATATACAAAACATTTAAAGTTCCGGGTTACATTTGCAAAAAAGTAACCAGTTGCGATTTGAAAAAGGAGATATAATTGGCCAAAAACGTAAACATGTTTTCAACACGTTATTTTATTTACAATATAAAAGAAACATAATGTCTAGCGTTTTATTCGTTTAAAATTAACGTGTTTACTTCATTAATGCTGCTTATAAATGGCTATTGATAGTAATTGCTCATGCCCTGTCAGATGCTTTTCGTAAGTTTTCGGAACTTGCTCTTAATTTTAGAGAATGCACCAAAAATTGATAAAAGCATCCCTGACGATACATTTCAAAGAAGTTAGAATTGAACGCGTAGATAATACAGAGAATACGAACTGAAGTACTCAAACTGATGTTTGTAATTTACTTGCAGATAAAGTGGCGGGTGTAAATATATGACAATGAAGTACTCACACTGAAGTCTGTAATTCACTGAAGTACTCACACTTAAGTCTGTAATTTACTGAAGTCCTCACACTGAAGTCTGTAATTCACTCAAGTACTCACACTGAAGTCTGTAATTGAGGAGCATGTAAATTGGGATATCATTTACCGGAGTTATCACCCGTGGTGGTCTTTCTTTCATTGGACATCAGTTGTAGATTTACAATGTAGCCCCATGAATGGGAGGGCGAGCTGTGGATAAATTTAAAGTACACCCAAACTATGAGACTTGCATTTATAAGGATATATGTTTGTGATCGCACCCAATGTGTCTGATATGAGATCTTAATGAGAACCGTTCGTTATATCAGGGTGGTCCCTTGGTCAGCATACCTAGGCGTTAATGACATCACCAATCAATGGCGATACATATATTTACCGGGTGTGATTAGATGCAAATATTAATGTAATATTGGCCATTAGGTAAATTATTATTGAGCCAAAATACTTACCTCTGTATCTGCTTTTGCTTGGACTTCCCCAAAGGTCCTTTTGACCCAATATATGGGTATAGTTTGTGGGCATGAATGGGATAATGGATGGAAGCTTGGAAATAATTATTTTACACATAAATCTATTCTTTTCCATTTCAAACTGATATTTAAAAAAGCTATGGAATATGTCTTCTTACTTAGTAGTACAGTTTTAATCTACCAGCAAAATCAAGTACCAAGACTTTTCCCACCTACGCGTTTAAATGTTCGAAGTTCCTTTTCTATCTTTCGTTGTTGTGAAAACCAGAGGGTATAAAATAGCCTTCATCTCGTCATTCCAACCATCCTTCCTGTGTGTCTATGGAAACATTTTTCTGTTATTGTTTTAATATGCTGAAGGTTTTCTTAGCATCAAATGAACCTCAAGATTCCGGTGATTTTAAGGAGCTATGGTCTTTTGTTGTTGTTGTTGTTGTTGTTGTTGTTGTGTGTGTGTGTGTGTGTGTGTGTGTGTGTGTGTGTCCGCGTTACAGCTGTTAATAGTTATACCAAACTTTCATATTCATCCTAAAACTTGAATATTATTAATTGGAACAACTGCTTCAAATAATAATATAAATTGAAAAAGATCGACAATTTCTCCTTAAAAGTAATGTATTCGGGATGACAAAGAAAAATAGTAAAAGGTTCTGCGCTATGAAGACTCAACCCTAATGACATCTAACACCAATAAAACTGGTCAGTACTCCTGAGGATCTTAATTATAAGGTCATTGCACGAATCTAAAAACGATCCCAACTGCATTCTTTGGATTTTGGTGTGTCTAATTTAAACGGGTTTGGGAGGATTTACTTGACAATGCGTCAACGAGCAATGACGGTTAGCAGCACATGGTGCCAACATTTTCTTAAAACATGTGGGATACAGAGCTCTAATTATAATGGCAATCGACCTGATGAACTGATGACGGTAGACATTCAGCTGACAACGGTACTCGCAACTCGGCATTGGACTTAATCGGAGAATGTACGGCATAGTGAGGTAGAACATTGATAAATGAATTCTGCACGTGCTGCTATAACGCGAAAAGTCGAGCATCGTCTGGGGTCACTGACAATAATGCGAAAATAGCATAAGTGGTACATACCCAATGATTAACAATAACAGAAAAGAATAAAGAAAAGAATAATTGATTATTTTCAACGAAAATTTCATCTCATGTAGAAGGAACCAAAGTCCTTCTCAGCAGATTAACATGAAACTCTAAGTCTATTATTTAACTTGTGATATTTCACATTGTTTCATGACAGCTATAATGATATATAGGTGTGAGTGTTACATAATTCTTCAGATGAAACCTAGAGCAGTGCAAACGAAATAACGGCTCATAACATTGAGTTTGTTGTGTTCCTAATAAAGTACATTATAAAATAGAATAACTTAGCAAACGATATGTACGAACCGTAGTTTGCATGTCATTTTTTCATCCTTATTTAAACTCATGCTATAAGTTTTCATTATATGACTAAAACTTCTCTAATGATTCAATCAAAAGTTCAGAAATAAAATATATACTCACTGCCATAGCGTTTACAAAAATTAAACTTCATTGAAATCTTTATCACACTGATGTATCCAGGTGACATTACACAGTTAATGAATTAACATTGATGCATATATTTTTGCTATATATATATATATATATATATATATATATATATATATATATATATATATATATATATACAATGTTTTTATTGCAAGCGTACTTTAGCTTGGCATTTACCTGCAGAAATGATGTTTAAATGAGGGTTGATCATATTTATTCTGTTAGACAGAAAACTCGTTTCAAGTAACTTGTTGTATGGAAACTTAAGTATGTAAAGAAAGCATGATAGTTTAAATTATTTCTCTCTCTCTCTCTCACACACACGCACACACATTATTGTAACTTAATCTATTACTATAAGTATAGAATAGTATTATAAAACATATAATTGAATATATACTTTTTCGGGGACCTTAAACAATATATTGCAAACAAAACACCATGGGATTGATTTGCTAAATCGACCTACCACTATGTTATGTTATGTATCTCTGTCATATCAATGTACCTTCACAGTTGATCGCTCCATTTATGGTTTGGCAGTATATAATGCATTGTTTGTAATACAAATGCGAATTGTATATACGTGCATATTATGTAAATAGATTATATCTGATGGTCGGACACACAATGGCACATACATTTTTTAATGTAGTCTTCTAAAGTCAGTTGCAATTATTTTAATTGCATATGTCTCCAGTTAGAGCCATTTTGACGTTATTAAGTAATATCAGTTATTCATCCTATTATAGAAATGATCGAGTCGATATTCGTTTAATTATATGCAATTTAGAAATAAATAAGGTTTAGAACAACGGAAGAAAAAAAACCGGGATGAAAGTAGAATCTTTCCATGTCTGAGTGGAGCACAAAAAGAAAGCCAAATATGCAAGTTGTAAATCTACATCAACTGTAATAGTCTGGAAAACATATTGACTGCTAGGCTTTTGCCTGCTTTAAATTTACACGTTGCCAAAAAGTTTCTGAAGAAAAAACATGCACTGAAAAAATTCCTATAATTACGGATTATAAGGCAAATTTAATTCTGGTGTCTCAAGAGTCTTTGGCCACGTTAGTATCGCTTTCTCAGGTAAATGAAGTTGATAAATAATATCTTTACGTTCAGAAAATTGATGAAAACTTGAAATTGCTTTGGGGTTTTAATTGCAAAGTATACTTATTGCTAATCTCGTAAAATCTACATTTCACCATCAGTACAACAGTGTTGATTATGGAGCGCTTGAAAAATATTTCTTGAAGGGTTATGAGTTGGTACATGAGGCATATCGACAAAGGTTTTGGAACTGTAGAAAACAAACTGAACAAACCAATGTCAGAGGTGCATGTGAAAATCAACAATTATTTGATAGGTCCTGAAAAAGCCAAGAAGGTTTACCAAGATTACGATAAACTCAGTCAGCTCATATTAATTGAGGAGTTAAATAATTGCATCTATACTGGCATCATGACCTAACTTGATGAGCAAAAGGTGGAATGTTTGGAACATGCTGCTTGCACAGCTGATGAGCCGAATCTAATGATTATTCATGGAATCACAAAGTTTCATGTCTCATCAAGCCTTCATCTCGACAGTTTATTGGTAAATCGAATCGTCTTAGTTTCATACGAGTACTTCGAAACTCAATGGAATAGTTTGAGAAATCAAAACTTCTGATGAGAATGGACAGAAATTCTGATCTCTTCCTACATGTACTTAATGTAAAATGAAAGAGTATGTCTGAATCTTACAGGTTGGAATAAAGAACCAGAATAAAAACAGAGGTATTCCAAATGCTCTTAGTTTAGACAGGTCGTGGTCATAGTCTTATACTGAAGCAATACAATCTTTTGATATGTCACTTTTTCTCCTTGTATTGATCAATAAATATATATTGATTCTCATTTTACTACTCATTCTCTCTAAACAGGGTGAGACAACACAATCACTAATTGTCAAACAGGGACAAGATCCTGCGATCTCCTGATTGTTTCAGTGGGCCATTTGTGAAACTGAATCGACAAGTCCCTGTTTGTTATTTTGTGAAAGATGAGGTACTTTGATGACGATTGGTCAGATAGATATCATATTGATGTTCTGAGGTCATATCGACAGGAAATTATTAGTCTATTCCGTTAAACTCCTTTAGCTGCTCATTTTGGAGTCAATCAGATTTATCTCTAGAACTCTAATCGTTTTTATTGGCCGAAAATTAAAACTGATGTATCTAGATACCATAGATCTTGTTACACTAAGACTGATCTGCTACTTATTCCTTCATTTGACGAAACATTTAGTTGGACGATGGTAGACTCTGTCGGTCCCTTACCTAAGATCAAGTCTGGAAACCAATAATAGTTAACCATAATTTATGCATCTACAAAATTTCCATAGGCAATTATTTTTAAAAATATTAAAACAAAAACCATATTAAAAGCTCTGATAATTTCTTTTACACTTTTTCGTCTTACCATGTCTGTCCATTCTGATCAAGGGTCAAATTTTATGTCTGAAATTTTCCAAAACGTTATGCATGAATTTATCATCCAACAATTTAAATATTCCACCTATTACACTGAAAGTCATGGGGCTTTAGAAAGATTTCATCAAAGTTTGAATAGTATGATTCTGTCATATTACTTTGACACAGTGAAAGATTGGAACGAGGGAGTTCTTTTATTGTTGTTTGTTTTTAGTTAATCAAGAATCATTGGTTATTAGCTTTTTTGAACAAGTTTTAAACATACTGTCCATGAAGTATTGAAGTTACTAAAGGAGAGACTTCTTTCAAATGAAGAATCCAAGACTAAGTTTCTTGACCATATTTCGGTGTTTAAATATAAGCTGTTTCGTCAAAGTTGGAAATGTTAAACAATCTAGACACAAAACTTTCACATCTACAAACACATGACAAAGTGAACTAAAACAGCTATAATTATGTGAATATGAGCATTTGTTTCCAGATGTGACAATACGAACAAATAAATTATGTAATGACGTTGAGATTGTAGATCGTACATCTGTGAAAGAGCATCCTTACCGGCTGACTCCAATCATGCAGGACTGTATAAAAAAAAAGGAAATGAAATATTTACTGGAGATTTATTTCATATAATCAAGTGAAAAAAGTTCCTCGTGTATTCTTGTACCTAAAACAGATAATACATTATGCATGTGTATTCACTATAGAAATGTCAACTGTGCCTCCATGACCGTTTCATTTCTAATCCCAAAAATAGATGATTGCATTGACAAACTTTGAATTAAAGAAAATGTCACCAAGTTTGAGCCTTTAACATGATTCTGACGAATTCCACTAAAGGAAAGTGTACAAGAAATTTCATCATTTGCAACTTCAGACGAACTTTATCAGAATAATGCGATGCCATTTGATATAAAAGGTTCTCCGTCAACAATCCAGCATTTAATGAAAATGATACATCTGGTCTAGATAATTGTGAGGCATACATTGATGACATTATCATTTAAAACAATGTCTGGAAAGTGTATTTGAAAACCATTCGGAATATCCCTGATCAGCTCATTGATACAAATCTGACACTCAATTTAGCACAAGCGAGCTTAATTTTGCTTGTGTTACATTTCTGAGACCTGTTGTGGGACATGGTCAAGTTATGCCTGTAAGTCTTAAGGTCAATTCTTTCTCAGAATTCCCAGTACATCTTAATAAAAGCAACCAATTCCATATTTTTGTTTGTTGGTATGGTTTGTTATTATCGGAAAATTTGCTCAAATTTCTCTATGATTACCGAGCCTCTGATAATTTTTTAAGTAAGAAATCCAAGTTTTATTGGTCTGATAACTGTCAGGAATCGTTATACTCATTAAAGGCCATACTTTAGAGTGCACTAGTACTTTTAGCTCACAACTCGATTATTTCAAATGTCTATTGCTCAAAGTAATGTAGAAGTTGGTGGAGTATTTATTCAAGAATATAAAATATTTGACGATCATCCATCCAGTGTGATATGTTTCTAAAAATTAAATAAGCACTAGAGAAATTATTTTACAATCGAGGAAGAATGTTTTGCAAGATTTTGAAGTGTATTTATTTCAGCTCCTTCTCCGATTATTATATTCAGTGATCACAACCACTAGTATTTCTTAGCGAAATGGAAAACAAAATCAAAGATCGTTTAACTGGAGTTTGATGCTGCAGGAATGCAATATTGGAATCAGAAAAGTCAACATTATGAGATATTGTGATTTCAAATGCATTTTTACGTTTATTGAAGTAATAATGCTTTTTGTGTTATCAATAATATATCTCCCTAGTAATAATAATATGATATGTATATTTGACTAATGTAAAAGAAAGGCTTGTTTTATAAGGAATGTGTTATGTATCTAATGTGCTTAATGTTTGTCCTAGATTAAAGTTTGTGCCTACCTGATATTTGTAATGTTTCTAAGAAGTAGAAAAGACGTGTACTGAAGTTTGATTTGAAGAACTGACCTTTTTACGAGTTACTGTGTTTCTCTGTAGAAGACGTATTACGTCACAGGCAACTGAAGCTTGTAAATATTGATATTTAGTAAACAATTCTTCATTTATGATTAATATCCGTCTTTGGGAATCCGTGATCAGAGTTTACAACTGTGTTAAAATATAATTTGAGAGGAATTATGTATTTCAATTATTCATTGGAATTACGCATTACATATGGCTCATTGACATTTAGGACGAAAACACTAATTTGGGTATTTGTTGAACTTATTCAACGACATTATTGATGATATAATTTTGGTATATGAGCACATTCGAGACTGTTAGAATTATTTCGGAACATTCTACACCTTTGGACTTGTCATAGGGCATTATGAGTATTTGGAATTTAATGCACAATAATGTAAGTACCTTTTGAATTTTGACTTTATATTCTTGTCAAAATTGATGGTTTCACATCTTTTCTATTACATAGTTTAAGACCATATAGTCGTGACAATATATAATGTTATATTGTTTTGTATATACCTATACAGATATAACTTCTTTTAGATTTTCATGTAAAGGAAATACAGAAAGAAAGTGAAACTGATCTTCTAGTATCGTTGTTTCAACGTATAACATCATGGACAATATCTCTCAGTTATTTCAAATCATCTCGACCTTTGCCGATGTTAAGTATATGATTCAAACATCCAGATTTACATGTCATCGTCTACGGTTTTCTAACTTTTTTGTTTCGCTGACAACCGTTCAATTGCTTAGGGTCTCAGCGGACCAGTTACTGATCTTTTATATTGTTGATTGTACCGTTAGCTAACTATTGCAAACTTTTCCCGCATTTATGTACACATGCCAATTCTGCATCGTGTAATCTTGTTGCTTTTTGGGAAACAATTTATTAAATAATATTATCGTCACCCTATGAAATCCGAATTCCTTCAAAACAGTATACTTAACTAGACTGGGTTTCTAGACTTTCTTTCTAGACTGGGTTTCTTGCAATATTGACGATCTTAGACTTAAATAAATATCTTTTTTTTTTCTTCATTTCTTTCATTTCCCTAAGAACCATAATATAATAATCGCAGTTAGCTGTAAGTCACATTTCCCACTCCAACCACCAAAAGAAGAAAGAAAAAAGTACGTTTAAGGATACGATATTTTAAAGCAAAATTTACCAACCCTTGGAGAATTGCCGAAAAGAATGCGACCAGCTCTGGCAGGGAATCTTGTCTTAACAACGGATGAGAAACTCAATGGCATTTCACAGGTCATGATAAGGTCTTAGGTTCATTTCACATCAATTGTACACTTAGTCTGAAAGTTTGTTAAGGGGAGTATGATATTTCTTGGAACTCAAAGATCAGGGAATGAAAGGCCAAAAATCATCATGGGTCATTTTATTAAAACATCTTCAACTGATATCATATCGAGCTTTCTGGTCAGGTTTTCGTTAGATTTGTATTACATTATAAACATTTCTGAATGACATATCACAAAATTAAAGATCAAATTCGCTGGTATATTATAAACCCAGTGACTATTTTCACAGCAGACGATGTCAATTTTATATCACAATTATGTTTCTTTTGATCTGAATTTGAAAGCACCAAAATCAAAGCAGAGAATGATAGAAGTCAAAATTATGAACTGTTTGTTGTTTGTATATTTGTTCCTGAAACACGATTATGGTAGGAAAAGTGGAAACGTAGTAACTATATTTCTTTCTTATTTTGTTCTATGTGGCTATATGAATCGCTTGCCCGTCTGTCAATATTGCAATAGTAATTGTGTTTTGAATGTCATCAATTTCTCATGTTTTTATTTTCACTGGAACATTAAAATAGTTTCCTCAAGAAATAAAGAGGATCAGAATATATTAATGTAAGAAAATATAGGTATGGTTCCAACATGTCAATTAACCGAACTCAAGACCTCTTATTTGATTCTGTATGTCCAATAGGAAGAACAAAAGTGAGTGCTAACATTTTTTAATTGTGGTGCCTCTCCTCCTTGATACATTTTGTTTAATTCCGTTACAGCCAACAGTTAGAAGCACATTAAGATGATGTGGACAGAATGAAAGGCATACAGCTGGTTGGAACGTTCCTTCCTGAAAATACAGAAGCAGAACTTCACCTGGAATATGTTGTTCCTGAAACTCCGAGACCCGTCGCAGAAGACGAAGACAAGACAGAAAAGTTTAATCTCAGTAAAATTTTATTTCTCACTACATTCGATTTAAATCTGGCATATACAAGGAGACATATAATACAGTATATCTGAAGAAATAATAAAATGCTGCATGCAATTTGTAACGGCTATAATAACAGAGCCTAACAATCTGTGTACAAATGATGAACTGTTTTGGACACTGTATGCACCTGAATAAAATAAACAACGTTGAATGAAAGTTACAAAATAAAAAGCACCTAAATTGCAAGAAATAACGGAATTATTGCAGACACACACACACAAAAATACATACATACATACATACATACTAATGAGGACTTTGTATGGCGCCTAATCTTTAGAAGCTCTAAGCACTTTACAACATTAGACAATCTCTATAACATAAAAACATATAATTATATGATTGCAAAAAACAACACCATGAAATTAGAAAACATAAAATGCAAGCTGAAAAAAATTTCAGGTAGGAAACTTTATTAGGTTTTAAGTTTGCTCTTGCAGTCGAAATAAGTGAGTTTTAAGAGCACTCTTGAATGGGATCACTGTGTCTTTGTGTCTAAGTTCAGTGGGCAATTCATTCCACGTTTCTGGGCCCTGGCATGCAAACGAACGTTGTCCATATGACTTCGTTTTCGTAGTGGGAATAATGAGTATATCATTGTCAGAAGAGGGACGTAAGTGTCTTGCTGGTGTTTACACATGGGTGAGGTCGTACAGGTATGTTGGACTGGCGTCATTCAGTCAAAAGTAGCACAGAGAACAAATTTTGTGTTTGATTCTGGATCGAATGGATAGCCAGTTTAGGGTACAGAGCAGCGGGGAGGTGTGCTCTGATCGTGATACTCTAAGTATGATCCGGTCAGCTGTGTTTTGATCTTTTTGAAGTTTCTGGAGTAGATATAGAGATGAACCAGACAGAATTGAGTTACAATAGTCCAGTCTTGAAAGTACTAATGAACACATAAGTGTTTTAGTGGCATCAACTGAAAGATATTTGCGAATTGAGCTGATGCGTCTCAGCTCAAGATATGCAGCCTTGCATATGTTCATGACGTGTTGGTACAATGTGAGAGTAGTGTCCTGAGTAATACCTAGGTTTCGTACTGATTGTGTGAATTTAATGTTGTTGTTGCTGATATTTATTGTTTAAGGTAAAGGATGAGAAAGTCTTTGTGTTGTGATCAGAATGACCTCAGTTGTATCATCATTCATCTGTAGCTTGTTACATGTCATCCATGATTTCACATTAGAAATGCACCTCTCAACACCTTGGATGTTAGCATCAACTTCAGTTGGGTGGCTAGATTTGTATATTTGCGTGTCATCAGCGTACCATTGGTGAGACACTGGATGATGATCTATGACACTTGAGAGCGACTGAGTGTACAGAATGAAGAGAACAGGTCCAAGAACAGACCCCTGTGGAATACCACAACATAGGTCAACTGGGCTGGAGTGTATTCCATTTGCAGATACATATTGTGTCCTGTACATATCAATATTGTCTTCTCTGAAATCAATAAATATTCCCACTCTCTTTTCCGCCAGATATAGTCTATCAAAAATCAACAAAACAAGCTATGGTCATTTCATATTGATGCACAAACAATCTATTATCATAAATCTAGATCTGGCTAGTTGCTGCTGCATTCTTACCTGAGAACCAGCCTTCTCCGATACTGTTATTGCACGCTGTGGCCATAAATTTGCCAACGGACCTATCAGTCGACACACGTTCCTAATGCTAGCTAGTTACTAATTATGAGTTTCAGAAAGTCCCTTTCCCTGTAACAGTTTAACCCATGTTTATATTATTATCTTATCATGATAGTTATTAAAATAATTATGGAGAAGAAGAATAAATCAATATCGCGACTAGCTGAAGAGCTTTTTACTGTTAAAAGTAATTTAAATAAAGGTGTGTGTGTGATTTGGAACTTAGCTTTAACAATTTTTCAGTCATATCGCTATGATGTCTGCAGGGTGGTAGTTTATAGTACAGGGGCATCATGCCTCAGACATGTAGCATGATCTCCCACCCGGTCACATTATCCTGACACCAGGAAGACCAGTCCTAACACTTTGGTATGACTCGGCCGGGGATCGAACCCACGACCTCCTGCGGTAAATATTATATGCTTAATTTTCTTTGACAATACTACTTTCTGAGTACAGCTATATTACGAACTATCTTTAACAATCATATAAAAGGATATCTGTAATTTCTGGATTCTTCAAGTTTGGTCAGATTTTGTCAAATTCTAGTCATGGCTTGATTTTTCATTTAGATATTTCCAGGTCTTTGTAATATCAAGTTGCATAAATTTTGAAACACAAAACTGCACACGTTGCGGACAGTAGGAATTGTCACTAAATTAACGAGTTAATAAAGAGCTCATAACTTCATTAAATTTGCCTACGTAATATATTAGCTTAATGCCAGTTTTGTTGTTGATGTTCTTTCGTTTGGTGCTGTTTCTTTTGGTGGTGTTTTTTTTTTTTTTTGTTGCTGTTGTTTCTGCAGGGTACAAGTTGGTGAAAATGTAAAACCATGTCTAGAAAGAACAATAACAGTTTTGGCTAATTCAAATAAATTTGTGCAGGTACATTTTTATTTAAAAGGGACAGTCTCAGCAATTTTAATTTATTAAAATAAGTGACTCATGCAATATTGGAGTCTATGCTTCAATGGTTTATTATGGCTTTTTTTAATTTTTGTACGTCTCTGCATTCTACCATTACTGCAGAGATTCCAAGTATTAAATTATCTTCACTTTTTTTTTATCAGGACGTTCAAGGAAGTTCAAGACAGAACAAAGAAGACATTTTAGAAAATGAACCTCAGGTACCTAAAACAGTTACTAAAATAGGAAATTATTTCTACAAAGAAATTATATAATTATAGAAAATTATAAATATACACCAGATTGAAAATCAAATGATTGTAGTATGAAAATATTCGTTACATAAACATTTACGATTATATGCTATGAATGTTAGATGTAAATCCCTGACATAAAGATAATGTGGCCTTGTTGGTGATAACTTCTTTTTTTTTCCCTGGAAGGTTGCTTGCATATCAATTTACACAGATTTTTTAAAAAGCTTTCCGTTTTCCCAAAATCTAAATAAATAAAAACTGACATATTATAGTCCATATTTTGGAATTAAATTTCTCTTGTGTTCAAATAAATATAAACAATATTAAGTGAAACTAATTAGTAGAGTCTTATCTTAACTGTCAGCATTCGGGTAGACTTGACGATTGGGTATAACGGTACCATTTACGTAAGCCCACACGGGAGGGGGAGTCAAACATGTATGGGGAACATTATTGCCTGTTGTATAAGTTTAAGTTCTTATCATGCTTTAAAAATTAGCTCATTTGCAATCTCATATTAAGTTAATTAATATTTTGATTCTTATCTGAATAATTTTTTAATTTTTTTTAAATCAGTGTAAATATATCTCTTGTGATGTGATAACTCTTAACCCGGTCTAGCTCTGGCAGAGTTATGTCCCTTACGTAATGAGGTGTGCATCGTTTTGTCGTTATTCGGCTGACGATATACGATTCATCTCCTTGATAGTGTGTGGAACGCATACTGATGTGGGGCGCAGAGGTTGTTGTTGTTGTCCTTGTTGCAGGGTTTAACGCCATTTTCAGCACAAGATAGGCTATACATGGCCGCCAGTATAAATGGTGGAGGAAGAACCCGGGAAAACTCCGGAAAAAAAAAAAAAACAGAGATCCACGAGAAGCTACTGGCAAGCTTTCTCACGTAATCACATTGTCCGAGCCCGAGACTCGAACCACGCAGACAGAGGTGAGATGGCAATGATCCGTAACGGTGAGCGCTTTAGACTACTGGGCCACTCGGGGCCCGCGACGCAGAGGTATATTTATTTCACCAAACATTAGCACTGGGGTTTATTGAGTACATTATTAAGTGTGCGGAGTGGGAAGGGATGCACGTGTTTAAAAGGTTTAGAGACTCTCGGCTGCATGTTATAGGCCCCTGTGACTTTCAAGATAAGCTGTGAAACTCTGTTTCAATGAAACGCTTTGATTTTGAATACGCCTTTAAGTAATCTGTGTATTTTGAATACTCCTTTAAGTATTCTCTGTATTTTGTAAAAGCCTTTAAGCAATCGGTTTATTTTCAATACTGCTTTAAGTAATTTGTGTACTTTGAATACAATGTTTAAGTAATCTGTGTATTTTGAATGATCATTTAAGCATTCGGTTTATTTGAATACTCCTTTTAAGTACACGGGGTATTTGGAATACTCATTTAAGTCAATCTGCGTATTTTGAATACCCCTTTAAGTAATCGGCTTATTTTAAATACTCCTTTCATTAATCTATGTACTAAGGAAATAGCAATACCTATAATGGAAATTAAGGGCTGACAATCTTACCGTGATACACCATGAATTTAGACGTTGATTCATCCCAAAGATTCCTATTTTCTGATAACTTCCATACAATCTATTGGCGGGAAGCCTCTTAGTTCGAAAGAGAAAAATACAGCATTGTTTCTTCGATTCGCAACACGACTATTGTTAAATTTAGTGTCTGACTAATTTACCTTTTATCTTGACTTCTAGCTTAAAATTACATGTGAAATACTTTCTAATAGTAACTGTTACTCAATAACAGCCACATAACAACGAACTCCTATCTGGAACTGTGATTGTTAAATATGACACTGTGTAAGAAGCGATATTGAAATCCTAGCCTCGACTGTCGGAACATCCATATTTATTTACATTAATATAGATAATGCCCGCCCTGCATCTAACTCCTCCCCTCTTGGAAATGTACCTTAAGTGAATATAGAAAGCTTCCACTGACAAAAAAAAAACAACAACAAACAAACAACAAGAAACAACAGCAAAACAACAACACAGAAATTCAATTTACAATCAAATTTGCTTCCTATGCAAAACAGTTCTGTCATTGGTTAATATTAGACAATATTTCGTTTACGTGATAACTAAACGTGTTAATGTAATGCATGCATACGTGTGTACATCCATCCACGCACACACACACACACACACCATACCTACCTACATACATACATGCATACATATATACATACTATTTGCATCATGTCATGCTGAAAATATATCAGCATACCTATTATACCGATATAAACATCGACAAGAATTTTTGTTTCACGCCACTTTTAATTGATTTCTGTTATAATATTACCATCAGATTCAAATAATGTCCATTACACACCATGCATTCTAAAATTATAATAACCTTTATTAAAGTCATCATTTGTAATCCAACATGTCTGCTGTCAACGTAATCTCGGGAACATATCAAAACTTAATTGCAGAAGCAAATACAATTGTTGGATTGGAGAAATTTCGCGGCAACGGACTGCATCATAAAAGAAGTCACTGGAGTGGCGGATGGTGTTCCGATTTTCATTCTCTCTTCTTCTACCGCCATGTTGTACAATAAAAACACAATTCACTGAATTAGATTCTAGTTCTTGTCTCTTCTTCCCAAAGAACAGTGGATGTATCCATCGGTCTCTCTACATGGAACAGAAAACCTTGCAGATGACAGCATGTAAAATTGCAATTTACGTCATGTATTTACCTGGATAAACTACAGTATGTTGAGAAAGAAGACCTTAAAATATAACAGTTGCGATGTATATATATATATATATATATATATATATATATATATATATATATATATATATATATATATATATATATATATGATAATTAAGTACGGAACATTTCAAATCAAGCCAAATTATTTGAAGCCTTAGATAATTTTATTGATTATCTGTTCTTCCTTTTCCTGTACTCTCTTTCCAGTTTTGAGCTAAACCAATTTGCTCCAATCTGGTCTTTTGGAGTTTACCCTATGATTGTAGTTTAATTTGGTGATAACTAGAAACTTTAAATTTGAACTACAGGGAGGTGATTTTGCTTCAAACGTTCTATGTTCACTTGTTTGCTTCCTCCAGAATAGTCCGTTTACGACTTGGTAATTCTAGGGATAGTTGATGCAACGTTGTTGGCATGTTTTTGTTCCATTTCAGATATGATTCCAGTCACCTGCAAAAAAGAAGAAATTATCAGATTGAATTCGAGAATGATTAAAAACAGAGGTAGCGCCAATTTTAGACAATTGACCATTTGCTGACCGTTAGTAAAAATAGGTAATTAGGTTGACCAAATAGTTTAAAGGAGCACTTAAGTCTTTCTTTCGTGAACAATAAGACTAAATTGGAAAGTAATGAAAATATTGATTTGAATGGTTTTCATTTTATGGTATTCATTTGTACAAGAAGAGAAATGTTATACTACTGTTGCTAAACATAAACAGTCAGCTAATAACAGTACAGCTTGATATTTATTTCAAGCAAAATTACTACACGAATGACAAAATTAGTGCATTATAGGCGTACATTTATGTTCGGTAAAGCAACGCAAAGGCACAATAAAAGACGCTGCAAATAGTGTCAACTAAAACTGAAAAAATTGAATATAAAAAATAAATTGTGTTAAAGTACCTCATGAAAGTTAAATTTCAATTATTTGCGCGCATAATGTGACATGCCAGGGAACCAGAGTCGGCACAACCATGAAGGCGATTGGGGGACCAGGATTTAAGTGGTTCCACATTAGACCAAAGTGAATTTAATTTCCGGCGGAGGGGGGCAGGAGGAGGGTCGCAAAAGTCATAGTTCGCCCAGGGAGCCAAGTAATCTTAGGCCCGATCTAACTGGAACTAATCATTGTCCCTATCTCATGCAAACATTATTTTAAAGTGTCCACATGGAACCCACCACGAAATTATATTTGTGTTGTCCCTCTTTATTGTTTCCAGTATGTATTGACAAGCACATAAGAACGACGGCAACGTACAGCCGTGTTTGCTTTCCAAATGAGGATGAAATAAATGAAAGTTCGACAAAGAAGTATTCGATGAACATAAAGAAATATATAGCGGTCGCAGTTAAGTGATTTAGAGATGATTTAAGGGAACGTGGACGACAAAATGTTGACTTCCTGGAGGATATTCACTTTGAATTGGATGCTGCCCTGCGAAAATTGTATTCAGGTGTGCTTACTGAACGGGAGCTTTCATTAAGAAAACTCCATTAAAAAATACAAAGTTACGACAAGGCATAATGAAAAATGTAGTGTAACTGTTAGTAGGAGATATGAAGATTGGTTCACGCACGACATGTCATTTTCCTCTTGAGCTTGGCCCTCATGGAACATGACTTGCCCTGGGTGAATCCATCTTAATACATCTCTCCCTAACAAAGATAATAAATTGTTACAAAATGTCACTTTTAATCCAACGACTGCATGTAGTCATAAGTATAAATACAACTGTCTTGGTATAGCTTTTGAATAATCGTTATGCATTAAGGTCAAGCGTCTTGTAAGTGTTTGTGATTGTTATCTGACTGGTTCGTGTTTGGAATGAAAAATGTTATTCAGCTTCGCTTATTAAAGATGTGAATAGAAATAACAAGAAATAACACAAATAGAAATAATACTAAGTTTATATTTGGATCTTCGATTAAACGTAAGTGATATTAAATTATATCTTTACGTTTCTCTCCCTATATGAATGCAAACTTTGACGCAAATGCTGTATAAATAATTGTTCCGAATTCGAATTATGACGCCATTCTTTTACCCAGATAAAGAATGATGCGGCTCCCGAACTCGTAACACAGACAGTCTCAAATTTAGTGCCTTCTAGTATCTGTTTGCTTCTGAGAGCGACATCTAGCGTGATGCTTTCTATATCAAACTCTGTGACTCTCCTTTTGAGTGATATCTTTCCAGTTTTGCCTATCAGTGCTTGGACATTTTTCCAGTCCTATGATAAATAATAATAATAATAATAATAATAATAATAATAATACTTCCGTCATCAACAGTGATGAAATATAGAAAAGGCATAAAAATTACATAATCAGCTTCCTACTAAGTGTGGACAACTTCGTTTAAATCAGTACAGTTTCCGCGACGACAACGACGATGATAATGATGATATCGACGACGTATACAACTCTGAAATTAAAGATAGCAGTTTCACGTGACGATGATAAAGGTAAGCATGGTAAAACAACAACAAGAAAAAAATAAGAAGAGGAGGTAGAAATAAGTGGGTTTTTTATATGGTTTTACTATTGTTTCGTCTTCATTATTCCCTAGCAGAAGAAGGGTTGCTTTCATCACTTTGTACACCTCTGCCGGAGGTTTGGAATAGGAGCGTATCTCGGCTATAGTTTTTTGGTTCAGATCTTGTACTCCTTGCATGAGTTTCTGAATACGCTTCATCCTATCTATAGCTTCCGCAATTTCTCCACCCAGCTCCGCCGTGTAGCCTTTTTCTATGGCATCTCCCACCGCTGATTCCAGCTGATCAAGTTTTTTGCTTTTCATTGCATTGTGAATGGCTGAAATATATTTTATTACAAAATCATCACACTAATTTCACACACTGTTAAGTGTTTACCGTAAACGTTGAACCGTAATGTACTCCGATTTTCAAGTTATTTCTTTAACTTAATTATTATCTAAACTTCAGCTCTGATACATGACGGCAATAGGTTCCAAAAGCCTAAAACCATAACTGAAAACTGCCCAGAGTACCGTTATAAAAATAAAACCCCACCACAAAAATATGTTTAAAACAAACCATGATATCTACTAACACATGTCTCCATAATGGATGTAGTTCATGCAATTTCGTAATAAAAAGCATCAGGAAGTATGTCTCATAATAAATATGACAGCTTACGCATTTTATTGATTGATAACCTTTCTTGATATGGTAAGTTATAGAAATAATCAGAAAAAATGGTTAACTCACTGTTCGGAAAATTTGGTGTTAATTTTATCTATTATTAATTCAGGTTCTGATATTAACTTGTGTTGTTTTGCAAACCCTTCGGCTTTCGTCTCTATCGATGTAATGCGATACATATTTGTTTGTGTACTCTCACCTGGTATCACATTCTCTCCCTTTATTTTGGAGTGAGGGGAAAGGGGAGCAAGGAAATGGTGTGGTAACTGCAAGTGAAATTCTTGTATGCCACACAAACATTATGTAGGTATCAATAAACAACAACATGCAACACTGCACTGAACCTCTGCAATCTGCATATTCTACTCTCAGACATTGTAGATGTTAATTTGATGGCAGTCTTGAAACAGTTGTCTCTCCCGGCTTCTTGGATTTCCTGCAACTTAAATATCAAAATCAAGCCAGCAGCTATACCGTTAAATAAGCATCGTACAAGTTTCTAAAACTTTAATGTGCATTACAAGTTTTATCAAAAGAAAAATTCATTAATTTTAAACGCGAATATGTAAGTGCTCACCCATGCAGTTTTCATAGGTTCGTTCAGACTCTCTGGTGGGCTCCACCTAAAATACTGCCCCCCCCCCCCTTAACTAACACTTGGACTGCTCTAATACTTGTGCAGTGGATGAAAAATAACCAGACTTTTTACATAACAGAAACAGATAACCATTCAGCCCCTATTGATATTGAGGCCGCATTAGCATTCGATTGAAATGTAGAATTATATTATATACTAACCTTGTCTCAATTTGTCTCTTGCATTGGCCATTTGCGCGTTTTTCTTCATCTCTTCTCCAGCAGCTTTCGCCTTTTCCACTAGCTTTGTATGTATATATGTCTTAGCCAGATCACTCTGTGGCTGTTCTTCCTTTCGATGCGTACCGATCGAGACCAATTTGATGTCATCGTCCTGCAAGGCATTGTTTTGATTGATCTTCTTTACGTGAACTCTAAAAATGGCAATCTTATCAAATCCTTTGCCAGTTTCATTGACTTTCCCCTCTTTTCCAACAATTTCGACCTTGTATTCGCCAACTTCTTGAAATCTTATCCTGATATTTAGATTTGTTTCATCATTTTCTTCGCCTAATGTTATGTTAACGTTCGCTGCTGGAAATGGCATGGTGCTACTGTTGTTTCTGTTGCTACTACTATCGTCATTTTTCTTCTTCATATCATTTGTGTTTTGCGTTTTGTTTGGCTTTATTCCTGTTACATAGCATTGAAACGTTTGCTGTTTTGATCTGTGGGGATTCAGTCCAAACACAAAAGATACATCACCGACTAATGTCTCAAGACAACACAAAGAGCCTTCTGGGGGTTTCATATCAAGTTTAAAAAATCTCTCCTTCAAGCATACTTGCCTTTCAAATTCCTTCAGTGAAATAGGTTTTTCAAGAAGTTGCCATTCCGGAATCTCTGGGAAATGGGTGTAAATAAAGTGCTTTGGATCGGTTAGAAAGTAATAATCAATGAAAGAATATTTAATTTCTGTTCTCGATTTTCCCACCATCTCACGGGCTCCCCAGAATGGATCGACTAAGCACCACATATTGTTTATCAGAACAGCATTCCATTCTGCTCTATGTTTTCTGGTGATCTTCTCGCCAACTTCATATGTTGATCCTTTAGCAAAACCGGAAATGACGACACAAGGCACACCAACCATTCTGAAATTATCATTTTGACTTCATGATGATATGAATGAGTTAATATAGCATATTTTACAGAAGACTAGCACCGTCACCAATAGCGAACTTATTTTGAGTTGATTAATAATATAAAGCTACATCCTCCTCATGCTCCAAATAAATCAATATCAAGTGGAATTAACAGTCGTACGTGGGCTAGGTCTGCCTTATAATCGGAGATTCCCTATGATTTCCGTTACGCTTATTATCAAAATGCCATTCTTTAAGATAGCTAAGAACTTCCTGTATATGAAGTACAGCGCATTAGGTTTGTATTATGTTGTCAACATGTTTTGTAACTAAAGGTCGATAATTTTTCTAATTTTGGTAATTTTTATTCATGACTGCAAATTGTACACAATATTACAGAACTCTTCATTGCTTTTGCCTCTTCTTGTTACTTAGTTTATGACCATATAGTCATAACAGAAATTGAAGATCCTTACGGGATGTAAATTTTAGAACTATTTCAGAGAAATTAAAGGTATTGTGAAATTCAAATTTATTTTCAATATTTTTCTATCCCTGCTTTTATGATTTTACAACAAGCTGTAATCTAAATGGAGAGTTGTTTTTAAATCCTACCCAGGAACTGTTAAAGTCCTTGACAAAGATTGAATTGGTCCCACTTGCCAGACACTATGATTTATCGGAGACAAATCCATCTTTGTTAAAACAAGAAATCTAAAATATTTTGCTTCAATGGTAGGAAAAAAGTGTCGATAAGAGCGTTTTTTGGTGTGATTAGAGAGTGTTCATCTTACTCGAACTTGCAAGTTATGGAATTGAAATTAAAATTCAAGAATTAAATGAAAGTTACGAAAGCTTGAGCTTGCAAAAGAGGAAAGAGCGAGACAAATTCAAAAAACACGAAAACAAAATGGAAATGAAATGAAAACGCACGATAAAGAGACAGGTGCAAATGAAAGAAAATACAGAGAGGCAGATACTTAAAGAAAAGAGATGCAAATGAAATTGCAAATACAAAAGAAAAAA
Organism: Sinohyriopsis cumingii; assembly: GCA_028554795.2. Lineage (NCBI taxonomy): Eukaryota > Metazoa > Mollusca > Bivalvia > Unionida > Unionidae > Sinohyriopsis > Sinohyriopsis cumingii. The sequence continues at coordinate 82,356,208 of CM068838.1, forward strand.
GTGAGATGGAATTGCAATTAAATTAAAATAATTAGAGCTAGCAAGAAGAAAACACCCACTCATGAATATTCAGAATGTGATGTTACAAATAATAACATATTGGTCCTTTTAAAGAAAAATATTGAGATTGATATTTTTCACATTTTGAAAAATGGCCGAGAATGTAAAATAGATAAGAAGCACTGGTATTTATTATTAGAGAGCGTACTTAATGAACTTTGCTCGTACTTAATGAACTTTATACTTCACTGTCAGTAGAAGCAAGTGCCGACAATGGTTTGCTGAAGGAATGTATCTTAACGGGTTGAGTTTGCTAGGGAGTAAGAACAACTATTTGACAGGTGGAGTGTATCTAAAATGATTGATAACAATTATGACGAATTTAGGGAATTCATACTAGCCTGACATTTAAAGATCTGGGCCAAGATTGACATCAAAATGTACCTTGATGAATACGGGATATATACTGTAGTAAACGCTGCTAGTACAGTGATGAATATTCATTGGCTCACAAAGTTTTTTCTTTTAATAAGTTTTCCTCTCAGCTGATGGTTAGTAAGAACCAAACCAGCCTCTAGCGTGTACTTACATATTTTAATCTGGTGCAACTAATAAGAACCCAGCGTCTGATAAGACTGTTGAGAAATCCTTACCATTTCCTATGAGCACTTATTGTAAGAAAATACCGCATGTTATTTATGATGGCTTTAAGCTAAAAAACAATAAACAACAGGATAAAGAGAGCGCAGACCCAAATGCCTTGTTTCTAATAGGTCAAGGTTATGGTTATGTATTGGAAACAATACATTTTTTGTCAAACAACCCTCACTCTGATTCTATTGTGGAGAATTACGAACCATTCATGTCAATAGGTTCTATATCATTTATTGGTGATTTGACCAACCGTATGCCTTTTAAAGTATTAAAGGACACAGGAGCTACTCAGAGTCTTTTTTATCAGGTACTTTGCCTATGTCCGAGAAGTCATCTTCTTCTGAAAATGAACTTATTCACGGGATAGAGTGCGTTTCAAATTCATCAACATAATTGTTTCTGAACCAGCGACTGTTTGTGCTGTGATTTCTTTGTCTGCTGAGGGTGTTAATTTATTGTAGCAGTGACGTAGCTGGATATAAGGTTTTAGTTAAACCACTTGCGACTGACAAACCTTGCGGAGGTCAAAAACAGGATCCTATTGAAAATAATATTCCTGATTTATATCCTGATTGTGCAGTTACTAGAGCTAGGGCAACAAGAGCTTTTGAAATGATGTTGATCAGGAAATTGTTACTTTGTCTGATACATGTATTGGTAAGGCTTTTCATGAGGTCACTTTTGCTCCTGTTACTGATCAATCAAAAGGTATTGATCTTTTTGCTGCTCATTATTTATTTATTATCAGGTGATAAACGACAATCACATGTCATCTTACAGAAATATTACCCTGAGATCTCCTGTTCGTTTTAGGGACTATTAGCTAAGCTGACTCCACATAGGTACCGCCTTGCTATTTTTTCTAAAAAAATGGGGTGATTATGAGAAAATGGAGACTATCTGAGGTACCCACTGATACCGAGTGATTAGTGAGCTATCCGTCAAATTGTGGTACTAAGTCATATAGATAGGAAATTTTAAATTAGTCCTTGAAACACACTTGTCATTTGGAAGTCACTAATACATACCACAAGATCTTGCATTATTTGTAATGGCCGAACATTAAAACTGTTATAGTTAGATACGGTAGATCTTGTCAAACTTGTCGAATTGTAGTAAAACCTAACCAAAAGATACATCAGGCTCATTTACAACAAATTCCTGCAGTTGACGAACCATTTACTAGAACAATGGTAGACTGCCTAAGTCCCTCACCTAAAAGCAATTTAGACAACCAAAACTTGTTGACCATAATTTGTGCGTCGACAAAGGTTTCAAAGTTTTGCGGACTGTTAAGGCTAAGCTTTAATAAAGTTCCTTTCATTTTTTTGCCTTTCGAAGACCGTCCAATATAATTAAGGTTCTAATTTTATGTCAGGAATCATCTAACAAGTTATGTATGAATTAGGTATTCAACAGAACTAGCCCTCTGCGTATCACCCTGAAAGCCAGAGGGCGTGGGAAAGATTTCATCAGACATTGAAGAATATGATAAGGTCATATTGCTTTGACAACAGAAACACTGAAGATGAAGGTATTAGCTTGTTGTTGTTTGTTGTAAGGGAGTCAGTTAAAGAGTCACTTGGATTTCGTCCTCTTGAACTTGTTTTCTGACATACTGTCCGTGGACCATTGAAGTTTTGGACATGAAATATGCTTTTAACATACGACTCAGAGATCAATTTATTTGTTTATGTCTCTGTTTTTAAATGCAGAAAAGTGAACAGTGTCACCGAAACATTCATTTCCAATACAAAGGGTTGATGACTGCATTGTCAGAAATGAAAAAGCAAAATATGTCACCAAGTTTGACCTGTTAAAAGGAACTTCCCAGATTCCACTTACTGAGGGAGCAACTCCAGGTGGACTTTGTCAGTGCCAAATGAAGCTATTTGGTATGAAAAATGCTTCTCTACGTTCCAGAGTTTAATGAACATGATAACATCTCGTATAGATAGTTGTGATGCATACATCGATGACAAAATTATTGACAGCAATTCTTGGAAGGATCATCTGGAAACCATCCGTACATTCTTCGTTCGCTTAAGTGAGGCAAATTTTGACAGATAATTTAAGCCAAAGTGAGTTTTGCCAAGCTTGTGTCACATTTAAGGGCATATTATGGGACATAGTCAAGTTAAGCTTGTAGAATATAAGGTTAAAGGTATCTATGAATTCCTTGTGCCTATCAGTAAATAGCAACTGATGCGATTTTTTAGTATGGTTGGATTTTATGGGATATTTCTCTCAACTGTTTCCATAATTGCTGACCTCCTGACTAATTTGTTATTAAGAAAACCAAATGTTATTGGTCTGCCAAATGACAGGAGGTCTTCGATAAAATAAAGTCCATACTTAAAAGTGCACCAGCTCTTTCAGCTGCAGATTTCAACCCATCGTTTAAGATTTCTGCTGATACAAGTGATTTAGAGGATTGTGGCGTATTACTTCAGGCAAATAAAAATGGTATGGATTATCCAGTGTGATATTTCTCTGAAAACTTAAATAAGCACCAGAGAAATTATTCCACCATTGAGGAGTCTTTGGTTCAGTTTAACTTTACAACAATTTGAAGTGTATATTAATTCTGCTTCTTCTCCGATTATTGTAAGCAGTGATCACAAACCCCTCATTTTTATGAACAAAATGAAAACAGAAACATGAAAGCTTGTTGAGATGGAGTTTGACGATGCAAGAATACAAAATCGATATAGTCTGCACATCAAGGGATGATCTAATAGCGGAATATCACGTATATAGCAGTTTTGTATTGCTTTATTATGTTAAATGTTTGGACATTCGTCATCTATCTTCCCATGTAATTTCATAGTTATTATCATGTGTGCGTTTGATTCATATCGAAAAAGAAAACTTTATTGCATAAATCTTTCTTTTTCTTATGAAGGCAGGTTTTATATATATATATATATATATATATATATATATATATATATATATATATATATATATATATATATATATATATATATATGTTTTAATTCCTGGTCCACGAGTGGCCACTTTTATTCCTGGCTGTACATTGTACAGCATATCTTAAGTTCGATTTTCCTTATGTGACATGAGTCTGTTAAGACTGTAACAATTATATAGAATATATACGTATATGTATGTTTACATATGTGTTGACAAGTACTAATAATAGTATTAATGACTAGTTTGGCTTACATATTCATTGCCTGCTGGGGTTTAGATGAGTCTAGAAAAATTTAGTAGCTTCCCATTGGATGGACTAGATCACCTTAGTAGGAAAGTTCGAGGCAAAGTGAGTAGTATGATCCGTCACGTTGTGTATATTGTGAAATATAGTAGAACTAAAGGTGTGTATAAGGAATGAACTGGGCAATCAGATTCATTTCAATTTTGTGAATCCTCACTTGTTATGTTTCTGTTGTAATTCTGCAGACGTGTTTTGTGTTGTACTAATATATTATTCGAGAAGAAAAACTTTTTTGGACAGTTCCTTGGAAATAAAAAGTGCTCATTATTTAGTCAATAATATTATTTAGAATTATTTAAAGGAGTTCTGGACAACGTCGTCTTGGCAACGTCACGATTCGTACATTTCCGGTTTAGAAATTTAAACGTAACTGTTCATTATTTTCGACTTTCATAGAATTGTATCAAGACTGTTTCGGATTCACCTCTTAATACTGTAAGTTTCATTCACATTTTCATTGAAAAGTTTGATGATTAAATTGTTTTTTATGTTTTTACCAAATTCGTTGTTTTGCTTCTTTCTCTTCCCTGGTTTGTGTCGATACAGTCGTAGCACATCTATACATTATAACAATTATCCGATTAAATAAAGATAATATTTTATATACAAGAGTGCATCTTGGGAATAGATTAATTTTTAGTACAAAAAACGACCTCAGATGGATTATTCAGCAATAGTCAGATCTTCAAATTTATTTCTACTTTTAGATTATCCTTTACAAAAGGAAATCTAATTTCAAAACATTGGAAGCCAGTCTTGTTCAGCAATCTGGGAAGGCTATTTCCCTGTCTTTTTTTTGCAAAGATATTAAGTAAGTTCACCATTAGGTCTTCTGCAGAATATAGTTGATACGATGATTTTGCCAACATTATGTTAAGAAATGATGACTGAATTAGTTCATATTCAGTTTTGTTCAACTGTTCTGATGTAATTGTTTATATTATTTTAGACTTGTTATGCCTTCTTTCTCCTTCCCTCACACACACACACACACACACACACACACACACACACACACACACTCACACACACGCACACACACACATGCACATAAGAATAAGCAGCAGATAAGTTACACTAAATTTGTTGCATGTATTTCCGGAGGGAAAGAGTGCAAGTTTCACCTATGCATCTGTTCATAACATTAAGCAATGTCAACTCCGAAAGGTAACAAACGGATGTTTAAATGGAACATAGAACGCTAAAGGAAATGTTAATAAGACCAAATCATCAGTCAAAAAGAAAATTCAGTAATAATAATAATGATAATTGAAGAGTTTGAAAACTGCATTAATTTCGGAGAGAAATAGGAAACATTAATCACAACATCTAAACAATCCACGCCACGGCAGCATCTTTCTTCTGTGACCTATTCAATTTTATAAGTGGGAAACACAAGTTATAGTTGATGTAGCTAGTATGGCACGTTAGACTTACCCACACAGTATGCTAAATAGCTGGGCATATGTTAACTGATTTTCTACCAACTGGAGAAGATACTGGGCAGTATTCTTGTTTACTTTGGTCAAATATCTCTTAGTTGTTCTCATTGCTTGTGTCGTCAGCCAACGGTAGACGGCCCTTGTCTTTGCTAGGTCATTGTTGAGCCCCTTAGTCAACGCTTCCACCAAGTGTTTCAATGGCTTTTTGTTCACTATTTGTCCTATCTACAAATTATGAGATTCATATATCATAAAGCATTACTTGTGACGATGAAGATGGCCCTTTCCAAATTAGATGAAAAAAACTAATGACATTTATTGTTAAAAATAACTAATGCAACGGCAAATTAAGCAATTCTAGATATCTTTATGCTTGTCATCCTAAAACTTAATGGTATAATAAGTTTGAGCAAGTTCTTGAATAACATATTCTTAATGAATGAATCACTGTTTCGCCCGGCCGTGCTGTTGCTCGGTCATACGCACATAACACTTATACACACACAACTATAATTCTATATTTAGCATACTCTATGACTTTTCACTGACAACTTAGCATTTCCTCCGTTACTGATGGCATTTTCAACAGCAGATTAAGGCATGTCATCAGGGCCTGAATACATGAGATCAACTACTCGTCCTTTAGTCTTACAAGCACTTTCTGGATTTTCCCTAATGGAAAGGTTACATCCTCTTGCACCTCTATATCGCGCTTCGCCATATTCACTAAATAAGTGACTCTGCTATCAGGTGATTTACTATTCCATTTTTGGATGTTATCCCTACGCCGACCAGCTCTGAGGACACGTCTGTACGTTAAAAGTAACAAAACAGTTCCAAACACGTGGCCCACTAATTTGTTTCTTTTCATGGCATACGAGGATCATTCTAATACAAACCTTGATTATAATTTAAACTAGTCAAAATCTGTGTCAACACTTGTGTTTGCAAAATTTAATATTGCTCATTTTTACTCTTTGGAGCAAGTCCGTTTTGGATGTGAGAAGACTGACATACTGTTAAGCTGTTAAGCTATTCAGTTTCGGAGGGAAGTAAATCTTGTATGCAAACCACAATACCATAATGCCAAGACAGAAATTATCGTTTGTGAGAAAAAAAAGAAGTTTGTGACGTTTGCATCTATATATCTTTCTTTCCGTTTTTTTGAATTCCAAACTGTGACTTCGTCTTCTCCTGAAAGATTAAGAAAAACGAAATGCCATATTGGAGAGACACGCAAGCACGAGAAACACCACAATGAAACAATGGTGGAAAATAGTTTCATCTTGGATTTTAAACAAGAACCAATTAAGCAATTAGTGCGTCGCCTGCGACTTACCCATTTAGCAACAATGTCCGCTTTAATTATGTCCTTTGACCATAGGATATAGTATTTCCTTCCATTCGAATGTCCAGGACCGGGTATATTGCTTAATCTGGACAAATCATTTGTGTAGACGTGGTGGCTGTTAGAATATTTCAGACCACGTATGTGAGATGGTTTTGAGGAAAACAGTAGCCATTTGTCAACCTGAAAAAATAAACAAATATTTGATTGAATCTTTCAAGAATAGCGTCAGCTAAAATGTGACTTTAGTTTTATTTCGCATGAAATTTTGGAAGTTGTATGATGCAAATCAGTTTTAATCTTACTCCTTGTGACATTTAGAGCCGAGAGCAAGATGATCAATAAATTAAATTAAATTTAATATTTTTAAAAGTAATTCATATTTTTCATGTTCTTCCAATGATAAAAAGTTAATACCATAGAATATGTTTTTTATTATCGTAAATCACGAATAGTTCGACACTTTTGCCACGAAAGAAGAGCATTTGAATTGGACAAAAATTATAAGTAATTGCCCGTCATGAAGAATTAACTTCATTGGCATCAAAGTTTTTCAAGTCTCATTGTTCCCGAGAGATCTAGATTAAACTAAAAGTAGAGAGACAATGAGAATGCACGCACTTAGGGTTAGAAGTATTCTAACATTTCTGCAAAATCCACAAATGTGGGATAGTGGAACCGCGCATGGAAATCGTCCACGATTACCCATCAACGCAAGTCGAAGTTTTGCAAATCCTGCAATTTAATTCTGATTAGGATAGTTTTTGCATCAGTATCTTAACTACCAGCAGCTTTTTTGGTTGTCTTATTATAGATTGATCATAAATGGCGTCGTCAGAATCATCTTTGGCAGACATCATTGTCGGACCAGCTAATCTCGTATAATGACCAAAGTATCTTGCTAAATCTATTATTGTTGAAAAACATGAACGTCTTTATGAATCGTTTCGATATTGTTTTCATCAATCATATACGTAGCACTGTCACACAGTGCCATAATAACATTATTGACAAAAACCAATGATACAATTATCATCGTATCATCCGTTTTAATAATATCACCTTCCACCACAATAAAAGCCACAACGAGTAGAAAATATCTACTCGTATAATGAACTTGTAATTCAATTCTTCCACGCTGATTTGGTTGTCGTGCGTCATACCAATAAACTTGATTGTCACTTACCGATTCATCTTTAAGGACTAGTGCGTCCATCGCGAACGCTGGATCGCATATACGCTTAAACATCTTTATTATACATATTATCCTCTAAAAGAAGACGACCTCCCGACATTGTATTGTATTTTTTGGTATTGGTATTCCTGCTTCACCAGTCATCTCTGCTAGTTTTTGGTAATCGTGGACGATTTCCATGCGCGGTTCCACTATCCCACATTTGTGGATTTTGCAGAAATGTTAGAAAAGTTATCTTCGGGGCTAAACACACTGTTGTGCTCGTTAGAAAAGGTGGTGATAATGAAGCTATCTGGCGAGAGGATATTGCAGGAGTTGATGCTAGTAAAGTAATACAAGCAAAACTTTCATTGTGGAAGCCGGTAATGACTCCATCGATTGATGAAGAATAGAAATTGCTGTCTTTAATTGATTCAGGTGGTAAATCATTGTTGTCATGGTTAACAGTTCAAAGGTAAGAAAAATTTCGACGACGTAGATTTGTCAAATTACGTGACTAAAGATGAACTCGCTGCTATTAGGAACCTCTCTGGAGTTGATCGAGATGAAGTTGTTGTTTTTCAGGATAAATACGGTGTGTTAAAAACAAGTAATATCAAATGGAATGACAAAGTGCTACCACGGATAATATTCCAGTATTACTGACGGTGGTAAAATCAGAGACTCGAATATATCAATTGCAACTATTAGAAATGAAATTGCACAAAGTGTTGTTAATTGTTTGCGAACCACTGGCGATACAATGAAAGGTGAACTCAGCATGAATAGAAATAAAAACGTTATTTTATCAGATCCAACATATGATGAAGATGCCGCAACAAAAAAGTATGTAGACAATAACTATAATGCCGAGTATGACGTTCACGTAAATATGTTTATGAATACTCGTATAAATTTTCAAAGACTCAATAAAATTGCAAATGATTTCTTTGGCAACCGGTTGACTGTTGACGTGAAACTCTCTCGTATTAACAGAAAACTCGATGGTATTAAAACATTATTTTCAGATATTGAAACGATTAGATAATAAAAACTCGAAGATTTCACAAGTGGGATTCCCGATATCGTTAAAACAATTAATCTGATTAAAATTCCACACAAACTGATTACCAACAACGCATACACGGTGTCATCAGGATTCACAACATGGTCACAGCAAAATAACAATATCAAACATACCGCGGAAGTCACTGGTGTGTATAGCTTGTCTGTGTTCAGTACTATAACATTTAATATATACACTACGTATTCCTGACGTCATTCAACCGATAAGTTTTCTGGAACCATGTCGATTGTGTTAAATAGAGGAGACGAAGAAACATTTATACTGAAATCATCTGATAAAAAATTAACCGCAGCGTCTTACTGGTGGTGTCTGGAATTTGTCGCTGAAACGCATCAATTGAATACTAAATAAAGTATAATGAGCCTTCCAAATGTGCATAATTTTAGGTACGAATGCAAACAAAACTAAAACATATCGTTGACGAGTATACAGGTAAGTTTAAAAAAATATCGTAGACGCGCAGTTGTTATCGACGTTGTGGTTTATGCAGCGTCTGCTGTTATTGCTGGAACCGGCGTAATTTTCTCGGCTGTAACACAATTTCTAGCAGTTGTAACACTTTGTGTTTCAGCGTCCCATAGCGAAAAATGTATTCACGTGCACGAATGCAAAATTACGCAATTATGTAGTAAAATTACATACAGCGACGCACGCGTATTCTAAATTATCTTCAATGATATCGTCACGCCTCAACGATGGCGCAATATCAGATTCTGAGTCTGACGCGATGGTTAAAATCTACAACGAAGTGAATTTATATAATCGGGATTTAAATAGCAATGACGGAATTACTTCAGCAGATCGTCACAAATACAGAGCCGTTGAAAACCACGATTATATCAGTAAGCTCAACGAACCCTAAATTCAATGTTCTTTTTCCAACTGCAATTTCAGTAAAAGAAATAGCTCTTGCACTATTGTGAGCATATTACATCTGGCCCAATATTAGATCAAAGTCATTTGGCGGATTACCAGCAAATAAATATCTTGTATTTGCAAATAGAAATCTCGACGATGGAAATACTGATTGACACGTTGTAGGCATTCCAAGGGTAAATTATCAAATCTAACAAATCAACGATGAATTTCAGCACAGAATAAAGTCTATAATAAAAAGAGAATAAAAATAACTTTAAATGTTCACGAACCGACGTTATCATCCGCGATAGACATAATTTCGCCAGATTACGTCGTTGATATTTATTCTTCGTCGATTAGGAGTGTTTTAGGATGACACTGCCAGCGCCTACAGCAATGCATGAGCCTGCACTGGCTGATTTTACTTCAGATAAATGCTTGTATCATGACTTTATTCCAAAATATGAAAGATACTGGGGTTTTTTTTCTAGCAGCAAAACAGTATTCACATAGTGGTTAGCTCTGGTATGCTGATGCACACAATGATTCTAAAGGATGGTTTATAAAGAAATGCGTGATGTTCTTGGTTGGCCCGGAGTATTTGTTTTCATTGTAATCTCAAGAGAAAATGTTAACTTACCAGACATCAAGAAAAACATACTTGTAATTTAAATACTTGTCTTAATTATAATATGGAGATTATCAGCGATTAATCCATCTGAATACAGATTCGATCTTGACAAAAGAACCACTGACTTATCGATGCGATATCTGGTTGATCAGACGAAATCTCTGATTAATAGTATTTGAAATGCTAAAAAAGAATTTCACATTGATGGTGCATCTCACGTGTGGTCGACATTCAAAATCATACGCAATGACGAAGTCATCGTCGCTGGTGTCACCGATGCTACAATGAACGAAAAACGAGCGCATAGATTATTAATTATCTCAACGATCAAAGATAATCCTGACATTAATGATCTTGTGCTGATGAAATTTTCAAAGATAAATTGAGTAGCCGAACGAGTAACCAAATATTTTAGAAACGCGATTCGTGGAAATGGTCTAACGGATCGGCGACGTGAAAATATAAACAAATGGGAAGAGTCGGCCAGGGATACCGGAGTTTCAATAAATGATGTTGCGAATTAGGAAAGAAATTAAAATTCCCCAATAAGCGATTACAGGAGAGATTTTATACGAATCAAAGAATAAATCGAGGGGAGCTTCAATTTAAATTCTGAAGAAGATCCTGATATAATAATATTATATAATAATAATAATAATAATAATAATGATAATAATAATAGAAATGAGGACTTTGTATATCGCCTAATCTTTAGAAGTTCTAAGTGCTTTACAACATTAGACAACACCTATAAGATAAGAAACATAATAATATTATTACAAAAACAAACAACATGAAATTAGAAAAACATTAAAAGAATTTTTTAAAAAAAACATGGTGAGAATATTTCAGGTGTGAAACATTATTAGGTCTTTAAGTTTGTTCTTGCAGTCGAAATAAGTGATTTTTGAGAGCTCTCTTGAATGTGATCACTGTGTCTTGGTGTCTACGTTCAGTGGGCAATTCATTCCACGTTGCTCGACCGTGGTATGCAAAAGAACGAACTGATTATGAGTCGAGAAATAGTTTTCTTGCCAAATGGAACTGAATTAGGTACACTTGTGAGTTATATGGACTGGGAGATTGTGGTAAAACAACTCGTGTGATCGAATTATGTAGACAGAGTTCGTCATACTCTGTTGATATAAATGTATTAACACCTACACACAGACTCGCAAGAGAAATGAGAGAAACAAGTATTAAACCATGCACTTATCATAAACTATTTCGATTGAAGGGCGATAAATGGACTCCTGAGCGAATGGGCGAGAAATACATTCCAAGAATTTTTGTTTGGGATGAAATATGTACAGTGTCGCTAAATACGCAAAAATTATTTCTTGATTGGCTGTTAACAAAATATACAGATGTAATAATGTGTGACGATCATGGTCAAACACCACCTTTTGTTGGATTATCTCCCCACGAATGGCTAAAGAATTTTGTGGATTATTATGAAGAAATAACCGATGATCACAGAGCACTTGATGTAATGTTCTTAGAGTTTAAGAAATGAATCAGACTACAACCGAATAAAATTCAATGTCAAGTAATGGCTGAAATAATTTTAGAAACTTCTATCAACGAATTTTCTGCAAGTGTAGAGACCAAATGATATACCGGTTGATATACCGGTTCGACGGAGAAACAGAAGCTTGTATTAAATGATATTGTTTTAGTTACTATGGACAAAACTCCGTGGTCGATAGGATACGCAATGACAATTCATTCATCTCAGGGGTTAACTATTTCTGATACGCGAGTCTGGATCGTCGAAGATCGTAATTAATGGTCACATCTAGTTTATCTCGCAATGTCTCGATTCAATAGAACATCTCAGCTGCAAAGAATTGTCATAGACCTCACATAAACATCTGGCGACGTTATTGACAATGATATAGTAAGAAAATAATTAGTTATAAATAATGTGACAAAAAATAAACGCGACTTTGATCTCGATGCTGAATTTATCATGAGGCAAAAACAACGAGCTAATAATCATCGTGCGAGCTTTAATACAGTAATATTGTGGATCCATATTCTTAATAATCCAAGACGATTTACCGTAGATAGAATTAATAGTAGTCTTGGTCATACACGAGAAAATACAATGCTGACATGTCTTGAGCATAATCGACGTAGGGGTGCTAGCTTACAAAAGTGATCGCGGTGGTAATTGTGTGTCTTCAGTATTACTTGTAACTGATTGCGTACAAATCCACGTTGAGGAGCAGCTCAATCTAATCTGTAGATTGCAGGTCTACCCGTGGATCTTACCACGCCAGAAATGTTATGCGTTGTAATGCTCTAGATATATTATGTTGCTCTCATTTTTTACCGCATTCAAGTTCACTGGGTTCATATAAATATCTTACAGTCACATTACTGAATACTGGTTGCTTTGAAAATTTATGTCCTTCTATTGGTATGTGTTGTTTTGTGATAATATTAATGGGTATCAACGCAGTTGTTCGAGTAATTTCATTATTTAATGCAGCTATCACACTTGAAAATCTTGCAACCCACTCTCAAGATCTCATATTTTTTCGAAGTATTTCCTTCGCGTATTGATATCCAACTAACCGCTCATCATCATCGTCGTCGTCATCATTTCCTTACATAGAAGATTACATGATATAATAATAAATCATCTGAATACAACCAATAAATAATTATTTAAAAAATTAGTCTTAGAATCCAAATTGTTACAGTACATATATCAACAAAGTGTTCGTCAACTGCGTAAGTTGCTAGTTTTAGTACCTTATTTGCAGAAGCTAGCTGCAATCTACATACATTTAAAAAAAACACTAACGACAACAATAAAGTAACCACAAAAAACTAACCCAATTAGAGAAATTCTCAGTTAGTTAGAGGCTTTGCTTTGACGTTATTGGCTTTATTTGTTTTTTCATTTTCGTAGGAAGCTTAATTTTTCAAAAATGGACTTTCCAACAAGCGGTCTGTTCACCCCCTCTGCTGCTGAAGTATTTATTGCAAAAATTTTAAGATTTTATTTATAAATAAAGAAACTGGTACAAATTGCTCTAAATGTAAAGTAATACGAGTTTCATTGATTTTATCTGGCTAAAATGCCAGTCGGCGAATTTTGCTCATGGCCGTGACGGCAATAGAAAGCTGTTCAATCGACTGTATCGCATTAAGCTGTAGATGGAACACGCAACGATGCATGCATTTAACCGTCTTGTCAATAGGAACGTTACAAAATATATTAAATGCGGTTTAGCGCATTCAGTAAAATAGCAAAAACAAGCAGCGTCTCAGTTGACAGACATTATCTGTGGCTGTCTTGATCGAAATCCCAAATTGATACTTACTGCGTGATTAAATTATGACATCAATTTTCTACTGTTCAAGAAAATAAGAATTGGTTTGACTATTTCAGACCAAGTGTTAACGGAAATGAAAGAAAACAACTATTCACGATGCCCAATATAGATGTAAATCCCAGTATTCGTATGTGCTTGTCTCTAACTTGTGACATGTTTCACTGAGTGTCGTGTACATCTAATTGTATCTAGTTGCCAGTAAGCCATTATGGTCTTAATATAAACTTAATTATAAATCATACTTCTGAGTTAGTCGTATTCTGAAGAAAATGTAATTAATAATGATAGATCTTACTAAATATTACATACGAAGTATATTTTCCCGTAAATATTGCAGATTTAACTTCATATAGTAATTTTTCGTTGTGTGACTAAATTGTATCAAAAGATTCAATCTAAATTTTACAGTCATTAATATTATTAATACTTACTAGTGACTGAGAATTCTTGTTTCCCATTATTCGATCATTCGTCGTATTGACTGTTCACTACGAACATAGAGTAATCTTCAATCTCCTTTTAACACTAAAACATAACACCCAGGCATCTCAGTGCAACTATAAACCTTGGATACTCATGTACAAACATTAAGCCTTTTTAGAATCCTGTTATTCTTTTATGACACTTATGTATGTGGGTGATAATGAAAAGTGAATTAATTATTGGTATAGTTTGTGTTATATATTAAGCACAATTTTAATATGAATCAAATAGACATGCATATGTGCCGAGAGTTTTACGCTATGTATATCTTTTCTTAAGTGAAGAATATCCCGCCATTTTGTAGCAAGGTCTTGCAGCTTGAACTTTGACGTTTTTGTAAGACTTCTTCACCAGGCATGTTTTCACTATAAGGAAATATATTGCTTAACAGAATACAGGATGTTTAAAGGATTAAACTATCCACCTTTATTGATCTAAATTGTTCAAAAGTTGGTTAAAACACATTTATAGATGTTAAGGAGGAAATTCATTTCAAATATCTAGCACTATGTAAGTTTTGGTATTATATAGAAACGTGAATTTTAATCCATCTTCCCTCTCTTTGACCCACACTCACCAGCTCTCTCTCTCTCTCTCTCTCAACTTAATCTACTACCATAGGTATAGATGATTAGTATAAAACTCATCAGTAAATATATTGTGTTACTTTGATCTTACAAATAGATAACATACACACGACAACAATGGTGGACTCAACGGATTTAATTGGCCTACCACACGGTTGTGCTCATCTGATAGAAATACACATTCACGGTTGCTTGCTTCATCATGATTTATGATTTGAAAGTCATGCAATAGTCATTGGCAGGGTTTGCAATTATATCGAGCCACTTTGGCGTTATTAATTAATATCACAATCAGTCATTTCATATAGTAAAATAATCGAGTCGATATTCATCTCTTCATATGCAATTTAGAATTAAATAAGGTTTTGAACAACAAAACAAATTATCGAAGAATCTATGCCTGAATTAGGGTGGAGCAAGAAATGACGGTCAAAACGGTACGTTGTAAATTTACATGAATTACATAGATATTTTGAGCAAGCATATTGACTACAAGGCAAGCGGCTTAAAGCTAAAACATATGTCACATTAACATTATTAACTTGTATTTAAGACTCAAAACTGTTTTTGCTTTGAAACTTTAAAATGATCAAATCTTTCTATTCAAAGAAATGTTTAAAATCCCAAGCACTACTGTACAGCCATACATGTCTAATTAACGAAACTGGACTACGAACGTTCTACATATAATGTTAATACAAAGTTTAAAACCATCATGCAGTTTATGCAATATGATGGATAATAGACATTCTCTGGAGTAATTAGACAATATCATGGCGTAATTATGTTCTCAAGGAATAATTGGTCAGTAATTCCGTCTTTGCGCCACTCTCTCTCTCTCTTTCTCTCTATCTCTCTCTCTCTCGTCATCAGCCTCCTGGTTGCAATCTGCACTATACTTCCATTGTATAGTATATGTGTACGTAGAGCTAGTTTTCTTTCCTTGAAAAATAAAATTTATCACCCAGCCTAAATAATGATAATATTAATGAGGACTTTGTATAGCGCCTAATCTTTAGAAGCTCTAACGGCTTTACAACATTAGACAACACCTATAAGATAAAAAAACATAATAATATGATTACAAAATCAAACACCATGAAATTAGAAAACATTCACACAAAAAAACATACTGAGAATATTTAAGGTAGGAAACATTATTAGGTCTTTAAGTTTGTTCTTGCAGTCGAAATAAGTGAGTTTAAGAGCCCTTTTGAATGTGATCACTGTGTCGTTGTGTATAATTTCAGTGGGCAATTCATTCCACGTTGCTGGGCCCTGGTATGCAAAAGAACGCTGTCCACATGACTTTGTTTTCATAGTGGGAATAATGAGTATACGATTGTCAGAAGAGGAGCGTAAGTATCTTGCTGGTGTGTACACATGGGTGAGGTTTGATAGGTATGTTGGACTAGAGTCCGACAGTGAAACGTAGCACAGAGAACAAATTTTGTGTTTGATTCTGGATCGAATGGATAGCCAGTGTTAGGTACAGAGCAGAGGGTAGGTGTGCTCTGATCGTGGTACTCTAAGTATGATCCGAGCAGCTGTGAACTTTTTGAAGTTTTGGAGGACATATTGAGATGAAACAGACATAATTGAGTTACAATAGTCCAGTCTCGAAAGTACTAATGAACACACAAGTGTTTTAGTGGCATCAACTGAAAGATATTTGCGAATTGAGCTGATGCGTCTCAGCTCAAGATATGCAGCCTTGCATATGTTCATGACATGTTGGTGCAATGTGAGAGTACTGTCCAGAGTAACACCTAGGTTTCGTACTAACTGTGTGAATTTAATGTTGCTGTTGCTGATATTCATTGTTTGAGGTAAAGGACGAGAAAGTCTTTGTGTTGTGATCAGAATGGCCTCAGTTGTATCATCATTCATCTGCAGCTTGTTACATGTCATCCATGATTTCACATCAGAAATGCACCTCTCAACACCTTGGATGTTAGCATCAACTTCAGTTGGGTGGCTAGATTTGTATATTTGGGTGTCATCAGCGTACAATTGGTGAGACAATGGATGATGATCTATGACACTTGAGAGCGACTGAGTGTACAGAATGAAGAGAACAGGTCCAAGAACAGACCCCTGTGGAATACCACAACATAGGTCAACTGGGCTGGAGTGTATTCCATTTGCAGATACATTTTGTGTCCTGTACATGTCAATATTGTCTTCTCTGAAATCAATAAATATTCCCACTCTCTTTAACGCCAGATATAGTCTATCAAAAATCAACAAAACAAGCTATGGTCATTTCATATTGATGCACAAACAATCTATTATCATAAATCTAGGTCTGGCTTGTTGCTGCTGCATTTTTAACTGAGAACCAACCCTCTCCGATACTGTTATTGCCCGCTGTAGCCATAAATTTGCCAACGGACCTATCAGTCGACGCACGTTCCTAATGCTAGCTAGTTACTAATTATGAGTTTCAGAAAGTCCCTTTCCCTGTAACAGCATAGCCACGTTTAAATTATTATCTTATGATTATAGTTATTAAAATAATTATGGAGAAGAAGAATAAATCAATATCGCGACTAGCTGAAGAACTTAACTTTAACAATTTTTCAGTCATATCACAACGATGTCTGCAGGGTGGTATTTTATAGTACTGGGGCATCATGCCTCAGACATGTAGCATGATGTCCCACCCAGTCACATTATTCTGACACCAGGAAGACCAGTCCTAACACTTTGGTATGACTCGGCCGGGGATCGAACCCACGACCTCCTGCGGTAAGTATTATATGCTTAATTTTCCTTGACAATACTGCTTTCTGAGTACAGCTATATTACGAACTATCTTTAACAATCATATAAAAGGATATCTGTAATTTCTGGATTCTTCAAGTTTGGTCAGATTTTGTCAAATTCTAGTCATGGCTTGATTTTTCATTTAGATATTTCCAGGTCTTCGTAATATCAAGTTGCATAAATTTTGAAACACAAAACTGCAGACGTTGCGGACAGTAGGAATTGTCAGTAGTGAATGGGGACGATTCAGTGTCTATGGGACTTATCATTAAAAACACCCCTGGGACCATATAGGGTCTATGTAAATTTAACATGGAGAAAACCCCTGGGACGATATAGGGTCTATGGGAATTAGCATTACAGACATTCTTACGACTGTATAGGGTCTATGTAAATTTAACATTAACACCCCTGGGTCTGTATAGGGTCTATGTAAATTTAACATGGACAAAAACCCCTGGGACTGTATAGGGTCTATGTAAAATTGAAACAGGGAGGGTCTTTATGTTTTGTTTTAAAAAAATAAAATAAAAATAAAATAAAAATAAAATTAAAAAAAAAATGGGTAGGCAATTGAAATTCTATCTCTTTTCGAGACCTATGAGTGGCCCTGAAAAGGACCTTTGGGTTTATGTTAATGTATCCATTAACATAAAGGGCACCGCATTCGTCTTCTTCTTGTCCTTAAGCTGCGTCTCACTGTAGGACCGTAAATCAGGACTCTTTTGAGGCATCCTTGTCTTTCTACGTAGATCCTACGTATCCACAGACTGGCGTCTGTCCTGTGGACAACTGTCCACTTGGATCGGACATACATGGGTATGTCCGTCCGGAACATCATTGAAGACACAAGCGTAGAAGATTGCACATCGGTCCACATCTTGAGACGCCGAGAACAGGTGAATCAATTCAGTGAACTGCACTTATTTATAGGTAGAGGTAGGATTGAAACGGATTGAGTTTGTTGACCAATCAAAACACGCGTTACAAAATTCAGTCAGCCCGCATCCATTCCGAAGAGAGCAGTCTGTGACATCACTTGGTCTATACAGATTCGCTAGCGCCTGTGTGCAGTCAATCTATGCGACAGTGATTCAACATGACGGAAACTCAGAAAACGATCCATTGGGGTGCACCAGCAGTGGAGACCGCCCAAGGGAACCCGGACTTACTTTCAGAAGAGGTGAATTGGGATTTTGTGGATTTTCTTACCTCGCAAGAATTTGTTCCGGAACCTTCGTCTCCTTCTTCATTACCGCAAGTGGATAATTTTAGAAAAAGACAGAAAGAAGAATTGGAGAAATTTATACAACGACAAAAGGAGGCGGAACAAGCTTTTCTCCTACAGCAACAGCAGCAAGAAGAAGAGGTAAGAAGAAAACAACAACAAGAAGAAGTAGCAGCAAAGAAACAAGAGGGTGAAAATCAAACGGTCACGGTACTGTTGGACATTTTAGCGGAGTTAAGAAGTCTGAAACAAATGTATCAGACTTCTTTATTACGACCGAAGAGAATACGACCTTCCCGAGCTAAACACGTCAACCCTGTGACTAAGCCTACCGTACCACTCTTAGTGATTTCAACCCAATCATCATCATCAACAGTACGCAGTCCAGAAGTAGGCCTTGGCCGTGGCAAAGGCTTAGGGCAGTTAAAGTTGATTGCTTAAACTCACCCCTACACTAATAACCAAAGGCCCTTTTCAGGGCCACCCACATTCCTCGAAAAGAGATAAACTTTCAATTGCCAATAATTAAAAAAAAAAAAAACATTTTACCCCTATAGTACGTGTATATGAGTGCGTGAGTGTACGTTCTTATTTTAAAATCAAAACTCAAAGACCTTACCTTTTTATACCTAATTTATTCTTTTATTAATAGTTACAATCCAATTCACAATTCACAACAGAGCACTTTAAAAAGTACATTTACTTCTTCTGTTTCTTTGTTTACTCTCTCTGTTTTTTCAATTTCTTCACCGTCACAGTCTTTTCCTCCTCTTCCTCCTCACTTTCTTCCCTTCTTCTTTTCTTCTCCTGTTTCTTTTTTTTCACCTGTCTGCTTTCTTCCTCTTCGTCTTCTTTCTCTAACGAATCCCTCTCTTCTTCTGACTCCTCTTCTTTCTTTTTTGGGCAATCTGGAGACCAATGTCCTTTTTCTTGACAATAATAACAGGTATCTTGACTTTTGTCTCTTTTAACCTCTGTTTTTCTTTTTTGACGGTCTGGACACTCTGAAGACCAATGCCCTTTCTTCTGACAGATATAGCAAGTATCTTCACGTTTATCTCGAAAGGAAGGAGAGTAGTCCGTCGGCTGCTCGGAAGAGAATTTTCTAATGACCCCTCGCAAAGCTCTGATGAAACGTTCGATTTGGCTAGTCTCTTCCATCGTTGTGCTCGGTTAGAGAGTGAAATGAATAGTGAAAGGACAAGACACACACCCTTTTATATACGCTGGTTTGCCATGACTATAAATTAGTCCATGCTGTTTAAATTTGAGTCATTTGACGTTTTCCACTCAAGATGAAACGATCCAATTCATTTGAGAAGAAAGAAGAAGAAAGTAAGAGGCAGAAACGTGATCTATCGCCTCGTACCAGGGCTGAAGTCTTGGCACAAATTCATGCCAGTGATTTTGAAGAGGACATGAGTGAACCAGAATCCGAACCCTCTAAACAAAGTTCACCACCCTCAGTCAACCCTGAAAAGTACTATTCCATTCGAGAGACGGAAAAGCGCTCCTCTAGAAAATTTAGAACCACGGCTTACAAATACACGGTGAAGTTTAAAGATTTCAAGGCTGAAGTACCGTTAGAGAAAGCAGAAGGGTTCATCACCGGGGTGTGGGATTCTTTCCTCACCACACTCAAGCGACAATGTCAACCAAAGAAGACGATCGCTTGAGACTCTCCATACAACACGACGGTTTGAAATCCCCTGTTTGGATCGAGTTTAGCACCCCTGCAGAATTGACCGCTTCCAAAGTCATGGACAAGATTCAACACGTGCAAGAATCTAATGACCAGTTTGACATCACTGATGGAAAAGCCACACTGGACATGACCCACGTCTCTCCTCCTCAAGGGACCGGACAACACAATAAGGTGTTACTGGTGAACGACCTTCGCAGCACCAAAAAGAGTCTCGTCCAAATTCACAATTCTCAAGACCAGACGTGTTTAGCCCAAGCCATCGTGGTGGGACGAACCTATGCCAACAAGAACGACACGACAGAATGGAAAAGGGCCTGGGAGAACATTCGACAATCGGACCGAGCCAAACAACGAAGTGAAGCAGAACTCCTGTTACGACAAGCTGGCCTGTCCAAAACATTCGACAATCGGACCGAGCCAAACAACGATGTGAAGCAGAACTCCTGTTACGACAAGCTGGCTTGTCCAAAGACACACCCTGCGGAATTCCTGAGATGCAAACATTGCAAGATGCCCTAGCTCCATTCTACACCTTGAAAGTGCACCCTCAAGAAGTGCGTGGGCCTCTGTTGTTTCGAGGCCAAGACTTTAAGGACGGAAAATACATTCATGTCTATTATAACGATGACCATTTCGATACCATTACTAGTATCACTGCATTCCTGGGATACGGTTATTACTGTGAGAAATGTGACCATGGTTATAATAATCGAGAGCAACACAAACATTGTGGATCGAAATGCTCAGGATGTTTGGCCTCTCCACCCTGTCTGAGCGAAGGACCAGTGCATTGTTCAACTTTGTCAGCCCTACCTGTTACCAACAACATTTGAAGACGCAAGGTTCACAGCAGAAATGTGCTTGTCAGCTCCTGAGATTGTGCCCTACGTGTGGACAAGGCATACGTACCAATAGTACCAAGGCACACGTATGTTCAGGAAAAAAAAAGTCACATTTGTCACCACATCGTGGACTTGGAACACCAATGCTACGTGCAAAAATACCAACCCCCACCAGAGAAAGAGGACGGTCACAAGAAGAAAGGCAATTTCATATTTTTTGATTTCGAATGCATGCAAGAGACCGGTATTCACATTCCTAATTTCTGCGTGGCTCATCGAGCGTGCGAGAAGTGCATTCAAGAACCTACCTTCAATCATTGCCCTCACTGCAGTAAGATTCTCGGAGGGCGTGAAAAAATCTTTCGGGGACCGAACACGTTAGCCGATTTTGCCAAATGGGTCTTAGACCCCATTGACAAGACGTGGACCCAAGAGGACATCGAACGTTACGGAGATTGTCATCGTCATGCCACGGTGATGGCTCACAATTTCTCCGGATACGATGGACAGTTTCTTTTGTCACACTCCCGAAGACCAAAAGACATTCAAAGAGAAATACTGGGCATAAGAAGGCATTCCTTTAGACCACATCGAGAAAAACGAAGGCAGGCGATCGTTTGCCAAAGTGATGTTAAATTGCTTGTGGGGTAAAATGGCACAACGACCGTGTTTACCTAAGACGGAATATTTGACAGAAGCTTCCCGCTACTTCCAGATGATTCACGACAAAACCAAATTCATGAAACACGTGGACGTCGTTCGCGAGGATTTGATCTTGGTCAATTACGAAGAAGATCTGGACTTTGTACAAGACGACCCCTTTGGAAATGTCATCATTGCGGCTTACGTGACAGCCCATGCTCGCTTAAAAGTGTACGAAGCTTTAGAACTGTTAGGGGAACGCGTCCTGTACTTTGACACGGACAGTTGCATTTACATCCATCGCCCGAGTCAACAAGATTTACAAGGAAGTTTGGCAGGGGTTTGCCAGAGTGAAATCTCAATGGGTCACTGTAGAACTTTTGTGTCGAGAAATTCATAAGAGGAAAGTGAAGAAAGTCAACCAGTGTGTTAGATTTCTTTGGGTCAAGTGTGCATTCGTCCTATTATATTACTCTAGACCGTTTACATCAAAAGAGTTCAGTGACATTCTTGGACGTTACCCTGAACGGCAGTGGCCAGAAATTACTCACTATGTGGATTACTTTTGCTCTAGGAGAAGATTGTGAATTGTACGGACTGACCTATTTATGGATACTTTGCAAGAGAACATTCGTGCTTTGCCTGTGGAGTTGAGAGAACGTATTTAATGAGAGCTGGTCAAAATACAAGTCAAACGTAAAGAACAATTGCATCCGTTACGTCACCGGTGTTTGAACCACTGGTACCTGAATGGTATAAAAGAACTGATTCGTCAGAAATTGTTTCAGTGGTCAGACATTGTTCAAAACTTTGAGGTCGCCAATGATCGACATGTTCATAATTTTGGTTACTTCGAGATTCACCTAGAGCAACGCATTGAGGAAGAAGAGTTAAAGGATTACCAACATATTTTACGTGGAATCTACTTATCGGAAGAGGAAACTCCTAAACGAACTCTGAAGTGCAGGTTACAGTATGCAAGATTTAGATTTCTACTGGAGAACGAAGATGTCTGGCTAGAAAGTACTTGTATTGCATCCGAAAAAATGAGAGTATAAAAAGAGGCTGTCATGCCGAGGTTTTTATCACATGTGATTGAACAGATTCCGTGGAAGGAACTCAATGACCATATTCAAACCGTGCATCATTACCATCAATTATTACAAGAACTGTATCCAATCAATTTGGGACGACGCATAGTGTGTGTCTTAGTGACTTCTTTTCTGGGATTTCGTTTACCAGCCGATTCCTTGTGGACTCTTTACGAACAGTACTTACCACCCCAATGGCCTTAAATGGTCACGAAAGACTCCTTTTGCTTAAAGCCTTGCGTTTTCATCTGGATACTTCTCGGCCTCAACAGGAAAAAAAGATTCGTCAACTTTTAGCTACCGAAGACGTGTATGACGATGTGTGTGTAGCTTGTGACTTACACCCCCAGTGGACAGATGTTCGTGACTGGAAAAAGAGGGGTTTTGAGGCTTGGAAACAAGAAGTGGTCCAGTATGCACAAGAGTTGTTCAAGGAAAAAAGTTACTTTTCTACCTGTGTTAGTGACAGTGCCAGAAGAACCCGTCACCGAGAACAACCACTCGCTTCAGGACAGGACTGTCATGGACGTTCCTGAAAGGTCATTCCGGGAGGACACTTGTGTGACAATACCTCATGTAGAGACTGTAAGAACATTACACACTGTCCCTACGACATCTTGGTTACCCAAAACATGTTGTACAGAGCCTTGTTTATATTCCACTTTGATCGTTTTGCTGTTTTTTTTATTCCTGTACATAACTATTTGGCTTTTATGTATTTTTGTCTTTCGTGTTGTTCATGTTTAAAACATTCAATAAACGTGTTCTGAAAAAAGTATATAAACTCTCGTCTTGTTTGTTTTCGTGTCACAAGTGACATTCCTGACACTATGGCTACTTCTGCTGTCTCTGCTCCGTCTTCCTCCACTGTCAAAGTCATCGACGAACACTTAGATCGTGCCAGTTGGGAGGCTTTGTATCTTCGCCATCCCTTTAACATGCTCATTGCTGGACCTAGCGGTTCAGGCAAAACCGAATTCGTCAAACGTTTGATCGAACATAAACATCATTTGATCGATCGACCACCTCAGCGGATCGTGTGGTGTTACAAAGAGTGGCAATCGGCGTACAGCCTCTTGCGAGAAAGTCAAGGCGATTCCATCGTGTCTGTGGAAGACATTCCTAAAGAAGACGACGGCATCGTCTCTGACTCCCGTCAAACCCATTTGGTCATTTTCGACGACATGTTAGGAGAAGACGAAGAAGAAATTAAACTGTGGTTCACGCGCAAAGGGCATCACCGTAATGCCAGTGTCGTTTACATCACCCAAAATTTGTTTCAACAAAGTAAAGCCCATCGCACCATCAGTCTCAATGCGCATTACGTGGTCTTGTTTAAAAGCCCTCGAGATAAATCGCAAGTGCAAGTCTTAGCCAAACAGTTAGGAACGCCTTGGCTGACTCAGGCGTACGACGATGCCACTCAAAATCCACACGCCTATTTACTTGTCGATTTGAAACCTACGACCCCCGATGATTTGCGATTTCGTACCCACTTGTTTCACCACTGGTGCCAAGACGGAGGGCCTGTCCTGTACACGTCTCCGTCCTCGACTTAACTTCACTCCACAAAAAAATCTATAAAAACCTCAGACACTTTTCCTCTGTCTCACACACATTTTGAAAATGACGTCCCTTCAGTCGCATCTTCCCGTCAAATTGATTCGTGCCTTGTATGGCATCAGTCGAGAAAAAAATCCACAAATACGATGGTTCACGGGGACAGCACGTCAATTACTCCAAGGGATCATTCAGATTCCTCATCAAACCAAACGCTTTTTTGATCGAAACAAAGTCGCTTTGACCCAACTGGCCGATCCCCGCATCGACACTCAAACCTAAAAACAAATCATTTTGAAACCTGGAGGGAGCGGTACTCTAGGAGGGGTCATCATTCGCTCTCTCTTAAGATGGGATCCTAATGCCCCCAAACTTCTCCCCAAGAAAAAAGTCAAACGAAGCTCCAAGAAGAAGAAAAAGACATGGGTCTCCAAGGAGACCTTCTCCAGTGGCGGGACCCTCCTCTTACCAGACACCACCCCGGAAAAAGAAAAGAAGCCCCCAGAAAAAGAAACAGAGAAAAAGTCCCCAGAAAAAGAAAAGCCCACAGAAGAAAACTAGTCGCAAGAGAGTCACTTCCGCCAGGACGCAACCTTACACTCGCAAACCACGACCTGCCACGGCGGTGACTGCGTCTCCGGCAGCCTCACGTTCATCCACTTCTCCGTTGATGACACCAAGAACTGAAGAGTACTTGGAGAAGTTGATCACACCAAGAACTTCTCCGTTGATGACCCCAAGAACTTCCCCAGTGGCAGGACCCTCCAGTTTAGTGGCAGTGGCTGCTGCTCACAAAGTACCTTCTCCCAAAATCAAAGTCCAAGAAAGATCGGGCATGTTACAAAGTTTACTGGATTTGTCCAAGCAAGAACTGGCTCGATCTAGTCCGTTGCGTACCCCTGCACGACGTGTCATGCCTGTCCTCAAGTTGATACGACGTAAAGACAATCAGTGGCGACGCGTTCCAGTATAAAAAAGGCTTGTGACCAAGTCGGGGTATCAGTGTTTTTGGTGCTGAAGACTCAAAGATGTCACCCTCCAGAAAACATCCCTCTTCTAAACAGCCCCAAGGAAAGAAAAGGAAAGGACTGCCTCCTCGTTTAGTCAAACATGGGGACATGTTATCTGTCCTGTCCAAAGCTTCTCCACCTCTACGAAAAAAACTCATTCAATTAGCCTCCAAAGAGGTCATCGATACCGTGTGCGAATGCTATTTGAACGTGTTGAAAGGCACGATCCCTTTGTCCAAACACCAGAAACAATGCTTAGGCAAACATCGTCACGTTCTTCGCCAAATGGTTCAAAAGAAAATTCCCATTCGTCAAAAGAAGAAGATGTTGGTCCAACGTGGAGGCATTTTACCCCTCTTGTTAGGCCCCGTACTGAAAGGAGTCTTGGGAACCATGTTGGGAGGACTGGTGGGAGCAAGATAAAAAGGCCCTCGGAAGTCTCAAGATCTCAGAATCGACCCCTGACAACCCCATGGAAGGACGAAAACTAGCTTTAGTGCCTTACAAACGATGGATGGAATACCATCGTTGGCAAGAACAACGCACCCCGCATTTACCTCCCAATCCCAATTTGAGCGAGATGTCCCAGTTACAACACGAATTGCAGTCCTTGATGGATCGCCAAGATTTGTCCGAAACAGAAAAATCGCAAAAGTACGGTCAACTCTTGCAACGACTGCAACTCTTTCACCAGAAAGCTTTAGACGAAACAGCTCTACCCACTCTGAAAGATTTTAAGACCTTGATGAAAAGTCCAGCACCATCATCACTACAACCACCACCACAACTACCATCCCCAGGGGTCATCAGAGATGCTACCCCACGAAGACCTAAGGAAGAAGAGATGCGAGAAGTGTTTCAAACACCGTCAGCAGCTCCCATTTCGAGTAAGATTGCAGCATCCTTGTTGACCCCGTCCCCCACACCCCAACGAGAAGAAATGAAAGCTTGGGTTAAAAAGATGATGTCCACTCCTCCTTCGACAGAAGTGAAAAAGAAAGAAGGGAAACCAGAAGTGAAAAAAGAAAAGAAGACCAAAGCCATTCCATTGCCACCTCCACCACCACTACCTTCGACTTCTACTCCCGTAGCCCATCGGACACGTAAATCCGTTTCTAAACCACCCTTTCGACCCACCCAAAGTAGCATCACCGAAGAGTGGGTGCCTTATTAACACACAAACAAACACAAAAAATGGAAAAAAATCTTAGCCAGCATTTACTACGATCCCTCCCATCCTGCAGGTTACGCAGGAGTTCAAAAATTGTATCGTGCTGCCAAAACTCGACTGAAAAGTCTCCGTTTACCTCAAGTGCAACGATGGTTACAAGAACAAGCTACCTACACTTTACACAAACCCATTCGACGCAAGTTTTCCAGAAGTCGCACCCGAGTGGAAGGCATCGATCATCAATGGCAAGCCGATTTAGCCGATGTCTCTCATTTGGCCAGCTACATTCGTGGCTACAAATATTTGTTTTGTGTCATCGACGTCTTTTCCAAATTTGCCTGGGTCGTGCCCTTGACTTCAAAATCCAGCAACGAGTTAGTGCGAGCCCTGCAACGAGTGTTGAAACAAAGCGGTCGTCACCCTCTTCGATGGCAAACGGACAAAGGTACCGAATTTCTGAACCAAGCTTTCCAAAAAGAATTAAAGAAACGTGACATTCATTTTTTTTACCACCGAGAATCTCAGCATCGTGGAACGTTTTCAACGCACTTTGAAAGAACGCATGTGGAAATATTTTACGCATCACCACACTCTGAAGTACATCGACATCTTACCGCACCTGGTGCAAGCGTACAACCAATCTTACCATCGAAGCATTGGACGTGCCCCGCAAGAAGTGACTCCCGACAACGAAGCGCTTGTGTTTGAGCGTCTGTTTGGTACGTCCCCGACGAGGGCTGTCAACAAGACAAGTGGAGTGTTGGCCGTAGGAGATTGGGTGCGCATTGGCAAAACCAAACGCACTTTTGACAAAGGTTACTTACCTAACTGGACGACAGAATTGTCTCGTGTCACTGGACGAGTGCATGGCCGTCATCCTGCCGTCTATAAATTGGAAGACATGAACGGAGAAGTGCTCAAAGGAACGTTTTATTTGCCCGAGTTACAACGTGTCACCAAAAAAGAAGACGACGTGTACGACATCGAAAGCATTCTCGAACGCAGAACCCGTAAAGTGGGCAAACAACGTGTCAAAGAAGTCAAAGTACGTTGGAAAGGATATCCACCCAGTTTTGATTCTTGGATCGACGCTTCGCAAGTCATCGACTATAAAAAGAAGTGACCATCATGCCCTTTCACACAGACGCAGCTACGTCGACCACTTCTTCACCCAGTTCTTCTCTGCAAGATTTACAAAAACAACCCTTGTGGGTGTGGTGTGGAGAACGTGTGCCTAAAACGCAAATCGTCTTTTTCTGCCAAATCTTCGTGGTATATTGTGTCATCGGGGCAGCCATCGCCAATTTGGTTTGCAACAAGGAGACAAACAATTGTGGACCATTTTATTGAGCAGTTGCATCGGATACCTGCTTCCCAATCCCTCCCTGAAATTCTCCTCGAACGGGAACCACGGAAACCTTGTGTCCAGTGCCAGTGCCAGTCACCACTCCAATAACAACAACAACCCCATTTTGAGCGGAGACACGCCTCTGACGTCCAGTAACCCGTCGGACAGCCACAGAACTCTGGAATTATGAGTCACCAAAACCAATTTTACTTAACCTTACCCAGTGACAGTTCCATGGAGGTGTTTCCCCACAACACGTTGTGCTGTTATGCTGTTACACGGCCAAATTACCTCAGGCCATCCCATTAGATCACGAAGCCCATTGGGAAGTGGCTTTGGTAGAAATGATTTACCCAACACAAATCAAAAACATCACTGAAACTCAAAACACTTTTGATGTCGAAATTCTGGACCCAACAGTGCAGCAAACCATGATGACCACTCCTCAACACAAATCATTTCTTGCGAAGGACCCATTACCCCGCAGCAGCAGTGACACTTCTCCTTTTTACGTTTATCACTTTAAAATTAACTCAGGTCATTATTTTAGTGCTCAACATCTGATGGAGGCCATCGCTGACAAATTCTATGCAACATTTGACAAAGTTCTGACCAAATTAAATAAACGTGTCACCACTGAGTACCTAAAACTGTCTCACCGTCTACTCATCAAATTTGAAAGTGAGGAAAAAAGTATACGTATTAAATTTTGCCCTGAATTGTATGACATTTTGGGTGGAGACCTCAATATGGTCACGGATAAAAAGACAAAAAAAATTCACCTGGTAGACATTGACAACAACGGGCATTTTGCGAGGTATTTTCGTTTCCCGGTAGAACTGAACCAGGGACTGAATTTGATGTTTGTGTACTCCGATGTGGTGTCATTCCTTTCAAAGTGGATTCTGCCACGGTCGCTGACGAGGAAGGTGCAAACACTTATCACGTCTACCGCGAATTTGTACATCCTCATTATTGCCTGTCAGCAAGTCGTATTTGGACACGGTCAACATTGCTATAAAAGGAGATTTGGGACAAAATATTCCATTCACCAAAGGAAAAGTCACGGTGAAACTCCATTTTCGAAAACGGTTCTCTCACGACTCGTAAGTCATGTATCCAGTGTACCGAGGGATTGCTCGACAGCGAGGACACGGTTTAGGAGATATGTTGAAATCAGCCTTTCGTTCGGTGGCTCCAGTGTTGAAACCGATGGTGACACGCGGATTGCACGCCTTGAAAGATGTGCCACTGACACAATGCAAAGAATTTCTCCAAAATGTCATCATCGACAAATAAAGCCCCAAAGAAGCTTTCTTGAGGGCAGGCAAAAATGTCTTGCTGCAAACGGGCAAAGACCTTTTGGGCCGACGAGAAACACCTATAAATGCCCTGCACGCTACTGAGTCAAGCATTCAGCAAGGACAAGGCAGAAAGAGACAACGAAGAAAACATCCTTTCACCAGACTTCACACGTCTAAAGCTAGAAAGGCAAAGAAAAGAAGAACCGTTCGAGACTTAGACGTTTTTGATTATTGAGACACAGCAACAAAAAAATGATGCACCGAGAGTCTTGCGCTTGTTCCAAGTCGGAACTGGATCTGTTTGCCATGTTCCCCACCATGATGACCATGCAAGAATCCCAATGGGTGGAATTTCACCCCGTCTCCTCACTGACAGATTCCGCTCCCATCGAGTTTGAAATCAAAGAACAGCCCGAAGATTACATCGATCTGAATAGCAGTTACTTGTACTTGAAATTCAAAGTTCTAGATAAGGGAGGAGATTCTATAGTAGACGAGAAAGTAGATCCCGTCAACAATTTTATGCATTCCTTGTTCAGCTCAGTGGATTTGTACTTGAACAACAAACTAGTCAATAGCAGCATGGATACTTATCCTTACCGTGCCTATCTAGAAAATCTTTTGATGTACGGAATAGATGCCAAGAACACCCATCTCAATACCTGCGTGCTATGGGAACCTGACGAAGCGGGCGATTTTGATGATAAAGGTCTTGGTGATGGCCCCAAAACAAAAGCAGACACCAATGAGGGATTTGTAGAACGAAGAAAAAAAATATTAAATGGAAATAGTTTAGAACTGATGGATCGTTTGCATTTGGACATGTGGTTGCAAGAGAAATATTCGCTGAACGGTGTAAATGTCCGCTTGAGACTGAATCGTAGCAGTACCGCTTTCCATTTGTTGGCTGATAGTGCTGACGTCAATCCCAAAAGCAAAATCGAGGAGGCCATACTCTACGTACGACGCGTGGAAGTGTTACCTAAAGTGGGAAATGACATCAGTCAAACGTTGAGCAGAACGACCGCCAAGTATCCCATACGACGCGTGGAAGTGAAAACCTTCACCATTCCCGCTCACCATCATTCCATGATCGAAGATCATCTGTTTCAAGGACAGTTACCCAAGCGTTTAATCCTTGGTATGGTCAACAATGAAGACTTCAACGGAGACTTCACTAAAAATCCTTTCAACTTTCATCACTTCAACGTGAAGAAAATCGAAGTCAGTCGCGATGGCAAGACCTTGTGTACCAGACCTTTCGAACCTGACTTTAGTGACGAGAAGATGAATTACTTGAGATCGTACTTGTCCCTGTACGAAGCCACCGGTCAGTTAGGAACCAACACCAGTCACGGCATTACGTACGAAGATTACGCAGGAGGTTATGCTTTGTGGGCTTTCGATTTCATTCCAGACCAAGGCAGTGACGAGGGACATTTTCACCCTATAAAATCAGGCCAGATTCGTGTGGAACTTCAGTTTGCAAAAGAGCTGCCAGAGACAGTGAACGTCATCCTATATGCAGAATTCGATAATACCATAGAAATCAACAGTTTCAGAGAAGTCATTCTAGACTATTAGAAGCCATGGAAGACTGTTATCCCTCTTTACCTAGTGGAGAAACTTTGGACATGGAATGTGAGGAGACCGTGGAAATAGAATCTCAAGACAAAGACGACGAAGTTATGATGAAGTCAAGATGGCCAGAACAAGAAGCGCATTTAGTCTCCTGTTTTGCCAAACACTTGGTCGAAAAAATGACGGAAGTGATCAAAAAAGATTGCTATGGATGTCAAAACGATCATCGCAGTCAAATTCAACACGATAAATGCCTGATGCTGAGTCAAGAAGAAAAATTGGACGAGTATCTGGACGAAGCTTGGAGTCTCATCTCGGACGAAGTCGTGTTGCATCAGTGGTATAAAGACTTGCGTGAACATTCTTGTCCACCATTAACCACTCAAGAGATCCATCGTATCGAAGCTCTCCTGAATCAGAGTGAGGAGACGAAACGAAGAAACGGTTATTTGTCAGACATTTTCAAGCAAAAAGTCAGGATCGAATTGATGACTTATTATTACCTGTGAAGAAGAAAAAAACAAAACATGGATACCTGGGAACTTTATTACCTTTTGAACCACAGTTCGTATACGGCTTCTTGGAATCCTGTCGTCTGTACTAAAGATGAACTCCCTCATCGCAAACCTCAAGACCATCTAGCTTATGTGATCAACACGGACGACAGTCATCTCCCAGGAACCCACTGGGTAGCCGTTTACTTTCCTCAAGAAGGATGTGTGGAATATTTCGATTCGTATGGATTGCCTCCTTTGGAAGACGATATCATCGACTTTATGAGAAGAAATGTTCAGACCACCCGATTCAATAATGTGAAATTACAAGGCACATATTCCTTGGTGTGTGGACAATATTGTGTGTATTTTCTGTATCATCGCAGCCTGGGCTATTCCTTAGAACATTTAGTGACTCATTTTGATCCTCGTTCTTCTTCTAGAAATGACGTGAAAGTAGATCAATGGTTTTGTGACCATTATGCTTATCTTTTGTCTCAAGCTAGGAAACGTAGTGTCCATCAATGGCCTAATGACTTCCAACAATGGAAATCACAATTTCATTCACAACGTTGTCAACCCTGTTTAAAGTAGAGCGTTAATTGAAAAAAATGTTTGTCATTTGAAAAAATGTTTGATGTTATATTGTTGAATTATTATTAAAAATGTTAGAGTTGTTTGTTAGTGTTAAGTGATTTTGAATTAAAAAAATGTTGTGTTTTGAAAAAAAATGCCTTTGTCTTTTGTTTGGCTATAGGAATCTTGATTCATGCTCTTTGACTTCTTACTATCCCTCTCATGACACTCATTGAACGTTACGGCTCGAAAACCGTAGAGGGATGTTTTCCTTCACGTCCGCGCTTTGACTTAAAGAACCGGGGTAGCCTCCAGTCTAACCATCCATTGTCGACTCATCCTCCTACGAAGATGTGCTCCAAACTAGCTAAGCTAAACGAAGCCTACGTGAATTTGCATAGGGTCAGACACAGTCTGATACCGAAAGCTGAAGAGATAGAGAATGTGAGAATGTTAAAAGTCACTGAAGACCTGATAGAAGAGCTCTTCAGAGAAGAAGTGAACAGGGAGAAAGAAGAATGGACAGAGAAGTACAGACTTCAGAGACAGCAGCAACAGCAACAACAGCAGCAGCAGCAGCAGCAGCAACCTGAACCTGACAGAGGCTTTGTCGATTGTCGTATCGACACCAAAGAGTTCTTCTTCTCTTTCCGAAGAAGCAGACCTATCGTCAGAAAGTCTATCCTCAGAGGACGTCGCATTCTTAGAAACTAAAAGATCGCCCTAGCTTCAACTTCGCACACAAAAAAACAGCCCTTTTCAGGGCTACCCAATGCTCTAGAAAAGAAATAACAATCGATTTGCCAATGTGTGTATGTAGAGTAGTGTGAATATAAACACTGACTCTTTTGTGATGTGAGTGTATGTGTTTGTGTGGATAGTAGATCATGATCATATTTTTTTTTTGCTGTTTGACGTGCGTGGAGAGTAGATTTGGGGTTTGATTGGATTGCTTTGCGTATGTGAATAGTATATTGAAGTGATTAATGAAAATTTTTTAATTAGTAATGGGTAGTATAAAAAAAGTGAGTGAGTGTTTCTTTTAGGTCCGCGCATTGTTTGGTCATGATCTAGGTAATATCAATTTTGTTTTAGGGGATGTTTTCCTTCACGTCCGCGCTTTTACTATAAATTGAAAATCGCTTGGCAGTCTAGCTACCCTGTTCATTCGTTAACAAGACAATGAATACCAGAATTGCAAAGCTTCTAGAACTCCAGATGGACCTGGAATATGCCAGGCGCATACTAAATGAACTGGCCGCGGAGGCCATTGTCGAAGAGGGAAGGATGAAAGAGGAGGAGGAAAGAAGAAAAAAGAAGAGGAGGAAAAGGAGAGAAGAAATTTCAGAATCCCAGAGACAGAAAATTGGGATTCTGAAGCCACTTATCCCGCCTCTGCACTCCGAAGAAAAAAGGTAAAAGGAGACTGGGGAAGAAGATGTGTGTGTGGTGCCAGGCCTGGAAGGTGCCAACATTAACCAGGTGTCACTGGAGTTCAAAAACAAACAGCCCTTTTCAGGGCTACCCAAACCTTTAGAAAAGAAATAACAATCGATTTGCCAATGTGTGTATGTAGAGTAGTGTGAATATAAACACTGACTCTTTTTTTATAGTGTTTGTGTTTGTGTTTGTAAGCGCTCACGTACGTTTGTGTGAATAGGAGATTTGGGGTTTAATTTTAATGCTTTGCGTGTGTGAATAGTAGATTTTGGGTTTGTTTATTGCTGCTTCACGTATGTGGATAGTAGAACCTGTGAAATGAGAAAAGTAGGGGATGTTTTCCTTCACGTCCGCGCGTTTGAAGTAATGATCTAGGTAAGATCAATTTTGTTTTAGGGGATGTTTTCCATCACGTCCGCGCTTTCACTATAAGAACCCACAGTATTCGTCGTTCAAACCATTCTACAAAGAATAGAAAAGAAGATGGCTTCAAGCCAACTTGATAAAATGAAAACATTGCAAGACGTCCTGGACAATTTGGGTATGATGGAGCAAATGTTGGTTAACATAAACGAGGATCACTATTCTTATAGTCCCCATCGTATGAAGATGGAGATCAACAATTTAAGAAAAGTAAAGGAAATGATCAGTGCTCTGATGAAAGAAATAAAGGAGGAGAAGGAGGATGAAGAGGAAAGGATAAGGATGAGAGTATGGAACGAGAAAATTGAAAAGGAAGAAGAAAATGAGAAGAGGAAGAAAGAAGAGGAGGAGGAGGAGAACAAGAAAGAAGAGAAACAGAAGGAAGAAAAGAAAGAAAAGAAGAGAAAGAGTGTAGGACAGAAAATAAGAAGCTGGTGGAGAAATAGAAGAAATTAAAAGAAGAAGATGAAACCCAAAGGCCCTTTTCAGGGCCACTCATAGGTCTCGAAAAGAGATAGACTTTCAATTGCCTACCCATTTTTTTTAATTTTATTTTTATTTTATTTTATATATTTTTTTTTTAAACAAAACATAGAGACCCTCCCTGTTTCAATTTTACATAGATCCTATACAGTCCCAGGGGTTTTTGTCCATGTTAAATTTACATAGACCCTATACAGACCCAGGGGTGTTAATGTTAAATTTGCATAGACCCTATACAGTCGCAAGAAGGTCTGTAAATCTAATTCAAATAGACCCTATATCGTCCCAGGGGTTTTCTAAATGTTAAATTTACATAGACCCTATATGGTCCCAGGGGTGTTTTTAATGATAAGTCCCATAGACCCTGAATCGTCCCCATTCACTACTATTGTCTCTAAATTAACTAGTTAATAAAGATCTCATAACTTCATTAAATTTGCCTACGTAAAATATTAGCTTAATGCCATATTTGTTGTTGTTGTTCTTTCGTTTGGTGCTGTTTCTTTTGGTGGTGTTTTTTTTTGTTGCTGTTGTTTCTGCAGGGTACAAGTTGGTGAAAATGTAAAACCATGTCTAGAAAGAACAATAACAGTTTTGGCTAATTCAAATAAATTTGTGCAGGTACATTTTTATTTAAAAGGGACAGTCTCAGCAATTTTAATTTATTAAAATAAGTGACTCATGTAATATGGGAGTCTATGCTTCAATGGTTTATTATGGCTTTTTTCATTTTTGTACGTCTCTGCATTCTACCATTACTGTAGAGATTCCAAGTATTAAATCATCTTCACATTTTTATCAGGACGTTCAAGGAAGTTCAAGACAGAACAAAGAAGACATTTTAGAAATGGCTCTCAGGTATTTAAAGCAGTTACTAAAATAGAAAATTATTTCTACAGAGGCGCATGACGAACTTCTTGTAAAGGAATATTAATCTTGGTAAGAAAACTGTACACGTAAAGTAATTCATTATATAAATTCTGAGAACGTAATAAAACATTATATGAAATCCCGTACGGATAGAAATCTGCCATGCTACATTGGTGTAGTTAATGATAAACTATCTACACTTAAATATTTCCGAAGAAATTCAGCCTTTCGTTCGCCTCTCGGTGTTCCTGGCAAATCTTTATACTTTACACCGCTTTATGTCGATATCCCGTCATCAACACAATATCCATCCACCATCCATCCACCAGAGCGAGGAGACTGGATTGCAATGGAGATTTGTTAATGCCAGTGCCCGGTCATCCGATCATCAAGAAAAAAAAACCCTCTTATTCTCCTTAGTATCCCCTCTCTCTCTCCCCCCCCCCCCCCGGGTGTGTATCAAAACCGATGTTCCACTGCAGCGGAAGATCCCCCTTTAGATCATTCCTCGGCGGCGTTCCAAGGACTCGATTGTTCAACGTGATTCTTTTAGCAATTCTGTGCAAAACAATTCTTTATCTTGTGACAAAATATGGCTACGATGGTGATATGTGTGCTGTAAAATACATACTATTATGTTTCCTGTAGTTTTTGTGTAATTTTGTGTGACGTGCCAGATGCGTGCACAAGGTGCTGTTACACTTTCAAAAACAGTCACAACATTCTGTGAAGCTTGTATTTTCAATATGATTTAAGATACAGTTTTAAATATTTAGATAATAGTATTGCTTTTATCATTCTTTCTATCCATCGATCCATTTATCTGTCTATCTATCTATCTTTCATTCTTTCTTTCTTTCGTTCTACATGCTTTAAAATGAAAACTTTAAATTAAAATAATGTGTTACCGACTATATCAATATTCGTACCTTTGCACACAGTGGATCCCACTACCAATAATTCCAATAATCCTAAGATTGAGTTTGTGATTAATATTTTTTGCAACTGACAAAAAGCTTACTGAGCCAAGTTAGGACTAACAATACCTGAAATAAACATTATCATTTTTTTCCTGCTTCAAAATGTAAAATTTTTACTAACTTTAAATTAAAATGATATTGTTCCCAACCATATCAATATTCGTATTTTTGCATGAAAGGGGTCTCACTACTAATATTTGCATGATGTTATGACAACAGCTGATGTTATCTGACGGGTTTTTACAGGCGCGAATACGACAAATCATTTTCTCTAATCACCTAATGATCGCAAGTCACGAAATTCTAATCTAATCTTAACGATTTTTTTAACATGGATACCTGGTATTACAAGGAAATATTCTTGAGGAAAGTACACGTGTGTAGGGATACGACAATCATTGTTAGGCAACATTGTATGCAACTTAAGACCAATCCTGCCGTAAAATGAGACCTCGACCATATTTATAATGATGCTTTATTTTGAGTTACCTAAATACAGTTTTGAATCAGGAGAAATTCCAGCATCTTACAAATATGGGACATATAATTTCTCCCTCAAGTCTCTTAGCCCATAGTCATTTTGTTTCCTATGCATTATTACATGTACGTAAGAATAGCTGTTAGGTTCATCTACAATAGTTATCATTTTTATTGCCATGTTTTGTTGTTTATTGTCAGAATATCATTGACAAATAACAAGAATTTAACATGAATGCGTCATTTTAAATTACCCCTGTAGATGTTGGAAAACAGAGTGAATTCACATAAGCCTGCCTCAGCACCATTAAGAAAGCCAAATATTCACAAAACAAACTCACAAAATTAAAATAAAAAATGATTGTAGTATGGAATTTTGGGATTTTAAATGATAATAATAATAATATGGCTTATATGGAATAACCTCTGGATACCTGGTCTAACAAGGAAACATATATATATATATATATATATATATATATATATATATATATATATATATATATATATATATATATATATAGTAGTTTATATTGTACGAAAATCTAAATAAAATCTGGTACAATGTGATAAATTTGTGGAACAAACTTTCTTAGATATCGATCGCTTTCAAATATAAAGTTGCAGTTCTTATGCTGCTTTAAAATAGCCTCTTGGCAATGTTATATTAAGTTAATTAATATTTTGAATCAGGTTTGAATTTTTTAAGATTTTTAAATCACTCAAAATCTAATCTCGTCGGACAGGATAACTCTTTACTCATTCTAGCTCGGCAAAGTTATCTCCCATAGGTAACGCTGCGTGCACTGTTTTGCCCTCCCCACATTGACAATGTCCTTGATACTGCGTTAAACAGCAATGTAGTGTGTCAAGGTGTATTTATTTCCCAAACGTTGGAACTGAGGTATATGGCGCACAGTGTGTGTGTGTGTGTGTGTGTGTGTGTGTGTGTGTGTGTGTTGAGAGGGGAAGGGGGTTGAATACGTGTTTAAAAGTGTTAAAGACGTTCTGTTGGAGGTTTTAGGCCCCTATAACATTTTAGATAGGCTGTAAAACCCTTTAACAATCATACACTTTGATTTTGAATACGTCTTTCAATAATCTGCGTATTAGGCAAATATTGATGCACAGAACGGACATTAAGAGAGGAATAACTATTAAGGGATAGTGTTTTTTCTGTATTCGTTGCTATTATGTGACTGAAATCCTTTCCCAGCTTATCCTGATACACCATGACCTTAGATGTCCCTTGATCCTAAGGGTTCCTATTTCCCGATGACGTCAATAAAATATTGGCGGGGAAAAAGCGAAACAAAGTATTCTCTCTTCCCGAAACATAGAGTCTTAGCATGACTATAATTTTTTGTTCAGCGTCTGAATCTCTAATTACCTCTTATCTTTACTTCTAACGCAAAGTAACCTGTGTAAATACTTTGTAACTGTAATTAATACCCTATACCATACATGTAAAAATGAAATCTTGTCCAGAATTTTGACTGCTAAATATTACAATGTTTTGGAGAGATCTTGAACCCCTAGCTCCAATTGTCGGACTATCCATTCTTACTTTCATTTATATAGAGAGTGCCCATCCCTCCCCAAACTCCTCATCTTCCTCTTCATCTTCAGGGAATGAATCTTAAGTGAATATCAAAGGCGTCCAAGGACCTACCTACCTACCTACATACACTTTTGCCTTCCACCAGTTTTTATCGATCTGTGTTATAAATTTGTCAGCCTATTCAAGCAACGTCTCTCAACCTCTTCTTATGTTACGTGTTGAAGCTCTAATAAACAGTATCAAAGAAAAAGTGATAAGAACAAGCTTTGAAAAATTTAACAAATATTTTTTCATTGAAACAAAAAACAATGTAAAAATGAAACAATAAGAACTTACGGTTTTAAGAATCAAATCCAAAATTAATCTAAGAATAATCCACGAATTATATCTTAGAAGTCCTAGTAATGAAATGTTCTAATGAATCTGAGTTCGATTCCCGACGAAAAATCCAAAATGGAAGGTGATGACGTTTACTATAGCCAGTATAGTGATGTTGTGTCTACAATTATTTGTTGTTCTACAGATAATAATGTTCCAGTGTTTGAATGTTTGAAATTCGGAATAAAATTTCAAGAAATTTCTTTGTCCAAAAATTATGTATGAGAACTCAAATATTTCCAGGAAAAAGAATTAATAATTCCAAAAAAATAAAATTCAAAAAACACTCAACTCAAATGGTCACTTTTCAGTTTTTAAGGTAAAAAGCCCAACTGAAATTATATCTCAAAACCTCACTATATAATATGACTACTGAGCACTTGCGGTAAAATCAGAATTTCGAAAAAGAAACTATTTCAATGTGCAAAGTCACGTATGCCAGTACAACCTTGATTTAACTATAAATCCCTCACTCAATAAATCACACAATAAGAATTAAAAAAAGAACTTGTTTACTCAAAAAGTTACTAATTTTGAATCAATGTCAGGAACTAGGTCAGCATAAAGATACAAGGTTGTGTTTACGACAAAGCAGTCAGGTCAAACTAATTTCTGGAAAATGTCAAATTCCAGTTACAAAACTACATTATTATAACATGTAATATAATTTTTTTTAATTAAAAACTAACAAACAATCAATTAAATTAAATCAAATATAAATGAAATCAAATATACATAATAAAATTATATGCATGCAATCATAAATCATACTACAATCTATTATTTTTTATCCAGCATGCCTGCTGATGACGTACTCTCGGGGAAATATCCAGACCAGAATGAAGAGTAAAATATAAAATTCGGGTTGTTGATCAATCCGGGGGGCGCGCGCGCGTGTGTGTGTGTGTGTGTGTGTGTGTGTATGTGTGATGCTTTGAACTCATATACATATATATATATATATATATATATATATATATATATATATATATATATATATATATATATATATATATATATATATATTGATGATCCTTAAGAACGGTGCATTTTAAATTAAACCTAAGTATGTATATATTATTTTCTGTCTTTCGTTTCACCGATAGCCTCGTCCCACTTTCGACTTTTCCAATGTGCTCCAATCTGGTCCGTTTGTGTACCCTTTCGATTGTAGTTTAATTTGATGATAATTGGTAATTCTAAAGCCGGAACTACAACAAGATGAATGGGCACCAAATGTGCTGTGCTATCTTGTTTGCTTTCCTCCAGTGTAGTCAGTTTCTTGTTTACGATTCGGTAGTTCTAGGGATAGTTGATGCAAC
Source organism: Sinohyriopsis cumingii (assembly GCA_028554795.2). Lineage (NCBI taxonomy): Eukaryota > Metazoa > Mollusca > Bivalvia > Unionida > Unionidae > Sinohyriopsis > Sinohyriopsis cumingii. The sequence continues at coordinate 82,396,315 of CM068838.1, forward strand.
GTTGTTGGCATATTTCTGTTCTATCTCAGAAATGATTCCAGTCGTCTGCGAGAAAGAAGAAAATATCATGTTGAATGAATGAATAAATAAAATTAGAGGTGGCAGCAATGGTAGACATTTGACCATTTGCTGACCGTTTGTAAAAATAATAGATTCTCTTGACCAAATGGCCTAGAGGAACACCTGAAATATTGCCTTCATGAACAATAAGACTAAATTAGAAAGTAAATAAAATACTGATTTCAAAGATGTACGTATGAATTTATATGATTACAAAAATCAGTTAGATGGCGCTGCAACAAAACGTGATTACGAAAGTTATACCACGCAAAAGTACCAAAAAAAGATTGTTTTTAAAAATACAGTCAACTAAATATGATAAATTTGAATAAAAACATAAATTCTATTAATATACCTCACACGAGTTGCAGTGTTAATGATTGGGGGTGGGGTGGGTGCGGTGGGGTGGGGTGAACGCCAAAGATATCGTTAGCCTTGGGAGCCAAAAACCCTTCGGTGAACACAAAATCGTGTCGTCATCACGCAACCATATTTTTTAATTTTCTTTATCTATATGGAACCCCTCCTGAAATTCCGCTTCGCCCTCATCGAAAATGACTTGCCTTGGGGGAGACAATATTATTACATCTCTCCATAATAAAGACAAGAAACTGACAAAAAGTTACTTTTAATCCAACCACCATCTGTAATCATAAGTGTCAATCCAACCATGTTATTATAGTTTTAAATGTATAGTTATGCGATAAGGTCAAGCAGCATGCAAGTGTTTGTACTTGTTATATGTTCGTTTCATGTTTGAAATGGAAAATGTTAGTCAGCTTTTTTTATGAAAGATATGGAAAGAAAAAATATTGATTTTTTATATATCTCCGTTTATGGAAAACCTATACTGTTGGATGATGAGTGCTACGTTGGTATGTAGTAGGTCGCGGAATATTAGATGAGATGATTTTCATCGGTCACGACAGTTAATATATTTCTAAATAGTACTAATTGGGGTGGGGTGGATGGGGCTGTTCAAATAACCCGTTGTAGAAGAGAAATTCAAAGATAGAGAGCTTGAATCAAACCATTAGGGCGGACGTTTCTTCTTTTCTGTATCCATCCTGGATGACGTATATTACACTCTGACGCAAAAAACTTTATATGTAATTGTTCCGGATGTGAGTGATGTTAAGAATTGTTACCCAGTTAAAGAATGCTGCGGCTCCCGAACTCGTAACGCAGACAGTCTCAAATTTAGTGCCCTCTAGTATATGCTTGCTTCCGAGAGCGACATCTAGCGGGAGGCTTTCTATATCAAACTCTGTGACTTTCCTTTCAGTGATATCTTTCCAGTTTTACCTATCAGTGCTTGGACATTTTTCCAGTCCTATAATAATAATAATAATAATAATATAGCTCCGTCATCCACACCGATGGAAAAGGCATCAAAATTATATAAAATAGCTTCCTTCTAAGTGTGGACAACTTTGTTTAAAGCATTAGAGTTTCATTGACTACAGCTACGACAATAATGATGCCAAAGATGACATAGAGGACCATTATGTTGAAGATAACGATCAAAGTTGTTTAAAGTGAATATAATAAAGAAAAACATGATAAACAAAAAACTGCACAGAGAAAGGAGAAATATGTAGGGGTTTTCTATGGTTTCACCTTAGTTTCTTCTTCATAATTCCCAAGCAGAAGAAGGGTTGCCTTCATCACTTTGTACACCTCTTCTGGAGGATTGGAATAGGAGCGTATCTCAGATATAGTTTCTTCTTTCAGATCTAGCACTCCTTGCATGAGTTTCTGAATACGCTTCATCATAGCTATAGCTTCCCTAGCTTCCGCAATTTCTACACCCATCTCCACCGTGTAGCCCTTTTTCATGGCATCTCCCACCGCTGGTTCCAGCTGATCAAGTTTCTTGCTTTTCATTGCATTGTGGATGGCTGAAATATATTTATTACAAAGTCATCACATTCATTTCACATAATGTTGAGTGCTTGTTGTAAACATTGTACATTAGTGTACTCAGATTTATAAAGCGTACTTATCGAAAATTATTTAAATTTCCGAGAAAGAAAGGAAGAGAGGCGACGATCCATGGACCACAATCAGCTCTGATACATTACGGTAATAAGTTGCAAAAGCCTTACACTATAGCTGACAATCGGTCACATTAACCTAATAAAATAAAGCCCCACTACAAATTCTATATAAAAAAAAAAACAACAAAACAACCAATGATATCCACTCACATATGTCTTTAGAAACGGGGTGTAGTCCATGGAATTCTTTAAGACGAAACGTCTGGAATTGTGTCTCATGCTAAAATTTGACAGAATGTACAGTTGCTTAGCTGTTAACCTTTCTTTATATTATACATTATGGAAGTAATTAAAAAAATGGTCAATTTCCTCTGTTAATTTTGTATTGGTGTTAAATATTATTCATACAGTTTCTGATATTAAGCTTTGTTGTTTATTTGCCAACCCTTATGACTTTAAATATTTATTAGGGTACTCCTCACCTGGTTTCACCTCCTCTCCCTTTATTTTGGGGTTGGGGTGAGGGCAAGGAAAAAAATAGTATTACTGCAAAAACAATCTTGCAAGTCATGCGGTTACGGAAGCAAACATAATATATGAAATCAATAAAAAGCAACATTTAGCGCCGCGGTGACTCTCTCGCATTGAACCTCTTCCGTGGACAATTAGATACCCATTTCGTACAGTGTAGTTGTCAATTTCATGCCAGTCTTAAAACCGCGGTCTCTTTTGACTTCCTACACCTTAAATATCAAATTATGCCTGCAGCTGTGTCATCAACTGCATATCGCACAAGTTTCTAAAACTGATTGTGCCTTACCCTCGCTCCAAAGAAAACAATTACAAGTGGAGCTACATCCACCTTTCAAGCGCTAATTCGCTGTGTTTTCAGGTACGACAGATTATCAAAGGTGATTTTTCAAGATAGCCAATAAATTCCTATTGCGCTTTCTATGAACTGGACATCCTCTTATGAATGTATAAATTATCTGCATTTTATCCGATCCAATACAGTGAATATTTTATAATAGTATGCTTCTTTGGAATATATTATTTCTTGGGAAACAAAGAATAACTCAGATGGAATTTCCAGCAACAGTCACGTGTTTGAAAAGATATAACTTTCTCTATATAGATCCTTCTTTTCCTAAGTGAACATAACTTTAACAGACTGAAAACTAGGTTTGGTCAGCAAGCATGAAAAGCTATAAAGATCAGTTCACCACAAGATCTTCTGCCGAATTAATAATAATTATAATAATAATAATAATAAAATAATAATAAAATATGAGAGGTTGATAACTGCATATACCTCGTAGGTGAAATATGAGGTATTGAGGTACTGATAACAACATTCAAACAAGAATATTTCAGGCAACGTCTACATATTGCTAATGTGACCTATTCAACTTGATAAGTAGAAAATAGAATATTATCAATGTCAATTTAATTTGGGAAATACAAGTTATAGTTGATGTCGCTAGTATGGCACTATTTAATATGGACGTCAGACTTACCCACACAATGCGCTAAATAGCCCCGCATATGTTAACTTATGTTCTACCAAATGGAGAAGATACTGGGCAGTATTCTTGTCCCCTTCGGACGTTGACCTTTCAATTGTTCTGACTGGTTGTATCGTCAGCCAACGGTAGACCGCCCTTGCCTTTGCGAGGTCATTGTTGAGCTCTTTGGTCAACGCTTCCACCAAGTGTTTCCATGGCTTTTTGTTCAGTGTTTGTCCTATCTGCAAATTATGAGATGCACGTATCATAAGACATAATTATGACGAAGAAGATGACGCATAGCAAATATGAAAATACTTAAACAAGGACAATTAAGAATGCAGTGCGTCGCCTGTGGCTTACCGAAATAGCAGCATTGTCCGCTTTAATTATGTCCTCTGACCTTAGGATATCGGACTTTCTTCCCTTCAATTATCCAGGACCGGGTATATTGCTTAATTTGGACAAATCATTTGTGTAGAGGTGATGACTGTTAGAATACTTCAGACCACGTATGTGAGCTGGTTCTGAGGAAAACAGTAGCCATTCGCAAGGAAGATCTTGGTCAACCTGAAAAATGAGCAAAATATTTGATTGTATTTTAAAGAGTATTTTAAAGAGTAGCATTCGCTAAAATATGATTTATAATAATCCTTGTTTTAAATATTGATTTCATAAGAAAAGTATGAACTTTTAAATCTTCATCCATTTAAAGGATTTAAAGCTGACCATACGATGATTCATAATTTAATATAGAGAAAAGGTTTTTAATAATGATTTCGAAATGTTGTGTTTTTTTTTTTTGGTAGTAAGATGGAATATCTGCTTTGAGTTATTGTACATCACAAATAGTTCGAGGAAACTGATAAGTTATTCCCCTTTAAAAAGACTGCGTCATTGTCATCACAACTTACCGAAACTCATCAATAAGGCCGAGGCATGTGGATCATAGGGTTATTTAACAATGCTTCCGCACGCATGGATGGTTAGGGTCATTTATTACCAACATTGTATATATATATATATATAAGAAAAACTGGTATTAGAAAATGTTTTAAATATAAAGTAAAACGAGTTTCGTTGGTTATCTCAGGCTATAATACCAGTCTGAAAATTTGCATTCGACCGACACAGTGATAGAATAGTCGCATCTGACTGATGTCGGTGTGCGCTGTACCACATTCTGCGTATAATGCGAAAAGTAAGTAGCGTCTTAGTAATTGTATGTGCCTTCCTCTCGAATTAAAAACCCAAAGTTGTGTTTACCCAGTGATTAACTTGCAGACATCAGTTTTACTGTTCTATAAAATAAGTACGGCCTTGGTTATTTTAGACAACGTATCATCGGATGAAGAAGGAAGGTAATGAGCCACTCTGCCAGATTTAGATGGATATACCAGATTTAGTATGTACTCTTCTTTAAATTATGTCATGTTTCACTGAGCTTCGTGTGCGTATAATTGTATCTATGTGCAGGTAATTTTATATAGGGTATCGGTAATTGTATATAGGTCGCACTATTTGTATATAAGTGCCAGTAATTGTATATAGGTGCTGGTAATTATATCTAGGATACCGGTTACTATCTAGGGTGCGGGTAATTGTATCTGGGGAACCCGCAATTGTATATATAGTGCCGGTAATTGTATCTAGGATGCATGTAAGACATAATTATTGGATTAATGCCTGTAATAATGTAAGCATAATTATAATGTATACCTCTGTATACCTCTGATTTAATTATGTTCCGAAGAAAATATACATAAAGATTGATATATCGTAATAATTCCAATTTTTTGTAAATGAACTGGATTGTCCACAATACGATTGGCTGTAAACGTTCACGTGGTACTGATCTGGGATTTTCTACACATTGATACATTCTGGGACTAATTTCGGTTATTGTACTTTTTGCAATGTAAATAAACATTGCAGACACGTCATTGTGAAACGATTGTTTCATCTTTTAAATATTTTATTCAGCAAATAAATATAAAGTATACCCTTTTTCTACTTTTTTTTCTATATAGTCGCGTAAAATGGATGATTACGGTAATTTTTCTCTGCAATTTTCTGCGGAGTTTTTTGAACAATTATATGACAAGTAGTTGAAAGAAATAAAAGCAGCGATTGAAGCAGATGAAGATGGATTTGACGATAATGCGAAGGATGTTACACACGCTGAAAAGGAAACAGAACAACATATAGTGATAAATTCCCTCACACAGCATTCCATGATATCAGTCACCCTAGCCATTCACAACAACAACAATACTAGCGTGAGAACTGTGCCAGTCAATTTTGAGGCCGCTGAGGGATATAAAGCAAGATTCGATAATTTTTTTATTATCTGAGGAGGACTTAAAAGCTTTTGAAATAAATCAGGCTACTAAACGAAACACAAAATGGGCTATTGGCGTTTTCGATGGTAATTGTTATTTAATTTTTTTATTTTCATTTTGTTTGCTTGTTTAAAAAAAAGTGCGTGGATGTTGCTGGTATGGTGAATATGACCACTTACACAAAAATAAAAAGAAATATTTATGAGACCGTTATTTAAGGACTGAATAAAGTTTTTAAATGGTAAAACTACCATCTCCATCAATGTGACTTAACACCATTGAAAAATGTATATAATAATCCATAAAGGTGATTGTTTTGCTAATTTAAACTATTTTGAATGTGTAGTCATTCATTCCTTCCAGAACTCGAGCACTCAACCATGCAACCAAACAAAACATATGGCCGCCTTTGAGAGCAATCTACATTTAAAAACTGCACATTTAATTTAAGATTAGATAACTGAAAGAGTCTTGTTAAGTATTAACGCTGATGAAAAAGATATAAAATGTTATTCCTGAATAGAACATGGTGAAATTAAAAAAGAATGTTATTTTTTTTAAGTATGAAAAGAATAGAGCTGACACCACGGTTAGCCATTGCCTAAGATGTCAAGTATGAAGTTGCCGAATAAACGTAACTGTGACACTAGTTAAATTTCATTTGACATTAGATCACTGAACGGGTCTTTACAAGTATTAACGCTGTTGAGAATGATATAAAATGTTATATCTGTACACAATTTATTTAATTGTTACCTTTATGTTAGTAATGGATAGCATCATCTTGTTCATATTTCCGTGTTGTTCATTGATAAAATCCATTATGATTTAAGGTTTGATTGGAAATTTAATCATTCCGTATCAGCTGTTATTATGTAAGGTCAGGGTCATCTGACGTAGCAGATGGGACTGACTAAAATTGAACAAGAATGTTGTAAATGAACTAAACGTATTGAAGCCATCGGTTGCCATTGTCTAAGATGTAAAGTATGAAGTTTCTGAATAAACGTAACTGTGACAGAAGTCAGTATGTGCGCGTGATTCTGTACATGTTATGTTTCATGGGGCGATGTGAAGCGGCGAATGAAAGGAAAGTACGCGCTACTTAAATTGGAATGCATTGTTGATGGAATAAGTTGAATAATTTTCTTGAGTATGCGACTTAAACTTCTCTCAATCTAAGGTTCACAGTCAGTAATAGTATTAATACTTACTGTTGACACAGAATTTCTGTTTCCCATTATTTGATCATTCGGTGCTGAGTTTTTAATAAGATCAAAGAATACTCCTAGATCCAATTCTATCACTAGCATAACACCTATGCATCGTCGTACATTTACAAGCCATTGATACTCGTGCACAAAAATTAAGCCTTGTTACAAACTCTATTATTCCTAAATTACAGTAATGTATGAGGATGATAATGTAAGTCAATAAAATATTTGTATATTTTGTGTCGTAAATTAAACACAATTGTATTAAAATAATAAATAGGCATGCGGACCAACAGTTCCATACCATGCATATATGTTGTAAAATAAAAACTAATTCTCCATTTGTAACAAGTTTTGTAGCAGTAACTTATTCATGATTGTAGGATTGCTTCTGTATTCATGTCTCTGTAAATGTATATGTCGTTTAGCAGAATCCATGACGTTTAAGGAGTAAACTATCGATGTTTACTGATCTAAATTTTTCAAATGTAGGTATAAAATTGGTTTATTTCTGTTAAAGAGGAAATTAGTTTCAAATAACTTGCTGTATGTAAGTTAAGGTATTAATTAAAACAGGTTCATAGTTTAAATTCTCTCTCTCTCTCTCTCTCTCTCTCTCTCACTATTTCTCGCACGCTCGCACACATACACATTATCTATCTCTTTCTTTGTAGCTTAATTTGCTATGACATGTATAGACAATTAATATAAAATTCATCAGTTGATGGGTCATATTAATGAGACCTTAACAAATAGATTAAATACAATGGAAAACAATAGTGGACTTAAAGATTAAATTGGCATACCACACGGCTGTGCTCTACAATCATATCAATACACCTTCAAAGCTGCTAGCTCGGTCGCTCGGTTTATCAGCTGGTAGTCATGCAATGGAATCGTTTCCAAATCTTTGTGTTGCTGGAATGCTAATCATCGTCACGTACATATTATGTAAATAAATGGCACCGTCGAGTTGGACGTAGAAAGAAACTGGTCTATTTTAGTGACATATATTAAAAAGACCTATTTTATATAGTCTTTCAAAGTCAGTTACAATTAGTTTGATTATTTTATACAGATTTGGAATACAATAACGTGACTGACATCATTTATTAACAGAGCAATCGTTTATTTCTTATTCTTGAAAATGCTGTAGTTGATATTCGTGTGCTCATATGCATTGATGATATACCTGAGTGGAATCCATGTCTGACTTAGTGGGACACGAAAAGATGCACTCAAAAACCTTTTCTTTTACAAAGTACTCGACACGTTGTAAATCAGTACAAATAAATAGCTTAAGTAAAACTATTTTCTTATAGGTTAACGACTGTTCTAGAATGACCACCTGACTAAAAGAACTTTGTATTAAACTCATTCAGACCTCAGTCTCTGGCATAATCGTCCATTCTTTACAATTGTTGTGTTAACCGTTGTGTGCATATATGCAATACCATTCAAAGTCTACCGAGACAACTGTCGATTATAACATCAACAAAAAGAAAAATTAACTCGTTGAGAATCTCATTCCTTTCATTACAATGAATGTACATTTTTACTTTTGTGTATCCTTATTGTGATGCAAATCGTGCATGATTAGGGAGTATAAAATGGACAAGGGGCAGTAAACAGGCCTATAATTTAAAATTTACTGATTGTAATTATTAATTTAAAACTAATAATACATTTATTTGTCTGATGTAATTATTAATTTAAAACTAATAATACATTTATTTGTCTGATGAGAGTCTTTAAGTTGTCAAATGTCCCCAAACTCCAATTTCGAATCAATTTGATAAACTTACGTTACATTCTCTGATGAATATCGCTTAACGTCACTGGTCCTATCATCAGGCTGCATAACAGTATGTATGTATGTATGTATGTATGTATGCATGCTTGCATGCATGCATGCATGCATGTATGTATGTATGTATGTATGTATGTATGTATCAATGTATGTATGTATGTATGTATGTATACCCTGTGTAACGTGTCGAATTTTGAATTGTATTGAACCTTAAAGTGGAATGCATTGAGCATTAAAATTTTATCACATTTAAGCAAGAAAAGTCTTTGCAAAGGGTCACTTCGACCTAACTTCTCCCCCCCCCCCCAAGTCCGTGTTAAACTTGACGGGCTAACATATATGACTCACTGAGATTTGACCAGGGTATTGCAACGCTGTCCTGAGAGAGCAAACATTTGAGCTACCATTCATAACCGCTTGATAGGAACCCATTTCAAAATATCATTTTCAAAGGGAAATTGATATGCAGTATAGTTCAGAGATTCTAGGCTGTCCAAAATCTGCCGAAAGGAATGAGTATTTTGGGATAATTTAGGAACAGCTGCTTACGATTGGTCAGAGTAAATTAAGGCGTACGCTTTGGAACTAATGTGAATTTAAAGTGACGATCTGGGTCTAAATTCTTTAGTCTAAAAATCCAGCGAGTAGTTTTACTCCGCGGACGCCTGAAAAGAATAGTGTTTTCCTCGTTAATCAAGAAAAGGGGACCAGGTGACCGTCTTCTAAAAAAGGAAGGGTTTAGTGCTAGGACACACAATTTATGAAAGAGAATAGTATTAAGGTACTCATATTTTTTTTCCCTAATTTTCTATTTTTGTTTGTTTGTTTTATGCAAGCGTGTTAGATATGACTAGGACCAATATTATGTATCGTTTATTCAATTTCATGGAAATATGTTGATGCTAGAGTTGTTATGCAATTTGTCTCTTTAATTTTACAGTTACTAGTTCATTGATAGACTTGACGGATTGCATGCTATCAAAATCTTCTTATGTGTAGGATTTCATAGGGTTGTATGAAATCATTTCCTTTGTCTGCTAGGACGATACTGATTATCGTCAGTTAACGTTAATCGCATATTTATATCTGATTTTGTAATGTTTAAATAATCTTGTAAGTTAAGGATTGCTGTGAGCTAGAATTTTTTTTAATTTTATGCAATAGTAATCGAGCATATGTTGTAGTGCAGGTAGAGAGATACGGAATGTTAGATACACCGCTCACGTGTTAATTTATGGTCGGTCGCTTTGAAACGAGAATGATGATCTATCGAATTAGGTCAGAATGTGTGCAATGTTCGGATAGTATCTGTGCTTCTGAGTAACGTAAGGGACGAAGATTTAGGTACGTATAGAAAGTGATAGGTATAGAGTTTTAGGGGTAATTTTGCCCTTTAAGGAAACAGCTTTCTGGGAGAGACAGGACAGTCCGAAGACGGAAGTCGGAAGTCCGGAAATAGATGAAATGTTCAGAATAAAGGACTAGGAAGTCACAAACAGATGAAGCATTACGAATAGAAAGACTAGAAAATAGGAAGCCTTGATATACGGGTAAAGAGAGGAAGCTGATGCAATCAGTCGTGGACATTGTTCTTTTTCACCATGATGAAATAAATCCAAATTAGACGCTGCTATTAAATTTTGTTGACATAACTTAGACTGAATTGAAGTTGCCGATTTTAATTGTTATTGATTAAATTTTGTTATTTTCTTTTGTCTAAGGAGGCTCGTATTGCATTTTTTCTTCCCAACAGTCGTGCTCAGTTCTCTGTTGATATTCTATCTTTCCACTCTCACAGGGCTATACAATCGAGGGAGGTCATTCCCTAGATAACGCCAGCCAAATTCAATTAACCACCCCTCTTACTAAGAAGGAAACGTTACACCCTGTCGGATATTTTTCTTAAGTTTTGCAACAGTACTCGCCTTTACCGTTCACTGCTATGTCACCTCTGTCAGCGTGGATTCAAGTATCAGGCTCGGTCAATGTGAGTATGTGAAAATCCTTGCGAGTAGCTTCCCTTGGGGTTGGTGATCCTTACCGGTTTTTTTTTCCAGATGCATCCTCGACCAGTTATTTTGGCTGCAATGCGAAACGTATCACGGGCTAAAAAATAAGTTTAGACCACAAAACAACATCAACAACATATATATGTATATGTATATGTGCGAGGTTAGAGATCATTGATAGAAGCAACATTCAGGAAGTGTGTACACTACGTTTAATCATGAATGTAGACAAAGCGTACATGAACTATAATATCTCGGAAACTTTGGTGTAACTCAGAAATCTTAGTTGGTTTATGTATACGACTATATGACTATTTTGTAGACCATGTTACATGTATAGCTGTATTAAATGTTTTTTTAGTGATATTGTTTGCTATCACTTTTGGGAGCATTCATTTTCTGTATTTGTGAAAAGGGAAACATTTGTGTCAATTAAACTGATTAAACAGCCTGTACTCTGAGGTGTTATTGATTTAATGGAGCATATTAGTGGTATACTGAAAGCCCTATGTTTCCTACATTAACGCATATATGCATATACAAAACACTTAAAGTTGCGGGTTACATTTGCAAAAAAGTAATCCGCTACGATTTGAAAGAAGAGTTATAATTGGCCAAAAACGTAAACATGTTTTCAACACGTTATTTTATTTACATATATAAGAAACATAATATCTAGCGTTTTATTCGTTTAAAAGTAATATGTTTGCTTCACTAGTGCCACTTAAAAACGGCTATTGATAGCAATTGCTCATACCCTGTCAGATGCTTTTCTTAAGTTTTCGGAACTTGCTCTTAATTTTAGAGAATGCACCAAAAATTGATAAAAGCATCCCTGACGATACATTTCAAAGAAGTTAGAGTTGAACGCGTAGATAATACAGCGAATACGAAATGAAGTACTCAGACTGAAGTTTTTGATTTACTAGCAGATAAAGTGACGGGTGTAAATATGTGACACTGAAGTAATCACACTGAAGTCAGTAATTCACTGAAGTACTCGCACTGAAGTCTGTAATTCACTGAAGTACTCACACTGAAGTCTGTAATTCAGGAGCATGTAAAGTGGCGCGTGTGAACATGTGACATAAACCCATGGCGTTACAAATTTATCTAAGTTAAAAGAAATCTTTCATCCAATGGACTTGCAAAAAATGTCATCATTCGGGAGAAAAGGTGAAAGTTTTCAAATTAAGATACTCGTGACATTGGCAATCATGGGTAAAAGTTCAATCTCTTGGACCTCTGCTTATAGCTTGTTTTATATTTTATTAAAAAAATACGTTGATCCCTTTCATTTATCGACTTGATACCATACCCAGTGACAACTTCTTGGGCGATATAACTGGTACTTCCTGCTTCAGCCTAAATTCTATTTCAGGTATCATTGAACTTATAATTTTAAAGTTTCAGTAAATTTTGATGGAAAAAATGCAGTAATTAATGTTGAAGTTTTGGGTTATTTTAGTAAAAGTGATATGTGCTTTATTTATGCATGTGTAACTAGCAACGACTAACATGAAACTTAAACAAGATTGCAAGAGATCATTTACAGGAACTGTTACACCTGATTGGCTGATTGAGTTTCGTTTCAACGGCATGAACATACCGATGTTCTTTTGAGTTCAGCTAAATTAACCTATTTATTACTGAGACCTTGAATTAGTTTGATTTGCGGCGTCCCATCATATAACTTACAGGACTTACGCCCCCACCCCTCTGATTCTCATTCTACCCGATTTTGTTTTCCGCGGCATAATTTTAAAAATAGTTTGGATTTCAAAGCAAATTTAGTGTGTGGATTTGAGCTGATGAGTTCTTATACTGGGTTTGTCCTATCTGATTGCCCTTCCTGCTTTCAATGGTTTCCGAGGCATTATTTTTCCAAAAATGTTTAAGCTTCAACCAAATTTGGCATGCAGTTTTACAACGAGGATACTTTGAATGATCTTGATTTCGGGCGTTCCAACATTGAGAGGAGTTATGGTCCTTGATTTTTCACCAACCTAAGTTTCCGTATCACACATTTACTTTGGATTTTGGATTTCAACTAAATTTAGCATTCATCTTCACTTTGACAAGACCTCGATTTGCATATTAGGGGATATCATTTACTGGAGTTATCGCCCCTGGCGGTCTTTCTTCCGTTGGACACCAGTTGTAGATTTACAATGTAGCCCTTGAATGGGAGGGCGACCTGTAGGTAAATTTAAACTACATCCAAACTTTGAGACTTGCATTTATAAGGATATATGTTTGTGATCGCACCAGATGTGTTTGATATGAGATCTTAATGAGAACCCGTCGTTATGTCCGGGTGGTCCCTCGGTCAGCATATCTAGGCATTAATGACGTCACCAATCAATGGCGATACATAGACTTATTGGGTGTTATTAGATGCAAATATTAACGTAATATTGGCCATTGAGTAAATTATTAATGACCCAAAATACTTGCCTCTTTATCTGTTTTTGTTTTGGACTTCCCCAAAGTTCCTTTTGACCCAATATATGGGTATAGCATGTGGGGATGTATGGGATAATGGATGGAAGCTTGGAAAAAATTATTTTACACATATATCTATTTCCCCACCCCCCATTTAAAACTGCTTTTTAAAAAGCTATGGAATATGTCTTCTTACCAAGGAGTACAATTTTAAAAATCAAGATGCAAGACTTTTCCCATCTACGCGTTTTAAATGTTCGAAGTTCCTTTTTCTATCGTTCGTCGTTGTGAAAACCAGAGGGCATAAAATAGCCTTCATCTCGTCATTACAGCCATCCTTCTTATGAAGCTATGGAAACAGTTTTCTGTTATTGTTTTAATATGCTGAAGGTTTTCTTAGCATCAAATGAACCTCAAGATTCTGGTGATTTTAAGGAGTTATGGACTTTTGTTGTTGTTGATGATGATGTTGTTGTTGTTGTTTGTGTGTGTATGTGTGTGTTTGTGTGTACGTATCCGCGTTACGGCTGTTAATAATTATACCAAATTTTCATATTCATCCTAAAACTTGAATATTATTAATTGGAACAACTGCTTCAAATAATAATATAAACTGAAAAAAAAGATCGACAATTTCTCCTTACGAGTAATGTATTCGGGATGACAAAGAAAAATAATAAAAGGTTCCCAGCTATGAAGACTCAACCCTAAGGACATCTAACACCACTAAAACTGGTCAGTACTCATGACGGATCTTAATGATAAGGTCATTGCACGTATCCAGAAACCATCCCAGTTGCATCCTTTGGTTTTTTGTTGTGTCTAACTTAAACGGGTTTAGGAGGATTTACGTGACAATGCGTCAACGAGCAATGACGGTTAGCAGTACATGGTACCAACATTTTCTTAAAACATGTGGGATACAAAGCTCTAATTATAATGGCAATCGACCTGATGAACTGATGACGGTAGGCATTCAGCTGACAACGGTACTCGCAACTCGGCATTGGACTTAATCGGAGAATGTACGGCATAATGAGGTAATACATTGATAAATGAATCCTGCACATGCTGTTCATTGCTATAACGCGAAAAGTCGAGCATCGTCTGGGGTCACTGACAATAATGCGAAAATAGCATAAGTGGTACATACCCAATGATTAACAATAATAGAAAAGAATAAAGAAAAGAATAATTGATTATTTTCAATGAGAATTTCATCTCATGTAGGAAAGTAATAAAGTCCTTCTCATCAGATTAACATGAAACTCTAAGTCTGTTATTTAACTTGCGATATTTCACATTGTTTCATGAAAGCTATAATGATATATAGGTGTCTATGTGACATAATTCTACAGATAAAAACTAGAGCAGTGCAAACGAAACAACGGCTCATAACATTGAGTTTGTTGTGTTCCTAATAAAGTACATTATAAAATAGAATAACTTAGCAAACGCTATGTACGAACCGTGGTTTGCATGTCATTTTTTCAGCCTTATTTAAACTCATGGTTTACGTTTTCATTATAGGACTAAAACTTCTCTAATGATTCAATCGAAAGTTCAGAAATAAAATATATACTCACTGCCATAGCGTTTACAATAATTAAACTTCATTTAAATGAGGGTAGATCATATTTATTCTGTTAGACAGAAAACTCGTTTCAAGTAACTTGTTGTATGAAAACTTGAGTATGTGCAGAAAACATGATAGTTTAAATTATTTCTCTCTCCCTCTCTGTCTCTGTCTCTCTCTCTCTCTCTCTCTCTCTCTCTCTCACACACAACCCCCACCCCCACACACACTATTGTAACTAAATCTATTACCATAAGTATAGAATAATATTATAAAACATACAATTGAATATACGCTATTACGGTGACCTTAAACAAAAGATTGCAAACAAAACACCATGGGATTGATTTGCTAAATCGACCTACCACTATGTTATGTTATGTATCTCTGTCATATCAATGTACCTTCACAGTTGATCGCTCCATTTATGGTTTGGCAGTATATAATGCATTGTTTGTAATACAAATGCGAATCGTATATACGTGCATATTATGTAAATAGATTACATCTGATGGTCGGACACACAATGGCACATACATTTTTTAATGTAGTCTTCTAACGTCAGTTGCAATTATTTTAATTGCATGTATGTCTCCAGTTAGAGCCATTTTGACGTTATTAAGT
Organism: Sinohyriopsis cumingii; assembly: GCA_028554795.2. Taxonomy (NCBI): domain Eukaryota; kingdom Metazoa; phylum Mollusca; class Bivalvia; order Unionida; family Unionidae; genus Sinohyriopsis; species Sinohyriopsis cumingii. The sequence continues at coordinate 82,411,900 of CM068838.1, forward strand.
AATATCAGTTAATCATCCTATTATAAAAATGATCGAGTCGATATTCGTTTAATTATATGCAATTTAGAAATAAATAAGGTTTAGAACAACGGAAGAAAAAAGTCCAGATGAAAATACTTATCCAAGAACCTTTCCATGGCTGAGTGGAGCACGAAAATAAAGCCAAAAATGCAAGTTGTAAATATACATCAACTGTAATAGTCTGAAAAAAATATTGACTGCTAGGCTTTTGCCTGCTTTAAATTTACACGTTGGCAAAGAGTTTCTGAAGAAAAAACATGCACTGAAAAAATTCCTATAATTACGGATTATAAAGCAAATTTAATTTTGGTGTCTCAAGAGTCTTTGGCCATGTTAGTATCGCTTTCTCAAGTAAATGAAGTTGATAAATAATATCTTTACGTTCAGAAAATTGATGAAAACTTGAAATTGCTTTGGGGTTTTAATTGCAAAGTGTACTTATTGCTAATCTCGTAAAATCTACATTTCACCATCAGTACAACAGTGTTGATTATGGAGCACTTGAACAATATTTCTTGAAGGGTTATGAGTTGGTACATGAGGCATATCGACAAAGGCTTTGGAACAGTACAAAACAAACTGAACAAACCAATGTCGGAGGTGCATGTGAAAATCAACAATTATTTGATAGGTGCTGCAAAAGCCAAGAAGATTTACCAAGATTACGATAAACTCAGGCAGCTCATATTAATTGAGGGGTTAAATAATTGCATCTATACTGGCATCATGACCTAACTTGATGAACAAAAGGTGGAATGTTTGGAACATGCTGCTTGCACAGCTGATGAGCCGAAGCTAATGCTTATTCATGAAATCACAAAGTTTCATGTCTCAGCAAGCCTTCATCTCGACAGTTTATTGGTAAATCGAATCGTCTTAGTCTCATGCGAGTACTTCGAATCTCAGTGGAATACTTTGAGAAATCAAAACTTCTGATGAGAATGGTAAGAAATCCTGATCTCTTCCTACATGCACTTAATGTAAAATGAAAGAGTATTTCTGAATCTTACAGTTGGAATAAAGAACCAGAATAAAAACAGAGGTATTCCAAATGCTCTTATTTTAGACAGGTCATGGTCATAGTCTTATACGGAATGATTGGGTTAAACAAATCCCAGTCGGATCCTAATTTGGAGAATTATGAACCATTCATGTTGAAAGATTCTTTATCACTTATTGCTGATTCAGCCGCCAGGGCCTAACCCTGCTAAATTATTAAGGGACACAGGAGCATCTCAGAGTCTTTTGTTATCAGGCACTTTGTCTTTATGTGAGAAGTCTTCTTCGAGTCAAAGTGTTCTTATGCAGGGAGTAGAGTACTCTTCTACATTGTGTCAGTTTCACATCACACTTAGTATAAGGACCCGTGACTGTCCGAGCAGTAGATTCTTTACCTACTGGGGCTAAACATTTATTACTAGACAGTGACTTAGATGGAGATAAGATCATCGCCATCCACTTGTAACTGACAAGGCTGGTCTGAATCAAATGTTAATCCTGTTGTGATTGAAATTCCTGATTTGTATCCCGATTGTGCAGTTACCAGAGCGATAGCAAAAAGCCCCTTGATACACATTTGTATGCGTCTTTTGATATGTCACTTTTTTTCTCCTTGTATTGATCAATAAATACATATTGATTCTCATTTTACTACTCATTCTCTCTAAACAGGGTGAGACAACACAATCACTAATTGTAAAACAGGGACAAGATCCTGCGATCTCCTGATTGTTTCAGTGGGCTATTTGTGAAACTGAATCCACACAAATCCTTGTTTGTTATTTTGTGACATATGAGGTACTTTGATGCCGATTGGTCAGATAGATATCATATAGATGTTCTGAGGTCATATCGACAGGAAATTATTAGTCTATTCCATTAAACTCCTTTGGCTGCTCATTTTGGAGTCAATCAGATTTATCTCTAGAACTCGAATCGTATTTATTGGCCGAAAATTAAAACTGATGTATCTAGATACCATAGATCTTGTTACACTTATCAAATGGCAGGGCAACCCAACCAGAAGATACCTAAGACTGATCTGCTACATATTCCTTCATTTGACGAAACATTTAGTAGGACGATGGTAGACTCTGTCGGTCCCTTACCTAAGACCAAGTCTGGAAACCAATAACAGTTAACCATAATTTGTGCATCTACAAGATTTCCATAGGCAATTATTTTGAGAAATATTTAAACAAAAACTATATTAAAAGCTCTGATAATTTCTTTTACACTTTTTCGTCTTACCATATCTGTCCATTCTGATCAAGGGTCAAATTTTATGTCTGAAATTTTCCAAAACGTTATGCATGAATTTATCATCCAATAATTTAAATATTCTACCTATAACACTGAAAGTCATGGGGCTTTAGAAAGATTTCATCAAAGTTTGAATAGTATGATTTTGTCATATTACTTTGACACAGTAAAAGATTGGAACGAGGGAGTTCTTATCCTATTGTTTGTTTTTAGTTAATCAAGAATCATTGGTTATTAGCCTTTTTGAACAAGTTTTGAACATACTGTCCATGAAGTATTGAAGTTACTAAAGGAGAGACTTCTTTCAAATGAAGAATCCAAGACTAAGCTTCTTGACCATATTTCGGTGTTTAAATATCAGCTGTTTCGTCAAATTTGGAAATGTTAAACAATCTAGACACAAAACGTTCACATATACAAACACATGACAAAGTGAACTAAAACAGCTATAATTATGTGAATATGAGCATTTGTTTCCAGATGTGACAATACGAACAAATAAATTATGTAATGACGTTGAGATTGTAGATCGTACATCTGTGAAAGAGCATCCTTACAGGCTGACTCCAATCATGCAGGACGGTTTGAAAACAAAAGAAATTAAATATTTACTGGAGATTTATTTCATATAATCAAGTGAAAAACGTTCCTCATGTGTTCTTGTACCTAAAACAGATAATACATTATGCATGTGTATTCACTACAGAAATGTCAACTGTGCCTCCATGACCGTTTCATTTCCAGTCCCAAAAATAGATGATTGCATTGACAAACTTTGAATTAAAGAAAACGTCACCAAGTTTGACCCTTTAACATGATTCTGACGAATTCCACTAAAGGAAAGTGTACAAGAAATTTCATCATTTGCAACTTCAGACTAACTTTATCAGAATAAAGCGATGCCATTTGATATAAAAGGTTCTCCGTCAACAATCCAGCATTTAATGAAAATGATACATATGGTCTAGATAATTGTGAGGCATACATTGATGACATTATCATCTAAAACAATTTCTCGAAAGTGTATTTGGAAACCATTCGGAATATCCCTGATCAGCTCATTGATACAAATCTGACACTCAATTTAGGTACAAGCGAGCTTAATTTTGCTTGTGTTACATTTCTGGGACCTGTTGTGGGACATGGTCAAGTTATGCCTGCAGGTGTTACGGTCAATTCTTTCTCTGAATTCCCAGTACATCTTAATAGAAGCAACCAATTCCATTTTTTATAGCTGGTATGGTTTGTTATTATCGGAAAATTTGCTCACATTTCTCTATGATTTCCGAGCCTCTGATAAATTTTTTTAAGTGAGAAATCCAAGTTTTATTGGTTTGATAACTGTCAGGAATCGTCATACTCATTAAAGGCCATACTTAAGAGTGCACTAGTACTTTTAGCTCACAACTCGATTATTTCAAATGTATATTGCTCAAAGTAATGTAGAAGTTGGTGTAGTATTTATTCAAGAATATAAAATATTTGACGATCATCCATCCAGTGTGATATGTTTCTAAAAATTAAATAAGCACTAGAGAAATTATTGTAGAATGAGGAAGAATGTTTTGTTTTGATATTTGGCATTGCAAGATTTTGAAGTGTATTTATTTTAACTCGTTTTCCGATTATTATATTCAGCGATCACAACCACTAGTATTTCTTAACGAAATGGAAAACAAAATCAAAGATCGTTTAACTGGAGTTTGAGGCTGCAGGAATGCAATATTGGAATCAGAAAAGTCAACATTATGAGATATTGTGATTGCAAATGCATTTTTACGTTTATTGAAGTAATAATGCTTTTTGTGTTATCAATAATATATCTTCCTAGTAATTATAATATGATATGTATATTTGACTAATGTAAAAGAAAGGTTTGTTTTATATGGAATGTGTTATGTATCTAATGTGCTTAATGTTTGTCCTAGAATAAAGGTAGTGCCTACCTGATATCTGTAATGTTTCTAAGAAGTAAAAAAGACGTGTACTGAAATTTGATTTGAAGAACTGATCTTTTTACGAGTTACTGTGTTTCTCTGTAGAAGATGTATTACGTCATAGGCAACTGAAGCTTGTAAATATAGATATTTAGTCAACAGTCCTTAATTTATGATTAATATCCGTCTTTGGGAATCCATGATCAGAGTTTACAACTGTGTTAAGATATAATTTGAGAAGAATTATGTATTTCAATTATTCATTGGATTTACGCATTACATATGGCTCATTGACATTTAGGACGAGAACACTAATTTGGGTATTTGTTGAACTCATTCAACGACATTATTGATGATGTAAGTTTGGTATATGAGCACATTCGAGACTGTTAGAATTATTTCTAAACATTCTATACCTTTGGACTTGGCATAGGGCATTATGAGTATTTGGAATTTAGTTCACAATAATGTAAGTACCTTTTGAATTTTGCCTTTATATTCTTGGCAAAATTGATGGTTTCTCTTCTTTTCTTTTACATAGTTTAAGACCATATAGTCGTGACAATATATTATGTTATATTGTTTTGTATATACCTATACAGATATAACTTCTTTTAGATTTTCATGTAAAGGATATACAGAAATAAAGTGAAACTGATCTTCAAGTATCGTTGCTTCAACGTATAACATCATGGACAATATCTCTCAGTTATTTCAAATCATCTCGACCTTTGCCGATGTTAAGTATATGATTCAAACATCCAGATTTACATGTCATCGTGTACGGTTTTCTAACTTTTTTGTTTTGCTTACAACTGTTCTATTGCTTAGGGTCTCAGCGGACCAGTTACTGATCTTTTATATTGTTGATTGTACCGTTACCTAACTATTGCAACCTTTTCCCGCATTCATGTACACATGCCAATTCTGCATCGTGTAATCTTGTTGCTTTTTGGGAAACAATTTATTAAATAATATTATCGTCACCCTATGAAATCCGAATTCCTTCAAAACAGTATACTTAACAAGACTGGGTTTCTCTTGACGTCGTTTCTAGACTGGGTTTCTTGCAATATTAATGATCTTAGACTTAACTAAATATCTTTTTTTTTCTTCATTTCTTCAAGGCCATTAAGGACCATAATATAATAGTCGCAGTTAGTGTAAGTCACATTTCCCACTCCAACCACCAAAAGAAGAAAGAAAAAAGTACGTTTAAGGATACGATATTTTAAAGCAAAATATACCAGCCCTTGGAGAATTGCCGAGGAGAATGCGACCAGCTCTGGCAGGGAATCTTGTCTTAAGAACGGATCAGAAACTCAATGGCATTTCACAGGTCATGATAAGGTCTTAGGCTCATTTCACATCAATTGTACACTTAGTCTGAAAGTTTATTAAGGGGAGTATGATATCTCTTGGAACTCAAAGATCAGGGAATGAAAGGCCAAAAATCATCATGGGTCATTTTATTAAAACATCTTCAACTGATATCATATCGAGCTTTCTGGTCAGGCTTTCGTTAGATTTGTATTACATTATAAACATTTCTGAATGACATATCACAAAATTAAAGATCAAATTCGCTGGTATATTATAAACCCAGTGACTATTTTCACAGCAGACGATGTCAATTTTATATTAAAATTATATTTCTTTTAATCTGAATTTGAAAGCATCAAAATCAAAGCAGAGAACGATAGAAGTCAAAATTATGAACTATTTCTTGTTTGTATATTTGTTCCTGAAACACGATTATGGTAGGAAAAGTGGAAACGTAGTAACTATATTTCTTTCTTATTTTGTTCTATGTGGCTATATGAATCGTTTGCCCGTCTGTCAATATGGCAATAGTAACTGTGTTTTGAATGTCATCAATTTCTCATGTTTTTATTTTGACTGGAACATTAAAATAGTTTCCTCAAGAAATAAAAAGGATCAAAATATATTAATGTGAGAAAATATAGGTGTTCCAACATGTCAATTAACCGAACTCAAGACCCCTTATTTGATTCTGTATGTCAAATAGGAAGAACAAAAGTGAGTGCTAACATTTTTTAATTGTGGTGCCTCTCCTCCTTGATACATTTTGTTTAATTCCGTTACAGCCAACAGTTAGAAGCACATTAAGATGATTTGGAAAGAATGAAAGGCATACAGCTCGTTGGAACGTTCCTTCCTGAAAATACAGAAGCATAACGTCACCTGGAATATGTTGTTCCTGAAACTCGGAGACCAGTGGCATAAGACGAAGACAAGACAGTAAATTTTAATCTCCGTAAATTTTATTTCTCACTACATTCGATTTAAATCTGGCATATACAAGGAGACATAGTACAGTATATTTGAAGAAATAATAAAATGCTGCATGCAATTGATAACGGCTATAATCACAGAGCCTAACAATCTGTGTACAAGTGATGAACTGTTTTGGACACTTTATGCACCTGAATAAAATAAACAACGTTAAATGAAAGTTACAAAATAAAATGCACCTAAATTGCAAGAAATAACGGAATTATTGCAGACACACATACATACATACATACATACATACTAATGAGGACTTTGTATGGCGCCTAATCTTTAGAAGCTCTATGCACTTTACAGCATTAGACAATTTCTGTAACATAAAAAACACATAATTATATGATTATAAAAAACAACATGAAATTAGAAAACATAAAATACAAGCTGAAAAAAATTTCAGGTAGGAAACGTTATTAGGTTTTAATTTTGTTCTTGCAGTCGAAATAAGTGAGTTTTAAGAGCACTCTTGAATGGGATCACTGTGTCTTTTTGTCTAAGTTCAGTGGGCCATTAATTCCACGTTTCTAGGCCCTGGTATGCAAACGAACGTTGTCCATATGACTTCGTTTTCGTAGTGGGAATAATGAGTATACCAATGTCAGAAGATAGGCGTAAGTGTCTTGCTGGTGCGTACACATGGGTGAGGTCGGACAGGTATGTTGGACTGGCGTCCGTCAGTCAAAAGTAGCACAGAGAACAAATTTTGTGTTTGATTCTGGATAGTCAGTGTAGGGTACAGAGCAGCGGGGAGGTGTGCTCTGATCGTGATACTCTATGTATGATGTTTGATCTTTTTGAAGTTTCTGGAGTAGATATTGAAATGAAGTGTTTTAGTGGCATCAACTGAAAGATATTTGCAAATGGAGCTGATGAGTCTGAGCTCAAGATATGCAGCCTTGCGTATGTTCATGACATGTTGGTGCAATGTGAAAATACTGTCCAAAGTAACACCTAGGTTTCGCACTGACTGTGTGAATTTAATGTTGATGTTGCTGATATTTATTGTTTGAGGTAAAGGATGTGAATGAGAAAGTCTTTGTGTTGTGATCAGAATGATCTCAGTTTTATCATCATTCATCTGCAGCTTGTTACATATCATCCATGATTTCACATCAGAAATGCGCCTCTCTACACCTTGGATGGTAGCATCAACTTCAGTTGGGTGGCTAGATTTGTATATTTGGTGTCGTCAACGTACAATTGGTGATACACTGCATGACGATCTATGACACCTGAAAGCGGTTGAATGCATATAATGAAGACAACCGGTCCAAGAACAGACCCCTGTGGAACACCACAACTCAGATTAATTGGGCTGGACTGTATTCCATTTGCAGACACAATTTGTGTCCTGCTGACCAAGTAGGACTTGAACCACAGTAAGGCTCTATCATGAATGCCAAATACATGCTGGAGACGGTGAAGTAATATATCACGGTTTATTTTGTCAAATGCTGCAGATAAATCAAGAAGGGTGAGGACTGTAATCTTTCCGCGATCCAAAGCAGAGAAAATTCATTAACTACTTTTAGAAGAGTAGTTTCAGCACTATGGCAAGGGCGATATGCAGATTGTACGTTGCTCAAAAGACTGTTTGAATGCAGATGAGATACAGGCTGGGATAGAGCAACCTTTTCTAAGATCTTTTTACATGAATGCGAGATTAGAAACTGGGCGGTAGTTCTTTAAATCGTTATGGTTGATTGTTGGATTCTTCAGCAGAGTCTTTACAATGGCAGTTTAGAAAAATTATGGGAATTACTCGGATGATAGAGAAGTGTTAATAACATCAGTTAGTGAAGGCAATACTGGATCTAAGCACTCAAGCAGAAGTGATGTTTGAACTGGATCAAGTTCACATGATGTTGGTGCTCTCTTCATCCCTATTGTACGTACTAAATCCATCGAGACAGGTTCAAATGCTGCTAATAGTTGCCGCTGTATTTCTGTATCCCAACTGTATTGTGACGACGAGTACATTGAAATTGTGTATTTCTAATGGTTACTACTTTGACACAGAACAAATCTGTGACCAGGTCCGGAAGGTCGACTGGAGAGAAGGTAGTTGGAAGTGGTGTACATTTGTTCCTTTACATTAGCTTGTTAGTAATCTCGAAGAGCTCTTTGCAGCTGAAATTTTTCATGATCTTAGTAGTGTAGTGGGCTGATTTCGCTGCATGGACTAAGCTTGTGACGTTCTTCTTAGCGGCTTCATAAATTTGCTTATGAATATTGAGTCCGGTGGAAAACCAAAGCCTCTCAGCTTTACGGCGGTCACTTTTAGCAATGCGAAGCTGGTCCATAGCACTGCTATACCACGGAGAACACTTTTGAATTAATACTGTGCACTTGGTGGCTGGGGCATGTTTGTTGAGCAATGCACGCAGGCAGTTATCGAGTTGTTCTGCTGTAGGAGGTAAGAACTATGCTAGGTTTGCTTGGAAATCATGCATTAGTTTGGTTCCATTTATCATACGGAGATTTCTCTTAGTTGCAAATAAAGGTGGAGGGTTAGGGACTGATATGTCAAGATGGCATATAATGCATAGGTGATCTGATGCACGTTTGTGGGACACCAGGGAGGACCGTAGAATATTATAATCATGTCTGGAAGAATCCAGTCTAAAATGTGACCATGTTTATGGGTTGGTTAACTGACTGTTTGTGGTTGAAAACATTAATGGAATCTGGGAGGTTTTAAGTGTTTGGGTTTCTGGGACAGTCAAAGTGAAAGTTGAAATCTGCAAGAATAATCAGGTTGCCACCTATCGAATTTCCATACTCCAGGAGATTCGAACACTTCTCGAAATTGATAGATTCAGTCAGCTTGTTTTTTCTACAAATAGGAGGGTGGTATAGGCAGAAAAAATGGACTGATATTTGTTCCAGTGTGAGTGTGGTTTGGACTAGTTTAAACGATGTATGGTAGAAATTGAAAGTTTGGGTGTGGTTAAGACGTTTTTTGATGGAGTTCTTTCTGATGACAGCAATTCCACCTCCGCGAGAGTAGCGTGGGAGCGACTTGATGAAGTAACCGGTGGGTGTTAGTTCCGCACACTTGGGCTCATCGCCATATGTTTTCAGCCATGTTTCTGTCAGGAAAAAGTCATCGATATCTGATCGTTGATAAAATTAACAATTTATGTACGCTTTTCCGGTGTTCTTACTGATTGGGCATTGAATAATGCAATACGAGAAAGTATCTCTTGTATAGCTGACACAAAGGCTGATGATTTAATAAGGATTTGAATTAGGTTATTTAAATTAACGGTCGAATTTTTAAATTGTTGAGCCGGAAAGGGCATAAGGGAGATAACTGGAATTTTCTTCCGTTCTACGCCGGCCAGCTTTGAAACAACGTTTCATTTTTCGCTTCTGTTTACATTTAAGTAATGATGAATTTAGTTCCAGTTCATTTAGTCTAAAGCATGGGTCTCAAACTCAAACCACCCTGAGGGCCGCATGAGGGGATTTTCAATGGCCCAAGGGTCGCACCACCTTTGTTATCTCTCATGACACTTTGTGACGCCAATGGTTTTGCGGGCCACAGGATACGGCTTGAGATCTCTACTCTACAGTCTTATAGCGAAACTTGCTCTTACTGAATCTTCGTTGCACTGACTAACATTGGTAAAGAAACTTCTTTGTTTGCGTAATGCTGATTTAAGTTGCATAACTTAATCCTCTCTAATTTTGCCCGCGTAAGCGTCATATTTCTCACGGTGCATTGTTTCGTAGTGCCGACGCACGTTATACTCCTTCGTGAACAGCTATCGTTTGTTGACAAACGAGACATTGAATTTTATCGCTGACCTCAGTGACAAAATATAAATCCTCCCATTTGACTTCAAAAACTCTCTTTTCGTCCTCAAGTTTTCTTTTTTTCGAAACAGAAGACATTTATACGGGCTTTTATGTTTATAAAAATGCAGCAAAATCAACTTTATAATTCAACATCAACTCGATCACTTTTCTAAAAAACTGGAACCGGAAGTCCGCATTAAGGGCGACAATTAATAGAAAGACTACGAATGAATAAGTAAGTCAGAGTTTCTTATGGTTAAAATGGCGCTAAATTAAAGTTCAAAAGGCGGCGAGAGAAAAAGAAATAAATGAATAGTCAATTTTTTGAAAATCCCAAAATGCGTCGCGGGCCGCACAATATGCCCTTGCGGGACGCATGCGGCCCGCGGGCCGGGTGTTTGAGACCCCTGGTCTAGACCACAGTGTACTGTGGATTGCCAAGGAGTGGCCATTTAAAGCAATTACTGAGGGTCCATCGTAGTTGACTAACGAGTATCACGTGATGGTGGTTTTTTTCTAGAACTAAGGAAGTTGTAGCAGTGCAGCAAGCGAGCTGAGAAAAAGTCTAATTGTTCTCGTTTCAAAAACAAGGAGATGAAGAAACACATACGAACTGAACAGCCAATGCATGAAGACAATAGCGTAGACGAAGAAAGACAACAAGCACATATATTATGAAAAATGGCACAACAAACAGAACATCTGCTTCAGCGATAGCGGTCATCTTGACTTCATACATACATGTGTGTGTGTGTGTGTGTGTGTGTGTGTGTCTTATTCCATCCATTTACTTGGTCCGGGCAATTGAATCGCTGTCGATCATTACCTAGATAACGATAACTAAAAAACCATAAGAAGTGGCGGTGATCACAAATCTTCTCCCCCTCCTGACTATATTGAAAAAGACCAGGATAAGGAAGTGTGCGTATCACCGTGGGGTGGCAGCTAGTGTTCTCATATGTACTACTCCCCGAGTAAAGGCGTCAGTTAGTGAGGTGAACTTTATGCATATACTTGAGACAATGTTCAACGATTCAAGATATTAATTATGCATCTGAAAAATCAAACTTGTGAAAAACATCTTGAAAATACTTTGTTGTATTTCTATCTATCTATCTATCTATCTATCTATCGTATGTACGCTGTCTCAATACCACAAGATGTATAATTTTTTCAATAAAAGAAGAGAAGCCTTCCGAGTTTCCTTTTAATGAACAATTTCTACAGCGAGTGGTACATCATTAATACTATACATATATTTGATTTATATCACATACAAATACACATATTTGCACTTAGAATGGAGTTACGATATGTTCCGGGCCACTGTGTATTGATCACGTGAATGAACTCTCACCGTAGTAGTGTGTCTGCTACAAAATGTAGTTCTACAATTTTTTCTTGCTGTTCACAATCACATATACAAATTGATTAGTTGATTGTTTTCTTTTTGAATTTATATTTTTATCCTCGTTTATTAAATCAATAAAGACTTTCATGATTTAAACATGAAATGGGGCCCCGAGTGGCCGAGTGGTCTAAAGCGCTCTCCGTTACAGATCACTGCCATCTCACCTCTGTCTGCGTGGGTTCGAGTCTCGGATTCAGCCTATGTGGGTATGTGAGAAAGCTTGCCAGTAGCTTCTCGTGGGTCGGTGGTTCTTTCCGGGGTTTTCCCGGGTTCTTCCTCCACCATTAATACTGGCCGCCATGTATAGCCTATCGTGTGCTGAAAAATGGCGTTAAACCCTAAAACAACAACAACAACAACAACATAAACATGAAATATGGTTTTAATGAAGAAAGTAGTGCACTACAAACACAGTTAGTTTCTTACACACTGAAATTGAACTGTAATGTACTCACGTATTGGCGTATGGAAATTAGCGTGGAATAGAAACTAAGCAAAATGTCGAACCAACAATATTTTTTAAAAATATTAACGTTTCTAAGCGACGTCACTAAGGTTGGTATCACCCAGTGCGGTAACTCATTGTGTCACCCCATGAACCTCCTTCCTGCACGAAAATTTAAAAATTCAAATTTTTTTTATAGACAGTCATTTTGGTGTCACCCCCTTTGATGGTGTCACTCAGTGCGTTCTCTCTCTCTCTCTCTCTCTCTCTCTCTTATCGACGGTTTGACCAAACGTTAACATCATTCATAGGTACAGAGGCAACATCGTATGACACAAGCAAACATTCCCAACGCTCGTATTTTCATGAATAGGTGGGGGGCGAAGGCAACCATTAGGACATTTTTATATTTAATAATTAATAATTTATATATAACACACACACACACACACACACACACATACATATATATCTATATATATATATATATATATATATATATATATATATATATATATATATATATATATATATATGCATTAATTATAACTGTTATTTAACTAAATCAATTTGATGTAGCTATTCGAAAGAAAGTCTCAAACATTGCATGCTCCAGTCATAAGACTACTCTACACAAACATAATTGAAACTGAGTACAGAGACTTATGCCACAAAGCATGGCCTGTTATTATAATAAACTAAATGGATATAGTTTTAAAACTATATATATTTCATGTTTTATTATTACATTTCACAAGCCAAATTTCGACAGAAAATAAGCGAAAACACAAAATGGATGTTTCTGACAAGACTGAATATTATACGTTACACATACATAATACTCAGCTGCTCAAACGAAGCTCAGTAATCAGAAACAAATCTAAAAAATAAAGTGTTTCAGCGAATCTCATGAATGTGTTTCAAATACACCAAGTTATAATTTAGGTAGACCACCACGATATGATTTGGACTGATACAGTCACTGGGAAGTTCGTGAAAACAGAGACAATTGGGAAAATATAAACTCAATTTTAAATCTCTGGGAATGAAATATTGGAAGGAAAAGACGTTGCCGCTGATGAGTAAAGCTTGTCAAGAAGTAATGCTGCTGCTAAACGACAACATCAACGTTCATCGTAACAACATTAAACTGGTAAGAACAACTAGCGTGTTGAAATATAAACACGTTGACTGACACAACCAATGTAAGTCTATTCTATCTTTGATTGAACTCTCGGTGACGAAATATACCATCATGTTGGAATTAAAGATCTGCCTAGACTGGAATCATCGAAACAAGTAAGCACGATGACAAAGTTTTAATTTGCACTAGAAAACTTGAATTGATTGTACAGTTTTGTACAACAAATATTTATACAGTCCAAAAATCTATCAGATCACAAAGATTACTAAATAAAGCGTTGGTTCCTTGACACTTATCGATTACTAACTGTAACCATTTCTCTACTTCAGTTTCACGATCTGTCACGATCATCTTTGCATCTTTTTGTAACCACTTTTTATTTTTATTTTTTTCTGCACATAGATGTTAAACAGATGACAACGATGTAAACTAAAACGTTGCGGTATTTAGTCTCTATCGGATTTAGTAGAAATTAGATGCTATACGCCGGTAGTCGCTAAACGTATTATCCTGTTACGTGATTCTGCCAAATGCAGCTCCCCCTGGGTACAAGCTATGCTATTTAATAACGAAGTAACGATCTATCGATATGTAACGGGCATAACAAAGTTGTCTGCGACAATATTTCACATGTGTTTCTATACCACTAGTAGAATAACTCAGTACACATTGCTTTGCTAGTGTAACAAGAATTCGATGTAGCAGAACTGAAGGTGATGCATAACTGTAATACAATACATGAATTAAAGTGCATACAGTAAAGAACTTCGAAGAGCATAATAACACGTCCAAAAAATTAATACAGATTTCAGCACTGTTCCTTTTTCATATTATTATCCACATGTAAAATACAAATTATCAGACCGGATCCCCAACACAGCAAGAGAACCCACCTGCTTGTGACGAAGCATGTTTTTTAATATTTTTGTTGGCATTTTATGTTGGTTTTTTGTGTGGGATAGGAGTATGTAAAGAGATAAATTACTCATTTGGAATATTTATATATTATTTTAATAATTCAGGTATGGAAGAGAGTTTGTAGACCTAGTGTCAGAAGGAAAATAATTCCGATCCCGTAAATGTTTGTTAAGGCCAAAATGGCAGGTACAATATAAAATATACAATAAGGCTCGTGTGGTGATTTATCCGAGGTTTCATGAATCAAGTAACTACAAAGAAATCGCACAGTTAGCAAGACACCTATATGCACGGTTAATAGCAAACCATTATTTATTATCTACAAAAGGGTCATACTATATTAATGTAATACTATAGTATTCGTACTCCTATACCATATTAGTCTCACACCAATTCTATAGTATTTTCACACCTGTACTATAGTATTCATATACCTATACCATAGTGTTCTCATACCTGTATTATAATATTCCTACACCTATACCACAGTATTCTCACGCCTATTCCAGAGTATTCTCACACCTATACCATAGTATTCTCACACCTATTCTATAGTATTCTCACACCTGTACTATAGTATTCTCACACCGATACCATAGTATTCTCACACATATACCATGGTATTCGTACACCTGTACCATAGTATTCTCAAACCTATTCTACAGTATTCTCACACCTGTACCATAGTATACTCACACCTATTATATAGTATTCTCACACCTATACCACAATATTCGTACACCTATATCTTAGTATTCTCACACCCATACAATAGTATTCTCACACCAATACCATAGTATTTGTACACCTATACCATATTATTCTCACACCCATATTATAGTATTCTCACACCTATGCTATAGTATTCTCATACATGTACTACAGTATTCCTACACCTATACCATATTATTCTCACACCTATTATATATTATTATCACACCTATATCATAGTATTCTCACACCTATTCTATAGTATTCTCACACCTGTACTATAGTATTCTCACACCGATACCATAGTATTCTCACACATATACTATAGTATTCTCACACCTATATCATGGTATTCGTACACCTATACCATAGTATTCTCACACCTATTCTACAGTATTCTCACACCTGTACCATAGTATTCTCACACCTGTTCTATAGAATTCTCACACCTATACCACAGTATTCGTACACCTATATCTTAGTATTCTCACACCCATACAATAGTATTCTCATACCAATACCATAGTATTTACACCTATACCATATTATTCTCACACCTATTCTACAGTATTCTTACACCTACACCATAGTATTTGTACATCTATACCATAGTATTCTCACACCCATATTATAGTATTCTCACACCAATACCATATTATTTGTACACCTATACTATAGTATTCTCACACATATACCATAGTATTTGTACACCTATACCATAGTATTTGTACACCTATACCATATTATTCATACACCTATACCATATTATTCGTACACCTATACTATATTATTCGTACACCTCTACCAAAGTATTCTCACACCTATACTATAGTATTCTCACACCTGTGCTATATTTTCCTACACCTATACCATAGTATTTTCACACCTATTCTACAGTATTCGCACACCTCTACTATATAAAACTCGTACACATATACCATAGTATTTTCACACCTATTCTATAGCATTCTCACACCTGTGCTATAGTATTCTCACAGCTATTCTATAGTTTTCACACACCTGTACTATAGTATTCGTTCACCTATACCATAGTATTCGTACACCTATACAATAGTATTCTCGCACCTATACCATAGTATTATCACAGCTATTCTATAGTTTTCACACACCTTTACTATAGTATTCGTTCACCTATACCATAGTATTCGTACATCTATGCCATGGTATTCTCACACACTTCTATACATTTGTAATCCACTACCACCAGCACCACGTCCACCGATGTTAAGAGCTAATTGCATCAAGGATATAAATAATGTATAAAACGTAGTCATTGCGTTATCGTTTATAATTTCTAACACGATTGTTGCCAGGTATTCCCTAACACTGCCTATTTGTTGGCGTTTCGAACTAAATGGAAGCTTCTTTTGTAACATGGTCGCCATATTCACATGGGAGAGTCTATGATTTCAAACAACAGATGTGATGCATTTCACAGTCTATGCTAATCTCAATAAATCTTTTAAATTGCTAGTTATATTTCTTGCATACATGTATAGAAGTATTCTTCCTTTGTATTTGTACAGTTTTATGTGCTGATATGACCGCGATGATCTCCCATACACTCTTAGCCGAAACCCAAGGTATATAGTGAAAGCGTTCAGCTCTCTATTACAACCAAACAGAAGGTGCAAGACAAACATTATAAAATCAATAGCACAAGCAACATTATCGATGTTCATTGCCAACTTTACTGCCGATACACATGGACAGAGATGTGATAATTTTAGATATTTGATATTACGGGAATTCGAGAAAAAACCAGCTCAAGAAACTGTTTGATTTTTAAAAAACCGCATAAACCACAGAAAATAAACACAGGTATCTTTAGAATGTTTTCAAGAACTATGCAGATTAAGTTCTAACACATTAAATTACAGCAATTATAGTGATATTTTACAATGTAGGAAAAATTAAGGCTCAAGAAATTATTTCAGACTTTTGAGAAATGTACTGAAAAGCTACAAGAATAACAACATCATTTTAAAAAAATGTGTTCGTGAGGCTGCATAATTGTGAGCGTCCATTTACGACTAAAATGCACAAATTCTAAACATATTGCAATACAATGTTTCTTTCATCAATTTTTAATGTTTTTATTTGTTTTTTAAACACATTCTGAGATTGTCTGCAACGGTTGACGTGTCATAGTTGTAAGCAGACATTTATAACATCCCTAATTCTTTGATTATTGTGGCTGAATATTGTATATATATCCTGAATGCGTTTTGTGGATCCTTGAAAACACATTTCTGAATATAATACCTGAAAAGGCGAAGTTCGGGTCTTGATGTTGACGCAGAATGTTAACTTACGAAGATTGCTATAATAATTTTGAACAAATCAACAAGTTTTAATCTACTATAAAAGATAATCGCTCAATTCATCGAGAATTCGAGCAGCCTAACCTTGTCATCAGTAACATCAGAGATGTAATTATACGACAAAAAATGGCGGCTCTTGCTTTTTACATATAAAGTTTTAAATCAGAGTTGTATAATTACTTCCTGTGAGATGTTATCACAGTACCACACGTAGGAACCAAAATATACCAAAGAAACCCCAAGACTGAAGCTGAAAATAAAGATATTTACTGTGGATCGTAATTAACTTGGAAATGCACATTATTTGATCTCAGTCCCAAATTATGGATTTATACTCTACATAGCTATGTGGGCTTTATCTGGTCTTCCCATTGCACAGTTAATAATCTCGCACTGCTCTGTGGCACTGTGAAGAAATAATTCAACTAAACTTTATCAACATTCTTGACTCAAAAACTGCATAAGCACAAGTATAATTTTATTTTCGCTAATTATGGATTATGTGCAACACCATACTTATTGTATATGTTTCAACAGCTATATTTCGTGTATTTGAGCAGCCGCATTAATTCATTTTAATTTCTAAAGAGGAACCCCGTTTGCAACAAATGACGTTACTGCGTCCACGCTATGCCACAACAATGCTAGTCACAAACATAGCAATGATGAATGAATAGATGTCACAAAAATGATGAACATTTTAAAGATTTGAAAAGTTAATCATTATGAACATTTTCATTTGTTAAAGCACAACTCTCATTCATTAGTTTTGACAAAAACAAATGTGAAAGCTGCAGTTTTGTGTTTCTCTCCAATACTTTCACATTGTAATATCCTATCACGTGATAAGGTTACGTCGCTTTCGATAACTGTTATTGCAGACTGCTGTTTATGTGTGAGGAGGAAACGCCGCGATCACATCATGATTGTGCTCCCTCTATACAAAAGATCAAAATGTCACAGAAGGCGTTAATTTAGTGTTTATAGATAAAATAAACCGTTTGTGAAAATGTGGGACTTGTTTTTGTATGATCAAGTAGACGCGTAGATCAATGCATATTCTTCCATTGAAATTATGTATTTGTAAAACCCAAACATCTCCTTTAGAAGATAATTCGAATTAATCAATCAATCGCCGTTGCCATGATTATCATTTTCTCGTTCTATTTTGATGTTTATCTAATAATATTATCCAATGATTAGTTGGTATGCACACATTTGCTCTCATGTTACAACCGCACATGGATACCAAGTCTCAATTATGAATCTTTACACATCACAACTTCGTAGTTTTTATTTAATTAGCGATAGAAAAACAGAGAACATTAAGAATTTTACATATAGTTTTGTGTAAGTAAGATCAAACTTCAACAAGCGTCTGATAAAATTTAAGTACGAAGTGATTTTTAATTTAGGAAGATTTTATTTAACAAGCTCATTAATAGGATTGCCAAGCACACTGAGACTGACAATTTGTTTCTCAACTATTTGCTAATAATGTCTTTAGCTTAAAAGTGACACTATTCATCATGTAGACCGTGGAAAGGTTCTCCCTATTTCCAATTTAGTCCATTTTAATGGTGCTGCAACATACGCCATCTTCCATTCTAAACGCTACAAAACAAGAGAGGCTAATTATTTATAGGATATATAAGGCTGAAAACGCAAGTAAATAAAAGGCGGGCTTTTGACACACTAAATTAATAATGTTCACTTTACACATGTAAAAATAAACTGACACAATAAATTAATAATGTTCACTTTGCACATGTAAAAATGAAACTTGAAATAACACACACACACACACACACGAATATATATATATATATATATATATATATATATATATATATATATATATATATATATATATATATATATATGAGTATATAAGAAAATTGAAAATAAAATTATATGGGTACACACTAGTGATTGTTTCTAATTTGATACAAATTAGTCTCATCGAAGCAAGTATATCCTTTTCACCTACACACATAATCTGCCTAACTAGCTTACGCCCCATCTCCATTATGAAAGAACACAAACTGATCAAGCCTTCCATTGTCTAATTCAGCTTAAAAGATCTATTGAAGCTTCAAGCTTTCTGCCAGACCTTGTATCTATAGCATGTACATGCAGAGCCGTGCTTTCATGAGTAATTGTAAAATCTACAGTACGTTGTTCACGGGGCAAATTCATGTCGAGACCACCAACTTTAAGTTGTCCCAGATGAAAGCAGGACGCATCTGTTGTGAACTGTGGATCCGTTTTGGTACTCGCATAAATTGAAATAATCACGTAATCATGTCCAGGCTTAGTTGGAATAAATCCTTTGTCCTCATGTACGATTTGACCATGTTTTATTAAAGAACCCTTCTTTAAAAATATTTTGAAAACACCTGTACACCTTCGTCTCCCATCTTCAAACACTTTCAGTTTCTCAACTGGATGCTTTCCATCAATGAAATCGATGTTGATACCAACCCCATATGTATATCTAGCGACTCTATAAACAATGGTTGATTGATCGTGGCCATATAGCGCAGCCCCCTTTAGCACCACGAGACCAGCGTCGTGTGGAACCAAGACTTTCCATGAAGAAAATTTGTCTTGAATAGCACCGCTTAGCATAGGAGATTCAGAAAAACCTCCAACTAAAATGGCCACCGATATGCCATACTTCTCACTGTCGTAAAATACTTGCAGGTGTTCTAATATGCTTCGCACTGACCTGTCAAAAAAACTTCTCACTAGGGAACTATCCAATCTCAATTTGTTCCCTCTAAGTACATTAACATTTGCTGCGAACGAAGTGTGACTGATTGCTTCTGTTATGGTTTCTTCGGTTTCTCTTTCAAATGTTTCTATTAATGTTACTGGCAGAGTAAATGTTAGATATTTGCTCCCATCTGGAGTTGCATTCCTCTTCTTTACTTCAAAATCACGAAAGAGTCCGATATAGTCTTCTATGGCGTCCACATTAAATTTGTGAAGAACAGGATTTCCGAATATCCTGATGAGAAACTGGTTGAATGCTTCATCTACTTCTTGTCCTCCCCATGCGCCGCCTGTCGCCTTGTTGATTTCTTTTAAGTTCCCGTCTTCCATTACTTCGTGGATAGTTATATCAACGGTGCCGCCTGTAATTTAGAATTTTTCACAAATAACACTATCGATAAATGCTTCAACAATCCTGCTTATGTGAAATTTATTCAAGGACATTTACCTGCTGTAAACATCATACTATCTGTAATAATTAACAAGCAATATTGCTATCGACCCAAGGAAAATACAGAAACCGCATTACATGATGTAAGTAGAATTCTATCAGTATCATGCGTCATGAGTCAGAATCGGGATACTTTTTCAAAAAGCCTTTTGTCATGATTATAACTGGTAACAGGGTGTTTACTAAATTTATGCTCGATGCCTAACCTTACGAGTTAGTGGAAATTTCTATTAATTTTCAAGAAAATGCTATTGCGTCGCAGGTCATATAAAATGTGCACACAAAGGGGAGGTTGTAAATTAGTGTTCATTCCTGTTTCATATTGATCTTTCGGAATCAATGAACAGAGTTCATAGCAGGTGTTCAGATGTCATTCTGAAAAACATATATATTTAAATTATTCTTTGGAATTGCAGAGAAGTGCTCCATGATTTTATGAACTAAAACATTACTTAGGGTTTATTGAGAATTCATTCAAAGACGATCTGGAGTGTAACGTCGTGGCACATCAAGGCATACATAACTATTGGACTTCATCCAGAATATTCTATACTTTTGGACTTGTGATGGGAGATGTAGGATTATGTGCGATTTAATTAAAACTACAGTAAGAATCTCTTAAATTTTCAATTTGTAACTTAGAAAAATACATTTTGTTGGTGTTGCTAAACTTATTGGGTTTTTATTATCGCTCGCTTCTTTCTCTAATGCAGTTTAAGGCCTATGTCATTATCAAACTACTGGTCTTGCCCTTTTTGCTCCCTTTTGGACCTTTCCATCCGTCCTCGCTTCTACCCCATGACCTATTATCCGATAAGTGATCATTGCACTTTAATGTTTACCGCGGGAGTGCAATCACTCCACCCACGTGACGTGAGTGAGCCAGTCATGGGGGGTAGATTCTTGTGATTGTTTTTGTAGAAAAGAAAATCCCGCTGTACTTATTCAGGCCAGCCTATGGTAGCGATCAAAACGCACGATGCAACCAGACCAAGGCAAATTAATTAATGCACTGGTAGCAGCTAATGTGTTTTCGATCAATACTTGGGTTTTTCATTTCACTTTCTCTGTATGTAAATCCGCCTTGTTTGTTATTTGTGCTTGTAATTGTCTGTGATTGTCCATTTTGTTTTTGTAATTTCATTTCGCAACTGATGTTCAACTTCGATTATTTTTTCAGGAGGGTAAGCACACTTGTCATGAAGTTATAAAATAAATCTCCGGTGACTATACTTTCTAGTGGTTTGGCACACCTTAGATTCAAAAACATCCGAACTTTTTACATCTAACGATCGTCTTCGGCTAATAACTGTTACACAGACAAGTGAGTCTTTGTTGAATAACAGTCGAACCTTTCCTTTCTCAGCTGAATCAATGCTGTTTTAAAATATGCTGTGGTGGTCGTAACTGGGGTGGATACATCGGCGAATGCCACTTCACGATTGCAGAAACAATCGTGGAGTGTTGTCTGCTTTTGTTGTTGCAGTTAACGCTTGAGTGTTTTCATCTGCACGTGCGATAAATCCAATCTGGTCTCTAGTTGGTTGTGATACATCAGGGTGATTCTAAACGTCGATTTCTATTTGACCCTTAGCTACACTATACTGACCGTATACGAGGGTCTCTTAACACCGATTTGAAGCAGATATTGGCCGACAAGTGGGACAAAATTACTATCGACAATAACATCTGCTGTTAATTGGTCTAACACCCCGTCGGTAAATTCCGCAAATTCATTACCGCAGTCAGAAGAATTAAAAAAACTAATCTTAAAAACATATGCCAAAAACGTTCCCACCGGAGTGATGTTTATTCATTATAGATGTAGTTCATCTCCGACAACCAAACGCTCCTGACGCGGCATGGGGTATTATTTGCTGTTGAATCCACCCACCAGAAAAAATAGATGAATTCATAAATCAATATGATTCAGCCTCGCTCACCTTTAAGATGCGAGATTTAGCTTAACAAAAACCATTTACGTCAGCAAAAGTAAGTCGACTACTTGTTATGGCAGCAGTTGTTTCTTCCTATCCTTCGCTGGTTAACATTAATATCTATGATGTGGTGGGGGCATTATTAGGGATCTGCTGACGCACGTGTTGTTTCATCCCACTATTGGCAGTATCATGTAAGTCTTTGATAAACTCTACCGACCAACAACTGTAAAGTCAACAAGAAATTTTACCACAAAGTCGCCTTTGAACTTAGCAATAATTTCTTGAATGTCTACGTTTGACGTTTTAAGTTTGCCAGATTGATCTTCAGCAATGACATGCTCTTTTGAATCGACACCAAGAACAACACGACTAGTAAAATCAGACAAATCCGCTTTATTGGCAAATCAGCTCCGATCCACATCAGTATCTTGTCGTCGAGCAGAGTAACTACCATAAATGTTAGCAGATATTGTTGTATGATAGTACATGTACCTTGATGTAGAACCAATGAGGGCTTGAGGTCTTGGTAAACGCCCCAGTGTAGGCAACGCTTCAATGACAAGATCACCCAATATTGGACCATCCAAATGAGTTTGTTCTAATAAATTTAAACAAAACAATTTTCGTCCACCAGTACTCCGGGATAAATAATTAACAACTTGAACTGGAGATGCAAACCCATGTTAGTCAAAATACAAATTGTGTTAAGGTGTTACCATGTATGAGACCCAGTGGGTGCCAGGGCCTGCTAATGAATCCAGATCAACGATGCCAGTTTCACGTATGTGTGGCACCATCAATGCAAGTTCATCTTGTATAAACACCACAAAAATGTTTGATCGATTTTGCCATCGCGAGTAAATCAATATCGGATAATGGACGCTTGAGAAGTTTCGCTTCCATCAATACGACCTGGTAATCGGAGATCTTTACCTGAGGGTATTCGACGGCTAGTGCCTGGCAATAGAATATGCGTCCTCCAACCGCCTTTTTCAAAACCATTCCTGATGCAGTTCCAACAGCCCCATATGTTGTAACTTTTGCAGGCGCTGGAGCCTCTGCTTCTAGCAACGTTTGAATCGCTGCAAGGAATGGACATATTCGACCAGTCTTCTGCATTTCTCCCACCTATGACGAGGATATTTTAATGTCACTGAGGTGTTATTGTGTTTGACCTCATTAAGCTGAGCAAACTGTGCCTCGGCCAACTGCACAGGAAAATTTCCAGTTAATTAAGCCCGAGAAAGTTGCAGGGTGACCACATATCCACATATTTGTTTTCGGCTGCATTATGTAATTTTGCAAGTTGATTTTCAGTAAGGCAAACCATAAGATCATGATCGGACATTATTGTTATTACTACTACTATTATTTTTATGTTATCTCTCTCTCTCTCTCTCTCTCTCTCTATATATATATATATATATATATATATATATATATATATATATATATATATATATATATATGTATATATATATACACGCGTAATAGGTAACAGGTTTAATTATAAATTTCTACGAATTTTCAACAGGCGCATCAATCATCCTCATCATTCGACCGCTAGCATCCTCGAAAAGAGTGTTTTGTTAGAACATATCACAACATAGCATCTATAGCCACAACCAGCATCATCTACACGTGCATGAACATACATGTCAACAGTGGATTGCGGTAACAATGCCAAGTGTTCCAGTGAAAAGTAATAAATTGGGTACAAGGTCATGACGTCATTTTGGGAAATCTGCACCATAGTGAGTATGTTGTGATGTCCGTCCATATAAGACCACTGATTGTGATATGCACGTGCAGTATGATTGTTTCCAATGTTAAGCCGAATTTCTTCAAAAGGTTCTTGATGACCGTATACCGCAAATAAACCTCAGTAGTCCAATATCACTTTGCTATTAGTTTGGACATTGTCTTGATTTGTAAGTTGAAACGCCACAAACACATGTCTTGGTGCATTAAGATCATATATGCGAACAATTGCAATCAAAAATCATAATAAGGATTCACGTAGGTGTCCTTGACGTAAGCTACTCCACCATTAAAAGTGCCAGTAGGGACACAATTATAGCTTTTACATATGCATCGTAAGCAGGGTTGGTGTGTGTATTAGGTCGTCTAATTGAATGTTTTTGAGAATCCGCATTATCAGACGTATCCTTTATAAACATTATTGTTGGACCAGCTATTCTCGTTTAATCATCGCTATATCAGGCAGATCCAAATAATTCTTGTGGGCACGTCAACGCTGTCCAAATTGGATTCGATTTCCTTAACGTGTACTGTTAAACAACGCTATAGTGCCATTATTGACAAATTGAACTGTGGTATTGATGGGATAATCGGTACCGTCGTTCTCTACCCGTTTTTTCCTCAATTTCCAAGTAATGGAAGGAAAAATACCTAGATGTGTCTTGTACTTGCAATTCTAATTTTAATTGATTGGAGTCTCTAGATGGATATGAGTAATAAAGGAAATCTTTCTTGCTTCAATCCACTAACACATACTCTCCCATGTCAAATTCTGGATCCAATACCTCTTTGAACTGGGTCGTTATACCGACACTATACATTATTGATTTTCTTTAATACCTTGCAAATCTAATCCCCATTGCCAGATTTGATTCTTTCGATGACAATGTGACAATGTAAATGGTACCGTCTTTTATGATGGTATTCGTGTTGCTAATTCGTGAGGTTTTAACTGCCTACGAGCTCAGTTGTTTTAATCGATCTACAGCGACATTTTTATTATTATCCACAACTCGCATTGGAACTTGCTTAGAGGTGGGTTCAGCTCGTGATGATAAGGCTGTAAGTGTTTTTGGTGCGCTTGTTAATAATCCACGAACAACATAACCAAGCCCAGTTCCATAATATGCCATGTATAAAGTTTTACTCTAGTTAACAACTTGAATGGGTTTCACACGTCCACGTGTGGATGTTATTATTATTATTATTATTATTATTATTATTATTATTAGTATTATTAAATTTCAGGCGACCTATATTGTACAAACGTATCGCCAATATTTCACCGCGCAGATCAACAACGTTCTCGTCTTGATTTACAAGGCACAAACGAAATTGGGTCAGACGATTATTATGGTATGGTAGATACAAAGGTGCTGCGGAAATGATTGATGTCAAATCACATAGTTCCTCAGTTGGTGAAAACAAAATGTATAGCCCTGAACAAATACACCTGTTGTTTCAGACCTTTCATCACTACCATTGATGATGCCACAAGTTACATTAACCTGGGTCGTTAACGAAATTCTCACATTGTCAGGCGCCATATGATATCCCACACGTAAGAATTGTTTATCATTTGGAATTTTACCACATCAACTTAAAACTGATTTTATTGACGACCGTACAATATCAACCGCTCACGTTTGAGTTTCTATGGCAATGACAAAACTGAGTGTGGGATAATGGGTACGTATCGATGTTTCTTAGTTTTTACCAGTTACACAGTAATTTATCGTCGAAATTTCTTCCGTGATCGAATCTATTTCGTAAGCGCCAGAGGGAAGTTAACATGGCATGCGAGTCTGCGCATGTGTCTGCTGAAAACACAAAATAATGTTTTACAGGAAGAACACCGAATGGATGAGATCGGATATTAGGCCAACTGTAATAAACTCGCAGCGATGCTAGTGTGATCTCAAGTATATGTGAGTCCCCAACAGTCACATGTTTATTAAACTTCACATTAAATTCTGGTTTTGGTTGATGAGGTAATGCTCTAGGCTATAATTGCAATCACCTGTTGTATTATAGCATATATTTCACGCAACACACGACTTGTCTCAGTTATTTCAGAACTCATCATCGGTGAACGAACTTCGTTCGTCGTATACATCATGAATGTCTTCAAAACTTCATGCGTCAGCGCATGATATGTGTCTTATGTTCATGACATCATTGGTGAGGGGCCGCTGACAAATCGATGTAGTCTCACTACTGACTTCAGATGCGTTGTAACCCGCATGAATTAATACCACAAGTATTTTAAGTCGTTATGGTCGTTATTGTCATATAATCCATCACGTCCCTCTCCTTCCCTTGTGGATGTAAGTCTTGGTATCGGTTGCTTTGCCGCCCTTGGTTCCTAGTCGTTTATCCATCAGCACAGATCACTGGAATTTGTATTGAATATAGGGCAAAGAAGTTCACTTTTATAAAAAGTTACCAGGAACATCATGGAGTAAATACTCCGGTGGAAAATATCTTCCTGGCACAATTATTGTGGATCAGGACCTATCAACCTCACTGATGGTGCGTGTTACCGATAGGACCTTGCTCATAAAACATACAATGATATCCGAGGGCTTCTTTCTTCCACACGATCGTGTCCGTGATAAACAAGGTAAATTAAGCACCTTTAAATATGTGTCAACAATAGTCGATGTAGTCATCGGATAGTCGTTGGTATCAAATTCTTTGACCAAACATTGTTGATACATGTCCGCGTACACATCATCCGTAGTGATATGTATCAGCAGAGAATTGGCGTCTTGACCCGATTCTGATCAAACGGTTTGATCTTCGCATAGTAAAATTCGTACATTAGCAGCTTCGACAAGAACAGCATGAGCGAACCAACATATACTGGCTTTGTTAGCATGATCCTTTTTTATTTACTGTGAACGGCAATACGTACACCATCAACTTTTGTTCTAGATTGAAAGGCCACGTCAACGATGAGCCTTGGAAGTTTGTCTTGCACGCTGTCATGGACTAGATCGACTCAAGTTCGTGCCCAGATTGTCCATGGTTTTCATGAGTTTAAAACATTCATTTCTAAAGTCACTGGTTCCTTTTTGGCGTAGGTCTGTTTTCATCTGAATATACGTTTCCATCCTAACTTGCTGACAAAATCCAAGCACTCGATTAGTCTTGCTTACACGCATGGCCAATCGCAAATACAATTGCAGAATTCGCACGCGCAGTATATAGTTGTGGATGGTTCAAAGACTTGGAACCAGTTTGGTGTATTCATTGTCTTTCCGGCTGTACTCAACAATTATCTAGCACTGATACGGAGATAATCACGTACGGGACCCAGAGGATAATCGTTGTGTGCCAAGGTAAATGAACATGATTTTCCAGAACAACTTCAAATAAGTACCCGTGGTCACTGCTAATTGTGCACGTGATTTTGCAGCTCATTGTGCACATGAATGACCCACTGAAATTCAACAACCGGATGTGGCTGCATCATGGTTCATCCATAAATGTTATTCGTATTTCGATACATGATGTAACTGTTGGGGTCATACCTTACCACGTTTGAGTTGATGTAAGGAGTGTATTTATAAATTGTCATGGACATTCCACCACAAAGTGATCCCTCGATAAACAGATGCTGATCAATGTTAGTGAGCAATTCCAACTCGGTTTCGGTTTTGGACAACAACGCATCCCAACCCATATCTGGTTATCAAAAGTAATTAGCGGGATCGAGTTTATACACGTCCACGGCAGTATCACAAATGTTTCAAAACACATCAGTGCGTAGATACATTCGTGATAGTCGCCGAGGAATTTCCACTCGAATGCTGACCAAACTTTCCTTTCCTACAAAAAACTTCTGTGACAACGATGAATAAAAAGCTTCTTTCGCAGCAACTGAGTTTGTGGAAATTTGTTCCAGTCATTCATATACTGGTATGGACGCACACCTTTCTTCGTCAGCAGGTCTGTATTGGTTGGACAGCATCGACGACTGATTTTGAAGTGCTCATCCATCAGATACTTTACTTAACTTGTCCGAGGATAAACTGCATATAATCAATAAACTGCAATTGTCCCAGACAAAACGTCATCTATTTGTCCACATTGTTCGGGATCACGCTTATCGGTGAGTGCGATGTCGTTGCTATCACTTGCATTATTAAATGTTCATCGTACGCACATAGGTTATGAAGCACCACAAGGATTTTATCTGTGTTGGGGTAAATGTTAAACTGCAAATTACATGTGTTACATCACCTCTGTACGTGCTAGTAATATAACTGGGAGGGCATCACTCTTCAGGTAAAGCTTCTTCACACATCCAGCAGTGAGTGGCAGTAGAAACAGAGCTCTAATAAACAGAGCTGCTGACAAATCCATATTAGTGTAACTTCAAGCATCTGACATGTGTTGGGGGAGCAATCACTCTGAGAACTATAAAGGAATGGCTGCTGTTTTTCCATCACGTCGAACCATTAAATAACAAAACCAACATCAAATTTGTTCAGTGATTTGCACTGTTTGGTTGATACCAGACGCATTTGTGTCTTTATTAATTGACTTCTCTACTGAAACATTCAGGCATTCAAGCTCATGGTAGATTATATACTTGGCTTTCGTCTTTCGTTATATTGCAATATTTTTGACTTTCTTTTTACAAGGCTAAGGCACGATGGTGAGTTCGATTATTCACTGATACCATCGCAGTAAAAGTCATGACTCGTCTGCAGTTCTTGGGTGTCAAATACATGGATGCAACGTCTGCATGGACATTTTGTACTCTTTCTACGTCCCAATGCTATGTACCTTACTACACATATGCGGGAGCGTTTTTATCTGAACATTGATTTACCGCTGATATGTCTAACTCTTCTTTATTATCTCCTACACTGTAAAGTCTTGAAGGCTGTACGGATAGTAGGCATAAAATTCACCCTATTTTTTATCTTGCGCATATTTGGAGAATTGAAGTCTAAAAACAGTCTTTCTCAGATAAAATACCCCAACGTTATTGACTTCATCGAAAAGATATTGGTAGTCAGTTACAATAAACTTCATTCTGACTTCAGTCAAAATAAACTCAAATGACCCGCCTATTGCAACTAGAGATGTACGAAGGTCTTTCTAAGAACATCAAATTTCACGGAATGCGTTTCGTTTCGTTGCTTTTAGCAGTAGCTTCTAAAGATTGTCATGGATACTCATTCTGCCGCAACTCTGCAACATCATATGTTGCTTCATACAAATCTTTCTCTTCTTGGATGGGTGGCTCGACTATTCCTCTTCTTGGATGGGTGGCTCGACTATTCCTACCTTATAATACCTTCACATGAGTTTGTGTTTAGAAATCATTTTTATATTCATGGCCCAAATATTTTTGTTTAATTAGCCTGATCTTGAACATCTTTGTCATATACATCAACAAAAACATCATTCGATTCAGTTAGGTCTGTTGAGGATTTTCTCTTTCATGCATGATATTCTGCAGATTCATTTTTATTGATTTTCCTGCAAAAGTTACTCAAGTTTTTTGTTGTTGTTCTATTTATGATGTCACTGCCAGATTCACCAACTTATAAATGTGCTCTTAATTTTTCTCGGCGAATGCATACAGCATCTTATATGCTCTTTAGACCAACCTGTATGATGCATTTTAAAAGATACAGCGATCTCAATTGATTGGTCACATTTTTGACATTCCAGTCATTTGCCATGTTTACGCTACTACTACAAAATTCCATAAATTCCTTGAGTATACGTTGCGAGTCAATAGTGTGGTTACTGACTGACATTTATATACAAAGACTACATGCGATTCTTTCGTAATGAAATATTCACAACTCATCTAATATAATAAATTTTGCTCTTTATCAGCACAGAATCACTGTTGCAGAGTGTCCAAGCATAAGTCTATTAATCTAATATATATATATATATATATATATATATATATATATATATATATATATATATATATATATATATATATATATACTGTTCAGAATGTTTAATTCTTTGTCTGTTAGTTTTATATTTTTTATTTCATTACATGATCTTGTAAGGTAACATATTACTAAGAATATTAGGATAGTGCCCCCTTTTAGAGAAAAAGAAGTAGACAAATAGTTTCCACATTTTGATAAAATCGCTGAAAATTTGAAATGGCCAAGGGAGCATTGGACTCAGTTATTACAGTGTACTTTTGGCAAAGCCTGAGACATCTGTGCTTCCCTGTCAGCACAGCAGAGTGCTGACTATGATCTGGTTAAGGAATGCATCTTCAAGAGTTATGAGTTAGTCCCTGAGGCTTATCGACAACAATTCAAGAACTATACAAAAGAAGCTGAACAAACTCATGTCGAATTTGCAAGAGAAAAAAAGCGGTCATTTGATAGTTGGTGCTTAGCTATTAAGACTCATTGAGCATCAGGTAGAAACCTTTGAAGATGCTGGGGACGGATTTTTCAAAACTTTGGTTTTAACACTGATTTTAAACTATCACGGACAGTCTTAGAATTTCTTCGTGAAGTTAGAGATTTATAAAATTTGGTTTATCACTGTTTTTAAACTGACACGAACAGTCATAGTTCTTTTTATGTTGTTTAGAAATTTATTACATTTGGTTGGAACTGAGCTTAAACTCACACGGACATTCATAGACAATTGATTTGTGTATTGGTTGATAAGTTATCAAATTTGATTGCACATTTTATTTTAAACTAACATGAACATTATTCGACAATTATTTGTGTTTGGTTAAGGAGTTATCGAAATTGATTTTATCACTGATTTTAAAATTCAAGTAAAAATTCCCACATTTAAAACAGTTGTGTGTGTATGGGGTGCTTGCCTCCTGCATCAACGACGATGTAACGAGTTCCGGGAGACAAAGGCACGATCGATGTTTTATCATCTGATGACTTTGTCTCGAGAGGATGTGTCTGCAGTATACAGATGCCGCTTCTGGCTCCAAGGCAATGAGCAGCTGATCGTTGCTGATACTAGCCTATGGAAAAATAAAAAAATATAACTCTATATACTTTTATCAGTAGGGGAAGTACATATTGTCTGTTGTTGTTGTTTATTATGTTGTTTTTTGCCGTTGTTGTGATTTATTATTATTATTATTATTATTATTATTATTATTTGATGTTTGTGCAGATGCGATAATCTCAGTATGTCCTTCTTCACAGAATAACTAGATCTGGGACAAGAACCAAAAATACCCTCGAGTCTAAAGCTGACGGTACAATATGTCTGCCAGACAACAAAACTATATCTTTATTTTTTAACCTAAACCTTGTCGAACGATACTAATTGTTCATTCTTTCTTGTGTTTGTTTTGGGGTGGCGAGTTGCCAGTTTGATGATTTTTATGTTTTGCTTGTTCACATTATAGGACTGCTAGAAGTAATAGCTTCATTTTGAGATTATGAGTTATTAACTTCATGTTATCTTTAGAATGCATTTTGGTCCAGCAATATACTTATCTTCTCGTTTACATCAAAACAGATGAATATTATGATTGATGCCATTTTAATCTCTGTCGTGTTAGATAAGGTTTTGATAAACACAATCATGCATTTTTATTTTAACATCAGTCTAGTGGAATCATTTTCAGTAGTGTTCCAACATAATTTGAGAGGACTCATTATTTACATCACTCATTGGAATTACTAAGGTACTAAATGACTGGATTAGCACTATTGTAGGTTTTTTGTAATTTCATTCAAAGAATTTTAAATTTTATCATTGTGATGCATCAAGACAGTTGGTACATCATCACATTAACGACTAGAATTCATTAGGACATTTGGATTGTTGGTTTTGGTGATAGAAGGTTTAGGATTAGTTGAGATTTAACTCACAATACTGGAAGTTCCACTTAAAGATTCATTGTATAACTAAAAGAATTAAATTATTTTGTTGATGTTACAAAACTTGTTGGTTTTGCTTCTTTTTCTTACTTAGTTTATGACCACTGAAACCTAATATATTCTCAAATGAGTTTTTTTTAAATATAAAACTCATCCAGTTTATGTAGACATTTCACCTCAGAACTGAACCTGTTTCACATTCATTGTTACTTCTCATTTAGAAACTACGTCTATTTCACTGCAATAATTAGAAACCAATTTTTTAATAGCAAAACATGTTTCTTAAATATCGTAATATCTTGGGAGAGCTACTACTACCTCGCAAATCCAGCCCTCCCAGATTAAAAGGTTGTAGCTAAAAGGCAAAACGTTGGCTGCCTACCTAGGTGATAGTTACATAGGGTGACCTCATCTTGATGCGGGTATTGGCGCCAAATCACGTGAAATCGCTAATTACTACTGGAATGGAAAACATGCTCTCTATATGGATGTAACTGTGGGGAGGTCAGAAGTGTGTATATGTATTATGATTAGATGAGTATTATGAAAGAAGCATGTTACTAAAAACAATTAGTTCCTTGTTCAAATATATGACATGATGATAAAAGCTTAAGAGAAAAGGTAAAAAGTGTGGTAGATATACCCCTTGTTTTATAGTCTTGCTCCAAAATATGACTAGCCTGATGTTTTGTAGCATGCTATATTTGTACGCTAATCAAAGGACTCTGGAAGCCGTGTAAGTGGAGACGCGAAGTCATGCATCTTGCAAGTCCACACTGATTGCACAGTCTCTCAAATGAACGGCATTTAAACTAGATTTTTGCATTTCATTGTGAACCCAGGAGCATACAAGAGTTGATTGAATGCTGTCATGTTGAAAACCACGTGATAAGAGGTGCGCTAGTAGTTTAAAAAAACTCTGGGAAAAGAGGAGAAGGTAACTAAACATGATGCCGAATCCAATGAAAATCACTTTTCCGATCCATAGATCGTCATGGTAAATCTTCCGTATTCGGAAACAAAAGACTGGAGTCTTTCCACCTATCCGTGTCTCTGATACTCTGGGCGTGAAAGCTGTAATTTGATACATGGAAGTTCTCTTGGAAACACTGGAGAAAACGATCGTTTTTCCTTTTCTAATTTAGTTAGGGTGAACAGTGGTTTTCAATGGTTGTATATTCTGTAGTACTTCTTTGCATTGAACGGTACTCTAAGGACCTCTCTGCGAGATTTTATGGGTTGCCCCTTGCCAATTTCTCCGCTGTAGCTGTGAGTGATGGAGAGAATATACAATTGTTGGCTTGCTGAGAATTCCGTAAACTTTATCACTAAGAGGAATTAAATGGTTATGTCGCACGCTTTGCTTGGCTTATGATGATCTTTACGAAAGGTCGAGGTAGAGAATATTGCATATTGCATGTGAATTTCGAGGTGAGAGAAGATAAGCTGTGTTTAGCCTATTGGACGATCGCCATATAATTTAGATCCCACGGTCACGACGCTACGTATCAACTGATGGGTAACCTAATAAAAATATGGCGTATGTGCAATTCCAAGGAGTATATCTGAGAAATAAAAGCTTCTGTGAGTGCTTGGGTTTTGCTATAGACAATAAAAGCAGCGGACAAATGTATATACGTTTGTCAGATTAAGTAGCTTCTTCCGTAGGCAATGCTCACCTGATGTTGGAAATGTAGAGGAGGCAGGTGAAGTACAATAAAGAGGACAGAAGCCTGATGAATTGCTTCAATTCAAGCCTAATCGTAGTAACATCTAATAACAGCGAGGGAATATGTGACCCAGTGTTCGTCATTTTTGGATGAAGGTAGTAAAACCTATGTTTCTTGTGCTTGCTGCGAAATATTTGAAGTAGAATGTCGAGGATGGTGGCTGACAACACTTGAAGCACGTTATGAACTAGATCGCGTTGCATCCAGTGTATCGCTCAGTAGAAGCTCCCTTTTAGTGGCAATGGCTTGCTGTCGAGTAAAGAGACATCTGTTGGAAACATAGTCGCTGAGATATATATCATACTCCGGAAGTGTCTAGATGTACTATGCGTATTAAAATTGATCCATGAGAGGGCCTATAAAAACTAGACGTCATCCACATTAAGTTACTCGTGCACAATGTGGGTTAGACTGATCCATAAGAATGCCATTTAGGCTGGACTTCGTCTGCAGGATACGTTTAGCAGTCCTATGCGGGCTAGACTTGCATAACTTCAATCATGGGTATTTGGGTGCATTTATGCAAGTGATGTAACTGGACAAGTTTGTTGTTCTGGTGGCTGATGCTGAATGATCGATTGTGATCGTCGCCCATTGCGCTCAGAGTTATATGGCCGAGTCCAGTCGTGGAGGAAGGTGACCAGTTCTTGACATTGAGATCGGCGTACGGGATATTGATCCTAATAGCCGTCCCTAATTCTGATATGAGAGACTATAACTAAGGCGATTGTTGCTCTCCTTTTTGCTCCCTAGCAAATAATTTGGTTTCAAACCCTTGCGTGGAAACTGACGATGTTTTGTCCCTCAAGTTATGCTTCTACGCCAATCACTTAGTAACCATCTAGTTGTTACCCATTGATTTCTGCCCATGATATGAATTTCTGATTTGTATTCAAAGAATGACAACCTGAGAAAACTAAACATATAGTGTGGTTGTCAGACTGGTTTAGCATTTGGTGGTAATAATTAAGACAAATTAGAACAGGCGATACACAAACATAGTGCAATACGCGCATTGCTTTATTAGCTTAGAAGTGTCCGTGGGAATTTGCACAGTATGATAAATGCCTGTAAAGGGCGCACACGGCCTGTACAGGTAGAAAATTAGAGCATCATTAT
This sequence comes from Sinohyriopsis cumingii, assembly GCA_028554795.2. Lineage (NCBI taxonomy): Eukaryota > Metazoa > Mollusca > Bivalvia > Unionida > Unionidae > Sinohyriopsis > Sinohyriopsis cumingii. Next base: position 82,446,855 of record CM068838.1, read on the forward strand.
TAAAACTTACCAAGTGGACGCTAAATAATCAATTCTAGTAGCAAGTTACCTGTAGGAAGGCCAGTATTTTGCCTGGCTAGACAGTACACTGATGCTTCGCTTATAGTAACTACATACGTGAAGTGGACGCTATGCGTCTATCACGTATTGAAAACTTACTTGTATGCATCCGACCACCGCGGAAGCTGTAAAGTGATATTAACAAGTTTTCTAAAATACACACAAAACCTGCTTATAAATAAGGCACTGAAGAGTCATTATTAAGCATCGATAAACATATTCAGTAAACATCGTTTTTCAACACAAAATGTGTATGGAAGTTCCGCGTGATGTCAGTTAGTTTGATGCATTTAGGTTTGAAAATCAATGCAACAATGCTGACACCTATGTCACTTTCAGTAGTGGCAGTAGTTGAATATTCATGTGAAAGGAGTATTATTGGAAGAAGACATTCAATATTTACTGTGATGTATTTGTGATAAGATATTTCTATTAGCTTATATATCACTTAAGAAATTTTAGACAGTTTGAGATATTTTATGACGCATAAATACTCTGGCTTGATAGGCTTAACGTTCTGTCAGTTGGAACACCGGTTTGTGTCTACATTCTTCTATGAACAAAGTTTATTTGCTTCTACAAGTAAACATTTAAAACACTCTTATATATAGAGTGGGTTCCTAGTTACAGTATTACCGCCCACTCTTCCCTCATGCACGCCATCAATTGACCCATACCCGTAGTTTTATTTGCTGTTTAAGAGCATGATAGGCTATAAACAGAGCAACGAGACCCTGTGAGGATAAATTCGCCATATTCAGAACGACGTGACCTTCTTGCGAATTCCCTTGGTGCATTCCATTCGAAAAATGGCCGTCGTTACAATGTTCATAGTATTAGAGAAAGCAAATGTTCCAGAAGGCGGAGTAAAGACTTTTTTCCTATGACCGCAGCCAATCAGTAAAACAGAATACTGCGCACGAATTTGATGTCTTATTTTTGGACCAATCTTAATCAGATAACGTTATATGCTAACGTGTTGTTATACCAAAAATATTAAACTGCACACACTATATGTAAATTGTATAGACTACGTGATTAACTATAATTATATAGCGTATATGCATGACATAATTAGGTTTTCACCTGATGGCCGCCTCACGCATAAAGTATCTGGCTTTGTCGTTCCATATAGCGGGCACTGTTAATACCCACTGGATTTCTTCTTCATATGAAAGTTGACCTCTAATTTTGGATGTAAGTTCCTTATGGAGATCACCTTTCAGGTATCGAATAACAAGACTTATCACCTTCATTGCTGGCATCTCCTTCCCAGATTCATCCTTTATTTTTGTCTGGCGACTGAGATTCTTTAAAAAAATATATGTAAAACAGTACTGATACATAAGCAGCTAGATTGAATTTCTTGCTTTATGTAGTATTAAGCTGTATCTTCAATACAAGATGTTTAACACATGACCATACAATATCGCAATTCAACATCTTAAAGGCACCGTATAAGTATTTATTATCTGTAATTAATTTGATATTGCTGATATCTAAAAGATACATGTTCAACATGTGCCATGAAAGAAAACCTTCATCCCTACCTTTATTTAAATTTGTTTTAAAACGATGCTACACTTGTGAGATGGAATAGCCAAAAGAAATAATAAATTGGAACGGTTTCAAACCGACTGGCACACATTTATTGAGTTGTATAGTAGTAAATATGTGTCTATTGTTTGAAATATTTCGGATATATTTATGAAAATCAATTGATGCATCTACAATCTTGAAATATCTCTTTGTTATATTATTGTAAATATCATTAGGAACTATTTTATAAGATTCGTATGTATAACTTTTATTTACATATACTCTTAAAATACTCATGTGTCTCAATCTCCTCTGCTCCACATTTATCTTTTTTTACATCTCATTGTATTTCTTTTTCTTCAGCCTATCCCCTTTTCTTATTGTACCTATGGGGTACCCGCTTTGTTTTAATAGCTCATAATACAGCTGTTACAGCCTATCCCCTTTTCTTATTGTACCTTTGGGGTACCCGCTTTGTTTTAATAGCTCATAATACAGCTGTTTTGAGGTCATTAATTACAGAAGACAAAACTTATGTAGAAAATGAACTGTACGGTAGTCCGTAGGATAGATCTCGGACCCATGGCTACCTACGTACTGGGAATAATAAACAAAAGTATTTCTTTTCTGGGCTTTTTACATTTCTTACGATTCATTTTATTAAAACAAAAATGTAATTTCATAGATCGTGTCTAATTCTTCCAGCTTGATGACTAGAAATAATAACATATTAATATATTATTGATGTTTTGATCTTTTAGCTTTTACAGTTAAATGTAGACTGCAAGGAGAGCGAAAATTAGACAACCGCAAATATTTATTGTTCTACTGCATTTACGATAGGTCCTGCTTTACTTACAAGCAATTTAGTAAATGATATATGCAATACCACCAAAGACAAACCTTCCTTTAAGGGTTCTACAAAAAAATTAAAAGTATATTACATTTAAAAATAAGCACCATTCGCTTTGATTTTGTTGCTTTGTTGAGTACTTTTCTGTTCCTCTTTGGATGCCAACTGCTATATTTTAAGCCGTTCCTCGAGAATATTATACTACTTATATCAGGTTTCAGCTGATCTATATTGAAATATTTATTATCAGCAAGGTGTTATATGTATATCAATAAAACATTTTATTACATACATATTTATATTTAAATGCTTGAATTGGTGTTCGATATAGCAGTTCAATCCATATTTCCGTATCACCCATCGACAGTTTAGAGACAATGAAACCAATTCTATCAATCCAAACTCGTTTTGAATTTCTTTCATACAGTAAGGCTAAACATATTAATAAATCATGAAAGACTAATAAATATGATAAATAATATATAATGTAATAAATATCATATAATATGTAATAAATACAAAAGTGTATGCATGTTTTTCCGATTCTAGTTTAAGAGTTCATTTGATATGGCTTATAAATATATTTTAGCCATACGGCCTCGATATATCTCTACCAAACTCGATCTTACCGCTGATTCAAAACAAAACATGTAGTGTTGGTGTAATTGACATATTTAGCTATTAACATAATTACAGTCAAATATCTGCAGCGTCTTTTCAGGAACGTCAACTTACCCTGTCTTTGTAAAGGGCCATCTTGAATCTTCTAAAATAGTACCAGTCTTTGTGCTCATTTTTATCAGCCAATGTGGCGTACTTGTCTTCAGCATCATATCCAAAAGCATGCAATGTTTCGCCATCTGGTCGTATTAAAGCTGTCGTGGGTGCTTTAGGAGAGATACCTACTCCACTGTTCCATTCTTTGACAAGTATTTTTGTTGGTTCCTTTTGGTAATCATATCTGAAGGAGCACGCCCAACTAGAAAATGTAGTTCCAAATTCGACAGCTGCCACTAGAAGCTCATTAGACTCCACAGGAGCCTCAACAAAGAAATTTCAAACTTTAAAATCCTCCTAATCTTTTGATATGTTGCAACACTTACCTATTTCCACACTACAAATCTTTAACCAAAGCCATCGTTAAATCCTCACAAATACGATCGTACATTTTTATAAAAACAACTTCGGTAAATGATGTGTCAATCATATTGTATAAACTGATCTTATTTGATGCAAGACCTATGTGGGAATATTTTGAATATTTTACAAAGTTGTGAAGCAAATCCTCTCGAAGTATTGTGAGAGACGTGGAATCACTAACGCACGTGACTTTAGTGCAGAACAAAAGAAAGGTAGTCATGTATCCATAGCATTTCTTGAAATTTTAGCAATATTGTGTTTTTACATACGCAAGTCTGCAGGGGTTGTGCTAAAGGCATCATTTTATTGACCATTAAAGCTGCTAAAAAAGTAAAACCACGCTGATCGTTGTAATAAGGCAGGTTTTTTGTTTCACTAGCAGTAGTAGTAGTGTGGTTCTTCGATGAAAGAAGGATACGAATACTAATGTACTTCAGTAAAACAAATGACATGTAAAATTCAATAATTTTCATTTCCACGCTGTAAAGCTGAAGAAACCATAAACTATACAATTACCGTATCCGTGTATATAAAGAATCTGTACTACGTTTCTCTAGTTTAAGCTTTTACTGTACTTTGTTTCCCTCAGCTTTGAACCATATTTATCATTTTTGATATAAATAAGTCCCTTTTCTTCAAAACACCATGTGGATTGTGATGCAAACACGAATTTCAATGAGTTATGCATAGAAGCTGTAGTGTAAGCCTTAATCTAATTAGATTTGAAATATCACTTGACGGTAAAAGTAATCACATACTCAACACTGGATTAAAACTGATATACACCTACAGCTGATTTATGTTATATATTTACTAAGGTTTATGTTCCATGGGGAAAAATACTTTCAAGGGATTCTTTACTCTGCTTCCTAACTGTACTGATGTCTTGTATTTAATGAATAGTATAGAACGCCTTCTGCAGTTATTCTTCAACAACAAATAATATTACATGGTGGCAGCGGTAAAAACACTGGATTGAAATTATCAGAGTTGAAAATGGCTTCCATTCAATTTACAAATCTCGACAAATTTGACTCTCGAGACCTGAAACTTGGTAAAAAGAGGAAGAATTACAAGCAAACACCTTCATTTATTACATGGGAAGTGAAGCTGATAACATTTTGTCTTCGCTCAGCCTGGCATAGGAAGATCAAAAGATGTGGAAGCCCGTGACAGATAGATTCGTGCGATATTTCATTCTAAAGAGGAATGCAATTTTTGAAAGGACAAAATTTAATCAATGAAAACATGATGAATAAGAAACAGTGGATTGTTTTGTTACAGCTATCTATGTGTTAGCAGATACTTGTAATTGGGACCACTACATGATGAAATGATCAGAGATCGACTTGCCGTTGGACTGCAAGATTAAAAAACGTCGGAAAAATTGCAGTTAGATGCAGATCTAACTCTAGCATCTGCCGTTAGTTAAACTCGACAAAATGAGGCTTTAAAAAGCAACAATTTACAAACAACTGGAGAACGAATGACTGAAATGGATGCAGTAAAATCGTCTTCACTGAAAGGTGAGAAGCAGAATCATAAAATCCCAAAAGTTCAACAGAATCATGCATGGGTGTGGAAACAAAGTTAATCATTCTCGGGACCAATGTCCAGCAAAAGAAGCAGAATGCCACAAGTGTAAGAAAAAGGGACACTATGCAAAATGCTGTCTGTCAAAATAAGCAGTTCGCACAATAGAATCGAGCGGAACCTGGATTTCTAGGGACTATTAGCACAACGAAGGGTCAGCCGTGGATAACGCATGTGCGATTGAACAACTCTTCACTTTTATTCAAGATTGATAATGGAGCTGATGTAACTGTAATTGTTAAAAGGGATTTACGAAACATCAGAGACCAAAAACTATCAAAGTCTGATCGAAAACTGTATGGACCTGGAAACGGAACTTAAAGTGCTAGAATAATTTGTATGTGGACTGGAATCCAACACTGCGTTCAGTGTACAAGACATATTTGTCGCAAAAGGACTGAATCAGGCACTCTTGGGTAGGCGCGCGATTCAGGCTTTCAATATTATTGAACGGATAAATATATCCTCAATAAAAGCCTGAGATAAAAACTCACAAAATGTAAGCAAAATTCACGATAAATATATAAATTTAGATAGGGATTATCGCGAGAAATTCCCAAATTTGTTTAAAAGTCTAGGGAAAACAAAAGGGTTCTATAATATAACTCTGGAAAAAAATGCCAAACCTTATTCCTTACGTACCCCAAGAAAGATTCCTATCCCTTTATTGAATAAAGTTCAAGAGGTGTTGGATAGAATGGAATAATTGGGTGTTATTTCAAAATTAGATGAGCCCACTGAATGTTGCGCGGCAATTGTTGTCGTTCCGTAACTAAATGGCATGGTAAGAATTTGCGTGGATCTAACTAAACTGATTGAATCAGTTAACAAATAAAACCACCCACTACCATCAGTTGACGAATCCCTTGCAAAACTAGCAGGTACAAAGTTTTTCAACAAAATCGGGATTTTGGCAGATAAACCAGTCAGAAGATTCTCGCCGACTTACAACTTTCATGACTCTTTTTGGTAGGCTTTACTTAATCACCTTCCATTGGGAATCCGTTCCGCGCCTGAATTTTTTCAGAAAAGGATGTTAGATATTCTAGAGCGTCCTGGCGGAACACTGTCACACGGTCAATGTTCTTGTTTTGGGGGAAATGCAAAAACATCATGAGGAAAGATTAGAAATTGTCATGAAATCAATTCAAAAAGTCGGTGTCACTTTGAACGCTAAAATGTGTGAACTTTTGAGACCATCCATTAGGTTTCTTGGGTATGTTGTTGACGAAAATTGTTACCGACCTGATCCGGAAAAAGTCAAAGCTACAACTGAAATGAAAACACCGAAATGCGTAACATAGATACGACGATTTGTTGGTATGGCAAAACAGCTTGGCACATTTAGTCTAAATTTGGCAGAGAAAACGAAACCATTACGTGAGCTTTTGAAAGGTAAAACCTCGCGGGTTTGGGGCAATCTCATTTTACCATTGTGTACAGTTAAAAAATTCCCACTCATGGGGATTTGTAGTTTTCAATTTTGCTTTCAAATATTTATTTCATAAGTAAAAATAATACATAAATATAAACATGTTTTATTTATTAGTGTTCGACTGGAAATTTGTCTAAATATGACTTATTGTTATTCTTATATAATGCCAAGTATTTTCATAAACGATTCCTGATTAGTTATCATGCTTTTATTATTGTTAAAATGCCTGCCAGATAGTACCTATTGTGTCGCAAATTGGTCATTATGCTCGAAAAAGGTTTTTCATAAACAGGTCTTGTGCTTCGTTTTTGTTTTGTCAATACTCTCTTTGAAAAACGAGCTTAAACTAATCAATAATGTCATTTTTATAATGGAAGCCTCAAAATGAATAAAACATAACTAACATTTACGTCGGCCATCATGGTCAGCGTTTTAATACAACATATCTAAAGTCAGGATTCGATCCATTATGAATCGTATCCCACCTTAAATCATGGAAAGTGATTACTTGGCACGATTAAAAAGTTGCGCAGAATAGTTTAATTCGTTTATACCTTGCAATTTGTTTTAGACTTTGTCTTCCGCTTCCTCAGCAACGTTTGCAATTTGGAAAGCATCCTCTTCAACGGCATAGCAATGTTAAATCCATCATCAGAGTCTGGCATTTTCCAGGGAATAAAAAGATATAAAAGTGTATGATAAAATTCTCTACCTTGTAAGAGTTATGGAGCAAACAACATTGCCCCTTACCTGCTCCCGCCGTCAACGGTGCTCTAAAGTCACTCTGCGGAACCACATGGACCAGATAGATTTTATTATTTTATGATTCAGTATTTTGAATGTAGAGCTATAAAATTAAATCGCAAGCACACTTGTTCTACAGAAGAGTATTTACTAGTACCAAAGTCTCTTAAAGGCCTTCCCGCTCGAGTACAATACAATAAAATAAGATTGACCCATTTTCGAAATATACTTTGAATTTTCTCAAAATAGCAACCAATGATATAACACAAGAGGGGAATATTAAACAGAAAATATTTAGCCCATGAACAGGGATGCAACCATTACGTGGAATCCTATGACGCTATTGTTGTTGTGTTTGTTTGTTTAATATTTATTTTTTTTTGTTCTTTTTTGTTTTTCCTTTGTTTCTATTATTTATTTCTTAATTATATTAAACATCAATTAAAGAACCAATTTTTTTGCTTTATTTTGATTTAATTCAAGATTTCTATTTAGCTTATTTTTATTCTATATCCTAAGACCATTAAGTTTTGTCTAATTCTATGAAAATGCGCAAACTAGGCATAATTAACTTATTACATAAATATACGATTAGATTAAGAAAATCAAGCATGATCATATAAAAAATAAAAAGAAATTAAGCAAATGTTCATAATTTAACTGAAGGTTATGCTATTGTTTCATATATGTAGGACAGGGTTCACAATAGAAAAAATATTCCCATGATTTTTTCTTTTTGCAAAAAGAAATGTGTATATCCTAGGAGAGGTTTACATAATTTTCTTTATTTTGATATCTGAATGACAAAAGGTGACCTGGGAGTCAGAATATACAGCAAGGCTTTGCTCCTGATATGCACCTCACAGAAAATTGCTAGTTCTGCATAGCTATTTTCACTTCGTAAACTTCAGGGGCAAATTACACGTGAAGAAAAGTGATCTGATAATGTTTGTCAGTTTGTTAGATATTTTAAATTTCATTAATTGCACTTCAAGAAAATATTAATATCGAAACTACGAACATTTGTTTCTGGCTGTCAAAGTTGGTTTACTTTGTTCCATTTCAGGTCCATTTCCACAATACACAGAAACAGTTATTTAAGATAGCAATAATTGTTCTTACTGGTGATCAAAACTAAATGTTAATCCACGTAAGTAGTATAGGGAAACAGGTTGGTGGTTGTGGCGTTCTGTCGTATTGGGGTGGGTTTCTCCCAATATAATTTAATTAAATTAAATTGAAAGTTCCACCCTGGCTCGTTAGGTTAGAAAGTTAAATTAGTGATGATGTAGATTTACAGCTCTGAGCCCCCAGTCAGCAATGCCGACGGTTAAATTATACAGAACACGAAGACGAAATTCAATCAATAACAATTTAATAAATGTGATAATTTAAAAACGATAACTTCCAATCACTCGTCTTTCCCTCGACCAAGTGACAGCCTAATTCATCCCGTGATTTACAGTGTGAGTTCGATTTTCCCCCTGTCCTTGCATCTACTCATCTATTTCTTTCCGCTGATTCTTCCTTCTTTCCGTTCCTCTAACTCCTTCTTTGTCTCTGTTTCCTCTCTACTATCTCCTCCAGCTTCGCTCCAGACTTCAACTTCTCCTTTCTTCTCCTTTTCCTCTCTATTATCTCCTCCAATTCGCTCCTAGACTTCAACTTGTCCTGAGTTCTCTCCTTTCCTCCGTCTCTCTATCCGAGACAACGGGACCAAACTGAAACTGGTCTGTCCCTCAAAGCTTCCTGTGAAAAACCACAAGGCGTTAACAAATGTTTTATCGAACCTCACCTCACACTATAACGACAATTAACCATCAGATAGCTGTCACTGTTTCGGCCACGCATGCATACACATCGAAATTCCCACACACTTCTTGCAGGGTAAACAATGGCGTAATAACACAATATCAGCGAATTGTTATACAGACATCAATACATTGCGTCACGTCAGTATATACACATATATATTTAATCTCATCGTACTACAATCTGACAAAATCAGACGCATGTCTGTACATTACAAATATTCAGCAATGGCAAAATCTATAATCATATGAACATATGTGTTAGTCTACTATAAAATACCCACATAGTAAATTACAATATTAACTCTTACGACGGCTGGCAAGCTATATAATTCTTTACAAATATCAACTCATTTCTTCAAAATATGCAAACATATTAACAAAACAAAGTAATTCTTCGTACTACGATTCTAGTAATAATAAAGTATACATACGACCTACAATTAAAATGCAGTCGCATTCCACAAAGACCGAACAAATATCTACTGACCGTTTGAAGCTTTCTGTACTTAGACCTTCCCGCTCTAAGATTTTCCCGCCAATAACGAATGGCTATTCGGAGTTACGCTAACCTCTTCTCTGGGTAATTTCTCTCAGCGAACTAACTTTTGCCGGAAAACGCAGGGATATCATTCTACCCAAATCAAGGTCTCCCCCCATCTCGATTCTGATTGGGTGGCGCTGTGCCCCTGTCCAATCGTCTTAGCGGCCAGTTCAACCTGTCTGTCTGTTTGCAGGGGAAATAAGTTAGGACACTCCCACTTCTTCAGGCAATTTCTTTTGATCTTGGAAACATTTCGACACCTAGGTGATAATTGGCTGTCTGTGACTTTGCAACTCCGATGTCCGGTTCTTCTATTCTAGCCACAACAACCTTACGTAACGGATTAGTGCTAGCCTTCGGCAATGTTCGACATCAAACAATGACCCGTCAGAATTACCTTGATTATACATGTTTCAAACTGGGCTACTCTGGGTCGGGGTAAACATGACAGTGGTTAACATGAATTGGAACGGTAAAGCAGGTATGGGAATATAACATGAGGATTTGGGTGATATGCCGATTATGCGAATTTAAAATTTAACATCACCAATGACACTACAGTTAGAGGATTTTATGATATGGGTTGTGAACGATATAGTGATTATAAGAATTTTACATCGGGATATAACAATGTGGCTGTTAAGTGAAATTGACGTTACAGTTGATAATACGGCGCTTATCCGTAATCAAGAATTGGATCTGGGCTATTACATTTGTTACTGTAATTAAACATTGCGAATGAAGCTGTTAGATTATAGAAATTTTATCCTGGGACGGAATGGATTTACATGGCATTTGAAACATAATGGGCAACTATTGGAGTCTATAGAAATTTAGCAATTGGGCTGATATTGAGGTTTACTGAACTTTAATATTGCGGTATATTGTGGAGGTTTATACAAATTTAACATTACGGATGTCAAGCCGTACAATGCATCTGTGACGGCATTATGTACTTCAACTTTGCGGACCAACTGAGTATTCTATGGAACGTTCATATTAGGGCCAGTATGGCCCGCCATGGAAATTTTGAAAGGTGCAGGAATAAGATAGAAAGATTTACAAAGACACACATAGATAAAGTCGATTACTTACTTTTACAATCCAAAACTATCATCCTACCATCTCAACACGCGTTGTTGCTTCTTGTCAATTCAATACCCAAATAAATACACAAACGCATGCAGCAAGTATGCGACAAGTAATGATTACTAAGAGACACTTTTTAAAGATAAACAGCCACGTATGCATACAAACAGAGGAGAGAAGGCAAGGAACATACAATGGTCACTAATAGGCATTCTTAATGATAAGCACCCATGCAGACGGATGATGAAATTTAGAGTATATGTAGTGGATGCTAAAACATAGTTCTCCTGACCAGCACACATGATAATGGCCTAATACTCAATTACACACACGCAAATACACGCACACACACACACACACACACACACACACACACACATATATATATATATATATATATATATATATATATATATATATATATATATATATATATATATATATATATATATATATGCAATAACCTGACAACGAACAGTGCGAAACTAATATCTAGCTAACCGAGCGCTTTCGACTCTTTAATGAGTCTTTTTCAAGGGCAAATACAAAACATAGAAAAGACAAACAAATAAAACAGAAAAACTTTGCATGGCTGTTTCTACAGGAATTCAACCGTTTAACTCTATTATGTGTCAACTAGTTTATTTCAGCTTGTTGCTGATACTGGAAAATATTTGTATCAATTTCTAGGTCAATACAAATATATATTCTTTGAGCATGTATTCATATACCACTAATATTAATGCTTGACCTATCCACATTTCCAGTCGTGGCTGTCACATTACAACTATTAAAATATTATATTTCTAAACAATTCAGATAGAAACGGCAAAATTGTAAATATGCTCCATTAATGCATTATATAGTGCAACGTGAGTGCATGAGATGACAATCGGTATATTCGAAAGGCTGAAACTTAATTGTCAAAACCAGTTAAATGCGATCGATCAAACTTTCTTAAAATACAGCATATCTGACACACTTAAAACAAAACCATATGATTGCGCAAATTCTCGCATTTGAGCCCAACCACACCCACATCTTATACATAATGGCTTAAAATTTCAGTACTGCATAATGACGTTTTTAAATCTCCATGGTCTTAAAATAAGCAATAGAAAAGGGTGAGAAGCAACAAGCTTTGAAAATTCAACAAATAATTTATTTCCCTAGAATACAAAGTGAAAATGTTAAAACGGAACTCACGGCATTGCTAAATAATCTTATAATTACTAAAAAAAAAAGTCTACTGATTAAAGTTACTACCTCAAGTCCATATGATTAAAGTTCTGAATACACTTTACTGGCATCCCAAAATAATGTGTTGTGCCAACAGTCTTTTGTTGAATTACCTTCATACAAGCCAGGAATATATCCTTATTTGAATTTCTCTTCGAGGTCACTATTACCACGAATGTTATTTTTGAGCACTTTGTATTTCCAGAGAAGAATATCTTGAATTAATCCATTTGAATAAATAAATTTTAGCCCCTGTGAAATAATGGACACAGCAATGATACAAGTATGTCTGCTCGTAAATTTTACAGCACGAATAAATAATTTTTCCAGTAAATATAATGATATTATAATTTAAAAAAGCTAAGACATGAAATGAGAATCAGGATATATTACAAAAATTCATTTCGAGAAAAATCTTAGTTATAATTAGAAAGATTTTTTAATAAAATTATAATAAACAACAAAGTAAATACAATGTTCTTGACTCAGGGCAAGATAATAATCCCAGTTGTTAACCCATATTCATGCAGAAAATATTAGCTTTGTATTAGCTGTTTACCGAATTAAAAAAAATCAACGATTCAGGTCAGGTAGAAAATTAACTTGATTGTGAACACGTTCTAGTCCAAAATACAATTTTCCATAGAGTATAATGAAATAGAACACTAAATAAGTTAACAAACAATGTAAATTAAATGTAATAAACTAACCTGACAATCAGCACCTCTGTAAATGCATAGCTATGCCTAATACAAGAAAGGCGGTGACACGTCAGGAAATAACTGATTTGATTTAATAGTATTTGTTATTGCCAGTGCCATTTTTATCACCTCCGCCATCTTGAATTTCTCCATCGATATTGACCATTCAGTACTCACGGTACTAATAATATGGAAGAATGAGAATCACTCTAGAAACTGGTAAACATAAAATATAGAGCATATATGGGCTTTTGAGAGTTTATCCTAGTTGTAACTGGAAACAAAAATAGAAACAATGTTTTAATGATGGAATTTCAATTTTTTTACAGACTTGAGTTTTCATTACCGAAATTAGCACCTGTCTCTTCGGTGCGGAATTGAAAACGCTTCTTTACTTTTAGACAATGTTGCAGCTGATATTTGCGAAACGATGTTCGATTGTAGTGTATGCCCAGCCTCTTGTGCAAAGCATCATGAGAGACCAGGATATTACGATACTTCAGTCAATAATAATAATAATAATAATAATAATAACAATAATAATAATAATAATAATAATAACAATAATAATAATAAATACTCATTATAGAACCAATACGTGTTCACAGTTGAAATTAAATTTATAACTGATTTTGCCGCATTTTATCTTACTGCTAAATTTGTATTCCCTACCCACACCCCACTCATCCGGTGTAGATTCTAACCACTCTCAAGATTTCTTAATCGAATACCTAAATTTTAGGGATATTTGGAGGACTAGGTAGATACAACATAACTTATTTTTCTGTCAAGAGTTACAATGTTCAATTATCAGATTATATCAGAGAGAGAGAGAGAGAGAGAGAGAGAGGTGATTCTGCTGTGAATAGTCAACAGCATGATCAAAAATTATTAATAACTTCATGTTCATCGTTTCACTCATTGCCAATACAGGTTGTAGTATCATTTAACAAAAACGAGCATTCCGCTCCTTCTTATGTGAAAAAGACATGTGATACTAAACCTTGGCATACGTATATATTTACATATTAGAAACAAATAATCAAAATGGAAGCTTTTATAGAGTAATAAAGCAACGGTCTTAGCTACCCACCCACTCTCTCTCATCAACTGACAATATACGTCCATTCATATTGATGTGTACAAGCCAGGCGAGTTTTATACAAGATCTCTGCAAGTGGTCTTATAATATCTGGAAGATGTCTAACCTATAAAATAAAATAGATGTAGCTATAAATTACCAATCTTGACTCATGTAGATAAGCTGTATCATTACACAGGCTGTGCCAACTTGATAGCTTAAGACGCCCATGTACTTTGACCTAGATCTTATTTAAGGTTTCATTTCTACATGAATAATGGAAGCTATTGATATCAAAATAAAGCAGCATTTACTAATCAGATATTTATTAATTGGTATTTACTCACCAGTTTAGCATCTTAAAGAACAATGGAACTTTTCTAATTTCCAGACATATCTTACCTGCGCATCACATGATGCATCGTAGGCAAGGGCAATTTCCACTACAGTTTGCTGGCCGGACAGTTTGTTTTAAATTTACCCTCTTGATGTATATGTAATCAGATAAAACCAGGTAGCGGGCCGTAAGGTTGCTGGTACATCATGTTCCCAGGAATGCTAATAATAGACCAGGAAGTAAATATAGGACAAAGAAGAACAAGATTAACGCTAATCAAAGGTTTGTTGCTATGGTGTCTGTAACGGAAAGGTTATAAATTTTGTTTAGAAAATGGTTGTACGGCAGGCTTTTCTTGCATTAATTATGGTTTTTAATTTTTTCTCGAAGTCCCAAATATATTATTGATATATTATCGACCAATTAATGCTTTGGGTGTTTGATTCCTGGGAAACCCCATATTGCAATAAAAAGTAAACACGCGGTGGCACATAATCCATGTTCATGTATATGTTTATATACCAATGTTATGGGTTCATCTGTATATTCCCAGATATCTTCGTCATAATTACTTCATAATTATATAATTGTTGCATAAATATTGTTGTTAATTCCTTTCTTTACTGTTCAATCGTATTTACCACGAATATCACTCTATTTTACTTTAGTATTTATTTAAAAACATTTTCCAATGATTCGTTGTTATTCGGATCCATTTTGTGAAAAATACGTTAACACGGTTTGCTTTTTGAATTATATCTATTCCTCCCTTCTCACCACAATGACTGTATTAAACATGGAAATTAAAATGTGTCAAAGCCGTAGGTGCTGTTTTCCAGAGCAAGTAGATACCAGAAAAAATATTTAAGATTTTAAAATTGATAATAAATGGGGAAAAAAAATTAAAACAGTTCATGGGATGTTCGATGTGCTGACTAAGAAATGGCCGGAGGTGATATTTTTGTGTACATATGACACTATTAATTAAAATGAATTTGATTTTCTTTCTCAGCACGGAAAGCAAAGGAATACATGCAAAAGTAGTGGCATTTGTGTTTTAGTAAGAAGCAAACTGTCCCGTTATATTATCAAAATCAAAACTGAATCAAACTACATTTGCGGCTTTAAAATTCAAAAGCCCATTTTCCAGAATGACTAGGACCTATTAGTTGTAGTTTATTATCCCCTCTCCTCCAGCGACGTCATTTGAGAGGGGGTGCAGGGACAGTTGAAATGACGTCCCTGCTATCCTCCACCAACCTAATCATGATTTAGTAATGCAGTCGAATTGAGTATGTTCCATTCATAAATATCACATAGAATGACTTCATGTAAGAAGATTATAATGCAAGAAAACAAAGAAAAGACGACTATTTAGAAACAGATGATTTCGTTTCTTGCCATTTTCACTTTGATGGGTCACTGTACCACTTTCATAGTATCCCTTCTGCTCTAGAACAATATTGTTTGGGTTCGAAAATTCCAGCTTTTTGAAAATGTTCAACTTGAATATCTAAGATGTATAACAAAATTTGGAAAGATGATCATTTACGTATTTGTATTCAGAACTGGGAAGGAAAAGAATCAATAACAAACGCAAAATAATCCTACCTCTCCAAAAGTTTATATAATATCATCTTGGGTGATATTCATTCAGCGGTAATTATCATTTGTTTGAACATATAATAAACATTTTGACTTCAAATGTTGCACAATCCTTACTTGATTTATTTATACAGGAATGGAGTGCAAGATTAGAAGCTACATTTAAAAGTACAATTGGCTAATTATTCAAACGAGATTTAATTTTTGAGAAGTATTTAATTTATTTAGAAAGAAATGTTTATTTGCCATTTTTAAATTTAGAACTAGCTTTCACAAGCTTCCACTAGATTCAGTGCGTTAGGAAAACCTACTAAGACAATACAGAAAATGCACTGTGTACGACGTGGATAACATAAATGATGAACTTTATTTATTTATCGGTCCTTTTGTTTCCCCAAGAGAAAAATGTTAATTTCTTATTTTTGTACAAACCTAGTGTAATAAAGTTTGGTAAACTCTTTTCCTCCAGAGCTTGCTCAATGTTAACAAGTCTTTCTAAATTTGTATATTAAACCAGAGACTGGCAAAATTACGTCAATATCTTCGCATGCATAACCACCCGAGTTGATTATCAATCAATGAATATTGACAGCGAATAGAAATTGTCAAATTAAGGGAAATAAACGTGAAAATATTCACCTACCATCAAATGGAATTATTTTATAACCCACGTAAAACTGGTATTTCCCTTACTTACGAGCATGTGAACAATTACTTCGACGAAAGCAAGAAATGTTTTGGAAAGAGTAAAATTTATTAGTCGTTAGAGACAAACCCAAAAATAAAAACAAGTTTACCAGGTCTAAATTTAACTTCATTGAAAGAGAGGCAGAGATACATGTGGTACGAGTGGATATATTTGAATAAACTAAAAGAAATCTCGATTATATTTTTAAATGGTGATATATTTAAAGTCAAATAGGTCATGGACTGGAACTCCAAAAATGTGATTTATGCAATGATATGTGAAAAATGTTAAGCTTATTAAAAAAGACGAAAAATGAACTAGGAATGAGAGCGAAAATACATAGACTGCAAATATAAACAGACGCTCTCAGATTATCAAAATTTCAAAATTTAATAAATATCTACAAAACTGTTCAGGAAGAATCTTCAAAATTCTGTCCTTAAGAAAAGAAACTTTATTGAATACTCACTCTACAACAAAATCTGAATAATTCCATCTAAATATTCTAGATTAATGAAAAATTAAAATGGGATGAACTGTATATTTTATCAATACACTGACACATTTTCTGAATATAATCAAAGCAAAAAATTATAGATTGTTTAAATTTGGCGAATTTTATTCACTGTATCAGTACACTGATGAATTTCAGCATATACTTCGTCACATAACTGGTACACTTTACATATAGTGTACAGTTTCATATTTTTTATATGTCAGGATGCTAACATATCACTTTATACTAAGCTGATTGGTTCAAGTAAACCCGCAACAATTCTTGCCATGATTGCAATTTCAGTGTTAAGTATATGATTCCAACATCCAAATTTGCATTTGATCGTCTCTGGCATTGGTTCTCAAACCTACTTTTCGCTGACCACTTGAAAATTGCTGAGAGTCTCGACGAACAAATTAATGATCCTTCCTAATGGTGATTGTACCGTTTACGAACTATTACAGGCTTTCATGAACCACCCGGTAGGTAGCGCTGGTTGAGAATATCTGGTCTCAAGTATGCCCATATTTAAGTGTCTTTTTATATTTAGCTAGATATTTAAAATGTCTATAATAAATATTTGTTTAGATTCATTTATCCACACATGTCACTTCTGTATCATGCAATCCTGAAGCCTTTTTGTAAAACAAATAATTAGAATAACATTAGTATCATCCTATGAAATCCAAAAGCCAATAATGCCATAGATGTATGACCTGCTTCATTCATAGATATAATCATCGCATAAAAGCTTTTGGTGTATCTATAGTTATCCATATACAATAATTTAAGAAACAGTTACAGTTGTATACAAGGTAAGTTACACATATAAGAAGTCTACCACATTCTTCAAGAGCTTCACAATTGCCTACAGTAAAGGAAAAACCTAAAACTGTTTACCCAAGTATATATATATCTAAAATTTATACCGTGTTAAAATAGTCATATATCAGATAATATTGCCTTTTTATATAAAACAAGCACCAAACAGCTTGAAATATCCTTTAACATAACGCAGTGTTCAGTATTCACATTTTCTCTCAGGAAAATTGTTCAGAATGCCACCACGTTTTCATTCGGTACGTAGACAAGAATATCAATCCTTAGAGAGTTACCAAAAAGGAATGCGACCAGCTCTGGCAGGGTATCTTGTCTTAACAACGGATCAGAAACTCCATGGCAATTGACAGGTGATGAGAAGGTCTTATATCAATTGTACACTTAGTTCTGAAAAATGCAATCAATCACCTCAACTATTATTCATAACTACGCAGGCTGGAAAGTTCCAAACTTTAATGTATATGACCATTGTATGAAAACTCGGTTCGGTACATACAAAATGAAATGGTAAATTATAAAAAATAATTAACGATTACAGTTTCATGGTCACTGTATGAAATATACCAATATATGTTTTCTGTATATACAAACAAATGTGTACATGAATTCTTCTATGTTCTCTGTTTGACTCCCCTGTTTTAAATACAGCAAATAAATCACAGTGTCAGTCTTTTTTTCTGGCATCTATCAATCTGACTTCTGTCCTGCATCAACGTTGTATTGAGTTTTCTTGAAAGGCAACACATCTTTGCCTCAAAGCATATAGTCAAATTTGTCTTCTAAGTGTTTTAGGAAAATGTATAAACTCTAGGAGCCCAATATCAAAGTCTCATCGGACAACTGTTTAAATTATACAAGTGTCAACATTGCTCTCATTTTGTTGGTTGTGTTGTTGTTTGTGTACGTATCCCTTTTCTTCTTTTTTAGTTGGTTTGTTGTGTGTGTGTGTGTGTGTGTGAGAGAGAGAGAGAGAGAGAGAGAGAGAGAGAGAGAGAGAGAGGTTCGTTCGGGTGATAGATCTGGCTCCAAATTTTCTCACCGACCAATTGATAGAAACGACAGATTAATTTGCTGTCATAGGTTAAATCTGTTTCCGTATTTGCGGGCATAACCCCACCCCTCCCCAAAAGGAATTCACAAACACAGGGTAAAATCTTTAAGGTTTTCGCGTGAAAAGTTTACAGATTTTCTACGTGTTTATGTGACATGTTACAAATATGACGAAAGATATTATAAGATTAGTACCTCTTTAGGCCATACTTCCTGTTTGTAGTTTCTTTAAGAAAAATATCTAATGTTATGTGGATTAAATGTTACTACACTTCGTTTACAAGTTTATCAGAAGGTATAACAAATATAGTAAAACTCAACGAACAGTGAATCAAATGCAAAAGGTCATCATGGGTCATTTTATTACTGCATTTTCACTGATTTAATATCATGTCAGAATTTCGTTGGACTGTGCATTCATTGTAAAGTTGTTTGAATGACAGACCGCAGATTTAAGGATCAAGCTGAGATATTTTTAAACCCGCGACGACATTCACAGCAGGCGATGATAATTTAAATTTAACAACTATTGTTTTTAAAATCTGATTTTGAAATATCAAAAAAAAAAGAGAATTTTAGATGTAAAAATAATGAGCTGTTGCATATTTGTATGTTTGTTTATCAATTCCAACGAAGGTCCGGTAATGGGGAAAGGAACGAACCAGTCATCTTTCTTTTTGTTTTGGTTTGATGTGGCTATCTGAATTGCGTATCTGTCTGTCAATATGGTAAAAATGTTCGGTGGGTTATATCATTTCTTAAACTGCAGTCTTAAATTCATTAATTAAAAGATAAGTATTAATGGAATATTTGTCAGTCGGAAAGAACTCCCATTAAAGCTGCCTGCCTTAGATCAAAATAAATACTAAAGAAAGCAGATACACAGCATCCTCAGTCAAGTTGAAGCCAACCAATCGAAATATACAACATGTTCAAGCTTTGATTCTAGTAGAAATAGTTGTGTAAACATTTATAATTTTGTTTTTGTCGTGTCTTTGTTTTATTTTTGCTTTTAACAAAGACTCGGTTATTTGTCAGCTTATCTTTATATATCCCTGACACACGTGATCTTTTGCTGGATTCACTGTTCTTGAATGGACTGTTATTTGTCATATAACAAATGCCGCTAAGGAGTAAGTGTTAAAAAAAATGATGATGACACTGAACAACAGCAACGACAACGACAACTGAATTCATCGAAACAATGTTAAACATGTAAGAATTAAAATAGAGTCTGACACATTGACTCAGCTAATTTAGCTCTATTATATATTCACATGTGTTTCTATGCTACTAGTATAATAACCAACAAAAGCTGAATCGCTAGTATGATAAACTATTCAAGATAGTATAACGTGAACGTGATTTATAATGATACACATGAATTAACGTTGGTAAAAGAAAAACACGGAAAAAGTCTGGAGATATTTTGCATTTTTTAAAATGTATTATTATCCATCTGTAAGACATACATTATCAGACTGGTTCCTCGGCACAGAAAGAGAACACACCGAAATCAATGACGAAACGTCAATATAGGTTTTTTAGACTTTTTCTTTGTTTCGACTATGATTATGAAAAGATATCAATCACTCATTTAGGACATTTGTATTTCTTTTTGTTACAAATTCAAGTATGAAAAAGAGTTCGAAGATTTAGTAACACTAAGGAAATAATTCCGATACCATAATGCTTTGCTACGGACAAAATGTGAGACATGGAATTCTTACCTACATTTAAGGCTCCTGTGTTGAAATATTTGAGGTTTCATTGGTCAATAATTCAAAGGTACATTTAGTAACACAACTATGTGTACATTTATTAGCAAACCCATATGTATAATCTGTAAAAGGGTCATAATATATTCAGATAATGCTAGTGAACTTTCCGCATGCTTACAACGCCAACATGTCAACTACGAAATGAAATGTATAGATAAGCGGACATACCGTAATACGTATTATATAGTCACCACTTTATATACTCAACATATCACCTGTTAATTGCATGATAAATAGAGTTCTATAAATTAAATCATGCATCAGATTTAAAGCTCTTCATTTTATTCATGAGTAACTCCTTCCTGATGTGATCTGATTGTTTGAATTTTTATCAGACAAATAGTAAATATACTTTTTTAAAACATCAACATCTTCTTTTCCATTGATTTGAAAGTGGATACCTTGCTCAACATTAACTATTTTATACAAGCTCAGCCATGCAGTTGTTACCTTGTATAATCCTCACACAAAGCCAGATGTAATATATTCCAGTCCAAAAAGTGTTGACACTGTATTTTTTACGTGCGTTTTTGATGTTCGTCAAACACAAATAATTGATGGCTTCAGAAACAAATGATTGCCTCAGATAGAATCTTTTAGAGCATACCGTATAATCATATAAAGAAACCGAGATATTTTTCAACTGTAAAGTTGCAGAACGTTACAGGGTCACTGTCTCCAAACATTTTGCACTGTATCAAACACCCTTCAAGCAAATTCATTCTACAAGAATAATGTGTCGGGTTACGCAGAGCTGTATTAGACGCTTCGCCAAAAATTCTCTCCATAGTGATGAAGTCGTAGTAGTTTTTTGTTCTTATCATTAACCAATCAAACAATTTATTCAAGGTAATTGAACAGTACTGGAGGCAAATGTTTTTATCTCATAATCTTCGTTTTTCATTACATCATTTCAGCTGCTTTCACACGTGCACGTTACAGAACACAGGGATAAGGTGGTCAATGGTCTGGTAATATCTAGACCACTTGTAGTTCAGGAACAAACATCCAGAAGAGATATTTATTGTCTATTCTGTATTACTATCTTGTGTAGGTGTACATGAAATAGCTGGACTACTTAATGACAATAAAATCGCTGTTTCGTGAATCGCATTGTTTTGGGAGAGCAAAATCTCCTCGGATTCCTAGACCACAACATTATTTTAAGGCTGGACAAAATGTTCTTTCAAAGGTACACCGTAGTATTGCTTCGAAGTTGGACCATGGTGATGTTTCAATGCTGGGACAGATGTAGCAAAATCAACGATAAAGCATAATTACACAATCCTTGAAAAGACTGAAAGCAACACAAACTAATCTGAAATGTTTGAAGCAACATCACTTTCATTAAATTACATATTTAAGCAACGTTAGTTCAAGAAGCACAATAACAAACGCTACAACACATATTTCCCAATTCCAACATTCGTGGGAAAATTAAGCTCCTTTGATAAATTACCTACTTAGAAAAAATAGGAGGTATGAATAAGCAAAACGGAAAGAACATTATCACGTTAACATTCGAGATTTGTTCAGGAAAAATTAAATGAGCACGATTTTTAAGGAGGCAACAACCAAGACTTCTATGATTTGTCCATGGCCTTGAGCCATACTTGACGAAAATCATATTTCAAATAATTCGACAAACTATGATTCTCCTAATGGAACATTTAGACTTCATGATCGACTCATTAAACACGCAGTGATAGAGCATGTGCATAGAGCGTAGCCAATTTGAATACAAAGACGTTTACCACAGAACACTACTTCTGAACATATTAAATAGAAGTGAAATGGCTTAAAACATCAAGAGTTTATCGAACATTTTGCATGACCTCAGTTAAGCACAAATAAGCGACGGCACAGGATGCATTTTCGAATCATTTATCATCAGTTATTTATAGGAATCAAATGCTGAAGTTGATATATCAATTACCTGAATAAGTAAAACAAAATATTTATGTTAACATAAAAAATAAAGACTATTAATTTAGACATGAATTACTGAGCTGGGTTCCGACCTTGAACTCATCTGGTTGCGAATACGGTGTAAAGGTGAAAATTGTACTACCAACTCGGATTAATTCGAGAGCAAAGTAAATACTGAAGGATTTCAAGTATGTACGATAATATTAGTATAATAAATTACAACAACAGACATTTTAATTATGTCAATAATTTGTGGTGAAGCATGTCATTTTATTCCAAATAACAGGATTCTACATTGGCATGGCATACTGTACAGAGACATCTGGGCAAAAACAAAGTAGATGTGTTATTCAAGTGCCAATGATTTACTTTCGACAGAGACAATTCTTTTCTAAGATAGGTTGTCTAGTGTGGCATGGCAATAATAATAAAAATGCAGATAAAAATTGTTTTAATAATTCAATTTAGTCAGTAAAATCAGCATTATTCATCATATATTTTCCAAACAATGTCGAACATGACACAGATCTATCCTTCTGTTTTCTAAATAATTTTAAGTCACTTTCAATGTCATAATTTCTTCATGCCGGTTTGATGTTGCAACATCGGCCCTGTCGATCCTCAGTGCATGTGGTGAGAGGCGACTGAGCGGGGACAACTTGTATGCTATGTATGCTATGGGTTGAGTACCACATCGTTAGAAGAGATGATTATGTAAATGAGTGGAGGAAGTTGCTACTTTGATGTATCACACTTTGGCTTCAACGTTAGCTAGATGGGTGGACAGAAGGGCCCGGTCTCCTCAATCAGCTCGTCACACCAAGCTTGGTGACCAAACTATACAGCTTGAGGACGGCGGTAAAGGTCAAGTTTCTTCTTTGCTTGAGTTTATCTCCTAGTTTAGCCATGCCATTACACACGCAAAATCATGAGCATAAATTGTTCTTCTTGTTGGGATCTGAGGCGGATAGGAAGCAGAGGAAACGAAATAATAATCTGACGTTTTAGGAAAACCAACAAATGTTTACAACCATTATTGTGAGACTTGGTCTTTAAAGGATCAGGGTTAAATCAATTCGCGAATCGGACGAAGAGACTCGATCGAATCAGAGAACTGACCACGATTTTTTATCACTGAATCCAATGACAAGAACCAAAACTTAATGTTGTGCTCCACAGTTTCGTATTTTGCATAGGGCTATAATTTTAAAGTAAAATAATTTCCTTACTGGTTATACTGGCAATTTAAAAATGACTTTGTGTATATTAGGTATTGTTCAAAGAACCTTTAATCCCCTTTAATTTACTATATGATTGAGGAGTGCAATATGGGTCACAGAGTATACAGATTGGTCTTACCCCATATGTCCACTTTTTGCAACACTGCTAGTTCTACTTGGTCATTTTCACTTCCTGGACTTCAGAGGTAAATTTTAAAAAAGGAGCCGATAACATTTTTTCATTGATATATTTGGTAATTCTTCCATTGCACTTTCATAAGCTGGTATTGTCTGGTTGGGCAAAATTCATTTTCCCAATTTTAATAGATGCTAAAGACAGTGTACTTTAGACTAGTTCATGGTGATTTTGTAGCACAATGGAGCAGTCATTTTAGTTAGTAGTGTGCTTAGATCATGTACAGTTTCCATAAGTACAATATCCCAATAAATTTCAGCCACATTACATCAAAGTAGCATAGAGGTACGCCAACTTTCTCTCCACTGTGCATTTTTCAAATGCAAATAACTTCACCTTACATACGTCACTTTCTCAAACGTGCATAATATCTGACGAACGCCCCCTAACCTAGTTATCACCTTTTTAATAGTTAAAGCATTTCAGGGCTTGACTGGTGAGCAGAGATGTGTTAAGATAAAATCTTACTTCAGGTTAACTACTCAACTCTGCTGACACTCTAATCCGCTCACAGTGGTTTGCGGGGAGATGATGATATATCCATTAAAGTAGCTTCACACAAATTGCTCAACTAATCAAGAGATGTTGTCAATTTTGAAATGCCTGCAGTAAGCCTGAGATGCTCGACAATCTCAGTTCTCAGACTGTATTACAAGTGAAACGAATCGATAGTCGCCGTACGGGAAAGCTGATTCTTACAAACATTTACGTCCTGACATTCAGCTCTGCCACTCTGCATATATAGACCAAAACTGTGTTCTTGAACATACTTGTCGACATTTTTGTTCCTAATTCTTTATGGTGTTTTAACTGCCATAAATATGGCCGCCAAAAAGAGGCTGCAAGAGGAAACTATTATGTACAAGATGCGGTCAGGTAGGTCTTGACGGACTGTATTGACAAGATCTCATGTACGAATTGTGAGGCACATTTCTCAGACTCTGGAGAAGAACAAACTCTAAAAGGATATCCAAAGTGTCAAAGACGATACGGGTATGAGGCCAGGAAAATAGCTTGCAAATCCTGCTCAGAGTACCTAACTTGGTGAAAAGCCTTGCGCAACTACTTTCTGCACCAGCAACCACCTAAATCGAGACAACGGAAAATAAACGGGTGTGTAAGTCACGTGATAACTGGCAATGCATACTACAGAGGACAAATGGAAATATCTGATATATATATATATATATATATATATATATATATATATATATATATATATATATATATATATATATAGTTATAGTTATAGTTATTTACAAATCCACTTGCTCGAGCCCCAGGAGTTCAAATTCGGTTCGGACAAGCTCAGGACTGCAAGTCCACAGAAATGAGAAAGGGCTACAAGACACACAAAAATATGATTGAACGTTTGCTAATTTACCGACAAAGGGTCGTGTTCATATCCAAATCCAATATGTTGTGATATATATATATCGAATTCTTGTTCTGCATACCTTGCTACAGTTTCTTTCCTCTGTTGTCATTTCCATCTTGAAGTCATTGTAAAGGGCAGTCTCCTATTTTCTCATACAGAAGACATAATAATAAGAATATTTATTATTTAAAGCAAGTTTTGCAATATAAGGAAAAACTACTTAATATTTTAACTTATTAATTACATTGTCGTCGGAATATTTGTACGCATCAGGGATTAGCCGATTTCGTTCAAAGCGGAATTATGTTAAGAGACTGTAGCACCCCAGGCGACATTAATGATATGCTGTTTACGCAGTAATTACCGAAGTCTCGACACATACTGCTTCGCAAGTAAATCAATCGACAAAAATAAGTGTTCTCAAATCCTTCTCAAAACTCGAATTCTCAAATATTTTGATGCACGTCACTATTTTGAAGGTGACTATATGATAATTGTTTTATAAATGAATAAAATAATTGCATGCAAATCCTTGAGTTCAGAGTATAAATAAATCATTACAGACATGCTTTAATTCTCTCTCTTTCTTTCTCCCTCTCCATCCCTCTGTGTGTGTGTGTCTGTGTGTCTGTGTGTTTCTCTCTCTCTCTCTCCCTCAACAATTAAGCTGTTTCCAAAATATTTTATATCTCTTTATCTGTTTATATACATGCATATATTTGATTTTGCTCTTCCAACTATGTCTACTCTTTTACTCTTTCTAATTTACATATTTATATATTATATTATTTACATGTATATGTTTAGATAACATTAACGATCCATATGTGGTTGTAAGGTGTCAACAAAGAAACAAACAAACAAACGTTTCAATAAATATAATGGGATTTTCTTAAAATATACATTAGCTTTTTATTGTTTTACTCATTTTGAAATATTATATTTCGGGCATTCAAATATTCCAAGGACAAGTTCAATTAACCAGTCTGCAGTGGGGCAAGCAGGCTGGTTAATTGAACTTATAATAGCACTCTCCTTTATAATCAAAATTGACAGCTAGAAGATTCGCAAAGATCTGTAACGATACAATTTTTCTCGAAAAAATCAAATTAATGAAGTAATAAATTCATTACATGTTAGTTTCTCGGATGGACATATAACCGTCTTTAAATCATCCTCAACCGCCACCTTCGGCCAAAAGAAGGCAATATTTCAGTCAAACAATTCCGGGACAACAATAGTTCGACAGGATTTTTATCTGCACAAGGGAGGTAACTGCTACTACTGGCGCGTTGTTAACAATTATCTGCGTAGTCAGTAATTGAATCAAAACGATGTATACAAGTTTAGCTTTACGAAGTAATAAATTCATTTATTGTTAGTTTGCCCAGGTTTACATAATGTTATGGCCTTTTTGAACCCTCATACACTCTTAGCCGAAACCCCAAAGTATATAGTAAAAATGTTCTGCTCTCTATTAGAATCAAACGCAAAGTAGAAGATAAAAATTATAAAATCAACAGCACAACGAAAAATTTCGATGCGTATTGCTAACTTTTCCCATGGGCAGATATGACATGGTTTTTGATGATTGAAACGATGCGAATTTCAAGAGAGATCAATCTTCAAAAGACTATTTGGTATGAGAAATAAAGGAAAACAGCACGAAACACACAAAATGTTCACCGATATGCTTAGAATTTTATCAAGAACTATGCAGATAACGTTCTTTATACATTAAATTACAACAATAATACAGGTGAATGACAAAGAAAGAAAAAGAATAAGACGAGGGAAATGATTTCAGACTTTTGAGAAATATACTGAAAAGCAACAAGTACCAGAAAAGTCAGCTGCTAAAATGTGTGTGGTGGAGAGAAGCGACAAGACAAAGAACTCAGTACAATATATGAGCTTCCTATTAAAACTAAAATGCAAGAGTTTTAATTCTATCCCTCTCAAAAAATGTTTAAATCATCAATTTTACATTTATATACAAAAAAGCTATATTTAACCTCAATCTCTTAAGCCTAAATATTGTAATGACATTCCGAGTGCGTTTCGTGGATCCGTGAAAATAAATCTGTGAAAAATAGTTTAAAATGGCGAAGTTCGGGACTTGAAATGTTTATTGTCATTTTTAAATTGCGACACTTTTTATTCCACTAAGGAAAGATAATGGGATAATATAATTGACACCATTACATCACCACATTTAATGACAAAGTTGTATTGAGCAAGAACTGAGCAGCATTGAAGAAGCGCTTGCTACATCCGTCATTTAGACGTAGAGTGATGTCATATCTTGCCTTTAACATCTTAAGTTCTAAATCAGGGCTGTTTAGTTAGTTCCTATGATCAACAGAGATAGTAGCACATGTACGAACGCAAATATACCAAGGAAAACATAAGAGTGAGGATGAAAAATAAAGATGTTCACTGAGTATGGTGCGTACAACGGAGTTACACATTGTTTGTTTGTCGCAAACAGTTTGGATTTCTAATCTGTATAGTTCTGAAAGCTTTGCCATGTCTTCACATTGAACCGTTAATAATCTCACATTGCTTTGTGGCATTGTGAATAATAATTATACCTTACGTTGTTAGAATCATTCTGACCGCCACCGACTGCTTTGTGGCATTGTGAAGAATAATTATACCTTACGTTGTTAGAATCATTCTGACCGCCACCGACTGCTTTTGTGGCATTGTGAAGAATAATTATACCTTACGTTGTTAGAATCATTCTGACCGCCACCGACTGCTTTGTGGCATTGTGAAGAATAATTATACCTTACGTTGTTAGAATCATTCTGACCGCCACCGACTGCTTTGTGGCATTGTGAAGAATAATTATACCTTACGTTGTTAGAATCATTCTGACCGCCACCGACTGCTTTGTGGCATTGTGAAGAATAATTATACCTTACGCTGTTAGAATCATTCTGACCGCCACCGACTGCTTTGTGGCACTGTGAATAATAATTATACCTTACGTTGTTAGAATCGTTCTGACCGCCACCGACTGCTTTGTGGCACTGTGAATAATAATTATACCTTACGTTGTTAGAATCATTCTGACCGCCACCGACTGCTTTGTGGCACTGTGAATAATAATTATACCTTACGTTGTTAGAATCATTCTGACCGCCACCGACTGCTTTGTGGCACTGTGAATAATAATTATACCTTACGTTGTTAGAATCATTCTGACCGCCACCGACTGCTTTGTGGCACTGTGAATAATAATTATACCTTACGTTGTTAGAATCATTCTGACCGCCATCGACTGCTTTGTGGCACTGTGAATAATAATTATACCTTACGTTGTTAGAATCATTCTGACCGCCACCGACTGCTTTGTGGCATAGTGAAGAATAATGATACCTCCCCTTGTTACAATCATTCTGACCGCCACCGACTGCTTTGTGGCATTGTGAAGAATAATTATACCTTACGTTGTTAGAATCATTCTAACCGCCACCGACTGCTTTGTGGCATTGTGAAGAATAATTATACCTTACGTTGTTAGAATCATTCTGACCGCCACCGACTGCTTTGTGGCATTGTGAATAATAATTATACCTTACGTTGTTAGGATCATTCTGACCGCCACCGACTGCTTTGTGGCATTGTGAAGAATAATGATACCTCCCCTTGTTATAATCTTCTGACCGCCACCGACTGCTCAAGCACTCGCAACAATTTTCGTTAATTCGGGATAAAATGTTACGGTATATTTATTGTGTACACTTATATACAGTGTATCTTTATATTTGCCATGCACATGCCATGAACAGTCAAAGGTATCGTATGTGTTATTATTTTAATTACAAAGTATGAACAATGCTTTCAAACAAATGTCGTCATAGCTTCCACACTGTGCCACAACACCAGCAAACATAAAACAAGGAGTTTATAGCAGTAGTAACAAAAATAGTAATAGTTAACACTGCTGTCACGTGTTTCTACCCAACACTTACATCTCCAAATTACAAATTATGTGTTCGCGTCCCGTAGCTGTCGATTACTCCACTAAGTGCATATTGCAGGCTGCAGTTGTTGTGTGAGAACGGAAAGCGCCACAATGACATCATGCTTGCGTGCCCTAAATAAAAAATGTTACATGTCCCTGTGCTAATTAATGTAAAGTCTTAAAGTCAAAATATATATTATACCAAACCGCGGGTTGTGAAAATATCAGGACTATTGTATGAGGGACTTGTAGGCTTATGTACAAGTCCCTAATTCTATGAAGATATAATCTTTAAATGTAGCTGTATATCAATCAGTACATCCCGATCCTCCCTTTTCAATAGAAATAGAAAATAATCACCTGTGCCACAAATATCACTCTCTCGTTATATTTTGATATTTCTTTAATAATATTTCCAATGACTTCTTACTATTCTGATAAATTAAATTAAATGATCTTAACACAGTTTGTATTTTTCACTTGAAAGTATATCAATTAACGTATTTCATCCGTAGTCAATGATTAGATCATATAATGTTGCAAAACAAATAAATACATATATTTGGGCATGCGATCTCTTTTAAACGAGTAGATTACACAATTGAATGTATTGGGATCACACTTGTGCTTTTTCTGCCACTAGCCCTCTTTTCATTATGAAAGAACAATACCCAATAAGGTTTTCCACCGTGTAATTCAGTCTAAAAGATCTATTGACGCTTCAAGCTTTCTGCCTGACTTTGTATCTATAGCCTGTTTATGCAGATCCGTGCTTTCGTGAGTAATTGTAAAATCAACAGTACGTTCTTTACGGGGTAAACTAGTGTCGAGACCAGCAACTTTAAGATTTCCCTGGTAGAAACAGGATTCATCTGTCGTAAACTGTGTATCCTTCTCGCTACTCGCATAAATAGGAATATTCACGTAATCATTTTCAGAGCATCTTGGGTGAAATCGTGTTTCCTGTTTCCTTGTGTAAGATTTGACCATGTTTTATTAAGGAACCTTCCTCTAAAAATATGTGGAAAACATCTGTACACTTCCGTCTCCCATCTTCATCCACTCTCAGTTTTTCAACTGGATGCTTCCCATCAATAAAACTGGTCCGAAGGCCGACCTCATATGTATATCTAGCGACTCTACAAACTATGGTTGATTGATCGTGGCCATATAGCACAGCCCCCTTTAACACCACGAGACCTGCATCGTGAGGAACCAAGACTTTCACAAAGAAAATCTATCTTGAACAGCAAGGCTTAGCATCGGAGATTGAGAAAATCCTCCAACTAAAATGGCCACCGATATCCCATACTTCTCATAGTTGTAGAATATTTGCAGGTGTTCTAATACGTTTAACACAGACTTATCAAAAAAGCTTCTCAATAGGAAACTATCCAATCTCAATTTGTTTCCTCTAAGTACATTCATGTTTGCGGCGAATGGTGTTTGATTGATTACGTCTGTTAGTGTTTCTTCAGTTTCTCTCTGAAACGTTTCGACTAAGGTAACTGGGAGGGTGAGAGTGAGATATTCTTTCCCATCTGGAGATGCCTTCCTTTTCTTCACTTCAAAATCACGAAAGAGCCCAATATAGTCTTCTATGGCGTTCACTTTGAAGTTTTCAAGAACAGGATTTCCGAATATCTTAATCTGAAACTGTCTGAATGCCTCATCTACTTCCTGTCCTCCCCATGCGCCGCCTGTCGCCTTATGAATTTCTTTTAAATTCCCATCCTCCATTACTTCATGGATCGTGATATCAACGGTACCACCTGGAATTAATTGTTATTTGAGCTGTTTCTGATCAAAGTTTCAAAAACCAATAACATAGGTGATAGATGACACAACGTATTCAGGGACAGTTAAGTGCCGTAAACTGCAAAACATGTATAATAATTAGCAAGCAATAAGGCTCTCTATAGAGAAAACAAGCAAAATCACAGATCCGGTTACACACAATAGATGACTCTCTTCCTGTCCTCATTGTAAGTTTGATGGTTTACCATCTTTGGGCAAGTAGATTTTCATCAGTTTAATGAGTCATAGTGGGGATAGATTTTACAAAACAATATGATCCGTTTAAAATGCTTGTTAGATAGAATTTTCAAAAGTTTTTTGGTAATGTTGATGAAGTTTACAATTCTATAACTGGTGATACTCCATATAGAAATTAAAGGCTGCACTTAGTTTGTCTTTGCTTGAATGGTGTCATATACCATATACAATGTTATGGAACTAATTCATCTTAGTACCACATAGTTGGTAAGTACATGTCATGTATTTCCAAAAGGATAATCATATCTTAATCCGGACGGACACAAAGACATTAGGCGATTAATGTTACATCCAAACGTATGTTATATCTCATTAGAAAATAACTTTGAAAACACATCAGTTTTCATACTGTACGTTTTTATGAGAATTTTTTCTTTTCAACATTAGTTTTGAAAATTGACAACAAACGTAATTTATTTAGTTGTACCAATCAAAACATTTTACATCAGTTTTTCTGTAGATTCATCTCCAAACTGTTACGCAAGGCCTGGGATGAGAAATTATCGAAACATTTTTCAGTATAATCAACCAAATTATCGCTTCTTCAATCTATTTATATCACTCTTTTGTTTGAAAACTTTAATTAATGATGCTTTTTAAAAGAAATGAAACATACTATTTTGTTTAAGCAATACTATTACAGTTGACTTAGAATATGTTTTAAACTTGGAAAACGGATGGGGAAAATGATTTGATTGTACCAAACAAATCGGTTTGAAACACCTGGTGACACTTCCGTCTGTAAATATGGATAATGAAATTTCTCTGATACGGATAGAAAGTTCTTTGTTTGATGCTTAAGGATTTATCAAAACTGGTGGTGCCATGGATTTTAACCTGACACGAACAGTCTTAGTTCTTTGTGTGATGCTTAAGGATTTATGAAAACTACTGGTGCTATGGATTTTAACCTGACACGAACAGTCTTATGCAATTATTTGTATGTTGGTTAAGGATTTATCAAATTTGGTTGTTGCATTGATTTTAAAACTCGTTGTGTGTTTGCGCAGAACGTGATCCAAACTTGTAACGGTAACTATTAATTAAAGTCAAACATATGAAAATAAATAAAACAAGTGCTCACAATGAAAACAGCGTGTGTGTGTGTGTGTGTGTGATCACCTCCTGCATCAACGACGATGTAACGAGTTCCGGGAGACAAAGGCACGATCGCTGTTTCACCATCTGATGACTTTGTCTCGAGAGGAACGTGTCTGCAGTATACAGATGCCGCTTCTGGCTCCAAGGCAATAAGTAGCTGACCGTTGTTGATTCCAGCCTATGAAAAACAAGCAATATAACTTTAATTATATTCTTTTATCCATCCGTAAAATTTAATAATCGTTGTTGTTGTTTATTAGCATGTTTGTCATGTATTATTATTATTATTATTTGATGCTTGTGATAAACGCAGTATGTCCTTCACAGGACAACTATACATGCGGCAACAATAGTAATTGTTTATTCTTTCTACTTCTTTCATTTTTGCTTGTTCATTGTTTATATCATACGACTGTCACAAGCACAAATTGCATTTTCCCATTAGGAGTTATGAACTTGATGCTATCTTCCAAATGTAACGGAATATGCTCAACATGCTAAGCATCAGAATCAAGACAGAACTAAGCAAAGGTCTGTTTCACGTGAATTGTAATTTAGAAGCTAAAATTGCGTTCACATTCCTTGTACGACCTTATTTAGAAGTTATTGTATCACCATGACTGCAGAGTATTCAATGCTTCATATTTGGAAATGAAAATGTCATTCTAGTTGGAATCATTTTACGCTAGATATTAGATATGATCTCGCAAATATCCACATTAATGACCAATACATAATACATTATATATATATATATGTGTGTGTGTGTGTGTGTGTGTGTGTGTGTGCTTTCACCTGTATGGCCGCCTCACGCATAAAGCGTCTAGCTTTATCATTCCATACAGCGGGCACTGTTAACACCCACTGGATCTCTTCTTCAAATGAAAGTTGACCCCTAATTTTGGATGCAAGTTCCTTTTGGAGATCATCTTTCAAGTATCGAATAACAAGACTTATCACCTTCATTGCTGGCATCTCCTTCCCAGATTCATCATTTATTTTGGTTCGGCGTGTGAGATTCTTAAATGAAAGTGCAAATACTAATATTTCTAATCAATGATTAACTTGACTGAGTTGCATGCTTTTTATTATTATGCTTCACCTTCGAGAAAATATGTTTTATACAATATCTGTACAATATCGCAATTCAGCATCTTCCAGATACCGTATAACCATTCTTCTTCTGGTCTTTATGTTTTTTCTTCCATTTTATTTTACTAAAGCAAAGTTGTATGGTAATAGTTTGTTCCTAGTTTTTGTTGCCTGACTGATTCCAAAATAATATTTTTGTCTTGATATTTGGGGCTTTTATTTTTATTTCTGTTGAATGCAGACCGCAGGAAAATCGAAAATAAGAGCATAGCAAATATTTATTATTTTACGGTTTGTTTGATATGTCATAGTTTACTCAATAACAATTGGTAAATGAGCTATACTGTTCTTTAGGGGCTCTTCAGAGTAAATTAAAAGCACATTGTATTTTAAAAAAAAAAAAAAACATGTACCGATTCCTTTTCATGTTGCAACTTTGTTGTGTACTATTCTGATCTTCTTTACATGGCAAAATGAGATGTTTTAAGCAGTTCCTTAAGAATCTTATGTTACTGATACCAGGGACCAGCTGATTAGCATCAAAACATATATTATCAGTAACGTGTTCTCTTCACTGCAATAAACATTTTATTATATATCTGTTTATTCATTTATTCTTGGACTGGTGTTTGATACATCTGTTGAATCAGTAATTCAATATAACCCATCCATATTTGCAAAGATAGTGGATCAAATTTACATAAATTCTGATTTGTTTTGAATTATAAGCGTATAGTAAAGTTAAACATATTCAAGCAACATGAAAGATGGGGTAGTTATCAAATACAAAACTGCATTCGTGTTTTATTGCGAGTCACAAGAAATAATTCATTTTATATGCTTATACATATATCTTAACTGAAAGGTCTCCATCTATCCCGACACCATATCAAACTCCATCAGTTCTCTGACTCGGAACAAAACGCACATGTAGTTATGTGTATATACCTGCTTATCTCGTTCAAACAGAATTTATTTTTTATTCATATTGACTCACAGATTTTTGAAAGAAATATTGGAATGAAGTCTTCATTATGTGTGAAAAATGCAACTACGTTTCTTTGTCAAAAATTGTATATATGATCTTATTTTATTTCCTTAAATGTTTTAAAAACCAACATACTTATAGCCAAATATCAGCTGCCTACTTACCCTATCTTTGTATAGGAACATCTGGAATCTTCTAAAATAGTACATAAAAACCAACTGCCTTACAGTCAAATATCTGCAGCGTCTTTTCAGAAACGTCGACTTACCCTGTATTTGGAAAGGGCCATCTTGAATCTTCTAAAATAGTACCAGTCTTTGTGCTCATTGTTCTCAGCCAAGATGGCGTACTTGTCTTCAGCTTCATAGCCAAAAGCATCCAGTGTTTCACCATCTGGTCGTATTAGGGCAGTCGTGGGTGCTTTAGGAGAGATTCCTACTCCGCTGTTCCATTCCTTAACAAATATTTTTGTTGGTTCCTTCTGGTAATCATGTTTGAAGGAGCACGCCCAACTCGAAAACGTAGTTCCAAAGTCGACAGCAGCCACCAGAAGCATATTAGGCTTCAAAGAAGCCTAAAAAAAATGAAATTTTAAGTTTTAAAATCCTCATATTTTATAAAATATATTGCAGTGGTAGGCTTTTTGCCTAACTACAAACTGTTAAACCAAACAAATTCTGGTTTATACTTTGTGAATAAAAGAATAAATTCATTAGGTAAACTACGTTTTAAATATTTATATTTCTATCTAAAGGAACTCTTAGTATGTGATGGAAGAACCTGGTTGGAACATTTTAAATATTTTACAAATATTTCCAACCAACCGTATCGAAGTATTGGGAGTCATGTGGTAGCACTAACGTAAGTGACTTTACTACAGGACAAATTAAGGGTAATGCAGTTTCCACTGCTTTCATTTAAATTGTAGCAATATTCTGCTTTTATATAAACATGCCTATAGGGGTTGTGCCAAAATGCTGACCAGTCTGCTAAAGTCAGCGTTTCATTGTGGGGAGGTAATGTATTCATTTGCAGATTTTCATGACAAATGAAGGCACAAGTACATGAAGTCACTTCATAGTTGTAATGAGCTTAACACATCTGCAGGAGGCCATTCTCAGAATGTGTTTCTCTTCCCAATGCACAATCAACAAGATTTTTGATGAAGTGAAGGGGATTATTTTGGCATTTAGCGTGTACATGATATTTTTAAGCCTTTATTGCTATTATTCTTAGTAGTAGTAGTAGTAGTAGTACTATTGTTATTAGATGAAAACAGGATATGAAATTATTTACCAACTTTAGTCAAACAAGCAGCATATGACATTCACTATTTTCATTTCAATCCTGTTAAACCAGAGGAACTATACTATATATGTATACATCAGTATATTAGTTTCACTCGTTTTCACTTTTATTGCACTCTTATGTTTTCCTCGACTCATAATCATGTTAATCATTTATAATATGAATGGGACTCCTTTATTAAAAACAAATATTTATATTCGATACAAGCACAAATTGCAGTGTTCTAGAATTATGCACAGTAAATACAGGGCAATCATATTTTGCCATTGTTCAATTCAAGCATTTTCGCTCATGGGGATTGTTATCTTTCAAATTAGGGTAATTTAAATAACTTGTTTTTCAAATATTTATTTGACAAGTGAAGAAATTAAAGAAATATTAATATATCCATGTCTATATTTATTAGTATCCGACTGGATATTTTGACTTGGTATTATTGTATAAAAACAGGCAGGGTAAAATAAGTAGGTTTAGAAACGATCTTCTGGGTAATAATGATGTTTTATATTGTCATTAAGACGTTTCTCAGTATGCACCCAGTGTAACGCAGATTGGTCACCGTGTTCATAAACGCTCGTCCAGGAACGGGTCTTGAACGTATTGCACAGAATTATTTCATTTGTCCATACCTTACAAATGTCAAACCAAGTCTTTCAATCTTTAATTATGAAAAGTCATTATCTACAGCATAGCAATGAGAGCTGTGGCGCAAATAGCACTGCACCCTCCTTGAACTGTACTATAAAACCACAGAGCAGAATCAAACTTGAATGTTTTAATTCTGATTCTGTCATTCCTAATAATAACATGTTTGACTATAGTGCAAATTTCAAAACCTTCTGTCTGAAAAGCACTGTGGATACAAGAAAAAATATTAACAGGTCAATATAATCAATGGCTTCAAAACTTTAAAAAACATAAATGGCTTCATAGTCACGATCCACTTCGCCCATTCGATGTAATAACAACCTTAAGGAATATAAATTTTCTAAGGTTAAATAAATAATAATTTCGCTTTCAATTGCATGTCTTATCCTTCAACGACGTTCCGGTCATATATAGGTAGATTTATAATGTGTGATCCATAACCAAGCACCCCGGTTTCCCACAGTAAAATTCACAAAGCACAAATACACCTGTTTGTCACAGTTTAAAATTGTTGATTATGGGAAGTCAGTGTGTGAAAGATATTCTTACACGCAAGGAGTCTCATACCAAGCATATATCACGAAAGTCTAATTTCACACTTGCATTATTTTTCATTTTCTCATGTGGATGAATCCTCACTAAGTCTCTTTGAGCCGAATATTAGTACCTCACGTCATGCAATAAAAACAAAACACGACTCAAACAACCAATATGAAGAATGATAATTGTCGCATACTGCTAAACATGTATACCTAAAATATCCAGTATATTCCCTGTGTTAACAATTAAGGACGGTCCATTTTACAAAACAAATCTATGCTGTCATAAAGTGTCGTGAATGTTGTACATTATGAAATCTGCTCATAGAATTTGGCTAATTACTCAGGTTGAGAAATACCTTCGCAACACTGACTCCCCGTACTTAAGAAATAATCACTAACATCTTCGAATAAACGGATACGTAAATACAAATAGTACAAACCCTCATTTTATTACAATACTTTTCAAACCTAGTATTTTACTAAGAACTGGCGCCATAATGCAGTTTTCACGCGATGTTATGGTAACGTGCATTAGTTTCGTAATAAAGATCCTTTCTAATTTTTTAACAGAATACATTCTACCGATATTCTGATGTATAGGTGTTTAGTAATTCGAAGTAGGACCAAATCTTTATATTCAGTGTTTGGGTAGTATTTTGTGAAGCATGGATTGAAGTGTCAACCTACGGCTTGGAAAGCTTACTGTTGGGTCACAGAAATGTGATGCATGAAAAACAATGCAAGTGTGAAATTAGGGTCTCGTTAAGTGACTGCGAAACTGACATAAAATGTGTTATTACATTGATAAGAATATATATTTCCCGATATGAAGAATTATTACATACCAGTATAATAAGCAATTTTAGAAATATTAGATATCCTTCTGGCAGTTTGTTCCTATACAATCGTACAGTGTTATTTGTGGGGTTTTTTCTTCTTCTTCATTGTATAGATCGGGAAGTAAATCAGATAAGTTTTAAGTTTCCAAAAGGACAACATGTGCACAGTCTACATACAACAGAATGAACAAACATGGCCGTTAAACTACTCTAAACATTTCCCCACAGAACCATGGCATCACATATTCAACATTAATATAGACCACTGATAGAGCAGTATATACATTTGATCTTAATATGTTGGGGTGATACATCCCTTGAATTATCCTGGATAACAAAATTCCTATATGAAATGTCATAGGGTACTCATTATCTTTTTGCACACAAACTCTGAGTATGTGATTGGTAAGTCACGGAACTAAGGATGCATCCATAAAATCTGCATACATGTTTTTTGTTCTGAGTCGGCGGAAAGAACGAGTTTGATATGGCATCGAAATACGTCGAAGCCGTCATATCAAACAGTTCTTTCCCGTGACTCAGAACAAAACACTAATTAGGTTTTGCATTTAGTACACACCACCTCTTTTATACTTTCTAAATATGTTTAGCTTTACTATATGAATTCAGTTAAAAAAGAACTGGAATTTATACAAGTTTGATTCACTATATTAAAAATATATATACGCGCGGACGTTAAACGAAGACACCAGAATATTTTGAATCTAAGTGTGTGATACGGCAATAAGGATTAAACGGGTGTACAGAACGCCAGATTGAGCATGTAAGATTAAGTGTGTGTGTGTGTGTGTGTGTGTGTGTGTGTGTAGTAGTAGTAGTAGTAGTAGTAGAGCGCATTATTAAACTTGTGGAATCTAAGGACGCAGTCACTATTAGAAAGGGAAAGAAGCTTGAAAGTCATATAACATTGACACTGAAACTGAAAATTTTACTCTGTCTAAATGACACAGCTGAGAAAATGTCTGTTCCCAATTGCTCGGAAAATGAGTCTGAACTTGCCTAAAGAACATTAATTTTAGCAATTATCAAAAAAGATAACATTTACACAGTATGATAATACCGGCTTCTGAAACTGCAATGAATGATGTATAATTATACATAAAGTAAAACAGAGTTATCGGTTCGTTTTTGTTCCGATTTACCTTTGAAATCAAGGAAAGCATGATAAACAAGTGGCGATAGCAGTCTTTTTGAATGATGTACATCTGAACTAAAGCCAACTTGCAGAATCTCCAACACAAATTACACCCATCAATCATACGCCAAAACTAAAGCAATTGAAAGTTATTTTAGCCATACTTAAGATATATAATTTCTTTTTTAAATAACCAGAATAGCTAATGAGGAAAACCAAGCAAATTCTATTTCTGTAAATTCAAATCCTATACGAAGTAGATAACCCAATCTATACCCCATCGTTCTGAGAAAATTCTAAGGGCTGAGGTGATATGAGTTAACTTATTTTCTCTCAAGAGTTACAACGTTAATTTATCAGAATATATGAAAGAGAGAGAGAGGGGGTGGGGTGTTGATAAATTCGTATTCTTCGTTTTAATAGCAGCCAATATAAAATATATTGTCGTTTTAAAAGTAGCCAATGTAAAATGTATTGTCGTTTTGATCGTAGCCAATATAAAATGTATTATCGTTTTAACCGTAGCCA
This sequence comes from Sinohyriopsis cumingii, assembly GCA_028554795.2. Lineage (NCBI taxonomy): Eukaryota > Metazoa > Mollusca > Bivalvia > Unionida > Unionidae > Sinohyriopsis > Sinohyriopsis cumingii. The sequence continues at coordinate 82,486,437 of CM068838.1, forward strand.
ATATAAAATGTATTATCGTTTTAACCGTAGCCAGTATAAAATGTATTATCGTTTTAATCGTAGCCAATATAAAATGTATTATCGTTTTAATCGTAGCCAATATAAAATGTATTATCGTTGGAGAAATTAAAAAGAGTTTTGTGCTCCTACTTATCTTGAAAAAGAGCCTGCGATCGTACATATTCTCTTACCAGCATAATTATATATTGGAAATAAGTAACGAAAGTGGAATGTTTTATGGAATGATAAGGCAACAATCATAGCCTTGTGCGAATGAATTATTTTTCAAACGAGAGAGAGTGATCAAAAAGCATTATTTGAAAGATTGGCTTAGTAATTTGCTGTTGTCAGCCACTCGCCTACTCTCCCTCTTATAAGTAGAATATAGATCCATTCAAATGTATAAGCCAGGCGAATTTTAAACAAAAGGTGCAAGAGCAGTGGCGTCACTAGGGTTGGTGTCACCCAGTGCGGTAACTTATGGTGTCCCCCCAAGGACCTCCTTCCTGCACAAAAATTCTAAATTTATAAAGATACTCGTGTGCGGTAACTCATGATGTCACCCCCAAGGACCTCCTTCCTGCACAAAAATTCTAAATTTATAAAGACACTCTTGTGCGGTAACTCATGATGTCACCCCATGGACCTCCTTCCTGCACAAAATTCAAACATTTTATAGACAGTCATTTTGGTGTCACCACCTCTGATGGTGTCACCCGATACGGTCCGCACCCGCGCACCCACCCACCCCCCAGAAACGTCACTGTGCAAGAGACCGTATACTATCTAGAAAAGGAAACCTAACGTCCAATATAAAATAAATTTCACTATAAATGACTAATTAACCATCTTGTTGGTAAAATATATCGTTACACAAGTATGCCAACCTGACAACTTAATGTAAACGTGTACTCTTAAAGATCTCAATTTTAACCTGAAGCTGGAAAAATCGTTAATTCAAAAAAAAAATTAGTACTTATAATCCTAAGTATTGCTGTCTTTATACCTACCATTTTGACACCTTGAATAACAAAGGGATTCCTCTTGTTTTCCTAAGTGAACATTTTTGTGCATGCTGTGGTGTTTTGTGCTATTAATAAATCAGGAAGTGAATATGAAGCAAAGAAAAACAAGCTTCATTCCAGTCAAAGGGCGTATGTAAATGAAAGGCATAAACTTTCAAATAATCGGTGCAGAGTGAGTTTCTGTCCTCTCTTAAGTATGGTTTCGGATCGTATAACCATCCCATGGAGAAACGCATTTATTAACTTTTCCAAAGGTCTATTTCCAGTTGTTGATAATCACTTCACTGCTCTTCTAATGTAATCAAAGATGATGATGGCGACGATGATGATGATGATGATGGCAATGATAATATTAATGCTACTAATAATGACAATAATAAACACTAGTTAGAACACTAATATTTGTTTTTCAGATAAAACTGAAAGTATAATGGCATTGGCTCAATAGTGGGTTCCGTTCTTACATAGGAAATGGAACAGTTTTAGATAGATAGATTGATTAAGAAAAACAGAATTAAAACTATACGGATTTGCATATATAGTCAACTCCACTTTTTCAAATAAATTCATAAGATTTATGGAAATATTCTTCAGAAAAATTACAATGATCAAGAATTCTAGAAATTCAGCTACGCTTGTGAATCTTCTTATATTTTAGTTGCATGTGAGACGTCTGTGTTAAATCGCAAAATATGAATGCCTGAATTACAATTAAATTATGACTTGAGTAGAAAACACCTTCATCAAAGATTGTTGTTGTCCAACTGTAAGCATGCCTGTCCATGTTTGAATTCTCATTGAGAAATTGTAACAATGTTGATTTGGTATTTTGCATGCAATTTAAATATTGGCTCAGTTAAGCTTATTACTACTTTAAGTAATACTACTACATCTACAAATTATCATCATCATCGTCATCATCATCATCATCATCATCATCATCATCGTGACTGTCACTAACTTGTAGGTTCTAAAATATTTGGGTTTCATTGCCGAGAACAGCATCATTCGATGTTGCTGTTTGAAAATAACAGAGTTCGGTTCACGCATCGCCTCACATACAAAGTGCCGACGATGACAAACCAATGGAAAGCGATATGGAACCGTCCGACGCATTGTCAGTTTAGCATATGAAACTAAGAGGGTTTCATCGGCACATCTTTTGCCAAGAATGTTTACCCTTCCACTTAAGTTTCATAATGTCGGTCGTGAAATGTCTTACCTTAAAACTCTTAAGGCCGCGCACTTGAGTAACCACAGTTTCTCTATGTACATCAACCTGCTAAGTTCAGATAATTGCGACAGCTTGAAGTTCTTCTAAAGCAGTCGCCTTTATGTATCACTGCCATCAGACATTCAGATGAAGTCTTATATACTCGCATTTTGGAGGCTGAGCAGTATGCCGAAGAACATCAATTGTGTCGAACGATTTGATTCACTTTCATATTTTCAAAAGCTGCGTTTCCATTCGTTAATTTAAAAATTACCAGAACATCATTAACAATCAAGGTCTATTACAATGTTTTATGCTTTATTATGGTGTATACTGGCGCAAACACTTGTCAGTCGCATGTTATCCGCCATACTCACTGATGACTTCAGAGATGGTGACGTTGGAATCAGTATCAGATACGGAATTGACGGCAACTGTTCAGCCTCAAGGGGCTTCAAGCAAAAACTAAGGTCACGACAGAGATCGTCAGAGACTTAAAATTTGCTGAGGACTATGCCTTCAAAACTAGCTCTGAAGCTGACACGCAAAGCAGCGTCCACAAGTTCTCAGATGCCTGTACAATGTTTGGCCTTGCGATCAGCACAAAGAAAACTGAAGTAATGTATTAACCAGCCCTATCAAAACCATATGTTGAGCCAAACATCACAGTCCACGGCCACAGAGAGCAGTGAGAAAGTTCCTTATCTTGACAGCACTTTGTCCAAGGACGTTGTCATCTACGACAAAGTTAATGCCAGTAGTGCAAAGGCCAGTGCAGCCTTCGGTAGACTATACGCCAACAAGTCAGCTGCAGCAGGACAATGGAGGCAGGCCAGGAAAGCCTAAGCCGGATAACCAACAATCTGCGTTGCAGCTATTACATGTCCACACTGACAAAGAACACCGGTCACATCAGCCTCATGCGCACCCATATACCTATCGATCCCCTCCAAAGTGGTCCTCGTCGCATAGACGAAAAATCTCACTCAGACAAAACTTAAGAGTTTTGGTTGCTACGATTTTTGCTGCTTTATAATGCTCTTTTTTATATATAGATACCCAGTAGCCAAGGTGCATGTAAAGTGTTTAGTAATATTAGCCATTCTCCATGGGATGCTGTATAAAAACATATTTATGAACATTCTTTTTCGATATGATTGAAGTAAAATTATTCCGATTGAATGGTTAGTAATCTCAGTTTTCACGGGTTGGAAAGGATATATATTACACATAAAAACCTAACGCGTTGCGTTTACTGTAAGTAATGTATTCAGTTTACTTAGAGTGGCGCGTTACTTTAATGAATGGGTAAATTTTGGACAAACAAATCTACAAGTGTTTAATCCATTGCCTGTTGAATGTACAGCGTTACTTTAAAGCTGCATAAAAAACTGATTATAACAAAAAATACATTTTTAATGTAATTTTAAAAACTGTAAAACGCAATTGCCCGAGCTCGTTCTAACATTTCAAGTCCAGAAAGTTTGCACAGTTCTAATTTTGTCCTGTAGTTTTCACAAGTTTATAATTTTACCGACGATCAATGTGACTCTTACAAAATTTAGAAGTCAATATAATTTTGAAGTTTAATTTTACTCAAGTGAAGAAATTACTTGAAAAAGTCCATTATATTTTGAAATAACAAAATAACCTTTACCGAGTAGTTCTAGTGGCCTAAGTGGTTAGAGCGTCCGCCTCGGACAAGAGAGGTCGCGTGTTTGAATCCTCGGCCGAGTCATACCAAAGAATTACAAAAAATGTACTAGCAGCTGCCTCGCTTGGCGGTTAGCATTAAGAGGTTAGTGATAGGACTGGTCGGTCTGGTGTCAGGGTAATGTGATTGGGTGGGACATGATGCTACGTGTCTGCGGCATGATGCTAAACATCACTATAAACTGCCATACTGTAGCTATCGTAGCGATATGACTACACAATTGTTAATGCTACGTTAAAAATCCAACTCACACACACACACAAACACACAGACACATATACGCATAGTAGTTGTGCGAAACTCATGATTTTAATGTGTTGACTGTTGTACCAATTGGTATTTTAGGTTCATAATATGCCATAAATCTTTCCTCTTTATTATTATTATTATATATATATATATATATATATATATATATATATATATATATATATATATATATATATATAGAGAGAGAGAGAGAGAGAGAGAGAGAGAGAGAGAGAGAGAGCGACTACTAACTTTTATTACTGTAAAGATTAACTGATATACAAACTTAATAATCAGTGACCCAGCATTATCACACGCTAAACTACTTTATGTTGAATACATCAGTCCTCGTATTTACATGACGTTAAATCTTGACTAACCTGGAGATTCTAGTCTTACCTTCCATCAAGGATCCGCAGTTGGAAATGTAGTCAACATAATATTTGAATGAATCGACACTCCATTCACTTTGAAGTAAGAAAGAAAAATAGATGATGTCCCTAACGATGGACATGTGTAATCGAATACTTACGTTTGTTGTTTTATGGAATTGACAGACCAAAGTTGGCGGATTGACGATTACAGAGACAATTTATAAGCAGATACCTAAATATTTTCTTCAATAATTCATAACAAATAACGGGATGCCTATTTACAATAAAAGTAGTATGTAAACAATCTATATTATTACCCTAAACGTCCAGGTGCAATTGCAAATAAAACTTACCTGTGGGCACAAACTAAACATGATAAAATTAAATTTTAGGGAAGAGAATACAATAGTTTGAACTTAAAAATATATATGCCTCATGTAATCATGTAATTGTATGACTGTATGTAGTCATTGTGTTGTTTCGGTTCCCTTCTTACCACCGTCCTGTACTTGCATCTAACCGCAATCTTGCCCATTGTCCTGGTGATATGCGTGACCTGGTTTACAGCAATTGTGATGCATTTGCTTCAATGATATTTTGCGACTCTTATGTTAATTATTACATGAAGCAAATGGAATATAAAATACATACACATGAAAGAAAATATATGGTCAAATTGACGGAGTAACAAGCAGGCCGATAGATAAACAATAGAAAAATTCATTGCGAAATGGCTCCATTGTGAAAAATAAATGAACTTTTCTTTCATTTATTCAAATATCCGACTGACACTTTAGTAACAAACGTAGATCTTTGTCATTTTTCAACAGTTACACACAATAATATTATCTTTCCTTTATCTTAACGTAAAAGTATTTTCTTCCGGATGTTTAACAGATTAATAAACAGCAATACACCACTTTGAACTGGGCTGTTAGAGGACCGGTAAACATTACGAGTACGTAACATAAACGTTGTGAAAAATACCAGTCTTTACATCAGTCGTAAGTTGTCGAATGATTTGAAGACGCTGTCACGCTGAAAGAACAATTTTAAAATGTATAGTGTGATTTAGGTTTATGAGTGAAACATTATAATTAACTGCTATTTAACTTGATCGTGTTCAAATAATTTGGACCTTCTACTGAATAAAAAGTATGCCTTTAACTAGATTTAATGTGTATTTTAGTATAACCTTTCGCGTAGTTTGTGTGTACGCAAAAATGTTTACCTTGGTTTTGTTTCAAGTGATGGCATACAAATATCGGAGAAAGTTTACATGGTATGGAGAGGCTGTAAATTTTAGATATGCCGGAGAAACAACGGGATATAATTTAAGTTTACAACATGCCAAAGTACTTATCCTACCTCTTTGATGATGAAAAGCCACACCTGTGTTTTCTGCTAAATCTTATATATGTAAATAAAATACAAAATACCCATATCAACAACGTAGTATGTATGCAACATTTTGAAGAATTATGAGTTTTTAATATACGGGAGTACATCGAATGAAATAAAAATACATATGCACCTCTTGTGGAAATATCATTCCAACAATACCCAGCATGGAATAGTTCTTGCCATCTCGACTATATTTACAGCAATCCCACATTGAGTAATTGCGCATACTAAGCACTTCCCGATTGATCCAAAGAAAGGAATAAAAGCCTAGTTTCTCTACTTTTAATATTTGAGGGGGAGATGAATTGCAAAATATACTTTAGATATGAAAAGTCATGTGACATCACAGTTTATGTTGAGTTTGTTGTGATAACGTTCTCGAGCTGAAAACGGAACTAAAACCATACACATGAATAAAAAATAATGTAAATTACTGAATTTGTGTATAAAGTTATATCATTCATTTGAAAAAGTTTTTTAAAATAAAAAACCAAAACAATTATTCTCGTAATTCAGCAAATAAGTGATTTAGAAGTGTTCGAGTCTGAGATGCTTTCATTCTTCTTCGCAATAACTGAAACTAAAGAAGAAATGAAATTCATGACAACGCATGTTTGCACACAACGTTTTCACAGTCCTTTTTGTCTAGGCGACCCAATCCAAGACCGTTTCCCTATATGTAAGCAATCATTACATTTCGAAATTATATTTCCCTTGTATTTGTTTTGATAATCCGGTATAAAGTTATTTGATTAGTAATAGAACCGCTGTATTGGGACACAAAATATCTAACCAGTCAATAGAACATAGTTCTGTCAAGTCCAGGTTGTATTATACATTTCTTCAGTAAAAGATGAATGTGATACAGCAGTTACTGGCGAATAGTTTGTTGACTGCACAAACTTTTTGTTTCGGGAAGGGGAAGGGATCAAGGGGACAAGCTTCATGATTGTGTTAATTTATATGTCGTCAATCATCTACCATAGATAGAGAGAGAGAGAATGAAAGAGAATGAGACACACAGATGTATTTCAGTGCTGAAAAGGAGCACAACCATGCATTCTTTATAATAATGATAGGCGCTCCTATTTTCCACTTTACAGTGTTTTTTGTATATCTGACAAGATAATCTTGTGCTATTGGGGGGGGGGTGTTGGTGGGGGGACAGATTTCTGTGAAAACGTGTACGTGATACCAGCCACGCCATAAACCTAAAAAACGTTCTTAAATATATTGAGTATTTATCAATGAATCTTCATTATGCAAGCACGCATTAGCATTCCTAATGTAAAAGAAAATGTGTATGCCTCTGGCTTAGTTAAATTGTCCAATATTTCGCTTTCTTTCTTTTCCTTTTCTTTTATTCTGCCTTCTAACTTTTCTTTCGCCTTAATTCTCTCAGTCGTTACCTTTCACATTCTCTACATATTATTTAATTTCATTCTCTCTTTCTTTCTAAATTTCCGACTTTTATGCTTTACAAGAAACCCAGAGACCAAAAGCACATCTCTTTAAAAGAGTGGGACACAATATAGGTATATGTTCTTTAAATTTTTAATCACAGTAGTCCTACTAAAAATGTATCGTACAGTCATAATATATCAACTTTAATTTACTAGTGTAAACTGTATACATGTTCTCTCTCTCTCTCTCTCTCTCATTATTTGAAAACCTGAAATTATTCAAAATCACAGACTTTCAATCCTCAGATGCTGAGGTATTTTATCACAATATCGGTGTAGAAACATATTTAAATCAGATGAACTGTTTAATCATTTGACATGGTAATAATTACAGACCGTAAAGCAAGGTGCTCAGCTTGAGTCGACTTAACAACCTTTGTCATAGTAATGGAGAAGTATATATGTCTATATGACTCATGAAAGGCAGCAATTCTAAACCAAGCGTACGATGCACAAGTATCCCAGTTGTCTGATGCACATGTACTACAATCACCACTTATCTCCAACACAAACTCAACACAAGACATTTACGTGGATTTATGACATGGGATTTTCACCAAGTCCTTAATGAAAATGGATTATGTCGTATATGCTATATGGCTGCCATGACGACTGTCTTAAACATCGTGTTGTTACTACTCCCCCTGAATGGATGATTATTACGACATGTGGATTGCACATTTATCATGCACACATAATACATCAAAGTTAAGCTATAAATATTCTCTCTCTCTCTCTACCTTTCTTGAATACTTGAAATTTGATAACAAGCACAGACTTTCTGTCCACAAATGTGCAAGTATATGATCACGCTACTGATGGAGAAAGATGTTTATATTAGCAGACTAGTATAATATGTTGACATGGTAATAATTATAGAACCTGGAGCAGCATGCTAAGTTTGAGTCGACTGAACTACCTGTGTCATAGGGTGGACAACTGTATGTTTATGTGAGCCCTAAAAATGTAACAATTCTCAACCAGGCGTTCGACTCACAAGTGCCCCAAGTGTATGAAGCACACATCCTACAATCGTGTCACGCTCTCACCAACACAACATATGTATGTGTATATTATGTACATCTGACTCTTTCCTAAAGCATTTGCCAAAGAATATCATACTTGTTTCAAATTTATGCTGCATTTTTTATTAGTTAATTTGTGCGTATTTTATTTCATTTAAATTAGATAATGTTTTGCAATGCTATGCTTGTAAGGACTATTTTCAATAAATGCTGAAGAGAAAAGTAAGAATGAAATGAAATGGAAATTAATGAATCTTAGCGAATTAAACATTAAACAAACTTTTAAGACGAAATTAACATTAGATAATTATATCAAAGGTATCTTGTTTTGGAGCCATCATTGTTAGGAAGATGAATTTTCTGATGCAAAATAATGATTATAAAACTCGAATGTAGAAACAAATCAAGCACCCCCGTTATTATCTTATCACCACTCTATGGTCTTGAACTAAGTAACAGAAAACGTAAAGCCAAAATATTTTGTAGAATTCAACATATAATGTAATTCTCAATTCTAACATGAACACTTAAGAAGAATTGAGTTATCATGAATCAGAGAGCAAATAATCCTAAACGTTCTATCACAAGTTCAAAAATATAGAGTATCCCAGTGTTGATGTACCAGTTGTCTGAATTTACCGACTTACCAATAGCCTTGCGTTTTCATAATGATATAATCCAGAATGTCTTTTAATGAATGGACAATAATCCAGAAATAGTGTTTTAGTCCACAAGCCAATAAGCACATAGTAATTCCAATCAATAATTTAAATGAAAACAACTCAAACTATAACTGAATACAACTAAAATTGATTCACATGGACTGCAGTTATGATGGTAATTAATACTTTTTTACTTTACCTCGTTAAATACAGACTGTCACGTGAGTTATGACACAGCCAAAATGTCCTGGACCTAGGTCATTTTCAATGGAATTGTCCATCAAATTCATAAGCACGGTCTTGTCCCTCTACTTAAATTTTAACAAATAGCCTGACAAATATCAGGTAGACAATGTTTTCTTTTCCAAGGAGAAAATGTCCTCAACTCTAACCTAAGTAAACATGTTGCTTAGAAATGATCATTATTTTTACATATAATCTACAGTCATGGACAAATATTAGCTATATAATATCTTGTCTGCAAATGATCATGGACAATCTATACACATGGAGATAAATTAAACACACACTATAGATATACATAACAATCTACATCCTTTCTATATCTTACCGAACGTATGGGCTGATGGAGGAAAATCGAAGGTTCATTTTGGGAATGGCACCTAAAGTGTCCTCCTTTACACATTAATCCTTCTGTCGCGCGTGTTGCGTTTATAACTTAAAAATGATATATCGCCTTTTCAACACAACTTCTGGATGCCAGCACACAACATTTCCAATTTTTATATCAATAGCCTTCAATCCTGGCTTCAATAACATTTTGGCCACATGTAAGATTTGAAATTTTCACTATCCAGACATCCTCTCTAAGCACTAGTTACTACCCTGTTATCTTGCACACAATTTGCGTGAAAATGTGGCTATGTGGTGACAACACGATGTTACATTCAAAGATTGTAAAACTAATGAAGAAAAAATAAAATTAAACAAAACAAGATAAAATATAAAAGATATCGAAATTTGCAAAAATGTATATAAAATAACAAATAAATGTAACACATGTAAAATCCTTAAAACATAATTGCAATGTGTTGCATAAATCACATTGCCTTACGAGGTTCAAGATTTTCCCGGGTGATAAGTCCTCATACAGTTTCTTCAAGCAGTTCACGTGAAAATATTTCTGTCTCACAGGGTGGAAGCCGACACACTCAGCGGGAATCTGCACCACTGTCATTGGACAATGGCAAAATACCTACTCCAGTCGGGACACACACACACACACACACAAACACACACACACACACACACACACACACACACATATATATATATATATATATATATATATATATATATATATATATATATATATATATATATATATATATATACGCTGTGGGTTTCGCGTCTCTTTGAAAATACCCCTAAATTTGATTACTTAAAATAGCACGTTCAGGACTTGACAAGGAGTTTGAATTTGAACTGGGGCGTTGAATATTGTATTAATTGGAATGTCGACAATTTGTACTCACTCATTCAATACAACAAATACAGCTGACTCCAGCGAGGTGCCATCTTATATGTCAATGGGTATTAACGAGCGTTCATGCAGCCTACCTCTGCCATGAGTATTAATAGAGGGACACCGGCTTTATCCGTCTTTTATACGACAAACCATGTGAGGTTTTGCCTTTAACATGTTATGTTCTAAATCGGAATGGTATGATGACTTCTTGTTAGTTAAACTTGTGCTAAACATATGAACCCAAAATTCGATGTTAGGAAAAAAGATATGTAATTACCTTGAAATTACATGATGCCAGTATTATATATCAATTATCTGTCACTTACCCTCCACCAGGTTTAATTATTAAAGAACAAGGATTCGCCATGTTTTCCATTGTGTAATTCAATTTAAAAGATCAATTGAAGATTCAAGGTTTCTGCCAGATCTTTTATCAATAACATGTATATGCAAATCCGTGCTTTCGTGAGTAATTGTTAAATATACGGTGCGTTTTTCACGAGGTTAAGTCATGTCGAGACCAATAACTTTTAGTTGTCCCAGGAAGAAGCAGGGTTCATCTGATGTAAACTGTGCATCCTTCTTGGTACTCGCGTACATAGGAAAAGTCGCGTAATCATGTTCAGACCTCGTTGGATGAAATCCTGTATCTTCAAATATAATTTGACCATGTTTTATTAAAGAACCCTCCTCTAAAAATATTCTGAAAAAAATCTTTACACCACCGTCGTCTCCCATCTTCATACACTTTCAGTTTTTCAACGGGATGCTCCCCGTCAATAAACTTCTTGTTACCACCAAACCCATATGTGTATCTAGCCACTCTATAAACGATAGTTGATTGATCATGGCCATAAAGCAAGGCTCCCTTCAGCACCACGAGACCTGCATCGTGAGTAACCAAGACTTTCAACGAAGAAAATGTATCTTGAATAGCACGGCATAGCATCAGAAATTCAGAAAAACCTCCAACTAAAACGGCCACCGATATTCCATACTCCTCGTCATTGTAAAACATTTGCAGGTGTTCTAATATGCTTCTCACAGAAGTGTCAAAACAATCTTCTCAATAGGGAACTATCTAGTCTCAATTTGTTCCCTTTAAGTACATGAATATTGTCTGCGAACGGAGTTACGATTGATCGCGTAGGTTAGGGTTTCTTCGGTTTCACTCTGAAATGTTTCTGCTAATGGCATGGTGAAGGTGAGCTGTTCGGTCCCATCCGGAGATACCTTCCTCTTCTTCACTTCAAAATCACGCAGGAGTCCTTTATGGTCTTCAATTTCTGAAGAACAGGATTTCCGAATAGCTTGATCAGAAATTGTTTGAATGCTTCATCTACTTCCTGTCCTCCCCATGCGCCGCCTGTCGCTCTATGAATTTCTTTTAAGTTTCCGTCCTCCATTACTTCATAGATCGTTATATCAACGGTACCTAGAATGGCTAAAGATTCAAAAACTAATAACATTAGTGATCGATGAGAAATCGAATTGAGGTAAGCAGCAAAACAGTAATATATGTATGTGTATATATATATATATATATATATATATATATATATATATATATATATATATATATATATATATATATATATATCTTGGACTATCTGATAATACCAAAACCAAGCTGAATACTAGATGCATACCATTTATGACTTTCTGGCAACACTGTAAAAATACGTTTATCAATATAATGACTCAGATGGGGATACATTTTAAAAACACAATATGATTTTTTTAAAATAGATGAATGTACTTTGCTATCAATTACTTTAATATGAATATACCGATACTGTGTTTATGGGTTTAATATTAGGATTATTAATAATAGAATCTAGCCTGTTTATTTGAGTCTATGTAATTAGGGTTTCCCTACAAATATACCTGGCGTACCTGACATGTTCAGGGTTCTATATTATAATTTTATTAAGATACCTAATTATAGCAACATTTTTCTGAATATTTTGAAATTTGGATAAGGTTATTTTCCATTATGCAATATATTTTTTTTATAGAAAATGTTAATTGTAACCTGACGTCAGGCAGAAGAAAATATAATCTTGTTACTGGGAAAATTATTAATTCGTGCTAATAGATCCTGAGGCAGAATCCGTTTTATTATGTTTGTGTTCAGTAGTTCATTTGATTATTACTTCATCCAAAAGTATTTCTAAAGTACAATATAGTACTGTCATTCATTAACTGGAATTCAGTTCCTAACACCCAATTCAGAACATTTCATTAGAAAACAATGTTTATAATATTTTCGTTTTACTTGCAGTCCGATTTTATCAGAATTTACTTTTAAAAAATTAAAATTAACTTTAAAAATGAATATAAATGTCAATTATTTAGATGTAATGTCAAGGCAGCTAATTTCACTTTGATGTAGATCCATCTTCGAACTGTTACTAAGGACATGAGATGAGAAAGGACCGAAACATATTTCAGTATAATCAACTTTCAAGCTATTTTTATGATATTCCTGTTTAAAACTTTGAATTATTATGCTTTTCAAACTAAATGAGACATACATTTTTTTGTAATAACATTACAAATAATATTGCAATTGACTTAGAACGGCGTGGATATGTTTTAAACGTGGAATAAGGGATGGGGAACTGACTAGACTGTACCAAACAAATCAGTTTTGAAATCATGATGTCAATTGCGTTTATAAATATGGATAATGTAATTTCTCTGACATTTAAATTTCTTGACAGTGCTCTGTGTGTTATATCACGATTGGTTGTATCACACTTTTAAATTGACAGGACAATCTAATACATTTCTGTGTTTGTTGGTTATGGATGTATAAAACTGATTGTACCATGGATTTTGAACTGACACAATCAAGTCTTTGGCAGTTCTCTGTGTGTTGGTTAAGGATTTATCAAATTTGGTTGTACAGTTGATGTTAAGCTCGTTGTAACTCTAAATGTCTTTGAGTAAAAGCTTTAACCATCTTTGTAAGATAAGTTATTAATTAAACTCTAACATATAAAAATAAAGAAAACAAATGCTAAAAAGTGAAACAGTGTGTGTGTGTGTGTGTGTGTGTGTGTGTGTGTGTGTGTAATTGCCTCCTGCATCAATGACGATGTAACGAGTTCCGGGAGACAAAGGCACGATCGCTGTTTCACCATCTGATGACTTTGTCTCGAGAGGAACGTGTCAGCAGTATACAGATGCCGCTTCTGGCTCCAAGGCAATGAGTAAGCTGATCGTTGCTGATTCCAGCCTATAGTAAACAAGCAATATAACTTTAGTTAAATTCTTTAATCCACCCGGTGAATTTAATACTTGTTGATTATTAGCATGTTTGTCATGTATTATTTATTATTAATATTATTATTGTTATTATTATTATTATTATTATTATTTATTATTATTAGTAGTAGTAGTAGTAGATGTTTGTATTCAACGCAGTACGTACGTCTTCACAGGACAACTAGACATGAGCAAGAGCTGAATGTGCCCTTGATCGTACAGCTAACGGTAAAGTATATATGCGAGGCAAAACTAAATACGTTTACTCTTAAAACATAAAGTTTATCAAACGATACTAATTGTTCGTTCTTTTCTCTTTTTCTTTTTACCTATGCACATTTTAGCACATTTACAAGTACAAATTTCATTTTTAGGTTAGGTGTTGTGACTTGATGTCGTCTTCGAAATGTAATTTGGTCAAGCAGAATATACTCAACATGGTGTACACAGAGTTCAACTAAAGTATTTTTCACATTCATTGTAACAACCCATTTCCAAGCTATGGTCTGTTTCACGTTAATTGTAATCACTCATTTCCAAGTTATGACCTGTTTCACATTCATCGTAATAACTCATTTCCAAGTTATGACCTGTGTCACATTCATTGCAATATTGTAATAACTCATTTCCAAATTATGGTCTGTTTCACGTCCATTGTAATAACTCATTTCCAAGCTGTTGTCTGTTTTACATTCATCATAATAACTCATTTCCAAGTTATGGCCTGTTTCACATTCATCGTAATAACTCATTTCCAAATTATGGTGTATTTGACATTCATTGTAATAACTCATTTAGAAACTAATATATCTAAATGCTTTCAGAGCATTCAGTACTCAGCATGTCTGCGTGACATTGTAATTCAAGAAATCATTGTGTACGCTAGATATGATCATACAAATATCCCCATTGATGAATACATACATACATACATACATACATACATACATACATACATAAGATAATTAGGCTTTCACCTCTATGGCCGCATCACGCATAAAGCGTCTAGCCTTGTCGTTCCCATATAGCGGGCACTGTTACGACCCATAACATGTCTTCTTCATATGAAAGTTGACCTCTAATTATGGATGCAAGTTCCTTTTGGAGATCGTCTTCCAGGTATCGAATAACAAGACTTATCACCTTCATTGCTGACATCTCCTTCCCAGATTCATCCTTTATTTTTGTTTGGCGACTGAGATCCTTAAAAACAAGTAAGTATATTGCTATTGTCATAAATGGTTGACTTGAATGGGTTGCATGTTTTAGGTGGTATAGTGCCTCATCTTCAAGAAAATGTGTTTTAAGCAATATCTATGCAATGTCGTAATTCAACATCTTCCAGATACCGTATACCTATCCTTTTTCTGGATTTGTTTTATGATTATTATTATTATTCTATTTTACTACAACAAAATTCTACTTTAATAGTTTGTTTCTATTTATTGCTGCTTGACTGATTTTTAAAAAATATAATTTTCTTGATAGTTTGAGCTTTTTTGGCGGTAGAATTTAGATCGCCAGGAAAGCGAAATTAAGACCACGGCAGATATTTTACAGTATGCGTGATATATTATCTAAATCAATCAGTAAATCAACTATGCAATCATCCCCAAAGATACTCCTTTCTTTAAGAAATTAAAGACGTATTATATCGACAAATTTGCTTTCATTTTGCTCCTTTGTTGTTTAATACTCAGCTCTTCTTTACATGACAAAATTTTCTTTTTGGAACAGTTCCAAGCCAATATTATGTTACTAATACTAGCTTTTAAGCTAATCAGAATCTGCTAGTTTGTTATCATCAAAGTGTTATATCAACTACGATAAACATTTCATTACATACCGTTTAATCTTACATGGAGCTGTTCAAACTGAATTTCAGTATCACACATCGATATTTTTAAAGAAAATGAAAACCAATTTCTATAAATACCAATTTATTTGAATTTCATCCATACTGTAAAGCTAAACATATTTAGAAAGCATGGGAAGAGTGAAAGGGTGTTGTTTTTGTTGTTGTTCTTGTAGGGTTTAACGCCATTTTTCAGCACAAGATAGGCTATACATGGCGGCAAGTGTAAACGGTGGAGGAAGAACCTGGGAAAAGCCCGAAAAGAACCACCGACCCACGAGAACCTACTGGCAAGCTTTCTCACATACCGTACATGGCCTAACCCGATACTCGAACCCACGGAGATAGAGGTTAGATGGCAATGATCCGTAATGGTGAGCGCTTAAGACCACTTCGACATTCTGGCCCCGTGAAAAATTGACAGAAAGAAAGAAAGAAAGAAAAAAAGAAAGAAAGAAAGGGTGTTATGTAAATAAAAACAAAATTGAGTTTGAGTCTTGTTCCAAATCATACCTACATCATATCTCTAACACAGGAAGAAAAAAAACATTTGTAGTTTTGTGTACATACTTGTTTGGTATCTCGTTCAAATGCAAATGAGCTCTTTTTCTTTTACATGTTTATTTGTTAATGTTTAAAGAAAATATTTGAATAAAATCTTCATCAGCTGTGGAAAATTAACATACTTTTGTTTCTTGAATGTTTTATATAAATGACCGAATATGACATCTTTAACAGTTATGTTTTACGTCAAATGTCTGCTGGCAACTTACCCTGTCTTTGAAAAGGGCCATTTTGAATCTTCTAAAATAGCACCAGTCTTTGTGCTCATTGTTCTCAGACAAGGTGGCGTACTTGTCTTCAGCATCATAGCCAAAAGCATGCAGTGTTTCGTCATCTGGTCGTATTAAAGCTGTCGTGGGTGTTTTAGGAGAGATACCTACTCCACTGTTCCATTCTTTGACAAATATTTGTGTTGGTTCCGTCTGGTAATCATATTTGAAGGAGCACGCGCAACTAGAAAATGTAGTTCCAAAGTCAACAGCTGTCACTAGAAGCTTATTAGACTCCACAGAAGCCTGTACAAAGAAACTGTAAACCTTTTACCCTCAGAATTTCTAGATATATTGCAGCGATAGTGTATTTGCTAACTACAACACTTTTAACAAAACCATCCTTAAATCTTCACAATTTCGGTTGTGTTGAATAAAAGAATAAATTCATTAGATTAACTACCTTTTAAACATTAGTTAAAGGAACTCTTATTATCCGATGCAAGAGCCTGGTTGGAACGCGTCGTAGTATCGGAAGCACGTGACTTTACTGCAGGATAAAATAGGGGTAATCCGATTTCCAATGCTTTCATTCAAATTATAGCACTGTCCTCCTTTTATATAGATATATTATTAGGGGTCGTGCCAAAATGCTGAACAGTCTGATGAAGTCAGGGTTTCATTGACCATTACGCCTGCTGACCAAGTGCAACATTGATGACCTTTGTCATTGTGCTTTTGTTCTTCTTTTTTTCATTCATTTGGATATTTCATGACATAAAATTAATGGTACATGCATTAACTTCTCAGTTGTAGTAAGTTTTTTTGACACAGTGATTATTCGGTATCAAAACCCTGGCGTCGTAAATAATCGGACATTTAAACGTCTTCGTCGGTATTTCTGCAAAAGACCACTCTCAGAATATGATTGTCATCCTGTGATACTCGATTGATATAATTTTATATGAAATGAAGGAAATGATTCATTTATATCCTGTACGTTCTTTCATTGTTATTTCTATAGGTGGTGTTGTTGTTAGATGAACGCAGGATTGGAAAAAAGTATACCAGTTCTACTTTCACAATTAAATCACGCAAGACGTTCACTAATTTTCATTTCAATTTTGTAAAAATGAAGAAACTCAGACTTTACTATTGTCCCATTTATGTATCTATGTATCTATTACTACCTTTCAATAGTCTGAATTTTATTTCACTGTATTTTCCTCAACTCCTAATCATATTTATTATTTGTTATATAAATGGATCTCTGTTTTAATAAACAAAAATATTTATAACGAAATACAATCACAAACTCAAGTAAATTCTGAACAGAGGCAATAAGATAATCTCATTTTAACTTTGTACAGTTAAAAATTCTCGCTCAAGGGGATTTTCATTTTAAAACTCGAGCTATTTTTTAAAAAATCATTTTTAAATATGTCTTTATTAAGAAAAGAAAATATAGAAATTTACACATGGTTACACGTAGTAGTGGTATAGTGGATATTTGAGTAAATATGACTTGGTAATTTTCTATAAAGCAATTTAAATATAAAACTAACTTTTCCAGCTGGTTGTGATACTTTCTGTAGCCGTTAAACAGTCTGTCGGATACTACCGTATGTATCGCAAATATGTCATCGTGTTCCAAAATCATTTTTGTTTTCGAAACGGGTTTTGGGTTTCCTTATTTTGTATACTTTTGCAACCTCCTTTGACAAGCGCGAGAACAGAGTCAATCGTGTCATAATGGAAATCTCAAAATGAAAACACACATAACAAGCATTTACAGCGGCCATTGAAGCGTTTTTGTATGACCGGTCTCTAGTCAGGATCTGGTCCTTTCTGAATTAAACCCACCTTTAATTGCCTAGCGTAGAATTATTTAATCAGTTCATGCAAATATCAAACCATGTTTGCTTCCGTCGGTGCAATGTTTGCAATGTTTAAATGTCATCATCAACGGAATATTAGTGTTACATGAATGCTATCGCTTGGTTCATCTTCAGAATCTGCCATTTTACAAAAGTTAAAAGACCTGTATGTTAAATTTCCGGTGTATGTGGTGCTGTTTTATATTCGTTTCTCTGTTCAACTTGTAGAATTTGTTTTGCTTTAGTTTTTATTTAATCTAAAACAACATTTTAATTTAACTTCGTTTAATTTTGGATAATTCTGCCTTAAGTAAATGCTCTATGAGTATGGGCAAACTAAGCAAAATGTACTTATTTTCATACATAAATGTAATATTGTATTTATAAGTGAGAAAATAAAATAGAAATTTGGCGAATGTTCATATTTGAGTTTCATATTTCTTGCACATGGTTCACATTTCTTGGGGGAAAATAGAATTCCTCTGATTTGTCTTGTTTTAAAAAGAAATGTGCATATTCTATGAGAAATTTAGAGAATTTAGAATTTTCTATATTTTGATATCTGATTGATTTGAGTTTCAGAGTACATAGCTAGGTTTTACGTCTAGTGTACCTGTCATATAATATTGTTAGCTCTGCATGACTGTTTTCACTTGCTGAACTTCAACTTGAGAGGTAATTTATAGACGAAGAAATACGATCTGATGACGTATTTTACTGTTTTATATTTAATTGTCATAATTGCACTTCCAGAAAATAGTAATATCGACATTGTAAAAATTCATTGATGTATTTCATAGACAGCTAAAGCTTGTTTACATCCTCCTATTTCAAGTGCATTTCCCCAGCACACAGAAAGAGTCATTTCAGATAGCACTTAAGTTTCCTACTAGTCATCAAGACTAAACGTAATTCCAGGAAAGCAGTAATGGGAGACTGCATGGCGTTTATTGGAAGTTAACATAGATTAGAGCGGTATGGCGGTTATGTGAATGTAACGTGAGGATTCGAGATCATTGGCAATTATGGGAATTTGACATTGTGATTTGGGACAATATAGCAATTACGGGAATTTACAATTTTGATGGAACGTGTAGCGGTTATAGCAGTTTATCATTATGGATAGCCACTTTTGGAGTCTATGGAAATTTAGCAAGTGGGCTTATATGAAGGTCTATGGAGCATTAAGATTGTGGTACACTGTAAGGGTCTATATAAAAATAATAGTACGGACGTCTATATACCCTCACAGTATAGCGCTCTAAAGGATTTTTTAAATTGGTGCAAAACTAGGTTAAACACTGACACAAATGCAACTAATTACAATAAATTACTTGTTCTTAAAATTCAACACTAACACTATTGCAACCTAACACTTGTTGTTGATGTTATTTTTTGCTATACAATGTAACACCCACATAAACGCACAAACGGATGAGGGTAATATGTTATAAGTAATAATGACTAAGGCAGTCTGTTAAAGACAAACATCCACATATACAGACACACGGATGAGAGAAGACAGAGAACAGGCAATGGTCACTAACACGTGTTATTAATAACAAACAACCACGCATAACCAAAAGACGACCCAACACACATCCTAACTGCACAATACTCACTCACACACAAACACAGACTCTCATACAACTATACCACATGTGTAAATGGTATGTAAAGAATGTGGTACAGTTATGCACTCTAACGCCATTCTTGCAGACACACACACGTTGTTACAGACAAACACCTAAACAAATGAATGCAGGAAATGAGAGATGTGTGATAGTCTCTAACAAGCATTATTACAATCCAACACTCATTGTACAAACGAATATGAATATGGATTATATTGCATAGGGTCTGATCGTACTACCAACACACACCTATTATTCCAATCAACATCATCACTTACAATGAAAAGAAACGAGGACGGGAAGGGGTAGTTTATAATACATACAACTATTATGATGTAACTCCTTCTCTTTTTGAAACTACATTGTTTCTTGATGAACAATTCGTTTTCACATTCGTGTATAGGGCGGAAAGGGGTTGCAATTAGTTGTGACGTTTTGAAAAAAGTTGCACCTCCTTTCCTGACTCAGGCATCAGAGCGCATCTTGCTCATCGTTTCAAACGTGTGCTTTATATCCACCAATCTGGACATGCGCTGTCGTTTGGCGTGGCTCAGTTGCTGGAGGCCTGTTTGATGATGACTTAACTTTGGCATATTTTGACTAATGTGCATAACAATGAATTTCATGAACGTCATTTCACAAAAAAAAACTTCTTTTTTCTGATGATGACCATATATTCCACGTCCTCTTCTTTCTACTCCTTTTATTCTTAATGAAACCGCTCCGGTGGCCTAGTCGTCTCGGATGCTGGAGGTCGAGGGTTCGAACCCCGCAAGAGTCATGCCAAAGACTTATAAAATTAATACTAACAGATGTATGGCTGGGCGCTCAGCATTCAGAGTTTAGTATTAGGACTGGTTGGCCTTGTGTCAGGATAATCTGACTGGGTGGGACATCATATTACATGTCTGCAGCATGATGCCGTTGTGCTAGACATAACTTTAAACTACCACACTGCAGAGGTCGTAGCGATATGACTGAAAAATTGTTAAAGCTACGTTAAAATCCAAATCACACACACAGACAAATCACTCTTCCTGAACTTTCGTTTTTCATCGTGGTAATATATACCTCATTATAGGAACTGTAAAGCTGAATCGCTTTTATGAAATCTCTCACCAAAGGTTTCATGGTTGGCTGATCTCCAATCCTGATACGTTAATAGTCTATTTCGCATTGAACAATACAAACACCCCTAGGCAGGGTCTCCTCACAGAGACAGACAGACAGTGACGGAGAGAAATCGAGCGATACTTATAGTACTACGTAATGAGTACAAAGTACATGTATGACGTAATACGAGAGAGTGTTAACACGAAACATAGATCCATATACGTCACCAAAATGTTGCAAAATTTCACTTTTTATCATTACAAGATTGTAAAAGTACTTAAATATTTAAACTATTAAACACTAACTTTGACTTTTGTTGTATCAATGCTTTCTCACTCAAGTATTTTTTTCAAAATGGAGAAGTAAAGGGCTTACTATGAATGATACACAAACACATCATGATCCGACGATTAAATCATTTAAATATTTATGCGATTTCGTAATTTTTAAATATGTATAATATGCACATTTGTTGTATTTTGCACAAAATCTGATGGTATAAATCATCTGCTTATTTGAGATCGGTAGTTAACACTAAGAGAAAAGCCGGTATGAAGTCAAGAAAATATAATATCTAGTTTTAAAAGCGAGCATCGAGTTTCGACATTGATCTAAAAATTAGAATAAGTAGAATCATATGAAGAAAAGAGCTTTAATGCATAAGATAACATATATAAAAATGCACGAGTTTCTCATTGCATTTTAATTGCTTGCTCTTATCATATGAAATAAAACTTGTATACGTTACACTCAACTTTACATAACACTGTCTCCTCCTGGTTGATTATTTTCCTGAACATTCGTGCTTAATACATTTGAAAAGATACCCCACCCCCATCATATGTATGAATCTACAGCTACAGTGAATTTGTAGAAAGAAGTTCATATTTTTCCCCCATTCAAGCCACTTTCATCTACGCAAATATCGCATGTTACATTTTGTATGAAGTTGTACGTTTGCAACATTACGTGCATGAAAGTAAGAAAAACTTGTACAAAAACTACATTAGAATATTGCCGGATTGTAAATAATTGTATTCTTTAAAGGCTGAGTAACAGAAATCATAAAAAATGCTAGCAAATCGTCGTTAGAGGCAAAGAAAGACCTTTGTCGAAATGACGTGATCAAAATTCAGTGTAATTCCAGTGTGTTCCGAATGGGAAGATAGGGCAGCCTATTATACATGAAGAGGTGCAGTACATGACACGGACAGATTGTATACATTAGGCTGATCCGTCTCTTATGCGTTGACGGAGTGGTGTATGGTTGGAAATTTGTGAAACATGAATGAACTGAATAATTCCTGGCAAGACTTTAATTATGTTGTGTAAATTAAGCAGGTCTGTATAACAGGTTTGACCATAGTGCAAATTTCAAAAATTCTGTCAGAATAAAAACACTGTTGATATATGGAAAACAACAGTTGAAAATAGTCAAAACTAATCAAATCAAAATTATTAAATCAATATTGGTTTCATATCCACTCTATCCACTCCCTCTCATCCGATATAGAAACACTTCACGAATTTAAAATTTAAAAAAGTAAATAAAATAATGTCGCTGTTAACATCATATCCCATACAGGTGGGCATTGGGGGGGGGGTCTTTTTTTTGGGGGGGGGTGTTGGGTTTTTTGGTTGGGGAGGTGCTCGGTTGTGAGACCTCTTGCGTGCTATGGTAACAGCAGAGCTATCAAACACTTTGTTATTGTTAAGAAATGCTCCAATTATCATGCCTACTTAAGAAAATGACCTAAAAATGTGATAAACATCGATAAGAATTTCACATGTATAACTGTTTTAGGAGTGCAGTTGTTGAAACTTTAGATAACTTTCTGATCGGTCTTGTCAAAATGCATTATATAGACCCGTATGTAAATCGGATACGTTTGAAGGTTGCAAATGAATAACAGGTACAGGAGCGCACAGTCGACATATCATATAACCCGCTTACATATCGTTGTTAATTTGTTCTGTGTATGTTTGTTTTATTCACAAGGAGTAAAAACGGTAGTCAAACTGCTCAAAACATTTCCCCAAGAAAAAAATTCAGAGGATACTAAATTAACGTTTGGCACACAAACTCCTATTATGTGGTTGATAAGACATGAACTGAGCATACATACGGTGTATCATGCAATTTTTTAACAGATAAGAGAGCGGTCAATATTTAAAAAGTGAGACTGTAAGTTTTACGACATTTAAATTGAACCTGAAAATTCAAAGTTTCCTTTCAAATGGTAGCCAGTCTAACTTGTATGATGTTTTGACAAACTATACAGAGCACTAAACTCCTTCTTATTATGGGAAGGGTCACGTGATCACATATCTGGTCTTACCTGCAAATTGTAATATGCTAAATATAAACTAGAAGGTGAAAGTCATTATGGAATGTTGACACAAAAGACTATCTTTATGCGAATGAACTTTTTATAAAAAAAAATAAAAGAGAGAGAGAGAGAGAGAAAGAGTGTAAGTACTTTGCTACCATCCACCCTGATCTACGCAGAATAATGTCCTATTCAGTTTAATATGTGCAAATCTGGTGATTGGTATTTTGGTGAAAACTTAAACTGTATAGTATTATTATTCATATTTGACAATGTTTTAACTGTACAATCACATACACAAACAGTATTGAGAAATATAACCTGATGCTTACGTCCGCACACTAATGACTTCATCAGCAGACTGGTTTAATCTCAACTGTTAACAGCACTCGATAGAATCCTGAACGATGTTAACTAACAGACTGTCCCAGCAATGTTACAAGATTGTTCCAGATATGTGACAAGGTTGTAAAAAGTGTAAGCGGATGGGATGTGTGTGTGTGTGTGTGTGTGTGTGTGATTTTATTTTTTAACGTAGCTTTAACAATTTTCCAGTCATACCGATACGATTTCTTCAGTGACAGTTTAAAGTGATGTCTAGCACTGGGGTATCATGCTGCAGACATGTAGCATGATGTCCCACCCAATCACATTATCCTGACACCAGGCCGACCAGACCTAACACCCAGCTCTTACTGCTGGGCGCCTAGCGAGGCAGCTGTTAGTAAAATTTTTAAAAGTCTTTGTTATGGCACGGCCGGGTTTCGAATCCACCACCTCCCGCATCCGGGGCGGACGCTCTAACCACTAGGCCACCGGAGCGGTTCATGTAGTAAGTAATATAAAATTTAAACTGAACCTGAAAATTCAATTTTTTTATACACGAAGATCTGTGCAAGATATATTTTATCTGAATGAAGTGAAACCTACAAAATAAGATAGATGTCAATATAAATGACTAATCTCAACTTAAAATATAACTCTTTTCTCTGAGTATGCATTCCGATTAGTAATAGTATTAATATTTAACTTATCCAGATTTTCAGTCGTGGCTATCGCATCGTAACTAGTCAATAAGAATGCTCCATTAATGCCTTCTAAAATATATGTATGCTGCATGATAGGGAAATTAGTATATTCGAAAATGTTCGAGCTTACTGTAAACTATCGGTTATACACAAATCAGTTAAACCCTTTTTTTGAAATGCAATATCTCTGGCACAGTTTAAGCAGCACAACCATACGAACGTCAGGGTAAAATACCCGTGCTTACAGTGCATTTAGTCAATCTCGCCGCAATGTTATCTACAACGAGGTACATGTTAGTTCAGTTGCTTACCCAGAAAAACAATTATTCACCCTAGGTAACGTTGTACGCATGCACGAAGAAAAGGATCAAATCGTTCTAAGGCGAAACCTGTGACACTATAATATGTGTTTTGTTTGGGGGTTTTAATCTGAAATGTTTCTGAAAGTATTTCAATACACTCCTTTACGACGAAACTACCAACATACCAGTTCACTTAAGGGGCCCCGAGTGGCCGAGTGGTCTAAAGCGCTCTCCGTTACAGATCACTGCCATCTCACCTCTGTCTGCGTGGGTTCGAGTCTCAGCCAATGTGGTTATGTGAGAAAGCTTGCCAGTAGCTTCTCGTGGGTCGGTGGTTCTTTCCGGGGTTTTCCCGGGTTCTTCCTCCACTATTAATACTGGCCGCCATGTATAGCCAGCCTATCGTGTGCTGAAAAATGGCGTTAAGCCCCACAACAACAACAACAACAGTTCACTGAAAAGGTACCGTGGTAGGCACTACCGGAAAACATATGTCATGAACAGGTGGTATACCGATAATAACGCGCGCCTCTAGCACTATACTACCTTACTTGATAATAATAATAGTAATAATAATAATAATAATAATAATAATAATAATAAATACTCGTTATAGAATCAAAACCTGTTCACAGATGAAATTAAAGTTTTCATGAAGTTTGCTGTATCATTTCGGACTGTTGAATTATCCCCCATCCCAGGTAGTTACTGAAAACATTTAAGATTGCTTAATCGATAATCTAGATTTTATGGATATTTTGAAACCTTATTTTCTATCAAGAGGTACAATGTTCAGTTATCGGATTATATTTGGAGAGAGAAAGAGAAAAATATCTTGGAGGTTCGGTCGTGACTAGGCAACAATATAATCAAATTAGGTTGATAAAATGAGTGTTCCCACGAAACTAATTCAAGGCATATCTGTATATCGGAATATCGGAATAAATAAGTGAAAGTGGAACCATTTTATGGATTGATAATGCTACGGTCATATCCGTAAGTGAATGAAGAATTTTTAAAATGAGACAGAGAGCATTATCTAGATGATTGACTTTGATAGTTATTTTCTGCTACCGCCCAGATAAATAGATAGACAGATATAGACAAGCTACAGACTCCATCCGCCATGGCTTTTTAAGCGAGCAATATACCCATGTGCAGGCACGCTTTAGTGGTTGCATACGGTATCCATCAATACACCACTCCAGACCTGCATAAGAAATAATGAATTTACTGTATCAGCAGATAGTGCTTTAGGAAAACCAGGCCTCTGCGTAAATATTTTTATTATATATATTTACTTCTACTTTTTGTAAATCCGTGCTGTTTTCATTTGTGCTCGTAACTGTCTGTGATTTTCCATTTCCACCAAAACTGTATAAACTCAGCCGCACTGATTGTTTATCCTCGATTGTCACCGTGTACAGTTTAGTTATCATATTCACACTGCTCTGTGCTGCTGCAAGCATTTTGGGCAGATAGGTGCTCACGAATGCAGTCGCGTCAATATTAATTTGCTAGCAACACCAGGACCACCGGTTACTATCGATGTAACTCAGACAAGAATACCGATTGGTGGACCTACGATGGTTGTTGTTGCCGTGATTACAGCTACACCTAGACCAACAGCAAGACAACAAATATCATCTACAACCAAAACATGCGCCTTTGTATTTTATAATCAGAACGGTTCTTGTGGTAATTTTATCTTACAGCTGATATTCCGCTTGGATTATTTCTTTACGTCGGTGAGTGTCCATCAGAGTTCTTCTATTAATAATAGTATCGCGTATTTTAATTGTATGACAGACAGGCATTGTCCCGTCTCATTATTACGCGCAGTTGTGATACGCGCACACACTTCTAGACAATTATTCCTTTTTACTTGTACAATAGTCATATTGGCAAAACTGTCATACCATTGTAGAAAACCTCTGCTCGGGAACACTTTTCTCCAGTGATTATGCTTTCCGGTTTTTTGGAATCTGATTCTTTTAAACAACACGCCGATTACACCAGAACCTTTTGCATCAAACGATTGTCTTTGCCCAATAGCTTTACTCGAACAAGTGCATCCTCGTTGAATAACAGACGAGATCTTTTTTCCCTCAACTGAGTCAATGTCGGTTTAAAACACTCGCTGGTGAACGTAACTGGGGTGGATACATCGGTGAATGCCACTTCGCCATTGTAGATATAATCCTTAAGTGCTTTAACATCTGGGGCTGCAGTCGGCGTTTGCACGTGCAATTGCGATGAATTCAAGCTGACTTCAATAACAAGTGGAACCAAATTGTTATCGATGTTTACATCTGCTGCTAGTTTGTCCAGCACCCCGTCGGTAAATTCTGCAACCACATCACCGTGGTCTGAATCCATTACGTATACATTATAACGATAAAATCTAATCTTAAAGAAAAATACCAAAGACGGTTAAGTACCCGTCAGGATAAATGTTGAGCGCTTAAAACTGAATTTCATCTCCGGTAACTAATGATGCTGACAATGCAACTGTATAAAAATTATAAACATCACTGTCTGGCCTGATTACAAATGATATTGGTGGTACATAGTCATAATCAAGACGTCGCTCATCATATATCAACATTCAAATTCGACAACACTTACCTTTAGTTTCGGTAAGGATACACAAGTATGTTCCGGACTCGAGCACCTTTTAAAATGTGAGGTTTATATCTCTCAAAACCTTTTTCAAATAAAGAAGTTGAAATAAGGCGACCATTCGCTAAGGTTGACGTTTCAACTGGTTTCCCTCTTTCTTTGATTAATATGGTTTAAATTAAACTCCATGAAGTTGCTACGCGTGGTGGTACGGCCAAGTTAGCGATTTGTTCGTCTACAGATTGTTTCCTTGTTGCATTAGTATCATCAACATACTCTTTGATGTAAGCCATCACACACACCGTCGTCTCTGATTCCCCCGTTTTCGGTGACTTCAACCAGGTTCTTTACTACACAATTGCCTTTGAAAACTTGACAATAATATCTTGAATGTCGACATTAGACTGCATTTTACCTGTTTGACCCTCAAAACTCACAAGCTCGGCTGGGTCAACGCTGAAAACAACACGACTTGTAACCTCATTTAAAGAGTGACAAGGACTGTTGTTAAATTCAGGTTGTTAATGCCGGTGTCACGTGTGTGTGGCACAATAGATGTAAGTTTATTTCACATAAAGACACCACGAAAATGTTAACACCGCGAGTAAATCAAGAATTGTTAATGGACGCGTAATTTTCTGGGTCAGGTAATTGAAGACTTATGCCGATGGTATTTGACGACTTGTACCTGGTAATCGAAGGCTTCTTCCTTTATTATAAGACCACAAACTGCCTTTTTCAACACCATTCCTGATACAGTTCCAATAGCCCATAACGCCGCAGGTTTTGCAACCTCTGGAGCCACTGCTGATAACAATGCTGGAATCGCTGCAAGGAATGCAAATATTCCATCAGTCTTTTGCATTTGTGTCACCTCTCACTTACATAATGTTAACTTTACTGAGGTATTATTTTTTTGCCGCAATAAGCTGAATAAGTTGTGTTTGG
Organism: Sinohyriopsis cumingii; assembly: GCA_028554795.2. Classification (NCBI taxonomy): domain Eukaryota; kingdom Metazoa; phylum Mollusca; class Bivalvia; order Unionida; family Unionidae; genus Sinohyriopsis; species Sinohyriopsis cumingii. The sequence continues at coordinate 82,514,810 of CM068838.1, forward strand.
GTCAACTACATGGAGACACGTCCGGTCAATTTTACCGGATAAAGTTTCAATGTGACCCCATAAGTGCTTTTTATTGCCTATTTTGTATTTTCGCAAGTTGATTTTCAGTAAGGCCGACCTTCATTTCGTGATAGGAGATTATTATTAAAATACGTAACAGGTTTAATTATGAATCTGAGAAAATTCTATGAATTTTCCACAGATGCATCGATCGTCATCATTCGACTACCAGCACCCTCCAACAACAGTCTTGTTAAAAAGTATCACAACATAACATCTGTAATTAGCACCAGACGCACCTATACATATATGAAAGTACATGTGGACGACGGAGTTTCTGAACAACTCCAGATGTTCCAATGAAAGGTAATAAATCGGGTACAGTGACGTCATGTTGGGAAATCTGCAAAAAAAAGTCAATGTTTTGATGCGAGTCCATATACGAGGACAGATTGTTAGATTCACGTGCGGTATAATTGGTTTCAGAGTTAAGCCGAATTTCTTCACAAGGTTCTTGATGACCGTTTAACAGCAAATAAACCTCGGTCACTTCTAAGTGGTCAAATATTATTGTACACCGTGTTTAGTCATTGTCTCGATTTTTAAGCTGAAATGGCACAAACACATGTTGTGGTGCAGTAAGACGATGTTGGGTACTTTTTTGCTACGTAAATTGTCCCGATATCGCCGTTGGTATGGGTGTGTCTGTGGTATGTGCAGGAAACGATAGCGTTGAAGCTGCCCATGCTAAATTACATCGTTACAGTTGTTCTTACGAGTTAATGTGACTGCATGTTTGGCTCCAAATATAACCTTGCGAACACCTCTGCAAAACTCAAATATGTTATGAACGATTATTCGGTCATCAGTACGTGCAGGACTTGTTAATGAGACCTTAACAACCTCAGTAATGGGTAATACGACTTCCATTAGTAATAGCTGCATTGAACAATGAAGTCACACTCACGACTGGATTAAAACCAGCCATTCAACAAAAGTATGTCATTGTTACTCAGATATAGATTTCGCAGCCAGCACTATTACAATCACTCGGAGACAAGTTTTGTTTAGTATCTGTATGCACGTGGAGAGTTAGAAAGTGGACAACATCGCGCATCTAACCAGTATGGTACGTGTATGTGTTTTCTATCTCGAAACCGATTGATACCCCTAGTCAACGAACACGTTACCATATGGAACCATCACCAGGTTGACCAAAGCCGAGTGGACTTTGTCGACCGAGCCGATCGTACAGAACTTCCACCAGGATTTGTATTGATGCACTAACCAGTATCAATTGTAATTTGGTTCACTAGAGCACGAAGGTCAAGCGCATAGGTAGTAATTCCGTCGGGGAGTATCCATCGTTTGGTATCAAGCAGGCAAAAACTCACTTTCTTGCATCGGTATACATCCATGCGTTGTTCTGACACCTTATCATTCATGCCGTGTGCGTAAATTCACGCCAGTCTCGCGGTCATTCCACTTAAAGTTCATGTTTGAGATCTTTTTCAACAATCGCCGGTAGAACACCTTCGCATTTTTTTTTCATTGAGCTGACCACACTCGAATACATTTTTCGTCACAGTCCACATACTCTCTAATTAGTTTATCCGAGTATTTTCATTTGAATTTACTAACGACCTTTTTCTTGGCGTTACTCACAGGTATTCCTTGATCAGACATGGTTGTGCGATGTCTGCATACACATAGCTAGTTGTATACATCAGCAGCGAGTCCGTGCCTGTGTACAATAGTTTTAATTTATGCGTGAATTAAGCATCCAATAGTTTACGTCTTCTACCTATCGCCCAGAAGGCCACGGTGCTTTGGAAAAATTTGATCAAACTTTGAAGAATGTGATTCGGTCAGATTGTTTTGATACTGGAAAAATATTGGGATAAGGATTTTCATTTACTGTTGTTATCTGTAAGACAATCATATCAAGAATCAATAGGCTGTACTCCTTTTCAACTGTCTATGGACCACTAAAGTTATTAAAAGAGAAACTTCTTTCAAATGAAGATTCAAAGATTAGTCTTCTTGACTTTATCTCTGATTTTAAATGTAAATTGTCAAATGCTTGTGAAGTAGCCAGAACTAATCTTCACTCTATTCAGTCAAACATGAGAGTAGAGGATGACAGAAATATAAAAGTGAGAGGTTTTCAACATGGTGATAGAGTTCTGGCTCTCTTGCCCAGAAATTTTAAATAATCTGAGCAAGAAATTTTCACATCTACAACCACAGCAAAAAAGTGAATTAAAACAGCTATTAAGTGAATATGAGCACTTGCTTTCTGAAGTTCCAACACGAACAAAGAAAATCTATCCTAATATTGAAATTGTTCATTCTACATCCCTTGAAACGGCATCATAACAGGATGAACCATTTCAGGCGGCAATGTTTGAGTGAAGTCATTCATTGCTGGAAAATGATTTCATCGAACCAAGAAAAGTAATTGGAGTTCACCACTTAATCTTGAGCACAAACTTTATATTATATTACGTATGTGTATTGGCTACAGTAATGTCTACATTGTCACCAGATCGGATTAATTTCCATTGCTAAGAATGGATGATTGCATTGACAAAATAGGAAATGCAGAATATGTCAACAAATTTTACCTTTTTAAGGGGATTATGACGAATTCGACTCTCGGAAAGAGCAAAAGAGCTTAGGAATTCGCAATTCCAGATAGAATTTGTCAATATAAGTGATACCATTTCGTATGAAAGGTTCTTCGGCAAAATTCTGTCGTTCAATGAATATGAGACGAAACTACAGCATTGACAAAATTTGACCTGGTACTCTCATTTTGTATTGCAAGTGATATGACTACCCTGATCCTGCAACTTTGATATCCTTGAAATCACGTGAAACCAACGAAATACTTTAGACGAAATATTAAATGAAAGTCACGTAATGTTTGCGAAAACGCGAAAGGACATACTACATTATATTGTTCTCATATCTACCTGTGGGTGTCCTTTGATTATATTACCAAATAAAGGTTTTGATCAAAAACGTTCTTTCTATAACACTGTATGGAGACAGGCACTGGTTGTTTACATGTCTCGGAAGCTGCGGCCTCTTGAGAAAAGCGGTTTTTGATGATGGAAATTTCGATGGAATGGCCTAGAAAAGAAACTGGAATTTGTGATTTTAGAAAAACAGTTATGTTTTTAGAATTTCTAAAAGCATTGTAAATTTATTATGAAGTACGGAAATTTGTTTTCATACATGGTGATAGAGCATCTGAGTCGTATTTCAAGGGTAGCTGGTTCAATAACGTCATTTCGCTAGACACGATCCCCACCCATGTCCAGACCAGTAACCTCCGTTACAGAACAATAAAGGCCAGCATTAATAATCATCCCAGATATAGCTCAAAGCAGATAGTCCAACCAAACCCAAATATACAACAGTGGCCATCACACAGCAGGCGAGCTGACAATAAATTCGATTTCATCTCAGGCTCAGAACATTGCCAAGGAAAAAAACACCGAAACTAAAAGCCATCTCAACTTAGAACAGTACTATTAATATGTAACATACGTCGATACTACAATCCATAACAACCCAAACCCAGAATAGAGGTACAGAACAAATGCTCACCTTAAACTCTATCGACCTAAAGTTCATCAGATGTCCTTCATAACAAGCAAACGACGTTGTCATTCCATTACAACAACAACATAAGACATTGACCTTACCACGGAACAAATATCACTATAAAACAAAGTAAGAATAGGGACACTCACACATTACAAAAGCTGGCACTAAACTGGATCCCATATGATATTAGGGAACACTAAATTAATCCCAAATAGTAAAGTACAAAACTAGACGGAGTCGATTATCGTCCCAAACACACAGCAGTGGTGGTAACACGGCACAAGAACCGATAATAAATTCCATCGCAATTCAGATTCAGGACTTTGCAACGGGACCAGCACAGAAACAAACACTCATCTCCATTCTTGCTGAGAATCATGGTAATCGTATGAAACAGACGTCGCCAATACAATTCACAACAACGAATGCTGACACTAAAATACACCCACATCAATAGCATCATAGTAGCTTTTGTCTCAAACAAAAGAAACCGTAAATCTATCCAAACTAAGAGCCAGAACGAACGCCATTGCACATTATAAACTTAAATACAAACATCTAGCTGATACTGTGTCGTGTAAATGAGTTGACTATCCCATCACAATTGCCTGTAATTTAATACTGCATAACTTAGTCCTACTCACAAATACTTGTACAACAAACGAAATTCGTAAAGGAACGTCATAACGTCTCCCCTTGCATTTATTCGTAGCAGAATATTTTATGAAATGAGGTAAGGAAAAATAAGTATTGCAAAGCCATGTGTATAAATGGATATAAAAAACTACAGATGAATTCTCTAGATGTGTGCAAATATAGGCTTTTAATTTTTATTTTCCCTGTTTCAGCACTTGAGTTATGGACGGATATATTAGAGATTGTGACAAATAATTTTGAAAACAAAATCCCAGTTATACATATACTTTTAAGGAACTGAATTGAATAAAATGAACAATAGGATCTATCGGAGAAAAAAAAAACCAGTATTTTATAAATTATGTGCAATAATGGTTTTCATAAAATAAGTAGAGTAACATTTATGAATAAGCTAGAAGAGTGGGATGAATATGAAATATATACAATTCTTAATAAATTATTAGAAACTATTAACGCATGTCTTTCAACGTATTAATTACCAAAAAGAACCAAAGTTTTCATTTTTCCTGTGTTCCATTACGTCTTTGTGTTATGCTACAATTCACAACTAAAGAGCAAAACTGTTCTATCGGTGATATGGACGTTTCCTGAAAACTTTCAGAGCCATTAATGAATTCATGTGGGTAATTATGACATGACAAAAGTCTTTGAAAGGTTCGATATATTTACATTCCATTCATATTCTTTGCCAACTGCTCTAATGATTGTCCCAATATTCTGCGGCTATAAAACTACTTTCCGAATGAAATGCATATCTCATTATTACTCTGTATTCGTTTTCCTGTTTGATCTGAATTCTACCTAAATCCATATTGAATACTAGACCATTGAAATGACAAGTTACGAAGGCAGAGTGGTATGAATTTTGAGTTTTGTGTTTTGTGTACTTGAAATTTAAACTGCAAGCATTATCAACTTTGCCTTTAGGTTGGAAAATTAAGAGACCGTGGTTTCTAACTCTTTGGTTAAGACTTTTTTCTCTCAGTCATGCTAGCTCGTTTGTAAAATTAGTAATGATTTTTAGATGTTCCATTCACTGAAGCTACAAGTGGATTCGACTGAATATGGTCATAGGATTGAAATACGGTAAAGATAAAACCTCGGAACAGATCCAAAAATACCTTGCCATGGACACATGATCTCGCGCATGGAACACATTGACATTTTGTTAACAGAATTGTGATCATTATAATTAACATGTTTTATTGGTACATATTCTGTGATGTATTTTATATGTAAATAACGTTTGACTACTATTTTTTTAAAAATTATATTCATCCATATCTTGAAATTGTACATTTTGTTTGTTTTCTACATGAACTACATTTGGTGTTTTAATGTATCTGATACTGTAAGTATCTGCTATCAGTGTGCTAGCCCCATTTAATTATGTCATGATTATTTTATGTTGTGTCAGGTGAGCAAATATATACATGGATAGGAAACTCCCAAACATATTCCATGAAATATAATTAAAAAAATGTATACGCACATGAAAATGCTTAGTACCAGAGATGAAAGGACATACACTGATTGCAGTACTTTACGGGGAAGAGGGGCTTTCTTTATGGTGCATATTTTGTCATGCCTGCTTCACTAATGCAAATGTAAATGCAACATTTTATTTGCAGATGTTGCTAAGATTGCATTACTGGAATTTATTTCAATCATTTCGAGCCCTAAAAAGAATGACATTGTAAACCACGTTATTTCTTCAGTATGAATGATACAATAAAAAAACTTTTGCGATCCCTGAACAAAATGTCATATCCTCATAGATTCAAAAACTTCTTGCGATGTCTATTTGGTCCAAAATAAAAATGGTACTTATATATCTTCCAATATGGTCATACTGACATTGGGTTTTCACCAAGTGTGTGTGTGTGTGATTCGGCATTCTAGAGTAGCTTTAAAAAAATTGCAATCATATCTCTATGGTGTCGGCAGTGTGACAGTATATAGTGATGTCTAGCACTGGGGCATCATGAAGCAGACATGTAGCATGATGTCCCGTCCAGTCACATTCTCCTGCCACCAGGCCAACCAGTCTTAACACTAATTCCGTAATGGTTACCGCCGAACAAGGCAGCTACTGGTATCACTTTTATGTATTTGGTACGACTCGGCCGGGGTTCTAACCCGCGACATCCCGTGTCCGAGGCGGATGCTCTACTCACTTTGGCCACCGGAGCAGTCAATTTTTACCAAGGGATTTCTTCTAATGTCTACTTGGTCCTAACTGAAAATGGTGCAGATCTGACATTCACTACGACTTTTATGGCAACCATCTTACAAATCTTATCACTACTCTTCCTAAACAATATGGTGCCAATCTTGCATTCAGTATGCCTGCCATGATTTCCATCTTGACAATCTTGTCATCACTAGTCCTTCTAAATGGATTTTATAATGACGTGGGTTTCCGCCAAATGACTTCTAATGATATATAGATGGTTCAGATAAGAATAGTGCTGATCTGACATCGCGTGGCCACCATAGCAGGTCGTTTGAAAATCGTGTTAGCATTGAAGATTCAGCAGTTAATAAGAAGAAACGGTTCTATCTTGTATTCCTGGAAATTCTTTTTAGGTGGTAGAATGCTTGTCCCTGAAAAACGTCTTTGATTTAAATTTGAGTCCGATTTGAGATATTTGGTTAAATATGTATTTAGATTACGCAATATAGAAGATGCAAGTCTCTTTCATCAGAAGTCTATTACGGCTAACTACATCCTTTAACCTCAATAAGTATGGATGCTTACAAAAAGGGAACATATAAGCTCGATGGTCTTTATAGTCCCCTTAGCATATTACTTTTATTAACTTAGCTTATCCAGAGCTATTGATTATGTTTCCATGACAACGTGTGTTCAATATATTTTTGTATTCATCAGGTAATTCTTTAATTGAATCAATTCCAGCTAACTTTGCCAGTAAAAAGTAATACATTCTGTACAAGGTGGTAAAGCAATGCTGGGAAACCTGGAGGTCAGTGTCAACGTATTGACCCCGGCCCATAAACGACGACAGCTTGTGATATGCGCGTGCGACATGAGTGTTGGTAACGTCAATCAAATTTTCTTCAAAGGGTTGCTGATAACCGATTAAACGTAAAGAAACGTCAAACACTCCTAACTTGTCAGATATTATTTAATTCAGATGCTGTCCACAACGCGCCCGAACTACAGCTCAAAACGTTATAAATGTATGTTTTGGTGCCCTGATGGCTTGTTAAATAGTTAAAACTACCCTTCCAACTGTAGTTCCATATTATTAATAAGCTGCATTTGCAAAGCATTGATGATAATTGATAGACTGCTCTGGTATCTCGAATCCAAGAAAGCGCTATCGAACGTTCAGTATGAATTCATAGAAACACAATAAACCATCTAGTCAAACTTGAAGCATTGCGCAGAGAAGCTTTTATAAATAACATATGGTTGCCGTCTTTTCGATAATTGAAGAAACCATGCACACCACACGCAAGTACGGCATAATGAATGATCAATTCATCCTAGATCTAAAGAGACGCATCCTTAACTTTGTCTTCAGTCTTTCGAAAAATAAAATCTGCAGAGTTGAAATTGGCAGCAACATTTCGGAAAGCTATTCCCATGATATTTATGTACCTCATTATAGCGTATTGTCATTCACCATCTTCTATATCAGCAGTAACAGTTGAGTGAAATGGTTTAACCCAGAAACTGAATGATCGTTATATATTGACAATTTTGTGATCTTCTATACATCAAAGAGTATGCTTACTATTGAATGTCAACTACATATGAGCATTTTCGAAATATAAAAAATAACAATATGCGTTTCTGCCGATTAGATCGTATTCAAGAAAACCCAAACCGATATCTTGACGGTTCTCGTCTCCATTTTTTGGAAAAGAGTAAAATTTACGGCTTATTATCGACCTTAAAACTACCTTTTCATCCACATTTAGATTCGTTAGGGGTATCAACCCTGGATTTCATTCGAGAGTCATGGCAAACACGGATTGGGAAGCAGAACGAGAGACCTTGTTCCGCTTATGCAAGTCATAAGTAAGATTACAACATAACTATGTCTCGATTGATTATGGATCTTACTGTAAATTGTACTTACAGATGTTTGATTTAATACACAGTCAGGGACTTAGACTCTATCTGAGTGCATTTAGAACAGGAATGTGCAGCTTTATCCAGGTTACGGACCGGAGTAGCGATTGTTAAAGTCATATTCAATGATGCAAATAAGCGGATAAAATGAGTTCGCGGGCGATCGGTTGCACCTTCCCTATATAGAACCTTCAGTAAGTCTCTATGCTAAAGCAAACAAACCATCACTTCATCTTAATGATCGAAATTGACTCTCTATTATGCTACCAAACTATGTTCCAATCCATCTAACCCTGCATCTAATGTAGTGGTTCGGCCAATATTCCAAACCTTCAGAAATCAAACGTCGTTCCAAATTTTCCCATCTGAATTCGTCCTCACTTTCAAACTGAAACATCACTGTTAGAAATACTGCAATATTCTGTATCCCTAAATGGCCATCTTACTTATCAAAACCTCCCAAAATAATAATTAACCTTTGCAAATTCAAAATCTCTTGAACAAATCATCTCCATATTAACCGTAAATTCAATGAAATCAGAGACTTCTGTCAAAGAATATGTTTATGTAAACAGACGGTTCAAAAGATAGAAATGAAAATTGGAACTCGAATTGCAACTCACCATGCCACCTTCACGACCCAGCGGCCTGCTAATGCTCAATTATTACCACATAAATTGCAACCACACTCCGAGTATTGAATCACTATGAAACCTCTCTAAAATACATTAATCGTCTATTCGGGGTCCTTTTCCAGACTGAAAGCCTTGCACCATCTTGAATTTGATAATCCACTAAAACCCCTATATTACAAAATTATGATGTTCGCCTACAACCGAGGAAACGTGTTCAGTGATCTTGACCGCCTAGTCGGACTGACCGTACGACGCTATTACATTCCATACAAACATAAATTGCATACTTATGCTGAGGTGCCTTAAAACGCAATTACATACAAACATACTATTTTCAGAATTATTTTAAAATACACATCTACAGTCTCTTTAACATGACTACACGCAGTTATTTAGCTTTTTTCACATGGGATACATGGTATAAATCAGTCTTAGAGTTAATAGATTATAGTAAAGCAAATGGAAAAGACAGACAATATACATATAAATACATTTTCTCATATTTCCATAATGTATCTAAAGTCTCGTCGACTAGGTTCCCGATACCGAACACAAGAGCCTGCTAGGGCTAAGGACAGAGTACTTAATGTGTATCCACTACCATGAAATCACGGGTACATAAATTATATAGGTATCCAAGAGTTTTTTTTCTTAAGAAGACACAATTTTATTGTCCTCATTTTAATTAAAATAAATAACGCAGAAGATACATATGTACGCATGTACAATTTAAGTTTCATGTAACACATGGTTAGTACAATAATGATAAAATACTGTTCGAAAGTTTAAGGAAGAAATGAGGAAAATATCGATCAGCTTCTTTTACTCTAATCTAATGTATTTGGTAACATCAAACATCTTTTCTTCTAATTTCATCCGGGTTTTTTAATTTGTAATTCTCTTAATTTCCTTTCCGAAACAGCTTTGTAAATATTAACAAATAATTATTTCTCTAAAATATAAAGTTAAAAATTAAAAAGAATTTACAGTATTGTGAACGAAATCCTAAATAGTCCTGAAAGTTATATATGACGTCAACATTGTATTGAGTACTCCAAATTAGTTCCAGTGGTGATATGTACCAATATCTTTGAACGGTTTGTGCCAACAGTTTTGACGTATGACAATTATATAATACTCTGTCTTGAATTAATTCACAGTAATTCCCAAACAGCTACTTAGACAAAGATTATGAGCAACTTGTAAGTCCAATGAATAATTGAAATAAATTAAATACCATCAACTTAACCCAGCTAAATGACTTTACTAATACTGACGTCGGAATAACTAATTCTCACTTAAACAATACTGATATAATAACTAAGACGCAATTTCAGAACCAGAAAGAGGGTCGAATAATCATTTTTATAGCATTCTGTCAAAAACAGCATGCCCTTTAGCAGCTAATCAATCTGAAATTAGGTCACCTGGTTTTCCTTGAGGAAATCAAATGACCTGAATTCAAATCTTATCAAATTCGTCAACCCCATTTCTTCTACAGCTCTTCTTATGTTACCTGTTTAGGCTCTAATAAACAGTAACAGAAAAAAGAGTGAAATAAAACAAGCTCTGAAAAATTTAACAAATAATGTATTTCCCTGGAAAAACACTGTAAAAATGAAGAACAAAAAAAATTACGGTTTTAAGAATCAAATCCAAAAATAATCCAAGAATAATCCACGAATTAATTTTTCGAAGTCCTAGTAATAAAAAGTTTTAAAGAATTGAAGTTCGAGTCCCGACGAAAATTCCAAAATGGCAGGCGATGACGTGTAATGTAGCCAGTATGGTGCTGTAGTGTCTACGGTTCTTTGTTATTCCACAGACAATAATATTCCGGTGTTTGAATTTCCGAATAGAATTTAAAGAACTTTCTTTCTCTAACAATTCTGCATTATCACTCAAATATTTCCAAGCAAAATAATTCATCTTTTAGAATCCAAATAATTTGAATACAAATTAAAATATAACTGCAAACTGGTCATAACAAAGCGAACACCTTACGTCCCAGAGTTTAGAAGCCCGACCAAGATTATTTCTCTATAGACAAGGGTTATACAGTCAAATAATGCGCAAAACAGATACCCGTATGAGGGTCACCTGATCACATTCTAGAATGGTTTAGAAGTATCTACACGTCTAAAGTCACGTATTCCAGTACAGCCTGGATTTTACTATTATCATTCACATATTAAAATCGAATTAATAAAAGAAGTTGTTTACTTGACTCTCAATCAAGGCCAGGAACTAGGTCATCAAAAGATACAAAGTTTGGTGTTTGCGATTAAACAGTCAGGTCAAACTAATTTCTGGAAAATATCAAATTCCTAGTAAACAAAATTACATTACTTTGACATGTAATAAAATTAAAACTAAAAACATTTTAAAACTTACAAACAATTAAATTAAATCAAATATATATATAACACTTTCAAGGTCAAAAGGTCCCAATAACATGTTTTCTCAAAAATCAACTCATTGTAAGGTACACACCCATTATCTTGAAAAGATGTAATGTGTTTAAAAATGACCTTACAATCCATATTCATACAACTTATCACACGTAATAATATATATTTTCAGCATCCGCAACAAGTCATAGTCATGTAAAGTCGAAAGCACTCACGCTAGTTAGATGCTAGTTTTGCACTGTTCGTAGTCATTTAATTACATTAATCTTAATATATCCCTGACAAACATGATCCCTTGCTGGACCAGTGCATTCGAAAGGATTGTTACATGGTGCGGTACTATAAGATGTTTTTCTGCGTAGCAAAAGAGCATCATATATATTGAAAGTGATATACATGAAAGTGATCATTATTGCATTTTTTAATTGGATGAAATACAAGAATATATTTCACAGTAATCACACAAACGAATTCAAGGGGAACCCTAGAACCTGCATGGAGCAAGATTTTTATATTGATTTAGAATCTTATGTAGCAGGAGTCATTAATAAAACAGTTTCTGTAATCTGTAAGGCTTTAACAGTAAACATTGCTATTTGTCATCAGAATTTTACTAGTTCAGTTGGTATACAAGGCCTACATCTTTGTAAAGTTGGATAAATATATACAAAGGCGGGTAAATATTTTCTTCGTATTTCTCCATATAGCAATCAAGCACTAATAAAATGCAATCAATTTTTGATGTTATGGTTACAAATTTGACAATCTTTCCTCATAGCAAATACTTTCATATCTTCCCGTGTTACCTCTTATTGGCAAGTTCCACGCTCCAAGCATAGTTATTATGTAACAAAAACCGCTACATCCGATCAATTCTAGATATCTTTGACAAGTGAATTCTGCTTCTAATGACTCAGAGAAACGCAGTCTTTCCATCGACTTAATCTCATCCTGCAGCTTTTGCCTAAAATATCTTCACATCTCTGGCTGAAAACAATTTATTTTCATTATTTACGCCGTGAGTTTACCAAATATTGGCTATTCCGAATGTAAAAGAAGCTTTTAAACATTGTTAGCCTAACAATCAAAATTTTCCACCCATCTTATCTGTAAACTGTAGCATTGTTTAGGATATCTGTCTTCCGTCATTTGTAGTATTCTTAGCAACTATTTCAAAATAAGTTTATATGTACCAAGAATATATTTACAAAATGACAAACGAGTTTTTTCAATATCATTGGCATCGTAAAACCCCCAAACTTCAGCATCATAGTTGAGGATGGGAGCTATCTTCGCGTCAGACAGACGAAGTAATCCATGTACGGTAAATCTGTCAAATTTCAAAAGACTTCGCTTCAAAATATGCATAGCCTTCAACCCCTGCTAGACAGTTTTCCGATACATATACCAGTATTTTTTTTAAGAATATATGCATCCTAAATACTTACAATATGTTTCAGTCTTTACTTCTGTAGGGCCATATATATTGACAGGCTGTAAGACAATTTCAGCATAAATAAAGAACTCAATATAATATCATGTAATAATATCATGTAACTTATGAATTTCCTATTACGACTAAAATGCAAGAGTTTTACCTCTATCTGTTTAAAATGTTTCATTCATCAATTTTAACATATTACACAATAAAGCTTTAGTTTAGACTGGACCTCGTAAGCCTACAGTTAAGCTGTGAACAGAACATTATATATGTTGGCATTCAGAACTTGTGTGCAGAAGATGATTTAAGTTATATCTGTAAGCAGAAATGTATTGCATCCTTAATCCTTTTATCGTGGCTGCTAAATATTGTATAGACTCTCGAGTGCGTTTTGTGGACCCTAGAAAAGTAAACATAAGACCTTAAAAGGGTTTGGGATATAGCGATAGCGTGACATTTTATCTTTTAAAGATAGTTATTAAAAGTTTTGAAAATTCGACAATTTTTACGGCACTAAGAAAAGATAATTGTGTAATATAACTGACACCTGTGTATCGCCATATTTCATGCCAATGTGGCATTGGGAGAGAATTCGGGTGATGTATTCCTGCTATGAGCGGCATTAGAGAGGCACTTGTTACATCCGTCATTTATACGACAAAAGCAAGTGAGGTCCAGCCTTTGACATGTTATGTTCTAAAACAGGGCTGTATAATTAGTTCCTGTGATCCATTAAAATAGTACCATACGTAGGAACACAATTATAGCAAGGAAAACCTAAGACTCGTTGTGGAAAAAGATCGTTGAGGATTGTAATTACATTAGAAATATACATTATTTGATCTGAGTCACAACATTATAGATTTATTATCTGTATAGCTGTGAAAACTTTGCCATGTTATCACTTTGAACAACCAATATTATCAAATGGCATTTTAAAGACTAATTAGACCTAACATTGTCCGCATTCTGACCACAACACACTGCACAAGCACTCTTTACAATTTTAGTTAATTTAGAATAAAATAGGTATATTTATTGTGTACAATTATGTATAGTGTCTCTTTGTATATGCCATATACATACATATACAAAGGCATTGTACGTGTAACCAATTTCATTGCAAAGGAGGAACCATAATTGCAAAATAAATGACGTCATAGAATCCACGCTGTATGTATTTCTAGCGACTCTATAAAAGACACTTAATTGATCATGACTATATAGCAGAATTCCTTCAAAACCACGAGACCCGCATCATGAGGAACGCAGACGTTCCACGAAGAAACGTTGCCGTGAATAGCACAGCGAAACCTCAAATTAGAACGGTGACCGATACCCAGTACTTCTCATTGTTGTCGTAACATTCTTGCAGGTGTTCTACTACACTTCTCACTGCCATGTCAGAAAAGCTTCTCACTAATGCCTTATCCAATCTCGGTGTGTTCCCTTTAAGTAGATTAATATTTGCTGCAAACAGAGATCGAATGATCGCGTCTGTTAGGGTTTCTTCGATTTCACTCTGAAATGTTTCGACTAATGTTAACGGCAAGGTAAAGGTCCCAACTGGAGATACCTTCCTCTTCGTCACTTCAAAATCACAAAAGAGTCCGATATAGTCTTCTATGGCGTCCACTTTGAATTTCTGAAGAACAGGATTAGATTTCCGAATGCCTAGATCAGAAACTGTCTGCATGCTTCATTACTTCCTGTCCTATCTATGCGCCGCCTGTCTTCTTATGAATTTTTTAAGACCTTTCTTATCTCAATTACTTCGTGATAGTTATATCAACGATACCAGCTGGAATTAATTGTTATTTATAGTGTTACTGACCAAATTTCACAAGCCAATAAGATGAATGATAGATGACAAAACGTATTCAAAGATATCTGCAAATTATGTCATGGAGTCCACGCTGTGCTATAACACCGGTGGACACAAATATGAAGAGTTTGTTACAATATTCACGAAGAAGGCTCATATATGTAATAATTAATGAAACAGTTTATATATCCACTTGTGCCCTCAGTACAAAAATGTTCTAGATCCAAGTGCCAACTAGTTTAGAGTCTCAAAAGTCAAAATATCTACTATAACAGACTACCGGTTGTGACAAAATCAGGACCATATTATGAGGGAGTTGTTCGTGTATGTACATCAAGGTATAATTGTCCATTTAAGATAATGCCTATATATCGGTAAACCCAGAACAAACTCTGCAATAAAACAAAAATCGATCAAAACAATTGCAAGTGACATGCTTATCACTCTCTCGTTCTATTTTGCTATTTATTAGATAACGTTTCCCACTAATATCTTGCCATTCTGATCCACTTTGTCAAATTACCTTAACACAGCTTGTATTTTTCAGTTGTTTATGTCAAATGCCCTTCTCGCAACTGTGGCCGTATTAAAAAGCTAACTGAAATTTTCAAAGTCATAGGCGGTGTTAAAGAAAGCTAATTTCGAGAGTAAATAGATAGCACAAAAATATTAAGGTTTTCAAATTGGAAAGAGATTGAAAGGAAATAGCTAAAACATGTCATGGCGGCTGATGATCCAAACCAAGTGTTAAGATAATTCAGTTACAGTTCTTCATATTGTTTAATATTACACGTTTGATCTCATATTACTACTGCATGCTGATATTTTAATAACGTACCAACTATGATTTTTCACATATTATCATGTGCAAAAGAGAATCAGAAAATTATATATATACATTTGCTGTCCCTTGAGTTTTGAGAGGACACGGACTGGCAAAGTCCTTCATGGTCTAATTCAGTCTAAAAGATCTATTGAAGCCTGAAGCTTTCTGCCAGACCTTGTATCTATCGCATGTACATGCAGATCCGTGCTTTCATGAGTAATTGTATAAACTACCTTACGATCTTTTCGAGGTAAATTGATATCGAGACCACCAACAACAAGTTTGCCCAGGAAGAAGCATGACTCATCAGTTGTGAATTGTGCAGCCTTCCTGGTACTTGCAAAAATAGGAATCCTCACGTAGTCACGTTCGGATTTACGTGGAAATAATGTTTTTCCCTCACATAAGATTTGACCATGTTTTATTAAAGAACCCTTCTCTAAAAATATGTCGAAAATATGTATACACAGCCGTGTCCCATCTTCATTCACTCTCAGTTTTTCAACAGGATGCTTCCCGTCAATAAATATGGTACGCAATCCAACCCCATATGTATATCTAGCGACTCTATAAACGATGGTTGATTGATCGTGACCATATAGCACAGCCCCCTTCAGCACCACGAGACCCGCATCGCAAGGAACTAAGACTTTCCACGAAGAAAATGTGTCTTGAATAGCACAGCTTAGCATGGGAGATTCAGAAAAACCTCCAACTAAAATGGCCACTGATACTCCATACTTCTCATAGTTGTCGTAAAATACATGCAAATGTTCTAATACGCTTCTTACTGACTTGTCAAAAAAGCTTCCCACTAGGGAACTGTCCAATCTTAATTTGTTTCTTTTAAGTAAATTAATATTTGCTGCGAACGGAGATTGATTGATCGCTTCTGTTAGGGTTTCTCCGGTCTCATTTTGAAATGTTTCGACTAATGCTAAAGGTAAGGTAAAGGTGAGATGTTCTGTCACAGATGGAGATGCCTTCCTCTTTTTCACTTCAAAATCACGAAAGATTCCAATATAGTCTTCTATGGCGTCCATTTTGAATTTTTCAAGAACAGGATTTCCGAATATCTTGATCAGAAACTGGTTGAATGCTTCATCTACTTCCTGTCCTCCCCATGCACCGCCTGTCGCCTTATGAATTTCTTTTAAGTTCCCGTCCTCCATAACTTCGTGGATCGTTATATCAACAGTGCCACCTGAAATTCAGTTACTTGTAGCGGTATTCGTCGAAGATTCACAAACCAATAACATATGACTGGTAGATATCTCAACAATCGAGTTTATGTGACAAGGTATTGAGAGATCTTTGCATATTGTGAATAACAAAACATATGTAATAATTAATAACTAATATTACTCTCGATCCAGTGACTACAGAAAAATACTAAAATCATATAACAGGATGAATAAAAGACGTTATCAATTCATTACTCTCTTTCTGTCTACACTGTAAGTGATTGTTTGATGAGTCAGAATTGGGTCATTGTTTTAAATATAATAATAAGGTATTTAAAATAGAGAACTACACCTTATCAATAAATAATTTAACTTGCATATACATACATACATGTGTGTACGTTTTGTGAGTAATCGGAAATTTATGCATTCAGTCCTTTTATAAGATACCACTTTATTTTTAAAATCTTCTGAAAGAAATGCAAGTGTCTGTGAAATCTCATGATCCTATTTTTGTCTGTAAGTTGGCAAAAGTTTCTTTGGTAATGATGGAGACTTTTTAATTCTATATTTATATGTTCTGCATTTGTATGGGAAAATATGAACGAAATTTTCTGAGTAATACCGCACGACCTTGGGAATGAAGTATTAGACCGAAAAAACGAGTTCATATTTTCCCATAAAAATGTAGTAACCTTTTTATTATATAGTCATTGTGGGTTTTTCAAAAGGCTTCGTAATAAAAAATATAATACAATGAACAAAGTAACTGAATTTATGCTGTATTTCCAAGATAATTACACAACCGTAGATTCATCAGTGCACTGTAACAATACACTGTAACAACATTAATGCGCACGTAGAACCGCCCAGCGATATTTGAACTTCATCGCAAGATCAACATTAGTCGTGTTATCTACATGAAATCGAAATTTAGAGTCATCTTCTGAATAAATGCGCATTGAAACAACCTTTCCAGTTAGTCTGGAATGGATGGATTTTGTTTTATGTTGATCTAATTCATTTCGGCTTGTGATGGACTGGATTTATTTGGTCAATTCCGTACGACCTACATGTGATTTGAGAGTTGAATCAACTGTGCCTGTGTTTCTGTTTTGTCATTGATTGTTTGGAATCATAATGTGGGCAAAATATGAATTGTTGTAATTGAAAATTTCAAGAAAGTAAATTCTAAGGAAATTCAAGATGCATACATGTAAATATATTTATTGCCATTCTTATTACCAGCTACATAATACGTATGTTTATGCCCTGTCACTTGTGACCTCTTTGTTTTAGAGACCTCAGCTATGACTTGTATGGCTACTATCGCTCGCCTAACATCGTATCAAAATAGTTAAACGGGGAAAATTGCAAAACAGTCGGTGTGTGACAGTCCATTTAGCCAGTGGAAATATGACTTCTTCGTCGTCTTGGCTTATTCACTCTGATGTCCTTAGTTTCCTACCAAAATCTTCAGTTGCATATTGTCTCGAATTTAGTGTTTTGACTGACTAGTAAATGATACGTCTCAGACAGATGTGCGATAGAATTTTGCCTCAATATGCTTTTCAATGCTAATTGTATAGACCCTAGAAAGCACTGGACATAGTCTGAAACATTCCATTTACGAAACGTTATGAATATTTTTCCTAAATAACTGTTTAAATGATCAGAATGGTATTTTCAATAACTGTGTCTCTCACGTTCATATGCGAATATCACGTTCATTGGTTTAGTCATTTGAAAGTTTCATTTGTGACTTCGTCCACATCGTTCACTTTATCATCTATTCTTTCAAATGGACGAAACAGCTTGTTTAGTTCATCCACAAACAAATCAAATAAAAGAAAAGCTAAAACTTGTATACTACATGAGCGTACACCGTTTGTTTGCAAAGCAGTATCTAATACACGGTGCTATTTTTAGATACACGCGTCGTGACATATGGAGCTGTTTAGTATGGAAACATACTGCACGATTCTGACAATGTAAAGTTAACAGAGAAAAAATTAGCATATAATAACTGATGATACACCATATAGAAATTAAAAGCTACACATGTTGAAACCTTTCATGACGAACATCATATGCCTTGTAGAATGCGATTTAATTAACTTTTGTACCACATAGCTGATGGGAGTGTATTTGATGTATTACTAAAAATATAATTATATCTGAAACAGGACAGAAAAAAAACATCATATGATTATTACCGCATCCAAAGTAATGATTAAAGTAGAATGTCCTATTCATATAATTCAGATACATATCAACAGAAACTAATTTTAAAAACTTTCAGTTTTAAATACTGTATCCTTTTTGTTTTCTTTATAACCAACGTTTGTTTCAACATTATCTTTGAAAATTGGTATGAAATGTCAGTTATTTAGATGTAAGGTCACAAGAGTTCACTGCAACGTTTCCGTACATCCGTTGCTGTGTACATCTATATTTTTTGTAACTCCTGATACATGAGCTTATCTAATTTTTATAATTCTTATTCACGCCTGTAATGTGTACAAAATATCTTTAGTTAAGTTTGGTCTGCATGACTTGAATCTGTTAAGAGTATAATATTGCATATGAACTATAAATATATGTTTACGTACGTGTTAACAATTGTTAATAATAATCTTAATAATAAGATTTAAATGGCGCCTATGGCGTAGTTTCTCAGTGACTGATAGGATATCATTGTTTCGAGAATAATACTGTAGCTTCCCATTGGGTACGCAAGGTCACAAGAATAAGCTTAATTCGACGCAAAGTGAATAGTGTATGCACCTGTGGAATCTATTGCTAATTACAGTCGCAATATACGGTGTATAAAGGAGACAATTAGGCAATTAGATTCATTCCTATATTTTGAGTCATTCACACTTATTGTGGTCCTGATGTAAGTCTGCAAATGTATTTAATGTTGTACTTAGATAGTATTCGAGAGGAAACACATTTGTTTGAACTGTTAATTGGAGATAGAAAGGTCTAATTATTTGAACTATACTATTATTTTCGAACTATTATAAATTATCAAAAGGAATTCTGGACAACGCAATCTGGACAAAGTCACGGTTCTTGGAGGACCAGTCCATTGCCGGTATTGAAATTTATAAGGAACGTTTCTTTAATTTAGGACTTTCATAGACCTTTATAAGGACAAGCTTGGATTCACTTCATAATACTGTTGGCTTCTTTTCTGTTACTTATGTTTGTGACCATAGAGTCGTAACACCATCTCCCAACTTTTACTTAAAGCCTGAGCTGAGAAAATATAGAAATAAGTTTCAATATAATCGACGAAAATTATCGCTTTTTTATGCTTATATTTTATTAATTTCTTTAAAACTTTGAATTAATAATGATTTTCAAAAGAAATGAAACATGCAATTTTATTTAAGCAATACTATTGCAGATGATTTAGAACGGCGTGAATGTTTTAAACTTGGACAAAGGAATTGGGAACTGATTGTATAGTACCAAGCAAATCAGTTCGAAACGTTTAATGACAGTTCCGTTTATGAATATGGATAATGAAATTTCTTTATACAACAGTCTTGGACGGTTCTGTCTGGTGGTTAGGAATTAATCAGATCTGGTTGTACCACTGATTTTAAAGCTTTTAGCAACTCTAAAGGAGTTTGTGCAAAATGTCGAGCCAACATTGTAACAGTAGTTATTAATTAAAATCAAACATCTAAAAAAATAAAGCGAATGCCCACAATTAAAACTCTGTGTGTGTGTGTGTGTGTGTGTGTGTGTGTGTGTGTGTGTGTGTGATTGCCTCCTGCATCAATAACGATGTAACGAGTTCCGGGAGATAAAGGCACAATCGATGTTTCACCGTCTGATGACTTTGTCTCGAGAGGAATATGTCTACAGTATAGTGATGCCGCTTCTGGCTCCAAGGCAATGAGCAGCTGATCGTTGCTGAATCCAGCCTGTTGAAAAGTAGAAATATAACTTTAATTATATACTTTTACCCATACGGAACAGTACATATTTTTTGTTGATTATTAGTATCTTTGGCTTTATTTTAATTGTATTATTATTATTATTATTATTATTATAAATTGATGTTTGCGACAACGAGATGAATAAGCACAGTAAGTCATTTTGCTGTTCGTACTATAGGACTATTAGAAGCACAAATTGCATTTTGACATTACGTGTGATGCACTTGCTGTTATCTTCAAATGTATTTTTGGTCCAACAGAATATATGTCAACATATCGTGTATATCAAACTAGATGATGATTTGATGAGAATATACTCGGTATTGCCACATTATTATCTGTCTTTTATACGGGTTGTTCATCAAGACATGTGCAGAACTCTTTTGTAATACATGAAAAGTCAGTTAATCCAGAATTTAAACAAATAGGTCTGTGCATGATATGATTATTTAATTATTAGTACAATTAATGCAATATTTCACCGCAGAATTGAACCTGTTCTATATTCGTTGTAATAGTTCATTTAAATTCTAAGGTCTGTTTCGCATTCATTGTTTCGAAGTTAATGTATCTAAAGCCTTACAGAACATCCAATGCTTGATGTTAAGAAGTGAATTTGTAAATTTAGAAACAAATAAGTACGTTTGATGTGATCACGAAAATGCCACCCACTCCCACCTCTGTTAACGAACAGCATGGATTAATATGCTGTAATTATAGACCTTTTCTGAAACTGATTTATCTCCCTTGATAGAAACCTCTTCAGCAGCGACAACCACTTCCGGGGACTATGCAATTAACAATAGTGTTAGTAGATAAAGGAATCTTTGAAACTTATAAAACATAGAAAAATTATACTTCAAATGTTTAATTGTGCGATGTGATCAACACAAGAACGATTGGATATATGTTGCAGAATCCTCCAAAGGACAAGGCTTTACAATTTATAAAATGGGTATAAAGTTGGACGGATATTTTAAAAATGTATCTAATAAAATGTTCTTGACTATCTTGCAATTAAAGATGTCAAAACATAAATTACCTAGAAAAACTTATCATTGCAATAAAATTCCATATGAAGAGAGAAAAGGCATCAAATGTTAAAATAATGTGCTGGTTGACGAATTCCATTGCCTCTTTGAATGTGAATTCTTCTAGGATGTGATACTTAATTTGATTAAGAAATAGTATTTCATACGACCTAATATTTTGAAATAATAACATTTAATGAAAAATAAGAATACAATAATAGTAAAATATTTAAGCGGATTAGTTAGCAGAATTCTAAATGAATTAGAAACTGAGTAAAGAACTGAATAGTTACCTGTGCTGATTTCACATTTCAATCCTTTGATTCTCTTTTACATATTAAGTGAAAATGTAAAAAAAATGTTTTAATTTTTTTAAATCATTGATCACTTTTACTTAGATACATGCTTGATTTGTAACATCTATATAACCCATGCTCTCACTTTCTTTCTCCTAGCATTTTCTCACTTTTCCCTCTTGTTTATATTACACCCTGATTGGGGGGAGGGGGCGAGTGGCCGAGTGGTCTAAAGCGCTCACCGTTACGGATCACTGCCATCTCACCTCTGTCTGCGTGGGTTCGAGTCTCGGGCTCGGCCAATGTGGGTACGTGAGAAAGCTTGCTTGTAACTTCTCGTTAATCGGTGGATCTTTCCACGGTTTTCCCAAGTTCTTCCTCTGCCATTTATAGTGGCCGCCATGTATATCTTGTGCTGAAAAATGGCGTTAAACACTACAACAACAACACCATGATGGCTTTTTATATAATTGAGCTTTGATGTTCGCTTGTATGCCTTGTATGTATGGCATGAGTATGTTTCTTTTCATTAGGTCTCTTTCTGTCCTATTCTTTTCGATAGTTCTACAATATTTTAAAAATACTTTAATCTGATCAGTGCTATGCGAAAAGTGAACTCGATTGATATAACACACCTTTGCAAATCCCCCATAATCATATTTAACTCGTAGTGTTTTCTCTGTTTTCATACTTTTCGGCAATTTGTTTTGATTATTAGCAGATAACTGTCACAATATATGAGCCACGTATACATGATATTGCCACGATCAAAACTTCTTCACGTGTATTGCTTGATCTTTGCGAATAAAATCTAATTATTATAGCAAAAGTGTGCTGAATGACAATTATTTAAAGAGATATCTATATGAAACGAAATTTTAGCGGACAAGATGTTTTATTATTAATAAATCTATCTTTTGTAAGTATAGGACAGAAAATTGGGCTTTTACCTGTATGGCCGCCTCACGCATAAAGCTTCTGGCTTTGTCGTTCCATATAGCGGGCACGGTCAGAACCCATTGGGTCTCTTCTTGAAATGAAAATGTGCCCGTAATTTTAGATGCAAACACTTTATGGAGATCATCTTTCAGATAACGAATAACAAGAAGTATCACCTTCATTGCTGGCATCTTCTTTCCAGATTCGTCCTTTATTATTGTTTGGCGGCTGAGATTCTTAAAAGAAAATTAAAGTAAAATACTCGTGTTTCTGATATATGGTGAACGTGGTCGAATTGCCTGTTTTAAGTGGTATCAGACAAGATGTATACAATATCCATATAGTATCGCAATTCATCCCCATACCCATCCAGACACCGTGTACCTGTACTTATTCTGAGCTTTATTTATTGGTACATTTTATTTTACCCTAAAAATTGCATTTTAATGGCTTGCTTCTAATATTTGCTCCTTGAATGGTTAAATATATATTGATATTTTGAGCTTTCATTCTTTTAAGTCGAATCCATATCCTAAGGAAAGCGAACATTAAAGTACCGTAAATATTTATGATTGTAAGGTATGTACGATATGTTCTGCTTTACTCCAAAGCATTTGTTAAATGAGCTATGCGATCATCTCCAAGCACACACCTGACATTCATTGTTCTAAAGAAGAAATTAGAAGGGCGTTCTATTTAAAGAGACGTCCTGATTCGACTAAATTTAGCTGCTTTGTTGTATCCTTTTCTGGTCTTCTTTACATGATAATGTTACATTTTTAAGCAGTTCCTCACGAATGGTATATTCCTGATACCAGGGTTTGTCTGATCTGCATCAAAAGTCTATTATCAAGTGTTCTATCCCCTACGGTAAATATTTTATTGTATACACATTTAATGTTACATGCTTGAACTGGTGTTCAATACAATCCTAATTTCCGTATCACACACGAAGAGTGCAAATACCTAGGTCTCTTATTTAACGCCGGTTCATCGATATTGTTAGAGGCAATGAATCCAAATTCAATAAATCCCAGATCGTTTTGAATATCATCCCTATAGTAAAGCTAAATACATTTCGAAACAGTAAGCGATAGGGAGTACGCAATATATACAAAATCGCAATGTTGTTTTGTTCTGAGTCGGGAGGGAAAATTCATTTGATATAGCTTATGAATACGTTAAGGCTTGATGGCCTCCACGTATCACGACACCATATCAAATTCACTCTTTCCGCTGACTCGTAATAAAACACGTATGCAGTTTTGTGTTTGTTTGTCTCTCTCTCTCTCTCTCTCTCTCTCTATATATATATATATATATATATATATATATATATATATATATATATGCTCGTTTACACATTGATTCACTCGTATTTGAATTAAATATTGCAGACAAAAAAACTTACTCAGCTGTGAAAAATGAACCTACATTTGTTTCATCAATATTTTCTACATCTGACTATATTTGATATCTTTAACGTTATTACAACCAATGTCCTTATAGTCAAATGTCAGCTGCTCCTTTTTAAGAACGCCAACTTACCCTGTCATTGAAAAGGGACATCTTGAATCTTCTAAAATAGTACCAGTCTTTGTGCGCATTGTTCTCAGCCAAGGTGGCATATTTGTCTTCAGCATCATAGCCAAAAGCATGCAATGTTTCGCCATCTGGTGTTATTAAAGCTGTCGTGGGTGCCTTCGGAGAGATACCTACTGCACTGTTCCATTCTTTAACAAATATTTTGGTTGGTTCCTTCTCGTATTCATGTCTGAAGGAGCACGCCCAACTTGAAAAAGTAGTTCCAAAGTCGATAGCAGCCACCAGAAGCTTATTAGATTTTACAGAAGCCTAAACAAAGAAAATTGCAAATCTAATTTCTCGATATGCAGCGGCACTAAGCTACTTGATAACTACACACTGATTAAACAAGGCCAATCCTTAAAACCTCACAATTCCGGTCAGTACATTTTGTGTCAAAGATTAACTGCGATAGGTTTATAACATTTATCTTTCTATAAAAAGTGAATATCAGATGCAAGAGCCTGTTAGGAAATGGATTACTCTAATATTTCCTTCTATGGATTACTCTGATATTTCTTTGCATGGAATACTCTAATATTTGTTTGCATGGATTACTCTAATATTTCTTTGAATGGCTTACTCTGATATTTCTTTGCATGGATTACATGATATTTCTTTGCATGAATTACTCTGATATCTTCTTTACCTGGCTTTCAATGCTGCGAGGAAGATGGTTTGAAATATAAAATATTTTCTGAATATTGTATGAATATTTCAAATCTACCCTTGGCGGTAAAGTAAATTTGGTAAAACATTTGGTAAAACAAATGACATATGGCATTCAATATTTTCTCATTTCAATTCTGTAAAACTCTAGAAACTAAAAATTATTAAATTATCCCATGTATGTATGTATGTATGTATGTATGTATGTATGTATGTATGTATCAATCTATTAATGTCTTCCATTGGATTAAACTTCTGTTGTACCCGTTTTCCTCAATTAGTAACCATATTTAGCATTTGTGATATGAATAGCCCATTTTTATTTCAAAATCTATTTCTAACGCAATGCAAGCACAAAGTGCAGAGAATTATGCACAGAGACAAGATAACAATTTCATGGTTCCATTGTATTGTTAACAAATTCTCACTTAAGGTATTTTTTTCTCCCCAGATCGGGTCATAAAAATAACTTGTCTTTCAAACTGTTTTGATACGTAAAGAAAATATAGAAATATAAGTATATACATCTTTATATTTAATAGCATAGATTGATTGGATATTTTAGTAAATATAACTTAGTATTATTCTACAAAGTCAGTTAGGTACAAAAACGAGTTTGCTGATGGTTACAATATTTTTCTATTGTCGTTAAAATGCCTGTCAAATAGCACCCAGTGTATCGCAAATTCCAAAATACTTTTTCAGGAACGGGACTTGAACTTTATTAATCAACGTTTGCAACCTCTTTCGACAAACGACGATACAATAGTCAATAGTGTCTTTTGTATAATGAAAATCTCAATATGAATAAAACAAAGTAACCAACATTTACAGCGGCCATCAGGTCAGCGTTATCGCACGACTGATCAGAATTGTACCCCACCTTCAATCTCGTAAAATAATTGTCTGACGCGGATGTTATTATTATATTATTTAATCCTGATTCTAGAGCAAATACTTAAATCTTAAGCAACGGTCTGTCTGTCCCTCTTAATAATTACCATACACATTTTCTACGGAACTTCATTGATTAGCACATGTTTTACACGGGCCTTCGCACTCAAATATTATACAACAGGGAAAAATGACCTATTTTAAAAGTGTACGTTTCATTTTCTCAACTTAGCAAACAATGATATCCTAAAAGACAGGAATATGAAACTTGTTACAAATATTCCTAAGATATCACAGATCAATTTTGGGATGACCAGGAATTGAACCAGTATCTGGAAGCCTATGAATCTGCTCTTTTATTTGCTTGTTTGTATGTCTTGTGTTGTTTACCTTTTTGTTGTTTTGATAATTTCTTAATTTTCTTAAGCATAAATTTAAAGTACAATTATTTAAATTTAATTTAAATCAACATTTTAATTTAAATTATTTTTATTTCTAATTCCTAAGAATATTAAGTTTTGCATAATACTAATTTAAGTCATGTTCTGTGAGGAAGAGCAAACTAGGCACAAATCGCTTATTTTAAACATAAATGTACAATTATAGTCAACGAAACATATACGATCAAATAAAAAAAATAAAAAAATTGTGTGAATATTCAAATTTTTCTGTAGGTTTTGCTACATATTTTCATATTTGTTGAAGAGCCTCTCACAATTTATAAAAGTAAGTATTCCCTTGATTTTCCTTGTAAAAATAAATGTGTTTCTCGTATGAGAGATTTTGAGAATATAGAATTTTCTTTATTTTGATATCATAATCATCATCATCATCATTGGCCTCTCCTTCTCGGGAGACCATGCGAGTATCGCACTTGGAGTGTCGTCTGTCTCTGGGGTTTTGGCATCGTCTGCTGTGGATGTGCAGGCCTATGCAAGAGTGACAGTCCCTATTGCAGTTGGTGCAGACGTACTGGGTAGTCTGCGTTGCTGCGGTTGCTGCCACACTCTTTTTCTCTCACGTTGCTCTGCTGGTAGCTGTCCTCTCCTCACATCAGCAACTGCTATGCCCTTGCGAACCGTCAGTCTCCAGGTGCCTCGATCATCGTCCTGCACTTTCCAGCCATCGAGTTAAATGACGCATGCCTTCATGTCCCTCTTGCATACATCCGTGACACGGAGTAAGGGGCGGCCGACTCTTCTGGTACCAGTGGCCAACTGTCCATATAGGATGTCCTTTGGCAGCCTCCCATCCTCCATGCGTCGGACGTGTCCAAGCCATCGAATGCGGCGTATGCTCAGCAGGGAGTACATGCTGATGATACTTGCACGCTGAAGGATCTCGCTGTGTGGGCGCGTTCTTGCCAGATGATTTTCAGGATGCGTTTTAGGCACCGTATATGGAAGGAGTTGAGCCTGCGCTCTTGCCTTATGTAGCTGATCCAGGTTGCACTTCCATATAGGAGAATGCTGAGAACACAGGACTGGTAGATTCGGATCTTGGTGTTTCCTGTCAGCGTGTTGTTTTCCCACACCCTCTTAGTTAGTCGGGCCATGATGGTGTTTGCCTTTCCAAGCCTTCTGTTCATCTCCACAACGAGCGAGATAGTGTTGCTGATGGTTGATCGAAGGTAAGTAAAGTTCCAGGGTGACACCGTAAATATTGATGTAGATGGCAGTGGTGGCATCTTGCGCGCTGACGTTTGTCTTTTTCAGGCTAATGGTGAGCCCGAACTGCTTGCAGGCATCAGCGAAACGATCTCCCAGTCTCTGGAGGGCATCCTCGGTGTGGGTCACCAGAGTCGCGTCATCAGCAAAGAGCATCTCCCTGATGAGCACCGACCACACTCTGGTCCTCAAGCGCAGTCGTGCCAGGTGAAACAGCCTCCCGTTGGATGTGGTGTGCAGATACACGCCAGTGGACGAGTCCTTGGCATAGGACAGGAGCAGGGAGAAGAAGATCCGAAAAGGGTCAGCAACAGTACGCAGCCCTGCTTCACGCCACTGTTGATAGGGAAGGAGTCTGAGACGGATCCAGCATGCAAGACTGTTCTCTTCATATTGGCATGGAAGGAGTTTATCATGCCGCGAAATTTCGGGGAGCAGCAGATCATCCTGGGAAGTTCAAATAGGCCATTCCTGCTGACCAGGTCCAAGGCCTTGGTGTGGTGGATGAACATCATGTAGCGTGGCTGACCTTGCTGTCTGCTCTTCTCTTTGAGTTGTCGGAGAGAGAAGATCATGTATGTTGTCGACCTGCCTGCTCCGAACCCGCACTGGGATTCCGGGTACACACGGTCCGCCAGCAGCTGCAGCCAGTTGTGGAGGATGCGGACGTACACTTTGCCAACAATGCTCAGGAGCGAGACCTCTCTGTAATTGTTAGTCACTGAGGTCGCCCTTACAGAGGCAGAGTAGCTCATTCGGATGAAGCAATGTTGGTTTCCCACGTTTGATAGATTCAGGCGGGATATTGTCGCTACCTGGTGCTTTGTCGTTTGGGAGTGAATCGATGGCTTTGCTGAACTCGTTTAAGCTGGGCACTTTGTCGAGCTCCTCCATGGTAGGCACTTTCTGTATGATGCTTAGGGCCACATCGGTGACTGACGTTTCTC
Organism: Sinohyriopsis cumingii; assembly: GCA_028554795.2. NCBI lineage: Eukaryota > Metazoa > Mollusca > Bivalvia > Unionida > Unionidae > Sinohyriopsis > Sinohyriopsis cumingii. The sequence continues at coordinate 82,543,495 of CM068838.1, forward strand.
GAGAGTACAACTCTGAGTAGTGCTCCACACATCTGGCCACCTTTTGTTCATGATCTGTGATCTTCTCTCCCGTTAGAGATTTCAGGGAGGCGACCTCTTTCACTGTAGAGCCTAGGGCTTTCTTGATGCCACTGTACATGCCTTGTTTCGCTGGATCACTTCACACAGTTGCTGCCAATACTCGTTTGCGCACTGTATAGTAATGCGTTGGGTGCTGCTTCGGGCGCTTCTGAGGGAGCAAGCGTCCGTTCATTGGGGCATATTTTGTAAGCTATGAAGGTTTTTCGTTTGTCCTTGATTATTGGTTCCATCCTTGAAAGGTGTGCGTTGAACCAGTCCTGACTGGGCCGTTCCTTCTTGCCAAACGTGGACATGGCTGTGCTGTAGATGGCACCTTTCATGACGTTCAACTTGGCTGTGGCATCATGCTCTGGCAGGTCCTGGAGAACCTGGTCCTGGGCTGACACATACTCCTCACTTCACACAGTTGCTGCCAATACTCGTTTGCGCACTGTATAGTAATGCGTTGGGTGCTGCTTCGGGCGCTTCTGAGGGAGCAAGCGTCCGTTCATTGGGGCATATTTTGTAAGCTATGAAGGTTTTTCGTTTGTCCTTGATTATTGGTTCCATCCTTGAAAGGTGTGCGTTGAACCAGTCCTGACTGGGCCGTTCCTTCTTGCCAAACGTGGACATGGCTGTGCTGTAGATGGCACCTTTCATGACGTTCAACTTGGCTGTGGCATCATGCTCTGGCAGGTCCTGGAGAACCTGGTCCTGGGCTGACACATACTCCTCCACCTTGGAGGGGACCGACACGTGCGCAGTGCTGATGTGAGTGCGACCTTTTGGTTTGGGGCGGTGTAGTGTGTGTGGCTGTAGGCACATCCTGCTGCTCACGATGGCGTGGTCGGAGTCGCAGGCTGCACTATGGTAGCTTCTGATGGTGAGGATGCTTTTCAGGGCAGAGCGCCTAGTGACGACCAAGTCAAGCTGGTGCCAGGAATGAGACCTGGGGTGTTTTCATGACACTTTGTATTGTGGCTTTCACTTGAAGAAGGTGTTTGTAACACACAGGTCATGGTAGGTACACAGCTGCAGCAGTTTCGTACCGTTTTTGTTGGTCTTTCCAGTACCATGATGTTTGAGGCAGGTAGACCATGACTCGTGGTCTGCACCCACTCTGGCATTAAAGTCAATGAGGAGGAATAGTGGCTCATCTTTAGGGTATCCTTTGATCTGTTCGTCCAGCTGCCCATTCAACTGATCCCTTTGGTCTTCTGAAGACGTGATGGTGGGGCGTGTTGACAGGAGACACTGAGTATGTTGACAGGACCTGTAGTACTGGCAACGCGGATGGATAAAAGGCGCTCCGTGCCCCCTGAGGGAGGCACAACTGAGACCAAGAGGGTGTTTTTGATGGCGTAGACAACTCCGTGCTTGCGGCGCTTCTCAGGTTCTCGACTCTTCTAGAAGAAGGTGTATTTTTCCACTCTGAGGGAGCCGCTGGATGCGAGCCTGGTTTTCTCGAGAACAGCTATGCTGACATTTAGTCTGGTGAGCTCTCTGTTGATGATGGTCGTCTTCCTGGTGTTGTCAACCTCCCTGAGGTCGTCAGAAATGTATGTGCACATGGTGCGCAATTCCATATTGCGAATAGACGAGCTGCGGTTTTCTGTGTTGGTTTCTTGTTCTTTATTTCTGTGCGGAGGTTCCGTCTGCTTGTCGTGCTGAGCAATACACTGAGTTCTAGGCATCCACTGGAACAGGCAGAAGTTGGCGGGCCAACACCTTACTGACCGGGGGCTGACCGGCTTGAGGCCGGCGGTAGTTGGCCACTGGGATGCGATGATCCCTCCCACCGTCGAATCTGACCCGTGGTACTCCTTCCCTACGCCAATCGGGTGAGACTTATAACCCGTAGACTGCCAGCTTTCGCGTTGTTTCCTCACAAGGGCGCAAGCCTGGGCGTAGAGTATGGAGATCATGGGCTGTCCAGACGTCAGGATCTCACTCTCGTCCTTGCTGGTGGGGTCCAAAGGAATGCTGAGCATGTCATTTGGAACCAGTTCGGATGCAGGAGCTGCCGGAAGGAGGTCGTAGTTGACACTCAGCCGCCTTAGGGGCTCCACTCCGGATTTTCTGTCTGGGTTTACTCCCGTATCATTTCCTTCTCCCGAAGATATCCACAAGGAAGCGGGGCTTTGAAAATCAGAGTTTCCTTCTCCAAGACGAACTGCCTGACAAGGCTAACGAGCTCCATTTGCCCGGGTTTGGAGTCAGAATTTTCCTTCTGTTAGACTGGCTGCCTACCAAGGCTAAGGAGTTTAGTCTGCCCACCCAGTTATACCGAAAGGGCACTCGGTCGCGCCACACAGCAGGCTCTGTGAAAACATGGGTCCCCGCATGAAGGTGCTGCTGTGGACACAATAGTGAAGGAGAGGCCATATGCAAGTAACCTCCTGCCTAGCAGAGCCAGACAGTGGTCCCTCGGCGAATACTACACCTGGAAAGGAGAGGCTGTGAGAGACGCTTTGCTTTCCTTTGACGAACGGGACGTCAGAATGACAAATTCTGGTTTTGGTTTGAGGAGACACAACTAGGCTTTACTCCAGATGTGCACCTCATAGAAAATTGCTAGTGTTTATAGCTATTGTTACGTTTATCAGTTTGTTTAATAATCAAAGATTATAAAGGTACTTAAATATTAGTTTCTTAAACATCAAAGCTGGCTAAAGTGTGAGTTTTGCAGAACTTTTTGTTGCGTCTATGTTTTCTAATTCACTTTTTAGCAAAATGGAAATTTAAAGGGCTTATGACAGTTGTACGAACACATCATTATCTGAAAATTGAATACACTTCAATAATATAAATGAGATTTCTTCAGTTTTAATTATTTATTTGTGCATATTTGTTATTTATTTTAAAACATCCTATGGTATTCGTTACTTTATTTGAAATAGCGTGGTATCGCCGAATACCCAAAAGGGAACTTGGATGCATCACGCGGTTTACTTACAGTCTTGTAACTTAGCATTAAGGTGGGAAAAGAGAGTATCAAGTCAATGAAAGCATAGGGTGCAAATGAATCAAATATCTTGTTTAAAAAGCGAGCATCGAGTAGAGACATCGAACTGAAAATTAGAATAAATACAGTCATATAAAGAAAAGTGTATTAATGCATAAGCAACGAATATAAACTGATTTGTGCTTTTTAATTACTAGCTCATATGAAATGAAACTTGTATACAGTACACTCAGTTTTGCATATCACTGTCTCCTGTTTTTATTTACCCGTACATTCATCTTTAGTACATTTGAAAGATGTTCCTTCCCTTGCAATATGTATCAGTCTACAACTACAGAGAATTTGTAAAAAGAAGTTAATATTTTCCCATTCTAACCACTTTCACCAGCACAAATAGCGCGTGTTCCCTTTTGTATGAAGTTGTACGTTTGCAACATTACCGGCAAGAAATTAATAGCAACTTACTCAAAACAAAAGTTTAGAATGTTTCCGCATTTTAAAAACTTTTATTAATTTAACAAATGGTTGAGCAAACAAAATAAATCAAGGAAGCTAGCAAGTGCTTGAAATTCAGTGTCATTCCAGTGTGTTCCGCTTGGGGAGATAGTGCAGCCTAATGTACATGAAAATGTGCACTGCCATGACATAGACAAATTGTGTACATTAGACTGCTCCGTCTCCTAACAATATCATTTCACAAAAGATTCGCCGTTTACCTCATTTTTCCAAGCTGCAAAAGTGTGTGTCGAGGAAGGAAGGTATGGTTTGACATTTATAAAACATGAAGTGATGAAATAATTCCTGGCAAGGCTTGAATTATGCCGCGTAAATTAAGCAGGCCGCCATAGTATGTTTGACTTGAGACCATTATAGCATGTTTGACTACTGACCACTAAAGCATGCTTGACTATATGCCACTATAGCATGTCTGACTGTAAGCCACTATAGCATGCTTAACTATAAGCCACTATAGCATGTCTGACTATAAGCCACTATAGCATGTATGACTATAAGCCATTATACCATGTATGACTATAAGCCACTATAGCATGTCTGACTTAATGCCACTAACGCATGTCTGACTATAAGCCGCTATAGCATGTTTGACTTAATGCCACTAAAGCATGCTTGACTATAAGCCACTATAGCATGTCTGACTATATGCCACTATAGCATGCTTGACTATATTCCACTATAGCATATCTGACTATAAGCCACTATAGCATGTTTGACTAAAAGCCACTATAGCATGTATGACTATAAGCCACTATAGCATGTCTGACTTAATGCCACTAAAGCATGTCTGACTATAAGCCACTATAGCATGTTTGACTTAATGCCACTAAAGCATGCTTGACAATATGCCACTATAGCATGTCTGACTATATGCTACTATAGCATGTCTGACTATTAGCCACTATAGCATGTCTGACTTAATGCCACTAAAGCATGCTTGACTATAAGCCACTATAGCATGTCTGACTTAATGCCACTAAAGCATGCTTGACAATATGCCACTATAGCATGTCTGACTATATGCTACTATAGCATGTCTGACTATAAGCCACTATAGCATGTCTGACTTAATGCCACTAAAGCATGATTGACTATACGCCACTATGGCATATCTGACTATAAGCCACTGTAGCATGTATGACTATTTGCCACTATAGCATGTTTGACTATAAGCTACTATAGCATGTCTGACTATATTCCACCATAGCATGTCTGACTATAAGCCACTATAGCATGTCTGACTATATGCCACTATAACATGCTTGACTATATTCCACTATAGCATGTCTGACCATAAGCCACTATAGCATATCTGACTATAATTCACTACAGCATGTCTGACTATATTCCACTATAGCATGTTTCACTATAAGCTACTATAGCATGTCTGACTATATTCCACTATAGCATATCTGACTATATGCCACTATAGCATGTCTGACTATATGCCACTATAGCATGTTTGACTATAAGCCACTATAGCATGTTTGTCTGTAAGCCACTATAGCATGTCTGACTATAAGCCACCATAGCATGTCTGACTTAATGCCACTAAAGCATGCTTGACTATAAGCCACTATAGCATGTCTGACTATAAGCCACTATAGCATGTCTGACTATATTCCACTATAGCATGTTTGACTATAAGCCACTATAGCATGTCTGACTATATGCCACTATAGCATGTCTGACTATATTCCACTATAGCATGTTTGACTATAAGCCACTATAGCATGTCTGACTATATGCCACTATAGCATGTCTGACTATATTCCACTATAGCATGTTTGACTATAAGCCACTATAGCATGTCTGACTATAAGCCACTATAGCATGTTTGTCTGTAAGCCACTATAGCATGTCTGACTATAAGCCACCATAGCATGTCTGACTTAATGCCACTAAAGCATGCTTGACTATAAGCCACTATAGCATGTCTGACTATAAACCACTATAGCATGTCTGACTATATTCCACTATAGCATGTTTGACTATAAGCCACTATAGCATGTCTGACTATATGCCACTATAGCATGTCTGACTATATTCCACTATAGCATGTTTGACTATAAGCCACTATAGCATGTCTGACTATAAGCCACTATAGCATGTCTGACTATAACTCACTATAGCATGTCTGACTATATTCCACTATAGCATGCTTGACTATAAGCCACTATAGCATTGTTGACTATAAGCCACTATAGCATGTCTGACTATAAGCCACTATAGCATGTCTGACTTAATGCCACTATAGCATGCTTGACTATATGCCACTATAGCATGTCTGACTATATGCCACTAAAGCATGTCTGACTATAAGCCACTATGGCATGTCTGACTTAATGCCACTAAAGCATGTTTGACTATATTCCACTATAGCATGTCTGACTATATGCCACTAAAGCATGTCTGACTATAAGCCACTATAGCATGTCTGACTTAATGCCACTAAAGTATGCTTGACTATATGCCACTATAGCATGTCTGACTATAAGCCACTATAGCATGTCTGACTATATTCCACTATAGCATGTTTGACTATAAGCCACTATAGCATGTCTGACTATATGCCACTATAGCATGTCTGACTATATTCCACTATAGCATGTTTGACTATAAGCCACTATAGCATGTCTGACTATATGCCACTATAGCATGTCTGACTATAAGCCACTATAGCATGTCTGACTATAACTCACTATAGCATGTCTGACTATATTCCACTATAGCATGTTTGACTATAAGCCACTATAGCATGTTTGACTATAAGCCACTATAGCATGTCTGACTATAAGCCACTATAGCATGTCTGACTATAACTCACTATAGCATGTCTGACTATATTCCACTATAGCATGTTTGACTATAAGCCACTATGGCATTGTTGACTATAAGCCACTATAGCATGTCTGACTATAAGCCACTATAGCATGTCTGACTTAATGCCACTATAGCATGTTTGATTATTTGCCACTTTAGCATGCTTGACTATATGCCACTATAGCATGTCTGACTATATGCCACTAAAGCATGTCTGACTATAAGCCACTATAGCATGTCTGACTTAATGCCACTAAAGTATGCTTGACTATATGCCACTATAGCATGTCTGACTATAAGCCACTATAGCATGTCTGACTATATTCCACTATAGCATGTTTGACTATAAGCCACTATAGCATGTCTGACTATATGCCACTATAGCATGTCTGACTATATTCCACTATAGCATGTTTGACTATAAGCCACTATAGCATGTCTGACTATAAGCCACTTTAGCATGTCTGACTATAATTCACTATAGCATGTCTGACTATATTCCACTATAGCATGTTTGACTATAAGCCACTATAGCATGTCTTACTATATGCCACTATAGCATGCTTGACTATAAGCCACTATAGCATGTCTGACTATAAGCCACTATAGCATGTCTGACTATATTCCACTATACCATGTCTGACTATATTCCACTATAGCATGTTTGACTATAAGCCACTATAGCATGTCTGACTATATGCCACTATAATATAGGGGTGGGCAATTGTTTTGGCTCGGGGGCCACTTTGTGGGAGCGGAGGTTAGCGGAGGGCCGCACCGTTTAAAATGATTGTATTCATTAGTTAACATTACATTTCATTTCAGAAAAAGTATAAATTGTATCATAAAAATCAATAAATAAACATTAAACAATAGTGGTAGTTTTATTCAATTTATTTATTGTGCTAATTTCATATCATCTAGCTTTCTAGCTGCAAGTACATTTAATTATAGAATCAGTTTAATGAGACAAGTGTACCCTATCACACTTTTTTACAATTTGTTTGAAATCAGGAGTGAAGTTGCTTGTTGAGATTCTCATCACTGCCTGCAAGTTCATGTCTGTCAAAGAGCATCGATATTTACTCTTGTTGATCTTCATGCAAGAAAAACTGCTCACAAATATATGTAGATCCAAATATAGAGAACATTTTCCCAGCAAATTTCTTCACATGGGAATTTGTCAGCAGAGAAAGATTTGTAAAAGTCAACTAATGTCACAGCATTAAACATTTCTTTCACTGTGTGATCTGACTGCATGTCAATTAGTTCAAGCTGCAGCTCCTCAGGTGCTGTATCAATATCAGCAGTGATAGGATAAGACAGCAAATTAAATTTAGGCTCAATTTTCTTGAAGTCCTGAAATCTTCTTGTGACCTCGTCCTCCAAACTCTGCAAATGATACCTAATCTTAGCGGAAACACTTTCAGGCACTTTCTGTTTTCCTAATAAAGGGAAATGAAAAAACTTGCCCTCACCTGCTTGCCTTGCAAATAGACCTAGTTTTGCTTTGAATAATTTTACATGCTTCCACATTTTATGTGCAAACAACCCCTTTCCCTGCAATGTCACATTCAGTTCATTCAATTTCTCAAATACATCAGCTGCAAACATCATCTCATATCTCCACTCCTCACATCCCATTTTGGTCACAAAATCACAAGAAATCCCCTTCATGTCCAGAAATAAGAGGATTTCATTCTGCAAAACCCAGACTCTTTTTATCACTTTGCCCAGGCTCAACCACCTCACACTGTTGTGGTAAATTACATCTTCATACTCTGCCTCCATATCCTCAAGCAGTGATTTGAACTGTCGATGGTTGAGTGCCCTTGCTCTGATTGTGTTCACCACACTTACAACAGGTTCTACCACATGCTTTAAGTCCAGTGCAGCTTTACAAAGGCTTTCCCGATGCAAAATGCAATGAAATGACAAGACATCACTGTCTGTGTCTTGTGCTTGTAACTTTATTTTTAAAAGCTTAACCATACCCACATTTTTTCCAGTTAAAGCTCTGGTCCCATCTGTTGTAATGCTTGCCATTCTATTCCATGACAAGCCACTTTTCTCCACACAATTTACAGCACACTCAAACAAGTCCTGACCAGTGGTTGTACTTTTCATTGATTCCAAGTAATTCCTCTGTGATGACAAAATTTTCATTAATTCCACGGATAAAAATGAGTAACTGCGCAGTGTCTTCGCTATCTGTGCTCTCATCCAGTGCCAAAGAAAACCAAACAAAATCTTTGCTCTCAGTCTTCAGCTGTTCTGTGAGTTCGTCACTGATTGAGTCAATGCGGCGCACTATAGTCCTTCTTGACAATGAAACGTTTTCAAATTTACTTCTCACATCAGGACACAATACGCTTGTACAATCTACCATACACTGCTTAACAAACTCGCCATCCGAGAAAGGCTTGTTGCGTTTAGCGAGGTTGTAGGCTATCATGAAACTGGCCTCTGTAGCACTATCCTGAAGTGTTGATTGCTTTGTAAATAATGTGTGTTTCTTCTTCAGCTTTGCAACACACTCTGCAGCCTTTTTCTTGCCTTCTTCCTTGGAAAATTTGCAGCCAAATTCGTTATGTTTTGTTTCGTGGTGTCGTTTCAGATTGTACTCCTTAAATACGGCAATCGTTTCATGACACAGTAAACACACTGCTTTATTGCCTGTATTACCAAAGAAATATTTGTGTCCATTCTTAATTAAACACACCAATTTTGCGCTTTTTCGGAGGGTTCATGGCCCCACTTAATTTGGAAATTTATAGATTCTACTGTTGCAAAGACAAAATTGAAATGAAACAGACCAACCGGAAAAGTGCGTATCTACACTGCCTGCGCACGCGCATTGACGTAGCCGCCCTAATGGAAAACACGAGACGAATTTTCGGTCGCTCACAGGAAGCAAATCTCAGTTCAAGGCGGGTTTTTTTGAATGTCTTGGCGGGCCACAAAAAAACTCTGTGGCGGGCCTCATCTGGCCCGCGGGCCGCAATTTGCCCACCCCTGCACTATAGCATGCTTGACTATATTCCACTATAGCATGTCTGACTATAAGCCACTGTAGCATGTCTGACTATATTCCACTATAGCATGTCTGACTATATTCCACTATAGCATGTTTGACTATAAGCCACTATAGCAAGTCTGACTATAAGCCACTATAGTATGTCTGACTATATGCCACTATAGCATGCTTGACTATATTCCACTATAGCATGTCTGACTATAAGCCACTACAGCATGTCTGACTATAATTCACTATAGCATGTCTGACTATATTCCACTATAGCATGTTTGACTATAAGCCACTATAGCATGTCTGACTATATGCCACTATAGCATATTAGACTATAAGCCACTATAGCATGTCTGACTACAGTGCAAATTTCATAACTTTCTGCCGAAAAAACACTGTGAATACATGAAAACAACGGCATCATATCCGATCCAAAATTTAAAATCAACAATGGCTTCATAACCATTCTCTCCACTCCGTCCCATCCGATGTACAAACTTAACGGATTTTAACTTTTAGAAATAAGTAAATAAAATAATAGAGAGCGCCATGGATTCCACATTAAAATGCACAAAACACGGTTAGTAACCTATCAGTCACAGTTTACAATAATCTATTGGATACACTGAATCGGTTAAACAATTAAAAATATAATGCAACAAACCGAATGTATGAGTTATTCGTTTGTTTATAGGTTTATAGTAGGTGTTTGAAAGATAATGTTCATACCGGGTAATTAGCCAGTTTCAAAGAACAGACGCCATAATGTAAAGTGTTCACGACACTTTATGTGCAGAAAAATGATCTCCTGAAAATCTTTGGATAATTCAGTCATACATAATAATACATGTGCTTAACACATTAACATGCATTACCAAATAACTAAGAAATGACATTTGTCGTAACGTTTGACCTGAATATCTTTCAAAAAATTTCATTCGGCAGTACTTTGGCATACGTGATTAATTAAATATTAATTTGTGACATATTCACCTTATTTCGTACAGAAAATATAAATAATTTTTGGAATTATTTTGTCATCAAAACTGAAAGCATCCTGATAATGTCATTAAATAAGATTGCTGGGGAATTTCGTACCGTATTTACTAATGGAAAATACCGAAGTGCTAGTACTATGGAGAAAAAAAACACCCTAGTACGTACCACCGGAGAAAACTATCGAGATTTATAGATTCCTGCATTTGTATGGGAAAATTTAGACGAGTTTTTCTGATGGATATACTGCGCGACCTAGGGACAAAAACGAGTTCATATTTTCCCATACAACTGCAATAACCTTTTTATTATATGCTCATTTTCTTATTCTACCTAAGGCTTAATTATATAAACAAAAATGCACTACAAGAAACAAAGTACCTGAATTAATGATGTATTCCAAACTAAATACATAACCGCAGATTCATCAGTACACAACAACATTATTAATGCGCACATAACTCCGCCCAGATAAACTTGAACTTAATCGTGCGCTAGACATCACTTTCGAAAGAAATTAAGAGTCGTGTTGTAAATGAGTGCGCATTGCAACAACTTTTTCATTTGGTCTGGAATGAATAGATATTGGTATTTTTGTCGATTTTACTAAATTTCTTGATTATGGACTGGATTTATCTGTGTCAATTCTACATGAAATATATCTGATGTTTTTTCAGTCAAGTTTGAAAACTATCTCTCACTTTGCTTGATTTGTTTACTGTGTAAAACCGGCTTGGTGTATAATTTTAAAAGTTCTACTGAGTGCGGCCACCACCATCACCAATTAAAATAGAATAAAAGGAACAGGAAAACAAGAGCAAAGAAATAATACCAAGAAGAGGACAATAACAAGATGGCGGACTGTTCAGATGGACGTTGCAGTGCTTATGTGCAAACAATGGATAATTCTGTTTATGAGACTCGCTCCAGGAAGAAATATACTGAACTGGAAACAGAAAATGAAGGTGATTGTACTGTACATGGGAATTGTGGTTTAAATGCTTTTTATGATGCAGATTTGGTGAGTGATGAGCCTGACAATGCAAACAGGGCAGATCTATGCTCGCAACCTCAGTACACGAGTACACAGAATGTTGACAATACATGTTTTGACAGAGATGCCCAAGATTCGAGTCACAGTTGTAACAGCCCAACATATCAAGATGTCATATCTCAGGTTCCCAATCAGGACTATATTAGAAGACTTGATCAGGAACTAGATAATCTACCCAGAGACATGTATATTGAGAAATTGCTAGAGGTTTCACACGACAGTGAAGATATTGTAACCTGGTATAGGTCAGTTTTATTTAGTAGAGCACGAGGTTTTCCTGGCTGTCCGTCTGGATATTTGGTTGTTAGAAAGAACAGAAATGGTGTAAGTAGTTTAATAAAATATGCAAGGGATTGTTATTCTTTAGCTATATTTATAAAAGGGGATCCTTGCGAGATCGATTCTATTTTTAGCATGAAGAAATCAAACCCTAATGTACAAGCTGAACATTGTGAACATGACGATGAACATAGCTCAGGGCAAGCAGAACAAGTGATTAATTCAGCAAGACTCTCGCTAGCGGAAATCAAGACTGATTGCGGTCATCAACAACAAACTGTTGTTTCGCTCAGAGAAGAGATTATATCTCTGAAGGCAACCCAAATCACATTGGTGACTATGAATGACCTTAATGCATTCCGTGCTGATGTGAACAATAAGGTACAGGCACAATCTCAAACAATAGAACTGCTCCGTAATGAGATTAAGTCACTGAAAACTACTCAAAGCGTGTAGATGAAAGAAAATGAAACTCTCCACACCATCACCGAGCAACTAAGAGTTAAGCTGATGAAATCTTTGAGTAAACCCATGTCTTATGCGGATGTCTTTCACACGAATCGTCCAGCTGTAAGTAACCTATCATGTAGTCCCAATGGATGTGGTGATCAACGCTCTCCATCAATTGCTGCTCAGAACAAGATTCATGTGTCTAACTGTTCATCTCCCGTCTTGATCGACTCTAACAAAACTGGTTGCGATACACACTGCTGCCTATCTAGTGAATCTCAGAACAGAACTGCAGTGTCCAACTGTTTGTCTCCCGTGTCGGTTGAGGCTGACGACTCAACACCAGGTACAATGGCAGTGGAGTCACGAACCGGCGTAACGGCCCAACCAACTTTGGAAAAGAGTGGGGTCAGTGCTCTGCAAACTCTGGTTTCAAAAAGTTCGGACATAATTTCACAGACTTTCGATAGAAGACATATCGCCCCCTTCGATGGAAATATCCCACAGATTTATAAAGCCAATGTTCATCCTGATATGACAAATGTTGTACGCACACCCATTCGGAATCAAAATAAACTGTTAACCCACACCGAACGGCTTTCTGAACAGGGGACTTCGACTTCGACCAGGATAGAGAACGTTAGGCATCCGATTACTAGCAACAGTAATGTGAAAGGTATTGACTTGAAAACCCCTCCTAGCAAGATACCTACCGTTATTAGGGGTCAGGTAGAAAGACCTAGATCATTTGGTAAATCAGGTTTAGAAATAGGTTCAGAGAGTATTGTTGGACATGAGGATGTTGATGACAATAATGAGAATGTTGTATTTGAAGGTGTAGTTAGACGTAGAACAAGGCGCTTTTATGTGGGTGCATTGGCGTCAAATCTACTGCTGAAGGCCTCGGTAAATTCTTGAAAGAATACGATATAGATCCGTTATCCATAAAGTTTATCCACAGTAGACGTAATTGTCTATCGGCCAAGCTGACTGCATAAATTCAGACTGCAACACTGTTGAAAATGATGTAACATGGCCAAAAGGTGTTTACGTAAGAAGGTGGTATGGGAATCAGTCTTGGCGAGACAGGATTAGCAATCGCGATCAGGAGGCAAATGAAGGTGCAGGATGCGATATTCCGTGACTAGGGTGACAGTTAATTGTTCATAAATTTGCCATTATGTTCTGTCGTAAGTTAATGTGTTTTGTCATCTTTGTCATTTTAGTCCTGCTTTCACGATGCATAAGTATTAATATGCCTATATTGCAAGTTAATATGAATCTTAATATACTGACCTCGAATGTTAGAGGAATTATGTCCTCTGCTCTTAGCTTTAGTGCAATGCTGGATAAATATAATGTTGACGTAGCTTGCGTAACTGAACATAAACTATTACAGCACATACTTCCATTTTGCGATACTATTCGTTCTGATTATAAATGCACTGCTAAGGCAGAGGATATTTCCTCTAATAGCACGTTAATAAAATGTGGTAAAGGAGGAGTTGCAATCTTCTGCAAAACTTCTCTCATGAGATATGCTAACTTTATAGATGAAGTTAATAGTGACAGAGTTGTTGGCATAGAATTTAAATTTCCCGATATGCAAAATGTATATATTTTTGTGCATATATGCCGACCCTATTATATGGCATAGATTGTTACAAAGCGCAAATTGAGTTGATTCAAAATCTCTATGATCAGTACTCACAGCTGGGGGACGTGTATTTTACTGGTGATTTCAATGCAGTAGCTGAACCAGACACTTTCAGAGATTACAAAGACAGAGTATTTCATGAGTTTTTGCGATATAATAATCTAGTGAGTGCTGGACATTTAATAATATGCACTGGTTCCCGTTATACATTCACCCCAGCAAGAGCGATGATTGATCATTTTGTACTGTCGGATCAATGCATAGGTAGATTACGAAGTGTGCACATTGTTTCAGATCACGAAGAGCACGTGATATCTGACCACCTCCCTATCCTTACTTCCCTTCGTACAGTGACCTGTGGGAGAGACTTCAGACAGCCTATGAAGAGAAACAACATAGCCTGGAACAAATTAAACGCTGATATCTTGAAAAACTATCAATATGAGCTGGACCTTCGCCTGAAAACTTTAGATATAGATACTATTTCGGACAATGTTGATAGCTTTTACCGACACATTGTTAATGCAATACAGCAGTCAAGCGACATCGCGCTTCCAAAGTCTAAATTCAATTATCATGCCAAACCATACTGGTCAAATGAACTCAAAAAAGCTCATAAACTTCAAAGACAAGCTAGGTATACTTGGATAAATGAGGGAAGACCGAGGGGTAGTCAATTTAATTCTTACAGAGAATATACAGATAAGAAGAGAGACTTTAGAAACGTTCAAAAATTGGCTGTGGAAAAATATATGGGGGAGGTGTATGAAGAAATTGAAAAAGCACATGAATGCGATGTAAGACACTTTTGGAAAATGATCAACATTAAGAGAGGGAACAATATAAATTTTTGTCAGGAATTATCAACTGATGGTGTCCGTGATGATGATTCCATCGCAAATGGCTTTGCCAGATACTATGAGGACATTCACACGCCGAATTTAAACCATAGTTTTGACGGAAACTTTTATGAATTTATAGAGAGAGAATTAAATCGGGGTCTACAGGACGAAGTAAGCCATATCGAGGCCTTACAGACCAGTATCAGTTTAAACGAAGTAAGAGAAATCATTAAAGGTCTAAAGAAATCAAAAGCATCGGGCCATGATCAAATTTGCAATGAACATTTGATCTATGGCAGCGACTACCTCATCGAGTGTATGACAATTGTATTTACTCGGATGATTGATCAATCTTACATACCTGTAGATTGCAAAAAAGGGTTAGTAATACCACTGTACAAAGGTAACAGAAAATCAAAGAACTCCCTCGAAAGTTACAGGCCTGTTACTTTACTGCCTGTTATCTACAAAACCTTTGAGAAAATTAGTCATGAACGTTTGGTAACTTGGCTCAAAGATACTAATTCTAGTATACCCAGTTCACAACAACATGGTTACCAAAAAGGTTTAGGCTGCACAACAGCGAGTTTTGTGCTGTTGCAATCAGTACAACATAATGTAAACATGGGTTCACGGGTTTTTGCTGCTTTTCTTGATAAAAAAAAGGCATTTGATACCGTGTGGCACGAAGGACTGCTTTTTAAATTATTCACGTTGGGAATTACGGATAAATCCCTTTTGATATTGTTTTAACATGTATACAAATTTACAGAGTAAAGTTCTTGTAAATGGGCAATTTTCAGATTGGTTCTCAATTGGCCAAGGAGTGAGACAAGAGGGTGTTTTGTCAACCTTGATGCACACAATATTTATAAATGATTTGCTGCTACAGTTAGAAAATAGTGGATTTGGAGCAAAGATTGGATCCTTAGCTGTGGGAAATCCAACCCTAGCTGATGATATTTCACTTTTGGCTATATATCCTAGCAATCTACAAAAGCTGTTAGATATAGCATGCGACTATAGTAATAAGTGACGATTCGAGCTTAGTGTCACAAAGTCATACATTATCATTTTCGGACCCCAATACAAGAATCATATCAATATGAAATGGTATCTTGGCCCGTTATGTTTGCCGGTAACCGATTCGGCAACACACCTGGGTCACCGGATTAACTCAAAGCTGACGTCGCATGACGCAATACTCGATGCATGCAAGAAAGGGAAAAAATCTTTTCACGGTCTATTTGGTATTGGCATTAAACCGAATGGTTTAAATCCTTTGGTTGCTGCAAATGTAATTAAAAAGGTAATTTTCCCTTCAATGTTTTATGGAAGTGAATTATGGTGTAACATTTCAAAATGTGACCTCGCTTTATTGGATAAAACTCTGAGGTATTTTGCCAAACATTTACAAGGTTTTCCAATACATACAAGATCAGACATTGCCCTGGGAATGCTAGGATGGACATCAGCGCAGTCCGAAATTGATAGAAGAAAATTGATGTTTTTACACAGATTGTGTTTGATGCCTAACAATGTACATACTAAACGTGTGTTTAACGTTGCGTTATTTCACTTCATTTTGAGCGGATGCATGTCAAGCTGCGGGTTAATTTCAAATTTATATTATACTTCAAAGAAATTGACTTGCTCGGGTATCTAACTGATTATTTACATCATTCTGAAATTCCAGATAAATATAATTGGAAAGAAATTGTAAGGTCAAAAATTGTTGGTCTTGAAAATAGCCTCTGGAGAGTTCGTATGTCTAATCAAGCAGATTTTGATAGATTCTCTTCGATACACGAATACTTACGACCTGCCTCAGTGTGGCACTTGGCTAAAACCAGACAACACACTAAGGTATTTACATATGTAGCTAAACTATGGGCTGCTGTTCCACAAACACAGCTTGATATGTGTATTACATGTGGGAATGTTTATACAGACTTGATACTTCATTGTTGTGTTAGTTGTCCTTATATGTCGAACTTTCGAAATTCTTTCTGGGATTTCCTTACTGATAAATTTCCCCTGAGCCTGCACATTACGTTATATAATGCAGAAGATGAGCTGCAACTACAATATCTTTTAGGTAAAAGGTTACCATCAGGAGTAATCGACAAAGAAAACTCCAACCTATTCGTCCTGTATGCAGCATGCTTTGTCATGCAGTGTACAGCTATCTTCTGTAAATAAGGTACTGAAACTTTTAACTTATGAGTTGACGAACACTTTGTTGATTGATATTGTGTAAGAATTTGTATTCTAATATAGAATATTTTTTTTATTTTTTTTTAATATTTATTGATTGTATTCAGATGATTTATTCTTATATCATGTAATCTTCCATGGAAGGAAATAAAGATGATGATGATGTCGATTTTACTAAATTTCGTGATTATGGACTGGATTTATCTGTGTCAATTCTACATGAAATATATCTGATTTCATCAGCGAGGGAGCGGCGTGTTGACATCTGCAAGTGTGTTTTTGTTGTCATTGAATGTTTGGAATCATAATGTGGGAAAAATATGAAGTCTTTCAATTGTAATTATCAAAAAGACGCTATGGAATACGCTGTTCATTTCAATCTGAGTGCAGTAAGGACGATGTAATTGCACTTGGAATGTAGTGGAAATTAAAGTACAATTTCGAAATGTCTAATCAAGTTTTAGAACCCATGACATGGCTCATGTAATTCGGATTTGCAGAACTAGGAAAGTACATTTTGAGGAAATTCAGGATGTAAAACTAAGTATATTTTTTGCCATTCTTATTACCAGGTAAAGAAGACACGTTTGTGTATTGTCACTTGCGAGTTATTTGTAGGTATCCAGCAACTGTATGACCTGTCTGGCGTCTATCGCTAGTCTAAATCCGAAACATTGTATCAAGAAAGTTAACGCGTAATATTGCAAAGCAGCTGGTATGTGGCAATCCACGAAACATCTGCTTTAGTTCATTCAGAAACAAATTTAATCAACGAAAACGTAAAACGTCAACTACATGAGTGTACATGATTTGTTTACAAAGTAATTCCTAATACACTATTGGGCACATGTGTCGTACACGTGAGTGCAATATGACGGTGTGCAATATCGTGAAATATTACACGATTATGACAATGTAAAGTTAAAGGAGACAATAATGAGCATATAATAAAAACAGGTATATCTGTAATTTTAGAAAGATTTCGTAACCTATTCAGTCGTACGGTGTTAAGTGTGGATTTTCCAGAAATACATTGTATAGACGTGGAAGTAAATCAGATAAGTTTAAGTTTGCAGAATGATAACAAGTACATAGGCGCACACTTTATATCCAGCAGGACCCGATCACATAATATAGTTGTTTGTTTTTTTGTTTTTGTTTTTGTGTTTTTCGCACAATGAGCAAAAAAGTTTCGTTAAACTATTCTCAAGATTTCCCCGCGGAATAATGGCTGTACATATTTCATAATAATAATAATGACCTTTGAAAGAGCGGAATATACATTTAATCTCAATCTTATAGGATGCTACACCCCTTGAATCATCCTGGATAATACAATTCCTCTAAGAAATGTCAGGTGATAATAATTTTCTTTTCGCACACAAACTCTAATTATGAGAATACATACAGTGCATTTTTAAACTTTTGGAATGTAAGAGAGCAGCCAATATTAACAACGGTAAGAAAACTGAAATTCACATAACAATGATATTGAATCTGGAAATTCGTATTTCCCTTGTAAATCATCGCCAGTATAATTTGTATTATCTTTTGATAAACTATACGGACCATTAAACTCCATTTAATGATGAAAAAGATCATACAATCTAATTATGTGTCTTACCTGCAAATTAGAATATGCTAAATATAAATAAAGAGAAAACGTGGAAAATCCGTATAGAATGATAAGGCAATAGATTTATGGAAATGAATTTGTTTCAGAGAGAGACAGACAAAGACAGGTAGACAAAGAGAGCCAGAGGGGGGAGCAGGAGGGAGAGAGGAAGAGGGAAAGTTATTGAAAGATTGCTTAAGATAGATACCTTCTGCTACTACCCACCATGGTGTGTGCAGAGGATAGTCCCGTTTAGAATCAAGTGTGAAAATCTGGCTATTTGTATGCATAAAATATCTGCAAGACATCTTATAATATCTTAAAGAAGCCTAACCATCAAAAACAAAATAGATGTCAAAATAAATTACTTATCTCAGTTTAAGATATAGCATGTATTCATGTAGTATCAATGCTAATACGTGACCTATCCAGATTTCCAGTCATGGCTATCGTATCGTAACCCGCAAAAGTTTACTTTTCTAAACAATAAAGATAGAAGCGCTAAAACTGTACATATGTTCCACTAATGCCTTCTTAAATGCTTGACAGATCGGTACATTCGAAAATGTTGAACTAAGGGTTAAACAGAATATCTCACCTATGCGCCACCCCATCAGTCTACTCATGCATACTGTTTGAAAATGTCAGTACTGAATAGTGAAACTTTAAGTTAACATTTAGTACCTCTTTAACTGACACAGTTGTGACTAATACAACCGAAAACAGGTGGCTACTTATCTGCAAATCACTGATTCAAAGCGATTTCTTTATTGCTAATTCATCTGTTTTTTTTTATTATCCCTGCATTATTGCATTTCTCCAGCGGTATCGTCCATTCAATGCTGCTTGCCTAGCCTCGTGTTCAAAGCATCATGAAAGGCCAAGGCAAAATACCACTTTAGTTAATAATAATAATAATAATAATAATAAATACGCATTATATTACCTATATTTATTCACAGATGAATTTGCAGTTATAATGGCGTTTGCTGTATCATATCGGACTGCTAAATTATCCCCCTCCCCACCCCGGTTGGGTAGGTACTGACCACTCTCCTGATTGCTTAATCGATACTTAAATTTTGGTGATATTTTGAGGTTTTGGGGATATAACATAACTTATTTCAGTATGGTGACTTTCAATGTTCAGCTATCAGATTATATCAGCGAGAGAGAGACAGAGACGTACAAACAGACAGACAGATAGGTGGTTCTGCAGTGAATAGTCAAAAATATAATCAGATTCGGCTGTTTAATTCGTGTTCATCTTTTCAATCATGGTCAGTTTAACTTGTATTATCATCTAAGAAACTAAAATCATTCTACTCCATCTTTTGTTCATAAGATCCTGGCATACCTGTAAATTTCAAACTTAGAAAAAATAAAATGAAAGTGGAACCTTCTACGGAATGATAACTCAAAGTTCATAGCCTTAGAAGAATCAAGCTTTTTTTTTTTTAAACGAGAGAGAGAGAGAGAGAGAGAGAGAGGGACGGAGGAAGGGAGAGGGAGAGTTATTGAAAGATTGCTTAAGATCGCCGCCTTCTGCTGCTAATCACCCTGTTCTATGCAGAAGATAGTCCCATTCACATTATTGTGTAAAAACCTGGTGATTTGTATGCATCAAATATGTGCAAGAGATCTTATATTATCTGAAAGAAGCCAAGCCTGCAAAATAAAATAGATGCCAAAATAAATTACTAATCTCACTTTAAGATCTAAATCTATTCTCTGATCATGTATTCAAGTTGTACCAATATTAATACGCGACTTATCCAGATTTCCAGTCGTGGCCATCAAAACGTAACTAGGAAAAGTTTTTTTTTTCTTAACAATAAAGATAGAAACGCTAAGACTATACGAATGTTCCACTTATGCCTTTTAAACTGCTTGGCAGATTGGTAAATTCGAAAATGTTGAACTAACAGTTTAAACTCAATCGATCAAACTCTATTGAAATACAGCATCTCTGGCACAATTAAAGCACAACAATACGAAATCCCAATATCTCACCTTTGCATCACCACCACCCCACTCATACATAATGGTTGAAAATGTCAGTATTGCATAGTGAAACTTTAAATTAACACTCAGTACCTCTTAAAGTGACACAATTGTGACTAATACAATCAAAACTGGCGTCTACTTATCTGCAAATAACTGATTGAATGCGATTTCTTTTTTGCCAATTCATCTTTTTTATTACCTCTGCCATATAAATTTCTCCACCGCAATCGTCCATTCAATGCTGCTTGCCTAGCCGCATGTGCAAAGCGTGAGAGTGATTTGGATTTTTAACGTAGTTTTAACAATTTTTCAGTCATATCGCTACGATGTCTGCAGCGTGGCAGTTTATAGTGATGTCTAGCACTGGGCCATCGTGTAGCATACATGTAGCATCATGTCCCACCCAGTTACTTTATCCTGACACCAGGCCGACCAGTCCTAACACTAACCTCCTAATGCTGAGCGATTAGCGAGGCAGCAGTTAGTACCGTTTTTATAGGTCTTTGGCATGACTCGGTCAGGGATCGAACCCGCATTCGAGACGGACGCTCTAACCACTAGGCCACCGGAGAGGTCAGGAGGGAGGCCAAGGCAGTAACTACTATAGTTAATAATAATAATAATAATAATAAATACACGTTATAGCACCTAGATTTATTCACAGATGAATTTGAAGCTATAATGGAGTTTGCTGTATCATATCGGACTATTAAATTTTCGCCCTCCCAATCCCGGTTGGGTAGGTAGTGACCACTCTGATGATTGCTTAATCCAATAAGCTACATTTTGGGGATATTTTGAAGTTGGAGGAATATAACTTAACTTATTTTTGTATGGCGACTTTCGTTGTTCCATCATCAGATTATATCAGAGAGAGAGAGAGAGAGAGAGAGAGAGAGAGGGAGAGAAGGAGATCGGTGGTTTGCTGTGAATTGTCAACAATATAATTAAATTAGGTTGTTAAATTCATATTTTCAATCATGGTCAGTATAACTTTTATTATCGTTGAGAAACAAAGAAGATCATTCTAATCGACCTTATGTGAAAAAGATCCTACGATCATACATAACCGCTCCGGTGGCCTAGTGGTTAGAGCGTCCGCCTCGGATGCGGGATGTCGTGGGTTCGATCCCCGACCGAGTCATACCAAAGACTTATAAAAATGGTACTAACAGCTGCCTCATTTGGCGCTCAGCATTAAGAGGTTAGTGTTAGGACTTGTCGGCCTGGTGTCAGGATGATGTGACTGGGTGGAACATCATGCTACATGTCTGTGGCATGATGCCCCAGTGCTAAACATCACTATAAACCGGCACACTGCAGACATCGTAGCGATAAGGTTGAAACATTGTTAAAGCTACGTTAAAAATCCAAATCACACACACACACACACAAACACACACACACACGATCATACATCTTGGCATACCTGTAAATTTTAAACTTGGAAAAAAAAATGAAAGTAGAACCTTCTATGCAATGATAACACAATGGTCATATCCTTAGGAAAATGAAGTTTTAAACGAGAGAGAGAGAGAGAGAGAGAGAGAGAGCATTATTTGGATGATTGACTTAGTCATTATCTCCTACCACCCACCCACCCACCTTCCCTCATCTATGTACAACATACGTCCAATGAAACTGATATGCACATGTCAGGTGAGTTTTATACCAGACGATCTCTGCAGAGATCTAAATATCTGGAAGAAACCTAACCTACAAATAAAATAAATGTCAGAATAAATGCCTAATCTCGACTCGTGTAGGCAAGCTCTATCAATACACTGGTGTGCCAGCATGACAACTTAACATACACATGTACACTGACCTGACTGCTACTTGAGGTTCATTTGTGCTTGAATACTGGAAATTGTCGTCGTTTCAAAAAAATGTAGAATTCCTACTTGTTACTAAAGTTTTACTTACCATTGTATCATCTAAAAGAGTTATAGAATTCTTCTTGTTTTCCAAAAGTGAGCTTATTTGTGCATGCAATTTCTGTACCGTGTTCAAGGAATGTTATAAATAGACCAGGAAGTTAATACAGAGCAAAGAACAAGATTAGGGCCCATCAGAGGGTAGTTACTATGGTGTCTGTAAAAAAAAGGTGACCGCCTTCAAGTATAAGTGTAGAATCATTTTTTTTTAAAAATATGGTTTTCAATCCAATCCCTTTTATAAAGAATTTCAGTAACTTTACCAGACGCATATTTTCACATGTAGTCAATCATTTCATGTTTCTACTAATGTAATTGATGATGATGAGGAGGAGGAGGAGGATGATAATGATGACAATAATACTAATTATAAAATCTACTCATTAGAACACTAACATTTATTCACAGATAAAATCAAATTTATCATGGTACTGGCGACAAAATAAGTTATTATCTTACTTCTGAATGGGAACAAAAATAGATAGATAGATAGATCAGAAATAATAGCATAAAAAAAGTTTTAGCACTTAAAACCAAGTTCCTTTGCATCATAAGTAAATTGTAACGTCGAGGAAATCTGAATCTCAAATTGTAAATTATATATTGGTTATTTAGTCCTCTGAAATTGAATGTTAATATCTCACTTTAAGAATCTCTTGTCCATTTACATTTGACACAAGTTATAACTATGTCCAAACCTGCTTGTTGGCAAAACTGTCAAACAAAAGTTTTCTCTTTTAAAGTGAAGTATATTACACTTTTGATGCGTCTGTCTTGTTTTAAGTCCATTAAAAATATATTTGTATCTTTGATCGACTGTGAAATATAAGATTATAGCAGAGATAGTCCGAATACAAGACTGCAGCTAGTTCAGTAAAACAGAGTCAATTACAACAAGCCCTTTGAATGTTGTTAAATTGTTAAATATCTGCCACAGCAGCAAAGAAAATAATGTGCAACTGACGTTATTTACTGTCAAAATTAAAATACAAATAAAATGAATGCACATAAGAAAATTACAACGTTACAGGCTTATAGTCTGCCAGTTTATCACAAATTTACTGTTTAGGTTCAGACGCTCAGTCAAAAACTTCAGCTGAATTGAGTTCCAATCACAAGCGTACTAAATATGACAAATGGACACATTTATAAGGGAGACAATTCAACTGGATTCGTCCAAAGTAGTGACAGATTAGGTT
Source organism: Sinohyriopsis cumingii (assembly GCA_028554795.2). Taxonomy (NCBI): domain Eukaryota; kingdom Metazoa; phylum Mollusca; class Bivalvia; order Unionida; family Unionidae; genus Sinohyriopsis; species Sinohyriopsis cumingii. The sequence continues at coordinate 82,567,140 of CM068838.1, forward strand.
CATTGATCTACATTGAATTGTTGCACTAAACATCAAGTGGAGTGATAGGACAGGCAAGTTCAAAACAGTGACATCAACAACAACAGCAGCAACAAGAATAGCAATAACAATACTAATAATGTTCATGCTACTGGCTAGGAAAATGGCGGTAATCATAGAGGTGGTGTTGCTGGTCCTGATGATCACGATGGTGGTGGTGGTTATCATATTGCTCATAACAGTGATGATGGCCCTTAATATCATGGTTGTGATAATTACAATCATGGTGATTTTGACACGGCACAGATGATGCTAATGATCCTGGCATTGCTAAGAAAATGATTAAAAGTGAGGATAATCGTATTTGTAATGGTGATATCGATGACGATATAAATTACATTAATGTTCATAACGATTACGATATAAATGACATAAATGGTAATAACAATGACCATATAAATGGCATAAATGGTGAAAACGGTAACGAAATAAATTACATTAATGTTCATAACGATGACGATATAAATGACATTAATGTTCATAATGATGACGATATAAATGACATTAACATATAAACGACATAAATGGTAATAACAATGACCATATAAATGACACTAATGATGAAAACGGTGACGATATAAATGACATTAATGTTCATAATGATGACGATATAAATGACATTAATGTTCATAACGATGACGACATAAATGATATTAATGGTGATACTGATGACGATATAAATTCCATTAATGGCAATAACTGTGACCATATAAATGACATAAATGGTAATAACAATGACGATATAAATGGCATTAATGATGATAATGATGACGATATAAATGACATTTCTGTTCATAACGATGACGATATAAATGGCATTAATGGAGATAATGATGACGATATAAATGACATTAATGGTGATCATGATGACGGTGATAGTATTTATATGAGTGAGATTGATGGTTATAATGATATGTAAAGTGCAATATTTTTACCCTTAATAAAAGATTGTTGTGTAATACTGTCGATTGCAGAGAAATATTTTTTGATGAAAAAGTCTTAAATTAGAAATTTAAAAACAAGCGTTACAATTACTACGCAACCAGAGGAAAAATCTCCAGACCCTTTCTCATAGTACTTTGATAATACAATTTATAAGGTATCTCATGAATGAGGAACAAAGTTATAAACTACAACAAAATAGCGTCTGCCCTTCTGTCCTTCTGCCCAACTGTTCTTCACAAAGAGGCAAAAAAATAAAACAAATGCTGGCATTAAAATCCATCAACTTTAAGCATATAACAGTGGCGTTTCCACGAACAGAAACCCAACTTAAAATCCATACTAACTACACCCCAGAACAGTGGCCGCAGCACAGAACAAATGTTAATATTAAACGCCATCCCACCTCAAGCTTAGAACACGGGTCATCGCAAATCCGACATCAAATTCAATCCAAATTCGACCTGACAGCATGCACTGAACAGAAACCGACACTAAAGTCCATTGTACATAACAGTGGGCGGGTGCTGAGCAAATACAGGCACTCAGTTCTAATCCTCCTCAAGCCATCTCAGTGTCCTTCGCGAGAAACAAAATAAAACCCAAAAAGATGGTTCCAAGTGAAGCCAAGAGCAGAGTCGATTAATTCCAGCTCCAAAAAAATAAAAGAGACTGTCACAAGGAACAAACGCCGATTATAAATTTCATCATGAAAAACAAACGTTGAGACATAAATCTAACCTAATTAGTCGAGAATAGTGGGCGGTGCACGAAAATATGGCGACACTAAAACGTATCCCTACTCAAGCTGATGTCAGTGGTCGGTACGAAAGAATCGGCATTGAAAATACGTCTCAGCTAATTGTCAAAGAAGTTGCCGTGGCATAGGAGAAGCAACAAGACTGAAAATCAATCCAGCCTCAAGCCAAGGTCATGCTCCATTAAACAGAACAAATGCGTACATTAAAAGCTACCCTCAACTTCTGACCAGAAAAACGTTGACATTAAAAATTTACCAGACTCAAGCCCAGAACATAATCAGTACATCACAACTCGGCCATCACATGGAACAAGGTCGACAGTAAATTCCATTCCAGCTCAAGCTCAGAATATTAGCTTAGAACGACGAGAATAGTAGTCTGTGCATGAAACATAGTAGACACCAAAATCCAACCAAAATCAAACTGAAAATCAGTCCTAAATACAGCCCGGAACAAATGTTAATACTATAATCCATCCAAACTTTAATCCACGAAAAGACTATTGCAAAGAACAATTACTGACACCAAACTCGAACACATCTTAAAGGAACAGTCTTCATCACACAAATCAAATGCCGAAATTAAACACCGTCTCAACTGATGCGCAAAACAGAGGCGCTCCACCCCAGTTCAAAAACAAAACAGTGGCATTGACACAGAGCAAAGGCAGACACTAAATTGTATTCCAACTCAGGTTAAGAACATTACCACGAAACAGTGACACTAAAATCCAACATAGCTTGCGCCGAGAATATTGGTTGTTCTTCGGAACAAAAGCAGACATAAAAATCCCGCTTTACTACACCTTATCTCAGTGGATGTCACACAAAACAAGTGACACTGAAAACAAAAGACCCGAACCAATTTCGTGGAAAAGTGGCCGTTGTACAGAATAGACATGAAGACTATAATCCATCTCACTTCAAGCCAAAAACATAGACCTTCCAAAAGTTGACACTTAAATCAAAATGTTGAGAGCGGTTGAAAAATAGTTAACCTGTTTAAACTGTATAAAACAGAATAAGTGGCCTAGGAGCTAAGATCTATTTTAATGGTTTTATATGTCCATACAGGCTGTATTAGGTTCCAAGTAGCAGCAATGTTTCATTTTTCAAAAAACAAGCTGTATTAAGTGTCACGTAGCAGCAAGGTTTGTTTCGTCAATCCTCATGACGTAAATGATTCTAGTCGTTGTGTGCTTTTGGTTCGTTGTTCTGCCTACCACTGTCTTGGACATAAACCTAACCACCATCGAGTCCATTGTCCTGATGATTGGCGTGACCTGATATATAGTTTTAAAACGCATTTACTTCAGTGAAGTTTTGGGAATCATACAGTAATTATTACATGAATCAAGTGGAACATAAAATAAAAACAAATAAAAGCATATATATGTCAAACTGGCAGAGTAACAGACAGGCAGATAGACATATAAACATTAAGAACAGTCGAAGCAAAATGGTCCTGTTTTGAAACATAATGAACTTTGCATTTGTTTTTCAAATATCCTATATACCTTTTGGTATCAAGCGCTGATCTTTTTCTTCACTCGATATTGTCTTCCATTTGAGACGTTATACAACTACAAACATTAATTATACCTTTTCTTTTTCCTCGCATAAAAGTATTTTCGACTGAACCTTGTACAGCGTAATAAACCACTTAGAACAGGGCTGCTATAGGACACTGCGACCACTTAACATAGACAACAGAAAAATATCAGTCTTTACTTCAGTCGTAAAGTCTCGATTGATTTGAAGACGTCTGTCATGTTTTGTAAAATGTTTAGTGCGCTCTTTCCTTAAGATTTATGACTGCCTGAGTCAGCATGGAACATAATTATGTACTGCAATCCAAATGGATCATGTTCAAATAATGTGGACCTCTAACTGAGTAACATATTATTTTGAACTTGATTTATAGTGTAAAATGTTCAATGTTGTTTGTTTGTGTATATTAATCTGGTAGGAGTGACCAAGCCCCGTGAACATCGCGTAGATGGGCTTGGACTCATTATCCAGAAGAATTGAGGGGAAACATAGAAAAGGTGGTTATTAATCCGATCCCTTCCACCACTAATCAGGTGGTCAAAACCCAGTACTCCATCTCAAGAGAGGTGTCGGGTGCCCAGTGTCTATCACGCAGCGTTTGGCAAGCAAGTCCTGCACCCGGTGACCAGTGTCACCCTTAACAGTGTAGGGGAAGGATGATCGAGGTACGGGTTCGCTGTAAGAAAGGTGGACTCCATGAATTGTGGCGGAAAGAACTTTATTGAAATTATTGATATAATGGATCAGCAGCAGGCAGGGCGAACAGACCAAGTTTATTTCTTCAAACGAAGGCTCCTACGAAAAAATCATTTGTAAAAGCCTTTACTTACCAAAGAAAGTGCTTCCTTAGGGTATTAAAATTGTATCAGCCTACATATAAGACCACACTAGGACAGTCGCCACAACTGCTGCTATAAGGAAAATTATTTTAAAATATTTTGTCAAGACCGATTCGATATCGTGTTCGTGGATCATGCAAATTTATCGTTAAGAATCCATGCGGAGTTAACTGAGCACGACTAAATAAATTTCTAAATTTAATAATATCCATGTCTCCAGAACACCAAGTTTGAAGAATATTCCTTAGCGTGTGAGTGTCAACGCCGTTAAAAACAGCCAAAATATTACAATAATCTCTAATTACCTTTGGAATTTGAGTATACCGCTGAGTTACATAAATAACGCCAGTAATTTTATGTCTACCACGAGAAAATATCCTTGCAGGATTGGATTGTTAGTCTAACATTACGTCGTCGTATACGACTAAATTATTAATACTTCGTCAAGATCATCAACTGATGGTGCACATTGATATCGGTGATAAATTCAATAATATCATCGTGATTTTCATTTAATAATCGTGCATTTTCATTAAAATCCTTTAGTACTTCATATCATCGCTGATCATCAACTGATGGTGCTACTAAATATAATTTATCCCATTTTAGCCACCTCATTATCAAATTAAGCAATAATTGCGTTTTTCCACTACCAGATGGACCTATGATTATCAATCTAATAGAATTTGGTAGCGCTGCGTGATGTTTAACTGGTTCCTGTTTTTTGTGGCGGAAAAATCAATTACATTCATGATATAATTATAAAATGGATTTATATTATGTGAAACGTCGCTCGCGTACTCCAACAATAGGCCTGACTACGGCTGTTGCGCGCAATAATAGATCGGCCGCAACAGGTACATGTGCGAAATGTGGCACAAAGAAATTCAGATTTATTTTATCTGGTCAACGAGCAAAGCCGGCCAAAATAAAATCAATTTAAAAAAAAGGGATGTGATGTTGCAGCACAGTTAATAAAATTACCTGGTGTTCCCTGGGCTAAGTATCCTGGAGAAAAACATATTCCAGAATATAATTATTGTGGTCCAGGAACCCGACTCGATCTTAGACTTGACGATCATGATAGACCAAAATTAAATGAAGATCCCGTAAAAAACATAGAGCATGCAATGTTCATGATATTGCTTATCGAAGCAACGATCTACAACAAAGACACCTCGCGGATGTAAAATTGATTCACACGTTAAATTCTATTCCTAATAAATCAATAAAAGAAAGATTAGCTAGTTGGTTAATTAATACTGCAATGAAAGGTAAATTAGCGCTAGGTGCTGGTAATTAATATTATGGAATCGATTTATTATACTCTAGTTGGATTTTGGAAAGGTAAAGCAGCAATTAGTAAACTTTCTAAAGCTGCTTGAGTAAAGATTCCAACTGCGGCATTGTGGTTATCCAAACAGGCAGTATGGCAAATTTATCTTCCGCCGCTTAAACGAATCGAACACGCGCATTTTGACGTTAGTGTCCCTAATGAAGTTCATCAAGCTGATATTATGTTTATGCCACACGATATTATTGGTCTAAAAACATACAAATATATCCTTACCATAGCTGGTATTGCAAGTAGATATAAAGAAGCAGAACCGCTAACAACTAAAACCGCCGTTGACGTCGCAGATGCATTTAGGAAAATTTATCAACGAGGACCTTTAAGATGGCCAAATTTACTTCAAGTTGATCCTGACAGAGAGTTTTTAGGTGCGGTATCATTTTTAATGAAACAAAATAACGTTAGGATATGGCGAGGACACACTGGAATTCATCGCGATCAGGCAATTGTTGAAAGATTTAATAAAACACTAGCTGAGCGGTTATTCGGATATCAATATGCGAGGAAATTTATTCAGGATTCAAGATCATACGAATGGGTCGAAAGATTACCAGATGTAATATTAACGATAAATAGCGAAATAACACGAACAATAAATATGAGACCGGCCATCGCGATTACAAAATCAATTATACCAATAAAAAGGCGCGATTTTTCAACACAATCAGTTCCAGGCAGTATCATTGTGAGATATTTATATATACCAGGCGAACTTGAAGGTGGCAGAAAAAGAGCGACGGATCCCATTTGGAGTATTACAACACATGAAATATCCACCATGACAAGGTCATCTGGAAGACCAGCAGTTTATATACTTGACTCACTTGCTCCTCAACGTGGATTTACTCGTGAAGAACTACAAATAGTTCCCGCGGACACTCAATTGCCGCCTAAATCGCTCCGGTAATACGTCTATTACACTCAAACACGCCAACGTGACATTTTCTCGTGTATGACAGTAATTATTGTTTTTCCTGTCCACGGTAAATTGTCTTGAATCATTTTTCTGATATTTCCATAACATTACGCAATTACAAATCGCGCAGTTATTATTCTGCTGTTGTTTCAGCGACATAACAAACTCAACATCTAGGTCAAATATGTAATTATTTTTTTTATCGTATTGTTTGTAGCTGGATAATTTTTTCCTTATTATGTCATCGCAGGTTTCTTCGTTAATTATCAACGAATCTAAGATAATTCGTCTTAATTGAGATATTTTTCTAACCCTAGATATAGCTAAATAAACTAAATTTGATAATTCTGTGCGATCATCAACAATCCAAACAACTATATCAGAAATAATTAATCCCTGAGATGAATGAATCGTCGCTGCATATCCTTGCGTCCACGGAGATTTTTCCGCGCTTAGTGCTTCTTCGACGAAATCAATATCAACGGCAGCAATATCATTTAACACCAGGTTCTTTTTTCCTTGCCCCGGTAAATCAACGTCAATATTTTGTCGTCGCGTATCTGCTGGTCGATAACATAACGGCACCGGCAATGTTGGAAATTTCTCTTGTTGTAATTGAAATAATTCCCGTTGAAGCGTATCACGGACTCTTTTTCTACTAGCAACTATCAAATCATTTGGTCTCCACGCAGATAAAAAGTTCTTGATGGATGTTTCTGAAATTATTTCGCGCATAATCGTACGCTGAATTTTATTTGGTTGTAATCGAATTAATTTTTTAAGTTCACTTAATTTTGCATCAAGTGATCTGTAATCGGTATCAACTTCTTCGTAATAATCAACAAATTTTTTTAACCATCCATGTGGAGATTCCCCATCAATTGGATTTGGTTGGCCATGATCGCCGCACATTATCACGGCAGTGTTTTTCAGTAATAACCAATCAAGAAAAGCTTTAAACACCTCCAACGAAACAGTACAAATCTCATCCTAAATAATAATTTTATTGATATATTTTTCTCCCATTCGCGAAGAAGTCCATGTTCCACCGCTATATTTGAAAAAACTATGATAAGTACACGAATTAACTCCTCGTTGCTTCATTTCTTTCGCTAGTCTGTGTGTTGGCGTTAACACAATTACGTCAGAGTTTTTAAATAATTCAATAACTCGTGTTGTTTTACCTGAACTATCTGGCCCGTTCACGTATACTGTTTTATATCGCGATATTGGATCGTACACGAACGGCGACGAAGAAATTTCTGATATTTCACCACAATAATATTCATCTTCGACCACAACATCAGCCGATCCACAATAATTAATAATATTTTCATTTTAAATTCTCCATGTGCCCCATGAACCGTCTCCGGTTAATTTCGATACCGCCGCTGAGTATTTACTATCAATATAAAATGAATCAGTAGCTACCCTAACTGCGTGTTTGGGAAATATATTTATCATCGAAAGTAAATTTATACTTACGTACGCCAACATCGATGATCTTAAATGAGTATACTGCTGAGATTCCCCGTCGACCTAGCTGATAACGGTACCCAATTTTGCTCCGTCTGCGAGGTAAATATTTTCTCTATTACAAAATATATTTCTCGCAGCGGTATCAGCGATTATAAAATCTAATACAGCATCATCCATGATTAATCGAGAATGATGTCGTTGATGATCGTATGATCCGCCTTGGGTAAATTTACCAATTATTTTTCTAACAAGATCTTTTGCTGTTTTTTCGTCATGATCCATTGGCAACCAAACTGATGTTTGTTTTTTATATGATATAATTGCTTCACTGACTATCAACGACGTTAGCATCGCTGAATCGAGCATATATCGCAACAGCGCCGTATGAACCCAACGTCGCTCTGAAAAATGTCTATCAAACCAAACATAACAGATTTTATGAAGATTTTTGGCAAATTCAAATGATACTACACGAGCGAATCTGGTTATGGGAAAACCTGGCAACGGACCATTAATTGATGCTCGTGTCATCTCGCTACTAGGATGTCCAAATTGAGCAAAATATTTAGCACACTCGCCTAATCCTAGGAAACTCCCAGGATAACACGCAACCATGTCAACTGATATCATATCCATGTAATTATATTTAGTGTTCCATAATCCACACTGACACTGGATCTGATTTACTTATTTTGTGAATAAAATCAAACATTTCTGAAGAATAAAATTTAACAATACGATCTCGTGGAAGTTTCGTTACCGCAGATGTCCACGCATGCGAATTATGATCAATTATTATAATTGGTGCTCCTCGAGATTTATATGCTGATTCATATAAAATTTCTCCCCATAATGTCTTTACGGTTATTGGAAACTTTAATTTACTCGACAACATAGCAACGTCATTTATTGACGCACCCGCAGAAACTGATTGCGCCCACGTAGTTATTTTTTAAGCCTTAAATCGGTTAAACCTGATTCGCGTTTTGTAATTTTTAGGTGTTCTATTACTCGTTCAGCTACGCAATTTATCCCAGGAGATAATTTCATCAAGGCGAGATTTTTAACATCTGGTTTATTATTTAACCGATAAATTCCATAAACAACTGCAGTCACAGGATAAGATCGAACATAATACGGTTTATCTATGCCGGTTAATAATCCTGGCCTGGAATTACTGGATAAAATAACAGTTTTTTTCCCACCAATTACAGGATCATGTCTATCACGAATAATCCAAACTTCATTGTCGGTCATTTGTGCCATAAATTTTATTCCAAAGATAAATTTCTCGTCGCGATGATTAGCGCCGATATAATCGATTATTTTCTTTGCTCGTGCATCGCTCATGGTATTATCGATAACGCTGGTTTTCCACGTTGACCACACATGAACTGCTCCGTCGTCGTAAATTATCTTTCTTGGTTTTATCAGCGTCAGCTATATCGTGTTCAACTTCATCGAGGTCAAATAAATTCATGTTATATTTTAGACAAATATCTAATATAATAATGAACCAATGAAAGTGGTTAATGGTCGGATCGTTGACTTGTTGCAATAAATCATGCAGAAGTGAATTCTGCGAAGAACATTTACAATCTATTCGTAAGGGTGGTTTAAGACCAACCAGATGTATAAAATGTGATGTTGGAATCAGAGGAAAAACACGTCTGTGTGTACATTGTGGCGCAAAACGCTACCGAGAACTTAAAAGACATTATGACAAAAAAAATATCGATGACAGAATCATCAAGTGTGAAGAAGATTATCTAACTAGGTTTCCAAGCAAATCTTGATTTAGACAAATAATAATTACTATATGAATACAATATTCATGAAGCATTCAATCATTAAAGACTACAAAGCATCTTGCAACGGTGTTGTTAGACATTACAGATTGAGAAAACCTGTTGGCAACGTCAGCAAATTTGGTTATCTCAGATTCAGAGCCGGAAATAAATGTCATTTCAATCATCGTTTTGTTCATGAATGTTTTTACGGATTAATCAAAGATGGTTTTGTAATTGATCATATTGACGTAGATAAACTCAATAATAAATTATCTAACTTACAGGTTGTTACTCAGAGTGAAAATTGTGCACGAGGACACGCTGGTCATAATAATAATAGGGCCAGAGCGGTTAAATCGGTAAATTTAGAGACCGATGAAGAAATATTTCAGTCGATGTATTCGGCTGGAAAATATTTTGGTATTCACTCCGCTTCGATACGACTTGTTGCAGAAAAAATACAAAAATCAACATTTTCCTATCGTTTTGGAGAATGGATCTCGTTTTATTATATTCCTCTGATATTAGATTAAAATCATTTTAGAAATATTAAATTATAATTTTTTTTGCTTTTAGAAACATAATACTTAGTATATAATGAATGACGAAAATATCAACAATGTAATTTATGCCATCGAAGAATTAAATAATAAAGAAATAAAATTATCAGACGAATTATCTATAGAAAAGATTATCTTTGACTTTGAAATACTAGCACAAAACAAACATGACGGTAGATATGTTCTACCAGCTGAATATAAATCCATAAAGAAAATTCAATCAGCGATGTATCAATCACTAGCTGCCGTAGATGATGCACAAATAAAAGATTTTGCTGCTTCATCTAGGGCAATTGAGAAAATAAGATCAGAATTATCTGACGAATATGAGGCCAAAAAAAAATAATTAATACTCGCGCAAGGCAACTAAGAAAAATAGTAAATGGCGAAAAGTAAATTTATTTGTTATTTACTGAAATTATTTGGTTTGTTTACTGTTTTTTTACTGAAATTATTTGTATTTTACTGAAATTATTTGTTTTTTTACTGAAATTTCAGGTAAATACCCCATCGGAATTACAAAATTGTACAATTTGCTCAATTTTGACTACCAAATGCCCCATCAGAAATTAAAAATCAAACAATTTTATAATTTTGACTACCAAATACCCCATCAGAAATTAAAAATCGAACAAATTTATGATTTTGAGTACCAAATACCCTATCAAAATTAACAAAATTCAGCAAAATAAATATTTCAGTAAAATAAATGTTATGTAAAAAATAAATATTTCAGTAAAATAAATATTATGTAAAAATCAATTATTCTGTAAAATTGTACAAATTACTTGATTTTGACTGGTAAATACCCCATCAGAATTACAAAATTGTACAAATTTATGATTTTGACTAGTAAATACCCCATCAGAATTACAAAATTGCACAAATTACTTGATTTTGACTAGTGAATACCCCGTCAGAATTACAAAATTGTACAGTTTGCTTGATTTTGACTAGTAAATACCCCATCAGAATTGTGAAAATAAAAAAAAATGATATTTTTGTTAATATTTACTGCTTTTTATCTATTTTTTTTTAGGTAGAAATATTTAGGATCTCACGAGTAAATTAATACTTAGTGTTGCGTTTCTTAAGTCAAGTAAATTTCCAGACTGATCCGTTAATCTGAAATTAATTCTCGATAACAAACTATTATGACATCGCAGATAAACCGGATTAATTGGTTCCTGTACGATTAAAAATCCAGGTGGTATATCTTTTGGTGAAAATAAGTAAAGAATAAATCCTTTCCTAGCTTGATCTGATATTGTTGCGTCGGCGCTATAGCTGTTTTCGACGACGTCACAACCAAGATTAATTGCGACAACATTTGTTATATGTACTATTTCCGGTGAAATATGTCGTCCACCACGCCCAGATGGATCATTATTATGTCTAAGTATAGCTGGTGACGGTAATGATCTTCTCCACGCGGCTAGCATCTCAGAAAAAATTCATCGATGGTATCGCTGAGGGATTTTCTTAATTCGGGTGCATTATAACCGGGAAATTTAAAATTTGGCAGCGTCGCTTCTGTTAGCGAGTACGCGGTTAAAGATTTTTGTTTATTGTCTGATTTATTATCAATTATTGCCTGAATCATTCGTTGGTGAAGATATTCGCTGTCGGATGCGACCTGATTTAACATTTCTACGCGCTTAATAATCTCGCTACAGGAACCTGATACATCAAAAATACACTCCTGAAAATGCTGCCGTAATTGCCGTAGTATTTCTTTATACGCGATATTATATATTTCTAATGTTCCAGTAACATCAGCTAGTTCAAAATATGGGGTCTCGTTTATTGTTGCTCCCGCAAAAAACCCACATCATATCGTCTTTTTTTCTAAAGACAAAATTACCCTTGATGTTGATTTTTTCAGGTTAATTAAAACTGTTTCGTAATTTTTTTCACTACGTTCATGATATGATTGTCTGTCTGTGGTATAATCGGATTTTTTAGGTTCTGCTGGCGCTGGTGGTTCAATCTCAGGCCATCCTAGAACTGTTCTAATTGAACTAGCATAAATATCTACGGCGTAATTAGGTGAACTTATCTCGATAATCGATGACAACGTTGGTTCGTGAGCGGTTATTTTTATCCCAGGTTCTTCCCCGGTTATATTTTTTTATTCTATGTGTTAACTCATCATTAATTTCATCGATCTGATAACTACCTGTTGGTAATCCAACGACGGTCCAGTCAGGACTGCCGTCTGGTTTATTTTTATTAGCAAAAACAAATGAATTATTTGATAATAATCCATCAAATGATTTAGATCTGATGTTGGGCCAGCTGTAATATACTCGCAATTGAGCCAACGCGATTTCGTCAACGGAAATTGCAATTGGAAAATTAATGCTAAATTCTGGATTAGTCGAACTTGCCGAGATCATCGTGGTTCTGCGCGGAATTGTGTTTGTTGCAATCTGTTGAAGTAATTCCGACATTATTATTATTTGTAGCTTTAATATTGGCTTGATTATATACGCCAATCATTAATGAAAATTCAAAATCGGATATATTTCCGTCATTGAGACTCTCCGATAACAAAGATAATTTTGAATATGCAACTGTTGCCGCGTATAATTTAATCACGTACTCGGATAATTTCTCATTCGTGCACGAACATATTTTTTTTGCAATAATATTAAGGACACCCGCCACCGTTGTTGCCGCGGAGATACAAATAGTCACAGCTATCGGTGCCATCATTGTTACCGCGGATAATATTATTCGAGCTCCAGCAACGACGGCTGATACCGAATAAACAATCACGTCAACGATAACTAGTCGTCGTCGATATTTTTTTATTTTTGCCGTGTACACGTCGATGATATTTTTCAGAGACGACTGCCACTCACGTGCTTGATTGTACCTATACTGAGATGCGTCGCTGGTGTTCATTTTATTTTGCCTAGTAAATAATTGAGGTGACTCAGATATAAATTCCATGCACCACCAAAATGATGTCCGTTTTGTTGTTTTGTCAGTTTCTAACGTAAATGTTTCTTCGACATTTTTATTTAATAAAACAGTCAAAAATCCAAGAAATCTATCGCTGGGATGTCTCCAGTCATATTCCTTAGTAATTATTCTGAATCTTATAGAGGAAAAAACGTATAATCTGTACACGCCAGTGACCGCAGCGGTGTATTTAAGGTTATCGTTTTCTGGTGTCCACGTTGATGATCCGTTGACGTTGTAAATATGATATCATTGACCTGCGATGAGGTTATTGTTGGTGGAATCTTAATAAAGCCAGTTTTTTTCGATAATTCCAGGAATGAGTAATTCCGTTCCTTTGAATGTATCAACGCTGACTTCGATATTAGCAATTGTTTTGTTAATTTCATATATTTTTTTAGTTGTTTCAGCGGCGGTTTCATCGATTTTTCTGATGGTTTCATCGGTTCTTATAGTAGTTTCCGTAGCTGTTTCATTGATTTTTCTGATAACTTCATTGATTTTTTGATAGCTTCAGCGGCAGTTTCATTGACTTTTCTAGTATTTTCATTAGTTTGTTTAATAGCTTCTTGTAGACTCGTGAAATCATTTACGTGATTGTTATATTCGGTCCGTCGAATTGTATCATTTAATTTGATATTACTCGTTTTTAATTTTCCGTGTTGATCTTGAAAAATAACAACCTCGTCAGGATCTATTCCTAATATTGCTAAAAGATTGTTAACGTCTTCTTTTGTTGCATCCTTCGATAAATCAACGTCGACGGGTCTTTTTTTAATGTTCGCGATGACAAGGATCTTTCGTAAATATCAACCATTATTTATCAGCGATTGATTTAATTTATCAGAAGTGTACTCGTGAACAACCTTATGATATGGTTTAGTTGATGCTGATATTACATCAAGGACATTAATTGCTTCACGGCCACATATTGGCGGATCAGTTAGTGTTTGTGTTGGTAACGTAGAATACCAAATTGGAACGTTTAATTGTCTTGCATAATTTAGAAACTCACGTGGTGGCGCTAACCCGTACGAGTCAAAGTAAATAATTTCACGTGGATTAATCGCGTAAGCAACCCAGTGTGTACCAGGACCAATACTGTCATCGAGATTTATAGTTCCGGTTTCATCGCGGTTTGGTTGCTCCGGTAACTGATCTCGCATAAATACACCTCGGAAGAATTTTATTTTTAATTTTTTAGCGGCGTCAATTAGATCAAAATTTGACATTGGGGAAATATTTAACGGCGTTTTGGGTACCATGACGGAGGTGTTCCTGGTAGTCGAAGGCCTTTTCCGTACCAAGATGGGGGTGTTCCTGGCAATCTTAGGCCGCGTCCTTTTCTTTACCGTATTTTGCTCCTGTTATTTTTTCTGCTATTTTACTACCAGCGTATCCAGCAGCACCTAACACAGCTGCCTTTCCTAACGCTGGTAACGCAGCAGATAATAAGGCTGGTAACGCAGCGAAAAGTGGAAAGAAACCATCTACTTTAATCATATCCTTGACGGCGCTCGGAGAAAAATCAATTTGAACCCCAATATTTGATAATTTAGCTTTACTATAATGTTTATGCTGAGTTTTAGTTAGCGATAGTTTATTTGGACCACCGTTGGCAATTTGATTGTGTTTTAATGTTAATTTTGCTCCACAAATTTTTGTTGTATTTGATTGGAGTTTTTTCACCTGACCCGGAGTCAGGGTCACATTAACATGATCGTATGGCATTATAATAAAAGTGATTGATTTAAATTGATCTCACATTTTTTCCACTGGAGCATCAATGATTCTCATTTTTCCGCCAATACCTTCAAGAATCATAGTTCTATTACTAAATATGACGGCAACTGCTTTAAAATCAACGCCAGCTGCATTAACTACTATGGCTTTAAAATGTATATCAACGTCGGATTGTTTTAATAAATCAAGATGTTCTAGTGAAAAATAATAGATCGGATACAAATTTGTAAAATCTAATTGTGATATTTGTAAACCAGTATCAATATTTTGATCTCGCCCTAAAAAACTCATTAAACGATGACATCCACGCGCCACTGAATTAGCATCAAAATCTAACGATATCTCCTCAGATGGTTCCTGATGTCCATTTATTCTCAGCGACATTTCACTGGCATTATAATTATCAAATATCAATATGACTAGATGTTTGATTATTTGATCGATTAGCAGTTTGAAGAGCAACAAAGATATGTCTTGGTGCCGAAACACCTTGTTGTGATGCCATGCGCCAAGTAAAATTACCGTTGATTCTACTAGTGGCACTATCAGTGGTTGTTGTTAGCCACGACATTATTGATTTACCACCTTGATTCATAAAAAAGTAATTTACCTTCTTCAATAATTGATGGAGTCATTGCTGGCATCCATAATGTAAGTTTAGATAATACTACTTTACCATTATTAGCAGCATCAACAGCAGCATCAACATTACTCTCTCTCCAGATGGCATCTCTATTATCACCATTTCGATAAAAAAACAATTGTGTATTTGGCTCCAAAAATTACCTTCTTAAAATTTCTGCATAATCCAAATATATGAGATAATGGAATTGCACATGAAAATCTTATACAAGCACCTTTTAGCATGTTTTTACGTGTAGCAAATCCTAGGTTAAAATTAGGATTGGCATCCATGACTACTGGTTCCACATCAGCGTCATTAGCAGCGTTAGAGTTTAATTTTAGTCGTCTTAAAGTATATGGATTGTTTTCAGCCGCATTAGAATTATCCTTGGCAAACATCATACTCGGGCCAGCTGATCTAGTAAAATCATCTGAATACCTCGCTAAGCCTATAATTGTTGTAGCAATACCAACATTATCGTTAATTGTTTCAATTTCTTTTCCATCTATCATGTATATGGCGCTCTTAAATAACTCCATAATACGATTATTAACAAAACCAATTTTGAAAGATACGGTATTATCTGTTTTTATAATTTCACCTACAACCTCGATAAACGCCTCACACGGCAGAAAATATCTAGTTGTATCATGAACCTGAAGTTCAATTCGACTATCACTATTTGGCAATACTGCGTCGTATGAATAATGCTGATAATCATGTACTGACGTATCCTTATCTACAGATTCACCCATGTCAAAGGCCTCGTTGGATGTTCGCGCAAACATTTTATTATAAAGATTATCTTCTAAAACGAAGACCACTTCCGGATATCATACTCGTATTTATTATTTGCTCGGTTCCCTGATTTATTAATTCTGCTAATGTTTGATTTGCTGCATCATTTATTACCTTACTAATATCGTTAGGCATCACTGAGGTGCTTGGTAATTTGACTGGAGCAACAGGTTGTTTTTTTCTGCGTATTAAATTTAATATTCTGTCTTTAATGACATTAAACGCTTTACTGGCAGGGCTACCAACAGCGGCGGTGGCTTTATCACGAACAAAGTCCATAGTTTTCATCGATAATTGTTTCGCGATATGTCCGACTTTAGGAACTATTCTTGTGATAAAACCTTTAACAACATTACCAAATCCGTCTCCGTAAGTAACTCTGTACGTAGGTTTACGATGATTTTTGTACACGATCATTTTATTTAATTATTTATTTATTCAACAACTAGTCACTATACTCGTCGATAATTTCATCAATGAGATTTCGATAAACATTAACATCCATGATACCGCCGCGAAATAATCTTCGACAGATATTTGCCTCGTTGATTATTTCTGATGAATTATTTCCAGCTCGTTTTCCTCCAATAAGAACTTCTAATCGTGATACATCAATAACGATATTGTCGGGGCAAATTAAATTATTTCCAAAACCACTACCGGTAGCACCTGGAGATTGTGGTACATCCTGAAATTCTTCCTCCTCTAATTCTTTTAGTCTTTTAGGGTCTTTTCTCACTTCATGTATACATATTTTAAAGGATACATAACCCGGATCTCTTAAATTAATCCTAATATTTTTATGAGTAAAATATAATGCAGGAATCCAATCATCTTTTTCAACACTATCAACATATCTTGGCATCAGATACTTTCCTTTTTGATCATAATCAAATGCAGCAATACGAATTAATTCTTTTTGATCTTTAAGGGTTTCGAAAGCATTTTTGTTCAACATTAATGCAGGTACTTCGGGTATTTCTGATTGTTGTGTTTGCAAAGGTGGAGTTTGTTGTCGAGGAGGTTTCTTTCTCGCTTTGATTACTTCACTAACAAATTTTTTATATTTTGGATCTTCTGTATTGATCTTTGATCCTTTAGAGGCAAAATATACCGCAGGAATCCAATCACCTTCTCCAATTTTACCAATATATTTAGGTTTTAGATACATTTTTTAGAATCAAAACCATATGCAGCAATATCAACTAATTTACTCCGATCACTAAAACTACTAAGATTATCGTCGGTAAATATTTCATGTGGTAGTGGTGGTTTTTCTTCGGGAGGTTGTTGTCGAGAAGGTTTCTCCTCAACTTCTTCTACAATTCCTCTCTCTTGTACTTCTCTATTATATCCTCTAATAAAATGAGAATAATTACCAGTTTTCTTATCGGTTATCCGAATAATACCCTGCCTTGCTTTATACAACCAATCAGCCCATTTTTTACGACTATCAACAGTAAATATTTGTGTCTATCTGTAAAGGTTCTATAAGCAAAATCGCCAAAATCTTCCAATTCCTCAGGAGTATTAAGTGGATATTGTAACATTCTAGTCAAACCATACTGACTGAATTTTTTATCATAAGTATCCTTAGATTCAGGTTGAGCTTGAGGTACAGGTGCAGGTACAGGCACAGGTTGAGGTTGAGGTCGAGTTTGTTCTGCAATTTGTCTTAATACTGGAAGGATACCCTTTTTTCTCACATCAAGATCTTCAATATCTCCTAATAGAACTCGCTCAGTGGTTGTTGTGATAGGTTTAAATAATAACTCAGTTGACTCCGTAAAACCTTGTTTTGCATCTTCAACTGGGGGCCCCGAGTGGCCGAGTGGTCTAAAGCGCTCTCCGTTACGGATCACTGCCATCTCACCTCTGTCTGCGTGGGTTCGAGTCTAGGATTCGGCCAATGTGGGTATGTGAAAAAGCTTGCCAGTAGCTTCTCGTGGGTCGGTGGTTCTTCCCGGGGTTTTCCCGCGTTCTTCCTCCACCATTAATACTGGCCGCCATACATAGCCTATCTTGTGCTGAAAAATGGCGTTAAACCCCACAACAACAACAACAACAACATCTTCAACTACTCGTATTTTTCGTTTGACAGATTCTTTCACGGGAATATATTTCTTTATTGCTTCTAGTCGCTCTCGTGCTAATCTAGTAGCATATGCTTCTCCAACGTCCATGAATATCATAATATTAATAATTTTAATTTATGATGATAAAAAATTTACAAATCGGTCTTGACAAAATATTTTAAAATAATTTTCTCTATAGCAGCAGGGAGGGCGACTGTCCTAGTGTGGTCTCATATGTAGGCTGATCCAATTTTAATACCCTAAGGAAGCCCTGTATTTGGTAAATAGAGGCTTTTACAAAAGATTTTTTCGTAGGAGCCTTCGTTCGAAGAAATAAACTTGGTCTGTTCTCCCTCCCTGCTGCTATGGATCACATTCTCGATATAGAAATACATCTACACAAATTTTACAATTTAGATATAAGAAATAGATATAAAATTACGATATTCCTTCATGCTTACCAACTTCATACCATTCTGGAATTTCTGTATTATAGAAAATATTGTAAATAATTAAATATCGAATAAATTAATGATAGTCAAAATAGTTAAAAATTTAATATTTCGGACTAATACATTAATCATTTTGTAGCAAAGTGTTGTACTGAATTTGACATAAAATACCAAAATACCATGCGTCATAACTTAAAGAATCTTTTATTTCTAAATTAATTATTGCTAAGCATGAAGTTGGTAGTGAACTCGTCTTTAAGAATAGTCAATTTTATGATTATAAGAAAATATAAACTCTTAACAATTTCAATAATTTCAATAAAGTTCTTTCCGCGACAGCTCATGGAGTCCACCTTTCTTACAGGTAAAAAGCTGTATGTGTTTATAAGATTGTCTCTAGGGTATATGGATTTTAAATGTTTTAAGACGTTTGGGTGATTTGTTTTAGTAGCAATTCAATCTTAAATCGACGCGTTTGGAACATTTTTGGATTCTTTTAATATTCCTTTACTATTCTTTATTGTCATTTATTGGAAAGTTGAATAGCATTAAGAGTTTATATTTTCTTATAATCATAAAATTGACTATTCTTAAAGACGAGTTCACTACCAACTTCATGCTTAGCAATAATTAATTTAGAAATAAAAGATTCTTTAAGTTATGATGCATAGTATTTTGGTATTTTACGTCCAATTCAATACATTACTTTTTTACAAGATGATTAATGTATTAGTCCAAAGTATTAAATGTTTAAACATCTTGACTATCGTTAATTTATTCGATATTTAATTATTTACAATATTTTCTATAATACAGAAATTCCAGAATGGTATGAAGTTGGTAAGCTTGAAAGAATATCGTAATTTTATATATATTTCTTATATCTAAATTATAAAATTTGTGTAGATGTATTTCTATGTCGAGAATGTGATCCATTATATCAATAATTTCAATAAAGTTCTTTCCGCGACAACTCATGGAGTCCACCTTTCTTACAGCGAACCCGTACCTCGATCAACCTTCCCCTACACTGTTAAGGGTGACACTGGTCACCGGGTGCAGGACTTGCTTGCCAAACGCTGCGTGATAGACACTGGGCACCCGACACCTCTCTTGAGATGGAGTACTGGGTTTTGACCACCTGATTAGTGGTGGAAGGGATCGGATTAATAACCACCTTTTCTATGTTTCCCCTCAATTCTTCTGGATAATGAGTCCAAGCCCATCTACGCGATGTTCACGGGGCTTGGTCACTCCTACCAGATTAATGAACACAAATAAACAACATTGAACATTTTCACTATAAATCAAGTTCAAAATAATATGTTACTCAGTTAGAGGTCCACATTATTTGAACATGATCCATTTGGATTGCAGTACATAATTATGTTCCATGCTGACTCAGGCAGTCATAAATCTTAAGGAAAGAGCGCACTAAACATTTTACAAATTTCTGTTTTACCTGACAGACGTCTTCAAATCAATCGAGACTTTACGACTGAAGTAAAGACTGATATTTTTCTGTTGTCTATGTTAAGTGGTCGCAGTGTCCTATAGCAGCCCTGTTCTAAGTGGTTCATTACGCTGTACAAGGTTCAGTCGAAAATACTTTTATGCGAGGAAAAAGAAAAGGTATAATTAATGTTTGTAGTTGTATAACGTCTCAAATGGAAGACAATATCGAGTGAAGAAAAAGATCAGCGCTTAATACCAAAAGGTATATAGGATATTTGAAAAACAAATGCAAAGTTCATTATGTTTCAAAACAGGACCATTTTCCATCGAATGTTCCTAATGTTTATATATCTATCTGCCTGTCTGTTACTATGCCAGTTTGGCATATATATGTTTTTATTTGTTTTTATTTTATGTTCCACTTGATTCATGTAATAATTACTGTATGATTCCCAAAACTTCATTGAAGTAAATGCATTTTAAAACTATATATCTGGTCAAACCAATCATCAGGACAATGTACTCGATGGTGGTTAGGTTTATGTCCAAGACAGTGGTAGGCAGAACAACGAACCAAAAGCACACAACGACTAGAATCATTTACGTCATGAGGATTGACGAAACAAACCTTGCTGCTACGTGACACTTAATACAGCTTGTTTTTTGAAAAATGAAACATTGCTGCTACTTGGAACCTAATACAGCCTGTATGGGCATATAAAACCATTGTAAAAGAAATCTTTGCTCCTAGGCCACTTATTGTGTGACATCCACTGAGATAAGGTGTAGTAAAGAGGGATTTTTATGTCTGCGTTTGTTCCGAACAACGGCCAATATTCTCGGCGCAAGCTATGTTGGATTTTAGTGTCACTGTTTCGTGGTAATGTTCTTAACCTGAGTTGGAATACAATTTAGTGTCTGCCTTTGCTCTGTGTCAATGCCACTATTTTGTTTTTGAACTGGGGTGGAGCGCCTCTGTTTTGCGCATCATTTGAGACGGTGTTTAATTTCGGCATTTGATTTGTGTGATGAAGGCTGTTCCTTTAAGATGCGTTCGAGTTTGGTGTCAGTATTTGTTCTTTGCAATAGACCTTTCGTGGATTAAAGTTTGTATGGATTATAGTATTAACATTTGTTCCGGGCTGTATTTAGGACTGATTTTCAGTTTGATTTTGGTTGGATTTTGGTGTCTACTTTGTTCCATGCACAGACTACTATTCTCGTCGTTCTAAGCTAATATACTGAGCCTGAGCTGGAATGGAATTTACTGTCGACCTTGTTCCATGTGATGGCCGAGTTGTGATGTACTGATTACGTTTTGGGCTTGAGTCTGGTAAATTCTTAATGTCAACGTTTTTCTGGTCAGAAGTTGAGGGTAACTTTTAATGTTCGCATTTGTTCTGGTTAATGGAACATGTCCTTGGCTTGAGTTTGGATTGATTTTCAGTCTTGTTGCTTCTCCTATGCCACGGCAACTTCTTTGACAATTAGCTGAGACGTATTTTCAATGCCGATTCTTTCGTACCGACCACTGACATCAGCTTGAGTAGGGATACGTTTAAGAGTCGCCATATTTTCGTGCACCGCCCACTATTCTCGACTAATTAGGTTGGATTTATGTCTCAACGTTTGTTTTTCATGATGAAATTTATAATCGGCGTTTGTTCCTTGTGACAGTCTCTTTTATTTTTTTGGAGCTGGAATTAATCGACTCTGCTCTTGGCTTCACTTGGAACCATCTTTTTGGGTTTTCTTTTGTTTCTCGCGAAGGACACTGAGATGGCTTGAGGAGGATTAGAACTGAGTGCCTGTATTTGTTCAGTACCCGCCCACTGTTATGTACAATGGACTTTAGTGTCGGTTTCTGTTCAGTGCATGCTGTCAGGTCGAATTTGGATTGAATTTGATGTCGGATTTGCGATGACCCGTGTTCTAAGCTTGAGGTGGGATGGCGTTTAATATTAACATTTGTTCTGTGCTGCGGCCACTGTTCTGGGGTGTAGTTAGTATGGATTTTAAGTTGGGTTTCTGTTCGTGGAAACGCCACTGTTATATGCTTAAAGTTGATGGATTTTAATGCCAGCATTTGTTTTATTTTTTTGCCTCTTTGTGAAGAACAGTTGGGCAGAAGGACAGAAGGGCAGACGCTATTTTGTTGTAGTTTATAACTTTGTTCCTCATTCATGAGATACCTTATAAATTGTATTATCAAAGTACTATGAGAAAGGGTCTGTAGATTTTTCCTCTGGTTGCGTAGTAATTCTAACGCTTGTTTTTAAATTTCAAATTTAAGACTTTTTGTCGTCAAGAAATATTTCTCTGCAATCGACAGTATTACACAACAATCTTTTATTAGGGGTTAAAATATTACACTTTACATATCATCATAGCCATCAATCTCACTCTTATAAATGCCATCACCGTCATCATGATCACCATTAATGTCATTTATATCGTCATCGTTATGAACATAAATGTCATTTATATCGCCAGCATTATCACCATTAATGCCATTTATATCGTCATTGTTGTTACCATTTATGTCATTTATATCGTCATACTTATTGCCATTAATGTAATTTTATCGCCATCAGCATCAACATTAATATCATTTATGTCATCATCATTATGAAATTAATGTCATTTATATTGTCATCGTTAGGAACATTAATGTCATTTGTATCGTCATCATTATGAACATTAATGTCATTTATATCGTCATCGTTATGAAAATTAATGTCATTCATATCGTTACCGTTTTTATCATTAATGCCATTTATATGGTCATTGTTATTACCATTTATGTCATTTATATCGTAATCTTTATGAACATTACTGTAATTTATATCGTCATAGATATCACCATTACAGCTACGATTATCCTCACTTTTAATTATTTTCTTAGCAATGCCAGGATCATCACCATCATCTGTGCCGCGTTAAAATCACCATGATTGTAATTATCACAACCATGATAATAAAGAGCCATGATTACTGTTATGAGTAACATGATAACCACCACCACCATCATGATCATCAGGACCAGCAACACCACCTCTATGATTACCGCCATTTTCCTAGCCAGTAGCATGAGCATTATTAGTATTGTTATTGTTATTCTTGTTGCTGCTGTTGTTGTTGATGTCACTGTTTTAAACTTGCCTGTCCTATCACTCCACTTGATGTTTAGTGCAACAATTCAATGTAGATCAATGAACCTAATCTGTCACTACTTTGGACGAATCCAGTTAAATTGTCTTCCTTATAAATGTGTACATTATATTCTTTGCTGGTGTGGCAGATATTTAACAATTTAACAACATGCAAAGGGCTTGTTGTAATTGACTCTGTTTCACTGAACTAGATGCAGTCTTGTATTCGGACTACCTCTGCTATAATCTTACATTTCACTGTCGATCAAAGATACAAATATATTTTTTAATGGACTTAAAACAAGACAGACGCATCAAAAGTGTAATATACTTCACTGTAAAAGAGAAACATTTTGTTTGACAGTTTTGCAAACATGCTGATTTTTATATAATTATAACTTGCGTCAAATGTAAATAGATTTAGATTCTGAAAGAGAGATATTAACATTCAATTTCAGAGGACTATATAACCAATATATAATTTAGAATTTGAGATTCAGTTTTCCTCGCCGTTATAATTTACTTATGATAGAATGGGACTTGGTTTTAAGTGCTAAAAACTTTATTATCTATTATTACTGATCTATCTATCTATCTATCTATCTATCTATCTATTTTTGTTCCCCCAGTCAGACGTAAGATCAGAACTCATTATATGGCCAGTACCATGATAAATTTTATTTTATCTGTGAATAACTGTTAGTGTTCTAATGAGTAGTTTTTAAAATTAGTATTATTGTTGTCATCATGATCATGATGATGATGATCAATTACATTAGTAGAAAAATGAAATGATTGACTACATGTGAAAATATGCCTCTGGTAAAGTTACTGAAATTCTTTGTAAAAGGGGTTGGATAAAAGATTGAAAACCATATTTTTTTTAAAGATCATTATACACCTATACCTGAAGGCTGTGACCTTTCCTTTACAGAGACAATAGTAACTATCCTTTGATGGGCCCTAATCTTGTTCTTTGCTCTGTATTAACTTCCTGGTCTATTTATAACATTCCTTGAACACGGTACAGAAATTGCATCCACAAATAAACTCACTTTTGAAAAACAAGAAGAATTCTATAACTCTTTTAGATGATACAATGGTAAGTAAAACTTCAGTAACAAGTAGGAATTCTACAGTTTTTGAAACGGCGACAATTTCCAGTATTCAAGCACAAATGAACCTCAAGCAGCAGTTAGGTCAGTGTATATGTGTATTGTAAGTTGTCATGCTGGCACACCTGTGTATTGATAGAGCTTACCTAAACGAGTCGAGATTAGGCATTTATTCTGACATTTATTTTATTTGTAGGTTAGGTTTCTTCCAGATATTGAGGTCTCTGCAGTTAGGTCAGTGTATATGTGTATCTTAAGTTGTCATGTTGACACACCTGTGTATTGAAAGTGCTTACCTACATGAGTCGAGATTATTCTGACATTTACTTTATTTTCAAGGTTAGGTTTCTTCCAGACATTGAGGTCTCTGCAGAGATCTGGTATAAAACTCACCTGGCATGTGGATATCAGTTTCATTGGACGTATATTATACATAAATGAGGGAAGGTGGGTGGGTGGAAGCAGATAATTACTAAGTCAATCATCCAAATGATGCTCTCTCTCTCTCTCTCGTTTAAAACTTCGTTTTCCTAAGGCTATGATCATTGCGTTATCATTCCATAGAAGGTTCCATTCTCATTTTTATTTTCCAAGTTTACAATACACAGGTATGCCAAGATGTATGATCGCATGATCTTTTTCACATAAGGTCGATTAGAATGATCTTCTTTGTTTCTCAAGGATAAAAAAAAAAGTTATACTGACCGTGATTGAAAAGATGAATTTAACAACCTAATTTAATTATATTGTTGACAATTCACAGCAAACCACCGATCTCCCTCTCTCTCTCTCTGATATAATCTGATGACGGAACAATAAAAGTCGCCATACAAAACTAAGTTAAGTTATATCCCTCCAACCTCAAAATATCCCAAAAATGTAGCTTATTGGATTAAGTAATCATGAGAGTGGTCACTACCTACCCAACCGGGATTGGGAGGGCGATAATTTACCTCCATTATAGCTTCAAATTCATCTGTGAATAAATCTTGATGCTATAACATGTATTTATTATTATTATTATTATTATTAACCAAAGTAGTTACTGCCTTGGCCTCCCGAGCCATACCAATGATCTATAAAAACGGTACTGGTTGCTGCCTCGCTAATCGCTCAGCATTAGGAGGTTAGTGTTAGGACTGGTCGGCCTGGTGTCAGGATAATGTGACTGGGTGGGACATGATGCGACATGTATGTGACACGATGACCCAGTGCTAGACATCACTATAAACTGCCACGCTGCAGACATCGTAGCGATATGACTAAAAATTGATAAAGCTACGTTAAAAATCCAAATCACACTCACGCCTTGGCCTCCCATGATGCTTTGCACACGAGGCTAGGCAAGCACCACTGAATGGACGATTGCTGTGGAGAAATTCAAAATGGCAGAGGTACTTCAAAATGATGAATTGGCAATAAAGAAATCGCATTCAATCAGTTATTTGCAGATAAGTAGACGCCAGTTTTGTTTGTATTAGTCACAACTGTGTCAGTTTAAGAGGTAATGAGTGTTAAGTTAAAGTTTCACAATGCATTACTGACATTTCCAACCATCATGTATGAGTAGGGTGGTGGTGGTGGCGCAAAGGCGAGATATTGGGCTTTCGTACTGTTGCGCTTTAATTGTGTCAGAGATGCTGTTTTTCAACATAGTTGGTTCGATTGTGCTTAAACTCTTAGTTCAACATTTTCGAATTTATCGATCTGTCAAGCAGTTTAGAAGGCATTAGTGGAAGCTATGTACAGTCTTAGAGTTTTTATCTTTATTGTTAAGAAAAAAAAACTTTTCCTAGTTACGATATGATAGCCACGACTGGAAATCTGGATAAGTCAAGTATTAATATTGGTACTACTTCAATACATGATCAGAGAATAGATTTATATCTTAAGGTGAGATTAGTAATTTGTATTAGCATCTGTCTTGTTTTGTAGGTTTGGCTTCTTTCAGATAATATAAGATGTCTTGCAAATATTTTATGCATGCAGATCACCAGATTTTCATACAATAATGTGAATGGGACTATCTTCTGCATAGACTAGGGTGATTAGTAGCAGAAGGTGGCTATCTTAAGCAATCTTTCAATAACTCTCCCTTTCCCTCCCTCCCTCGTTTGACAAAACTTAATTCTTCTATGGCTATGAACTTTGCGTTATCGTTCCGTAGAAGGTTCCACTTTCATTTTATTTTTTCAAGTTTTGAATTCACAGGTATGCCAGGATTTTATGAACACAAGATGGAGTACAATGATCTTAGTTTCTTAGATGATAATACAAGTTAATCTCACCATGATTGAAAAGATGAACACGAATTTAAACAACCCAATCTGATTATTTTGTTGACTATTCACAGCAGAACCACCTATCTGTCTGTCTGTCTGTACGCCTCTCTGTCTCTCTGTTTCTCTCTCGCTAAAATAATCTGATAGCCGAACATTGAAAGTCACCATATCGAAATAAGTTACGTTATATCCCCTAAAACCTCAAAATATCCCCAAAATTTAAGTTATCGATCAAGCAATCAGGAGAGTGGTCAGTACCCAACCGGGGTGGGGAGGGGGATAATTTAGCAGTCCGATATGATACAGCAACCGCCATTATAACTGCAAATTCATCTGTGAATAAATATAGATGATATAATGCGTATTTATTATTAGTATTATTATTATTAACTATTATTAACTAAAGTGGTATTTTGCCTTGGCCTTTCATGATGTTTTGAACACGAGGCTAGGCAAGCAGCACTGAATGAACGATACCGGTGGAGAAATGCAAGATAGCAGAGATAATAAAAAAAAGTTGAATTGGCAATAAAGAAATCGCTTTAAATCAGTGATTTGCAGACAAGTAGCCACCAGTTTTCTTTGTATTAGTCACAACTGTGTCAGTTAAAGAGGCACTAAATGTTAACTTAAAGTTTCACTATGCAGTACTGAAATTTTCAAAATGTATGAGTGGGGTGGTGGTGGCTATAGGTGAGATATTGTGTTTAACTGTGAGTTCAGCATTTTCGAATATACCGATCTGTCAAGCATTTAAGAAGGCATTAGTGGAACATATGTACAGTTTTAGCGCTTCTATCTTTATTGTTTAGAAAAATAAACTTTTGCGACTTACGATACGATAGCCATGACTGGAAATCTGGATAGGTCACGTATTAGCATTGGTACTACATGAATACATGATATATCTTAAATTTAGATAAGTGATTTATTTTGACATCTATTTAGTTTTGTAAGTAGGGAGTCTTTAATATATTCAAATATATTTTGCACATAATTTATGCATACAAATCACTAAATTTTCACACTTGAATCTGAACGGGACTATCCTCTGCATACACCATGGTGGGTAGTAGCAGAAGGTATCTATCTTAAGCAATCTTTCAATAACTTTCCCTCTTCCTCTCTCCATCCCCCTCCCCCTCTGGCTCTCTCTGTCTCTGTATGTCTGTCTCTGTCTCTCTCTCTCTCTCTGAAAGAAATTCATTCGCATAAATATATTGCCTTGTCATTCTATATGGATTTTCCACTTTCATCTGGATTTAGCATATTCAAATTTGCAGGTAAGACAAAAAATTTGATTGTATGACCTTTTTCATCATTAAATGGAGTTTAATGGTCCGCATAATTTATCAGAAGATGATACAGATTATACTGGTGATGATTTAAAAGGGGAATATGAATAGTCAGATTCAGTATCAATGTTATGTGAATTTCAGTCTTCTTACCGTTGTTAATATGTATTAGCATAATTAGAGTTTGTGTGCGAAAAGATAATTATTATCCTCTGACATTTGTTTAGAGGAATTGTATTATCCAGGATGATTCAAAGGGTGTAGCATCCTATAAGATTGAGATTAAATGTATGTTCCGGTCTAGTAAAGGTCAATATTATTTTTATGAAATATGTACAGCCATTATTCCGCGGGGAAATCTTTAGAATAGTTTAACGACCAATTTTGCTCATTGTGCGGGAAAAAAAAACCAACAAACAACTACACCATGTGATCGGGTCCTGCTGGATATAAAGTGTGCGCCTATGTACTTGTTATCATTCTGCAAACTTAAACTTATCTGATTTACTTCCATGTCTATACAATGCATTTCTGGAAAATCCACACTTAACACCGTACGATTGAATAGGTTACGAAATATTCTAAAATTACAGATATACCTGTTTTTATTATATGCTCATTTATTTCTCCGTTAACTTTACATTGTCAGAATCGTCCAGTATTTTACGATATTGCACACCTTAATATTGCATTCACGTGCATAAAGGAACTACCTTCTATTGTAAACAGACGATGGACGCAGACGCTTGCACTTTTGATCTGTAAACAAATCATGTATACTCGCGTAGTAGGCGGTTTACGTTTTGGTTGATTAAATTTGTTTCTGAATGAAGTAAAGCAGATGTTTCGTGGATTGCCACATATCAGCTACTTTGCAATATTACGCGCTAACTTTTTTGATACAATGTTTCGGATTTAGACTAGCTATACAGTATACGCCAGAACGTGTCCTTACAAATAACATACAAGTGACAAAGCATCCACTGTCTTCTTTAGGTGGCAATAAAATATACTTACAGTTTTACATCCTGAATTTCCTCAAAATGTGCTTTCTTAATTCTGCAAATCCGAATTACATGAGCCATGTCATAGGCTCGCAATCTTGATTACACATTTCAAACATAAGTGCAATTACACCCTCCTTACTGCACTCAAAATGAAATAAGCAGTCCGATGTATTTCATGTGGAATTGTCACATATAAATCCAGTCCATAATCACGAAATTTCGTAGAATCGACAAAAATACCAAAATCTATTCATTTCAGATCAAATGGAAAAGTTGTTGCAATGCGCATTTATTCACTATATGACTCAAAATTTCAATTTTAACTAGATATGCCATTTTCTTTCGAAAGATATGTCGAGCGCGCGACTAAGTTCAAATTTATCTGGGCGGAGTTATGTGTGCAGTAATAATGATGTTGTGTAATGATGAATCTGCGCTTGTGTATTTAGCTTGGAATAAGGTATACATTCAGTTACTTTGTTTCTTGTAGTGTATTTTGCTAATATAATTAAGCATTAGGTAGAATAAGAAAATGAGCATATAATAAAAACGTTTCTGCATTTGTATAGGAAAATATGAACTAGTTTTGTCGGATGGATATACTGCAATCCCAAGGTCGTACAGTATTTACATCCTAAAAACTCGTTCATATTTTCCGATACAAATGCAGTAACCTATAATTATTATATGCTCATTTTTGTCTCCGTTAACTTTACATTGTCAGAATCGTGCAATATTTTACGATATTGCACACCGCCATATTGCTCTCACGTGCACGACACATGTGCCTAAGAGTGTATTAGGAATTACTTTTCAAACAAATAATGTACACTCATGCAGTTGACGTTTTACGTTTTCGTTGATTAAATTTGTTTCTGAATGAACTAAAGTAGATGTTTCGTGGATTGCCACATATCGGCTGCTTTGCAATATTACGCGTTCACGTTTCTGATACAATGTTTCGGATTTAGACTAGGGATAGACGCCAGACAGGTCATAACATTGCCGGATACCTACGAATAACACGTAAGTGACAACGCACAAACGTGTCTTCTTTAGATGGTAATAAGAATGGCAAAAAATATACTTACAGTTTTACATCCTGAATTTCCTCAAAATGTACTTTCCTAGGTCTGCAAATCCGAATTACACGAGCCATGTCATGGGTTCTAAGCTTGATTAGACATTTCGAAATTGTACTTTAATTTCCACTACATTCCAAGTGCAATTACATCGTCCTTACTGCACTCAAATTGAAATGAACAGTATATCCATAGCGTATTTTTGACGATTACAATTGAAAGATTTCATATTTTCCCCACATTATCATTCCAAACATTCAATGACAACAGAAACACTTGCAGATGTCAACACGCCGCTCTCTTGCTGCTGAAATCAGATGTACTTCATGTAGAATTGACACAGATAAATCCAGTCCATGGTCACGAAATTTAGTAAAATCGACAAAAATACCGAAATGTATTCATTCCAGACCAAATGGAAAAGTTGTTGCAATGCGCATTCATTGACAACATGATTCTTAATTTCTTTCGAAAGTGCTGTCCAGCGCACGACTAAATTCAAATTTATCTGGGCTGAGCTATGTGCGCATTAATAATGTTGTTGTTGTGTACTGATGAATCTGTTGTTTATGTATTTAGTTTGGAATACAGCATTAATTCAGTTACTTTGTCTCTTGTAGTGTTTTTTTTTGTTTTTTGTTTATATAATTAAGCCTTAGGTAGAATAAGAAAATGAGCATATAATAAAAGGTTGCTGCATTTGTATGGGAGTATCTGAACTCGTTTTGTCCCAAGGTCACGCAGTATATCAATCCGAAAAACTCGTCCACATTTTCCCATACAAATCTATAAATCTCGATAATTACCAAAGTACTAGCACTTCGGTATTTTCCATTAGTAAATAAGGTACGAAATTCCCCAGTAATGTTATTTAATGATAATATCAGGATGCTTTCAGTTTTGAAGACAAAATAATTCCAAAAAATTATTTATATTTTCTGTACGGAAGAAACTGAACATGTCACAAATTAATATTTAATTTATCACATATGCCAAAGTGCTGCTGTATGAGATTTTCTGAAAGATATTCTGGTCAATAGTTAGGACTAATATCATTTCTTAGTTATTTTGTAATGCATGTTAATGTGTTAAGCACATGCATTATTATGTATGACTGTGAATTATCCAAAGATTTTCAGGAGAGCATTTTTCTGCACATAAAGTATCGTGAACACTTTACAATATGGCGCCTGTTCTTTGAAACTGGCTAATTACCCGGTATGAACATTATCTTTCAAACACCTACTATAAACCTATAAACAAAAAAAAGCACATACATTAGGTTTGTTGCATTATATTTTTAATTGTTTTACCGATTCAATGTATCCAATAGATTATTGTAAACTGTGCATGTTTTGTTCATTTTAATATGGAATCAATGGCGCTCTCTATTATTTTTTTTTACTTATTTCTAAAAGTTAAAATCCGTTAAGTTTGAACATCAGCTGGCACGGAGTACAGAGAATGGTTAAGGAGCCATTGTTGCTTTGAAATTTTAGTTTGGATATGAAGCCGTTGTTTTCATATATTCACAGTGTTTTTTCGGCAGAAAGTTATGAAATTGCACTGTAGTCAGACATGCTATAGTGGCTTATAGTCAACAATGCTTTAGTGGCATACAATCAAACATGCTTTAGTGGCAAACAGTCAAACATGCTATAGTGGCAAATAGTCAAACATGCTTTAGTGGTCAGTAGTCAAACATGCTATAATGGTCTCAAGTCAAACATACTATAACGGCCTGCTTAATGTACGCGGCATAATTCAAGCCTTGCCAGGAATTAATTCATCCCTTCATGCTTTATACATTTCAAACCATACCTTCCTTCCTACTTTTGCAGTTTGGAAAAATGAGGTAAACGGTGAATGCCTTGTGAAATGATATTGTTAGGAGACGGAGCAGTCTAATGCACATAATTTGTCCATGTCATGGCACTGCACATCTTCTTGTACATTAGACTGCACTCTCTACCCAAGCGGAACACACTGGAATGACACTGAATGTCAAGCACTTCGTTTGACATTTTTTTTTCTTCTGCCTCTAACGATGACTTGCTAGCTTCCTTGATTTATCTTGTTTGCTCAACCATTTGTTAAATTAATAAAAGTTTTTAAAATGCGGAAACATTCTAAACTTTTGTTTTGAGTAAATTGCTATTAATATCTTGCCGGTAATGTTGCAAACGTACAACTTCATACAAAAGGGAACACGCGCTATTTGTGTTGATGAAAGTGTTTAGAATGGGAAAATATGAACTTCTTTTTACAAATTCTCTGTAGCTGTAGACTGATACATATTGTAAGGGACGGAACATCTTTCAAATGTACTAAATATGAATGTACAGGTGAATAAAAACAGGAGACAGTGATATACAAAACTGAATGTACTGTATACAAGTTTCATTTCATATGAGCTAGTAATTAAAAAGCACAAACCAGTGCGTTTATATTCTTTGCTGATGCATTAATACACTTTTCTTCATATGATTGTATTTATTCTAATTTTCAGTTCGATGTCTCTACTCGATGCTCGCTTTTTAAACAAGATATTTTATTAATTTGCACACTATGCACGCTTGTATTGACTTGATAATCTCTTTTCCCACTTTAATGCTAAGTTACAAGATTGTAAGTTAACCACGTGATGCATCCAAGTTCCCTTTAGGGTATTCGGCAATACCACGATATTTCAAATAAAGTAACGAATGCCATAGGAAGTTTTAAAATAAATAACAGATATGCACAAATAAATAATTAAAACTGACGAAATCTCATTTATATTATTGAAATGTACTCAATCTTCAGATCATGATGTGTTCGTACAACTGTCATAAGCTCTTTAAATTTCCGTTTTGCTAAAAAGTGAATAAGAAATCATACACGAACAAAAAGTTCTTCAAAACTCACACTTTAGCCTGCTTTGATCTTTAAGAAACTAATATTTAGGTACCTTTATAATCTTTGATTACAAGGTTATAATTTTGCAAATTGCGGTGATGCATTTGGACCTGTCTCTTATGATGACACCTGTTCGTATCATCTACTTATTCCTTACTTTTATTCCCTTGTACACACACACACACCACCCACCCACCCACCCCACACACACACTCTTTCTCTCCAGCCTAATATTTGTATCGTGCAATGCGACATAGGCCATTAACGCATTAGGACTGGAAAGCAGACAACGGTAAAGCTTATGGTGAGAGATTTAATGAAAGTGACTCAAAGTAACAGTCCGTTTAATAAGATATATGTTCAAAACGCAAAAGGAAAGTGGAAACAAGTAAAATCAGGAGAACGATAAGGACGAACAGAAGGGGGTGGTTGTATTGCCCCACACTACAATGTCGAATTCGCATAACCGATATACCATTCCAATCCATGTTAAATTCCAATAGCTATTTCATGCCCCTATACTTTATACCACTTCCGAGTTACACTTAGTTTTGGTCACTAGTAAATAAACTAATTGTATCTGAAATGACTGCTTATATGTGCGGGAGAAAAATACTTCAAATAAGACAACTTTGACTATCTGTGAAATACGGAAACAAAGTTTCACAGTATCGGATTTACTATTTTCTGGAGGTTCAAGTATGAAATATAAATCTTAAACAAACTGATAAACGTTACAATAGTTATACAGAGCTAGCAATTTTCTATGAGGTGCACATTTGGAGTAAAGCCTAGTTGTGTCTCCTCAAACTCAAAGCAGAATTTGTCATTCTGACGTTCAGCTCGCCAAAGGAAAGTAAAGCGTCTCTCACAGCCTCTCCTTTCCAGGTGCAGTGATCGCCGAGGGACCATTGTCTGGCTCTGCTGGGCAGGAGGTTACTTGCATATGGCCTCTCCTTCACTATTGTGTCCACAGCAGCACCTTTATGGGGTGTGTACTGTTTTCACAGAGCCTGTTGTGTGGCGCGACCGAGTGCCCGGCGGTATAACTGAGTGGGCAGACTAAGTTCCTTAGCCTAGGTAGGCATCCAGTCTAAAAGAAGGAAAATTCTGACTCCAAACCCGGGCAAATGGAGCTCGTTAGCCTTGTCAGGCAGTTCGTCTTGGAGAAGGAAACTCTGATTTCAAAACCCCGCTGCCTTGTGGATATCTTCGGGAGTAGGAAATGATACGGGAGTAAACCCAGACAGATAATCAGGAGTGGAACCCCTAAGGCGGCTGAGTGTCAACTACGACCTTCTCCCGGCAGCTCGTGCATCCGAACTGGTTCCAAATGACATGCTCAGCATTCCTTTGGACCCCACCAGCAAGGATGAAAGAGAGATCCTGACGACTGGACAGCCCAGGATATCCATACTCCACGCCCAGGCTTGCGCCCTTGTGAGGAAACAACGCGAAAGCTGGCAGTCTACGGGTTATAAGTCCCACCCGATTGGCGTAGGGAAGGGGCGCCACGGGTCAGCTTCGACGGTGGAAGGGATCGACGCATGCCACTGGCCAACTACCGCCGGCCTCACGCCGGACAGCCCCGGTCAGTAAGGTGTGGGCCCGCCAACGTCTGCCTGCTCCAGTGGGTGCCTGGAGCTCAGTGTATTGCTCAGCATGACAAGCAGACTGAACCTCCGCACCAGAAATAAAGAACAAGAAACCAACAAAGAAGAGTGCAGCTCTTCGATTCG
Organism: Sinohyriopsis cumingii; assembly: GCA_028554795.2. Classification (NCBI taxonomy): domain Eukaryota; kingdom Metazoa; phylum Mollusca; class Bivalvia; order Unionida; family Unionidae; genus Sinohyriopsis; species Sinohyriopsis cumingii. The sequence goes on from CM068838.1 coordinate 82,602,058, forward strand.
CAATATGGAAAGTGCGCACCATGTGCACAGGCATCTCTGACGACCTCAGGGAGGTGGACAACGGCAGGAAGACGACCATCATCAACAGAGAGCTCACCAGACTAAATGTCAGCATAGCTGTTCTCCAGAAAATCAGGCTCACCTCCAGCGGCTCCCTCAGAGTGGAAAATTACACCTTCTTCTGGAAGGGTCGAGCACCTGTGGTGCTCCGCAAGCAAGGAGTTGGATTAGTAATCAAAACACCCTCCTGGTCTCAGTTGTGCCTCCCTCTGGGGGTACGGAGTGCCTTTTATCCATCCACCTTGCCAGTGCTACAGGTCCTGTCAACATCCTCAGTGTCTCCTGTCAACATCCCCCAACATCACGTCTTCAGAAGACCAAAGGGATCAGTTCAATGGACAGCTGGACGAACAGATCAAAGGATGCCCTAAAGATGAGCCACTATTCCTCCTCAATGACTTTAATGCCAGAGTGGGTGCAGACCACGAGTCATGGTCTACCTGCCTCGGACATCATGGTACTGGAAAGACCAACAAAAACGGTAAGTAACTGCTGAAGCTGTGCACCTACCATGACCTGCGTGTTACAAACACCTTCTTCAAGTGTAAGCTACAATACAAAGTGTCACGACAACACCCCAGTCTCATTGCTTGGCGCTCTGCCCTGAACAGAGTCCTCACCATCAGAAGCTAGCATAGTGCAGCCTGCGACTCCGACCACGCCCTCGTGATCAGCAGGATGTACCTACAGCAACAGACACTACACTGGCAGCAACTGTGTGAAGTAATCCAGCGAAACAAGGCATGTACAGTGGCATCAAGAAGGCCCTAGGCTCTACAGTGAAAGAGGTCGCCTTCCTGAAATCTCTAACTAGAGAGAAAATCACAGATCGTGAGCAAAAGATGGTCAGATGGATGGAGCACTACTCTTAGTTGTACTCTCGAGAAACGTCAGTCACCGATGTGGCCCTTAGCATCATACAGAAAGTGCCCAGCTTAAAGGAGTTCAGCAAAGCCATCGATTCCCTTACAAAGGACAAAGCACCAGGTGGCGACAATATCCCGCCTGAGTCTATCAAACGTGGGAAACCAACATTGCTTCATCCGAATGAGCTATTCTGCCTCTGTAAGGGCGACCTCAATGACTAACATTTACAGAGAGATCTCGCTCCTGAGCATTGTTGGCAAAGTGTACGTCCGCATCCTCCTAAACTGGCTGCAGCTGCTAGCGGACCGTGTGTACCCAGAATCCCAGTGCGGGTTCGGAGCAGGCAGGTCGACAACATACATGATCTTCTCCCTTCGACAACTCTAAGAGAAGAGAACAGAGCAAGGTCAGCCACGCTACATAATGTTCATCCACCTCACCAAGGCCTTCGACCTGGTCAGCAGGAAGGGCCTATTTGAACTTCTCAGGATGATCGGCTGCTCCCCAAAATTTCGCGGCATGATAAACTTTTTCCATGCCAATATGAAGAGAACAGTCTTGTATGCTGGATCCTCCTCAGACTCCTTCCCCATCAACAGTGGCGTGAAGTAGGACTGCGTTCTGGCGCTGACCCTTTTCGGATCTTCTTCTCCCTGCTCCTGTCCTATGCCTTCGACTCGTCCACTGGCGTATATCTGCACACAACGTCCGAGGGGAGGCTGTTTAACCTGGCACGACTGTGCTCGAGGACCAGAGTGAGGTCGGTGCTCATCAGGGAGATGCTTTTTGCTGATGACGCGGCTCTGGTGATCCACACCAAGTATGCCCCTCCACCCCCCACCACCGAGACTGGGAGATCGTTTCTTTGATGTCTGCAGGCAGTTCGGGATCACCATTAGCCTGAAAAAGACAAAAGTCAGCGCGAAAGATGCCACCACTGCCCTCTCCATCAAAATTAACGGTGTCACCATTGAACCAGTCAGCAACATTCCTTACCTGGGATCAACCATCAGCAACACTATCTCGCTCGTTGTGGAACTGAATAGAAGGCTTGGAAAGGCAAATATCATCATGGCCCGACTAACTAAGAGGGTGTGGAAAAACAACACGCTGACAGGGCTCACCAAGATCCAAGTATACCAGTCCTGTGTTCCCAGCACCCTCCTATATGGAAGTGAGACCTGGATCAGCTACATGAGGCAAAAGCGCAGGCTCAATTCCTTCCATATAGGGTGCCTAAAACGCATCCTGAAAATCATCTGGCAAGACCGCGCCCACACAGCGAGATCCTGCAGCGTGCAAGTATCCTCAGCATGTACTCCCTGCTGTGCAAACGCCGCATTCGATGGCTGGGACACGTCCGACGCATATAGGATGCGAGGCTGCCAAAAGACATCCTATATGGACAGCTGGCCACTGGCACCAGAAGAGTCGGACGCCCCTTACTCCGTTTCACGGATGTATGCAAGAGGGACATGAAGGCATGCATCATTTCACTCGACAGCTGGGAAGTGCAGGCCGATGACCGAGGCACCTGGAAACTGACGGTTCGCAAGGGCATAGCATTCGCTGATGTGAGGTGAGGCCAGTTGCCAGCAGAGCAACGTGAGAGAAAGAAGAGTGCGGCAGCAAAACCAGCAACTCAGACTACCCAGTACGTCTGCACTAACTGCAATAGGGACTGTCACTCGCGCATAGGCCTGCACATCCACAGCAGACGATGCCAAATCCCCAGAGACAGACGACACTCCAAGGGCGATACTCGCATGGTCTCCCGAGAAGGAGAGGCCAATGATGATCATGATAATGATGATGATGATGATGATGATGATGACATCAAAATAAAGAAAATTCTATATTCTCAAAATCTCTCATACGAGAAACATTTATTTTTACAGGGAAAATCAAGGGAATACTTACTTTTTTAAATTGTGAGAACCTCTTCAACCAATATGACAATATCTAGCAAAACCTACAGAAAAATTTGAACATTCACACAATTTTTTTTTATTTGATCGTATATGTTTATTTGAATATAATTGTACGTTTATGTTTAAAATAAGCGATTTGTGCCTAGTTTGCTCTTCCTCACAGAACATAACTTAAATCAGTATTATGCAAAACTCAATGTTCTTAGGAATTAGAAATAAAAATAAATTAAATTAAAATGTTGATTTAAATTAAATTTAAATAATTGTGCTTTTAATTTATGCTTAAGAAAATTAAGAAATTATTAAAACAATAAAAAGGTAAACAACACAAGTCATACAAACAAGCAAATAAAAGAGCAGATTCATAGGCTTCCAGATATTGGTTCCATTCCTGTATATCGCAGAATTGATCTGTAGCATCTTAGGAATAATTGTGACAAGTTTCATATTCCTGTCTTTTCGGATATCATTGTTTGCTAAGTTGAGAAAATGAAACATACATTTTAAAAATTGGTCATTTGTCTCTGTTGTCTGGTATTTGAGTGCGAAAGCCTGTGTAAAATATATGTGCTAATCAATGAAGTTCCGTAGAAAATGTGTATGTTAATTATTAAGACGGACAGACGGACAGTTGCTTAAGAATTAATTTATTGCTCTATAATCAGGATTAAATAATATAATTACATCCGCGTCAGACAATTATTTTACGAGATTCAAGGTGGGGTACAATTCTGATCAGTCGTGCGAGAACGCTGACGTGATGGCCTCTATAAATGTTGGCTACCTTGTTTTATTCATATTGAGATTTTCATTATACAAAAGACACTATTGACTATTTTATCGTCGTTTGTCGAGAGAGGTTGCAAACGTTGATTAATAAAGTTCAAGTCCCGTTCCTGAAAAAGTATTTTGGAATTTGCGATACATTGGGTGCTATTTGACAGACATTTTAACGACAATAGAAAAACACTGTAACCATTAGGAAACTCATTTTTGTACCTAACTGACTTTCTAGAATAATACTAAGTTATATTTACTCAAATATCCAATCAATCTATACTATTAAATATAAAGATATATATACTTATATTTCTATATTTTCTTTACGTATCAAAAATGTTTGGAAGACATTAATAGATTGATACATACATACATACATACATACATACATACATACATACATACATACATACATGGGATAATTGAATCATTTTTAGTTTCTAGAGTTTTACAGAATTGAAATGAAAAAATATTGAATGTCATATATCATTTGTTTTACCAAATGTTTTACCAAATTTACTTTACCGCCAAGGGTAGTTTTGAAATATTCAAAAAATATTCATAAAATATTTTATATTTCAAACCATCTTCCTCGCAGCATTGAAAGCCAGGTGAAGAAAATATCAGAGTAATTCATGCAAAGAAATATCATGGTAATCCATGCAAAGAAATATCATGGCAATCCATGCAAAGAAATATCAGAGTAAGCCACTCAAAGAAATATTAGAGAAATTCATGCAAACAAATATTAGAGTAATCCATGCAAAGAAATATCAGAGTAATCCATGCAAGGAAATATTAGAGTAATCCATTTCCTAACAGGCTCTTGCATCTGATGACATTCACTTTTTATAGAAGATAAATGTTATAAACCTATCGCAGTTAATCTATGACACAAATTGTACGGACCGGAATTGTGAGGTTCTAAGGATTGGCCTTGTTTAAACAGTTTGTATTTATCAAATAGCTTAGTGCCGCTGCATATCTAGAAGTTAGATTTGCAATTTTCTTTGTTTAGGCTTCTGTAAAATCTAATAAGCTTCTGGTGGCTGCTATCGACTTTGGAACTACTTTTTCAAGTTGGGCATGCTCCTTCAGACATGAATACGAGAAGGAACCAACAAAAATATTTGTCAACGAATGGAACAGTGGAGTAGGTATCTCTCCGAAGGCACCCACGACAGCTTTAATAACACCAGATGGCGAAACATTGCATGCTTTTGGCTATGATGCTGAAGACAAATATGCCACCTTGGCTGAGAACAATGCGCACAAAGACTGGTACTATTTTAGAAGATTCAAGATGTCCCTTTTCAATGACAGGGTAAGTTGGCGTTCTTAAAAAGGAGCACCTGACATTTGAATGTAAGGACAATGGTTGTAATAACATTAAAGATATCAAATACAGTCAGATGTAGAAAATATTGATGAAACAAATGAATGTTCATTTTTCACAGCTAAGTAAGTTTTTTTGTCTGCAATATTTTCTTCAAATACGAGTGAATGAATGTGTAAACGAGTATATATATATATATATATATATATATATATATATATATATATATATATATATATATATATGTGTGTGTGTGTGTGTGTGTGTGTGTGTGTGTGTGTGTTTTATTACGAGTCAGCGGAAAGAGTGAAATTTGATATGGTGTCCTGATACATGGAGGCCGTCAAGCCTTGACGTATTCTTAAGCTATATGAAATGAATTTTCCCTCCGACTAATAACAAAACAACAATGCGATTTTGTATATATTGCGTACTCCCTATCGCTTACTGTTTCGAAATGTATTTAGCTTTACTGTAGGGATGATATTCAAAACGAACTGTGATTTATTGAATTTGGATTCATTGCCTCTGACAATATCGATGAACCGGCGTTAAATAAGAGACCTAGGTATTTGCACTCTTCGTGTGATACGGAAATAAGGATTGTATTGAACACCAGTTCAAGCATGTAAGATCAAATGTGTATACAATAAAATATTAATTAAATAAAATATTAATTAATTAAAATAAAATGTATCAATAAATAAAGCTCAGAAGAACTACAGGTAGACGGTATCTGGATGGGGATTTGGATGAATTGCGATACTGTATTGATATTGTATACATCTTGTCTTGAAGATGAAGCATAATATCACTTAAAACAGGCAATTCGACCACGTTCACCATATATCAGAAACACGAGTATTTTACTTTAATTTTCTTTTAAGAATCTCAGCCGCCAAACAATAATAAAGGATGAATCTGGAAAGGAGATGCCAGCAATGAAGGTGATACTTCTTGTTATTCGATATCTGAAAGATGATCTCCATAAAGTGTTTGCATCTAAAATTACCGGCACATTTTCTTTTCAAGAAGAGACCCAGTGGGTTCTCACCGTGCCCGCTATATGGAACGACAAAGCCAGAAGCTTTATGCGTGAGGCGGCCATACAGGTAAAAGCCCGATTTTCTGTCCTATGCTTACAAAAGATAGATTTATTAATGTTAAAACATCTTGTCCGCTAAAATTTCGTTTCATATGGATATCCCTTTAAATAATTGTCATTCAGCACACTTTGCTATAATAATTAGCTTTTATTCGCAAAGATCAAGCAATGCACGTGAAGAAGTTATGATCTTGGCAATATCATGTATACGTGGCTCATATACTGTGACAGTTATCTGCTAATAACCAAAACAAGTTGCCGAAAAGTATGAAAACAGAGAAAACGCTACGAGTTAAATATGATTATGGGGGATTTGCAACGTTGTGTTATATTAATCCAGTTCACTTTTCGCATAGCACTGATCAGATTGAAGTATTTTTAAAATACTGTAGAACTATCGAAAATAATAGGACAGAAAAAGAATTAATGAAAATAATCATACTCATGCCATACATACAAGGCATACAAGCGAAGGTCAAAGCTCAATTATATAAGAAGCCATCATGGTGTTGTTGTTGTTGTAGTGTTTAGCGCCATTTTTCAGCACAAGATAGGCTATGCATTCGCGGCAGTATAAATGGCAGAGGAAGAACCTTGGAAAACCATGGAAAGAACCACCGATCAACGAGAAACTACATGCAAGCTTTCTCACGTACACACATTGGCCGAGCCCGAGCCTCGAACCCACGCAGACAGAGGTGAGATGGCAGTGATCCGTAACGGTGAGCGCTTTAGACCACTCGGCCACTCGCCCCCCCCCCCCCAATCAGGGTGTAATATAAACAAGAGGGAAAAGAGAGAAAATGCTAGGAGAAAGTGAGAGCATGGGTTATATAGAATTTACAAATCAAGCAAGTATCTAAGTCAAAGTATCAAAGATTTAAATTAAAACATTTTTTTATATACATTTTCACTTAATATGTAAAAGAGAATCAAAGGGTTGAAATGTGAAATCAGCACAGGTAGCTATTCAGTTCTTTACTCAGTTCTAATTCATTTAGAATTTTGTTAACAAATCCGCTTAAATATTTTACTAGTATTGTGTTCTTTTGTTTTCATTAAATGTTATTATTTCAAAATATTCGGTCGTATGAAATACTATTTCTTAATCAAATTAAGTATCACATCCTTGAAGAATTCGCACTCAAAGAGGCAATGGAATTCGTCAACCAACACATTATTTTAACATTTGATGCCTTTTCTCTCTTCATATGGAATTTTATTGCAATGATAAGTTTTTCTAGGTAATTTATGTTTTGACATCTTTAATTGCAAAATAGTCAAGAACATTTTATTAGATACATTTTCAAAATATCCCTCCAACTGGATACCCATTTTATAAATTGTAAAGTCTTGTCCTTTGGAGGATTCTGCAACATATATCCAATCGTTCTTGTGTTAATCACATTGCTCATTTAAACATTTGAAGTATAAGTTTTCTATGTTTTATAAGTTTCAAAGATTCCTTCATCTACGAACACCATTGTTAAATGCATAGTCCCGGGAAGTGGTTGTCGCTGCTGCAGAGGTTTCTATCAAGGGAGATAAATCAGTTTCAGAAAAGGCCTATAATTACAGCATATTAATCCATGCTGTTCGTTAACAGAGGTGGGAGTGGGTGGCATTTTCGTGATCACATCAAACGTACTGATTTGTTTCTAAATTTACAAATTCACTTCTTAACATCAAGCATTGAATGTTCTGTAAGGCTTTAGATACATTAACTTTGAAACAATGAATGCGAGATAGAGCTTAAATTTAAATGAACTGTTACAACGAATATAGAACAGGTTCAATTCTGTGTGAAATATTGCATTAATTGTACTAATAATTAAATAATCATATCAGGCACATACCTATTTGTTTTAATTCTGGATTAACTGACTTTTCATGGATTACAAACGAGTTCTGCACAAGTCTTGATGAAGAACCCGTATAAAAGACAGAGAATAGTGTGGCAATACCGAGTATATTCTCATCAAATCATCATCTAGTTTGATATACACGACATGATGATATATATCCTATTGTACCAAAAAACATTTGAAGATAACAGCAAGTGCATCACACGTAATGTCAAAATGGAATTTGTACTTCTAATAGTCCTATAGTACGAACAGCAAAATGACTTACTGTGCTTATTCATCTCGTTGTCGCAAACATCAATTTATAACAACAATAATAATAATAATAATACAATTAAAATACCACCAATGATACTAAAAATCAACAAAAAATACGTACTGCTCCGTACGGGTAAAAGTATATAATTAAAGTTATATTTCTACTTTTCAACAGGCTGGAATCAGCAACGATCAGCTACTCATTGCCTTGGAGCCAGAAGCGGCATCGCTATACTGTAGACATATTCCTCTCGAGACAAAGTCATCGGACGGTGAAACAGCGATTGTGCCTTTATCTCCCGGAACTCGTTACATCGTTATTGATGCAGGAGGCAATCACACACACACACACACACACACACACTGGTTTATCTGTGGGCATTCGCTTTATTTTTATATGTTTGATTTTAATTAATAACTACTGTTACAATGTTGGCTCGACATTTTGTACAAACTCCTTTAGAAATGCAAAAAGCCTTAAAATCAGTGGTACAACCAGATTTGATCAATTCCTAACCACCAGACAGAACCGTCCAAGACCGTTGTATAAAAAATTTCATCATCCATATTCATAAACGTAACTGTCATCAAACGTTTCGAACTGATTTGCTTGGTACTGCACAATCAGTTCCCAATTCCTTTGTCCAAGTTTAAAACATTCACGCCGTTCTAAATCATCTGCAATAGTATTGCTTAAATAAAATTGCATGTTTCATTTCTTTTCAAAATCATTATTAATTCAAAGTTTTAAACAAAATAAATAAAATATAAGCATAAAAAAGCGATAATTTTCGTCGATTATATTGAAACTTATTTCTATATTTTCTCAGGCTTTAAGTAAAAGTTGGGAGATGGTGTTACAACTCTATGGTCACAAACATAAGTAACAGAAAAGAAGCCAATATTATCATGAAGCGAATCCAGGCTTGTCCTTATAAAGGTCTATGAAAGTCCTAAATTAAAGAAAAGTTCCTTATAAATTTCAATACCGGCAATGTACTGGTCCTCCAAGAACCGTGACTTTGTCCAGATTGCGTTGTCCAGAATTCCTTTTAATAATTTATAATAGTTCGAGAATAATAGTATAGTCCAAATAATGAACACTTTCTATCTGCAATGAACAGTTCAAACAAATGTTTTTCCTCTCGATTAATATCTAAGTACAACATTAAATACGTTTGCAGACTTACATCAGGACCACAATATGTGTGAATGTCTCCAAATATAGGAATGAATCTAATTGCGGAATTTTCTCCTTCTAATCACCGTATATTGCGACTGTAATTCGCAATAGTTTCCACATGTGCATACACTATTGACTTTGCGTCGAATTAAGCATATTCTTGTGACCTTGTGTACCCAATGGGCAGTTACAGAATTATTCTCGAAACATTGATATCCTATCAGTCACTGAGAAACTACGCCATAGGCGCCATTTAAGTCTTATTATTAAGATTATTATTAATAATTGTCAACACGTACGTAAACATGTATTTATCGATCCTATGCAATATTATACTCTTAACAGATTCAAGTCACGCAGACCAAACTTAACTAAAGATATTTTGTACACATTACAGCCGTGAATAAGAATTATAAAAATTAGATAAACTCATGTATCAGGAGTTCCAAAAAATATAGATATACACAGCAACGGATGTACAGAAACGTTGCAAAAGCCTCTTGTGACCTTAGTAGTATATGGGGTCACCCTAGCGTCAAGTGGACTTACCATGCAAAAACAGTCGATTCACTCTGGCGTCAATGGGAATTTAACATGGGAAATTTTAACATGGATGGAACTGTAGAGCGTCAAGGGGAATTGAACATGGAAATTGAACAGGACCGGTACTTTAACGTCAATGGGACTTTAACGTTAAAATATGGGGTTTGCACTTTGTCGTAAATGGAAATTGAACATGGGAATGTCACCTGGATGTCAATGGGAATTGAACTTTGGGTGACGTCATGAGGTTTATAGGGTCAAAACATTTTATAGGGATTTTAATGTATTTGTAAGGACAAAAGGTAGATAGGGACAAACATACAAATACACATTTAAACACACAGAAAAGACGACAGAAATGTTCTAAAACAAACCTCACAGAGAGAATAATGGCTCAAAAAAGAAAAGTCTATTGTATGGGTTCAAAACATTTATTCAAGTATATACATGGGCTCTCTGGCCTGTGCTTTGGTCTAAGCACTATCCATTTAATACATAAACATTTCTACATCAAACAAACCTATTTACTAGTTATTTAGTTCTTGGCTCTAGTAAACCTGTTTACATTTAATGTTCATTTATAAGAAAAAGCTAACACAAAACAAGTAACATGCAATCAAATAGGACAAAGTTCATGTTTCTCTCTCTCTATTCGTCTCACATGTTGTTAAAAATCTGGTCAGCTAGCACTTGTGTCCCAGCGTAGATATTTCCCATCACTTAATCCGTTTCATTCATAAATCGGCTGTTATATCCATCGTGCTAGGTACACTTATCAGTAAGCAGATCAAGTGCAGTCATCGTCTTCTTCCCATGGAGGTACAATGTATACCATATGAATGGTTACTTTTCCTTCGTTGATGTCAAGTTTTCCTCTCATCGACTGCACGTCTTCAATAGCCCTAAAAAGTTTGGACGAAGTTATTTCTGCAGGTGTGCTAAATCCGAGACATACAGGTGAGTTCCAACTGTCGCGATACATAGATAGGCTCAAACGACCTCGATCTTTGACTTGGCAATGACATTTGAGTTCCTCTAACAGTGAGTCAAGTAGGTCCGTAATGAAACCTGCTACTTCCTCGGCTGAAATGTCAGACGCGAAGTCTCTAAATTTCACCGTGTAGGTGTAAGTTGTCGTTCTAAATTTTCTTGAGGTCACTGTCTGAGTCATTTGGATGCTAAAATACTCCTGTAGGTCTACTGAATCCTTTCCCTTCTTGGACGCACTTTGCTGTGACGGTATGGTAGTGAAAGAGGTCAGTGATGTTTGTTCCTTCTCTTTTTTCATCTGCGTAGAGTGATTCATCTTTCTCGTTGCTTGTCCTCGCAATGAAGTGTCGTTCTTGGAAGTCGTCCCTTTTTATACTGGGTGATATCAGTATGTCCATAAGGTAAAGTTTTGTGGTCTGGAAGTTTCACTAGCTGCACGTAGTTTGTCATGGCGTTAGTACATAAATAACTAAGATGTGTTACTGCATTGGTGATGTGATAGTGAGGCAAAGAATCACACCCGAGTTTCTCGTTGGACTTGAGTCTTACGCTCTATACTTGCTGTTTGAAGGGATTCATTTTTTCTCAATTGGTCTTAGTAGTGACAATGAACTGTTGGTCTTGGACGTTGTCCTTTTTTATATGCTGACCAATATTGATGTGACCGTACGGCAAAGTAAAGTGGTTGGGAAGTCGCACTCGCTTCTGGTACACGATTTGATAGACTTTTTCCAAGGGTCGACTGACGATGTGGTGAGTGGGTAAACGTACAATCTTGTTCGGCTGGTAGGTGGTCACTTTAAAGTTTGCATCCTCTCCAGACTGCAATGCTTCTTTCAATACGCCAAAGTTGACCACACGACTGGTACGATAATTCAGAGTCAATCCTTTCACTTTACACTCTGTGTGCACTTCTCCTTGTGGGTCCCGGTATTCGTAGCCGTAATTTTTAGGACCGCCACTCGCGAAACTTAAAATCTTGTCGTCAGGATGTTCGTCTGTCCAGGCTCCTAAACGGTCTCCTTCGATGTTAGGGTGTTGCTGACCCGGTCGATCGATGTAGATGCAACTGTCCGTGTCAAAGTACAGGACGCGATCCCCTAACAGTTCTAAAGCTTCGTACAATTTTAAGCGAGCATGAGCTGTCACGTAAGCCGCAATGATGACATTTCCAAAAGGGTCGTCTTGTACAAAGTCCAGATCTTCTTCGTAATTGACCAAGATTAAATTCTCTCGAACGACGTCCACGTGTTTCATGTATTTGGTTTTGTCGTGAATCATCTGGAAGTAGCGGGAAGGTTCTGTCAAATATTCCGTCTTGGGTAAACACGGTCGTTGTGCCATTTTACCCCACAAGCAATTTAACATCACTTTGGCAAACGATCGCCTGCCTTCGTTTTTCTCGATGTGGTCTAAAGTGATGCCCTCTTGTTCCCGGTATTTCTCTTTGAATTTTATTTGGTCTTCGGGAGTGTGACACCAGGAAGGATAGCCGCTGGCTTCTTGCTTCAGTTTCAAAAAGGCATCCACGTAGTCTGCGAAAATGCCTTTCTGAGTAGGGTCACCCTTGTGGTATTGTTGTGTCTTGGGAAAGTGGCAAATTTCGTACACTTCTAACAGTTGGTATCCCGTGTCCATAGCTTTGAACAATTCTACGCTGACCCAGGTTCCCGTCAAGGCCCGTTCTTCCTGGGTGTGCTGACAAGGCTGATCTTGGTTGCACGTTTCGGCACAAGTACGGCACAAGGGAAACATCAGTTTGCCTTGACAATGGTGAGGTAAGACGGGATGGTATAGGTTCGTGGGAGGCAAAACTTTGCACTTGATCAAGCCTTCGTATTGTCGAATGTTGACCAGGTCGATGTGTTCCGTCAGCAATCGCGGGTGCCCTGTAGGAAAGTGACAATATTTGCACACGTAGGGATACAGCGAACACACATCCAAGTATTTGATTTCTTCTCCTTTCTCTTCGTCGGCTTGGTACAGCAAACAGGTGGCATTGGTCCTTCCTCCGTACAAACTATCCCTCGGGTTCAGGGGGTCCATCAGCTTGTAACTTTCCACGACACGTTTAAACTCGGGATCGATTTTCAAACGGTGATCGTATTCGTGTTCCCACATTTCTACCACTTGGTATCCTTGCTGTTCTAACTTCAAGCGTCGCTGACAAGTGTCCTGGTACAGGTCTTCCATGGTCCGTTGTAAAAACTGATTTTTAGTGTCACGGTCAGGGTAGCAGACGGGACATCCGTGAAATAAGCAACCGTTAAACTCATACACGATCTTGGGGTTTTTTAAGTCCCAGCCATCGACCGAATACGTTCCGATGGTCCTTTCGCCTCCTCCGTTGCGGGCATGCTGAATCCATTTGCCTTCCTTGTCGCACAAGTAATGTAACCAGCGTAGGGCTTTGACCGAGTATTGACGCTTGACATAGTTGGTCGTTTGAGGACTGATGACAGCCACGGTGTTTTCAGGCATGAATCGTTGGCGGTACACTAAGGAACACGCTTTGGCAATGGTGCAAGCTTCTTTCAAAGAATCGACCCCTCCGTGTTCCATGAACAGTTCTCGAAATTTTCCACAGCAACGTCGTAAAATGTCCACGTCGGAACGACAATACTTTAACATTTCTTCCTGAAAGTCGAAGGGGTCAGAGGCATGAGCCTGGTACCAAGCGTAGAAATCTTCTCGTTGTTCGGTACGCATGTTGTCGGGGTCGTAATAGTGAGCCTCAGGCAAATGGGGTAGAACGGCATGTTGATTGGCTTCCGTATTGAAAAAGTGTGGAAAGTACCCTTTAGCCATTTCTGTCATTCCAAACGTTTTAGGCATTCGACTCAAAGGCATGGCCAAGTAACTCATCGAATCTTTAAACTGCACTTGTCCCACTTGCATGAAAATGATTTTGGCTCCGTTCAAAGTGACTTTAGGACGTTCGGTGCCATGTTCCGTATAGTACCTCAAAAGAAACTGTCCATCGTATCCGGAGAAATTGTGAGCCATCACTGTGGCATGGCGATGACAATCTCGGTAACGTTCGATGTCCTCTTTGCTCCATGTCTTGTCGATGGGGTCTAAGACCCATTTGGCAAAATCGTCTAGCGTCTTTGGTCCTCGAAAGATTTTTTCACGCCCTCCAGGAATTTTGCTGCAGTGAGGGCAATAACTGAAGATAGGTTCTTGAATACACTTCTCGCACGCTCGATGAGCCACGCAGAAATTAGGAATGTGAATGCCAGTCTCTTGCATGCATTCGAAATCGAAAAAGATGAAATTGCCTTTCTTCTTGTGACCGTCCTCTTTCTCTGGTGGGGGTTGGTATTTTTGCACGTAACATTGGTGTTCCAAGTCCACGATGTGGTGACAAATGTGACATTTTTTCTTTCCTGAACATACGTGTGCCTTGACACTATTGGTACGTATGCCTTGTCCACACGCGGGGCACAATCTCAGCAGTTGACAAGCGCATTTCTTCTGTGAACCTTGCGTCTTCAAATGTTGTTGGTAACAGGTAGGGCTGACAAACGTGCGCAGACAAGTTGAACAAGGCACTGGTTCTTCGCTCAGACAGGGTTGAGAGGCCAAACATCCTGAGCATTTCCATCCACAATGTTTGTGTTGCTCTCGATTATTATAACCATAGTCACATTTCTCACAATAATAAACATATCCCAGGAATCCAGTGACACTGGTAATGGTATCGAAATGTTCATCGTGATGATAAAGGTGAATGTATTTTCCGTCCTTAAAATGTTGGCCTCGAAACAACAGAGGCCCGCGCATTTCTTGAGGGTGCACTTTCAAGGTGTAGCGTGGAGCTAGGGCATCTTGCAATTTTTGCATCTCAGGAATGCCACAGGGTGTGTCTTTGGACAGTCCGGCTTGTTGTAACAGGAGTTCTGCTTCATTTCGTTGTTTGGCTCGGTCGGATTGTTGAATAGTTTTCCAGGTTCTTTTCCATTCTACCGTGTCGTTCTTGTTGGCATAGGTTCGTCCCACCACGATGGCACGGGCTAAACACATCTGGTCATGAGGGTTGTTAATTCGGACGAGACTTGTTTTGGTGTTGCGAAGGTCGTCCACCAATAAGACCTTTTTGCGTCCTGTCCCTTGAGGAAGAGAGACGTGAGCCATTTTCAGTGTGGCTTTACCATCGGTGATGTCAAACTTGTCATTGGATTGTTGCACCTGTTGTATCTTGTCCATGACTTTGGAAGGGGTCAGTTCTGCGGGTCTGCTAAACTCGATCCAAACAGGGGATTTCAAGCTGTCGTGTTGTATGGATAGTGTCAAGCGATCGTCTTCTTTGGGTTGACATTGTCGCTTGAGTGTGGTGAGCAAAGAATCCCACATCTCGGTGATGAACCCTTCTGCTTTCTCCAACGGTACGTCGGACTTGAAATCTTTAAACTTCACCGTGTAGGTGTAAGCCGTGGTTCTAAATTTTCTAGAGGAGCGCTTTTCCGTCTCTCGAATGTGATAGTACTTTTCAGGGTTGACTGGTGAACTTTGGTTTGGAGTAGACTCTCTCTGTCTGGTCGCAGACGTGGAAGGTGTTGGTTCAGGTTCGCTCATGTCTTCTATTTGAGCGAACACTTCTTTTCGTGTGTGAGGCGGTACGTCACTTCGCTGCCTCTTACGTTCTTCTTCTCTCTCACTGAAATCGTGCGATCGTTTCATCTCGATTGCTGATTCAGAAATGATTTAACCAAGTTCATTCTTTCCATATATACCCTCTCTACCTCTCGTTGTGACAATGACGGTATATTTCACAAGGCAAGTGAAAGCCAAGCATATAGGAACCCAACGACAGCGTTGCGTCTTAAACACCTCATGCATCTTGACGACCCTTCGATTCAAACCCTACCACGAAAGAAAATAGTTGCAAGAAAAATAAAACAGACAGTTGGTGTCTTCAAGAGAGCTAGAGACGGCACTGTGTCGCTGGGACACGTACGTACGTACTCCAGAAAACTACTCTACTCGACAACGTGAGTGTGCTTGTCAAAATGTTTGAATAAGATTAAAAATGTTTGTCAGTTTCAAAACGCGAACCAGTACTGTGTCCGTTTAATATTTGATGTGGCAAGAAGAAATGGTACAATACGCAACAAAGGGTTTGTACGTTTACACTCCAATCTGTCTGTACTGCAATGGTAACAGCGCTCTTGCGTTGGCATTATTTTGCCACACTACCTTTTAAATAAAACAATGCATCACTCATCATAAACGATTTCATTGGCTATACTTATTTTCTTACCGCTTTCGCTTCGAATTGACTTCAGTACCTTTTCGCACAGCGACAAGATCGGACGTGTTTTTTTATTCTGCGTCTGGTCGCTACACTACTTGCCCTGAATTTACAACCAAACAATGTGTTACACATTGTAATTGACTTCATTGGCTAACCGATATTTTACACTTCTGTCTCTGTTGATGTGAGTGTGCTTGTCAAAATGTTTGAGTAAGATTAAAAATGTTTGTTAGTTTCAAAACGCGAACCAGTACTGTGGCCGTTTAATATTTGATGTGGCAAGAAGAAATGGTACAATACGCAACAAAGGGTTTGTATGTTTACACTCCAATCTGTCTGTACTGCAATGGTAACAGCGCTCTTGCGTTGGCATTATTTTGCCACACTACCTTAAAAAAAAAACCCAATGCATCACTCATCATAAACGATTTCATTGGCTAAGCTTATTTTCTTACCGCTTTCGCTTCGAATTGACTTCAGTACCTTTTTGCACAGCGACAAGATCGGACGTGTTTTTTTATATTCTGCGGCTGGTCGCTACACTACTGTCAACAAGCCCTGAATTTACAACCAAACAATGTGTTACACATTGTAAGTGACTTCATTGGCTAACCGATATTTTACAATTCTGTCTCTATTGATGTGAGTGTGCTTGTCGAAATGTTTGAGTAAGATTAAAAATGTTTGTCAGTTTCAAAACGCGAACCAGTACTGTGGCCGTTTAATATTTGACGTGGCAAGAAGAAATGATACAATACGCAACAAAGGGTTTGTACGTTTACACTCCAATCTGTCTGCACTGCAATGGTAATAGCACACTTGCGTTGGTATTATTTTGCCACACTACCTTTAATAAAACCCCAATGCATCACTCATCATAAACGATTTCATTGGCTATACTTATTTTCTTACCGCTTTCGCTTCGAGTTGACTTCAGTACCTTTTCGCACAGCGACAAGATCGGACGTGTTTTTTTATTCTGCGTCTGGTCGCTACACTACTTGCCCTGAATTTACAACCAAACAATGTGTTACACATTGTAATTGACTTCATTGGCTAACCGATATTTTACACTTCTGTCTCTGTTGATGCGAGTGTGCTTGTCAAAATGTTTGAGTAAGATTAAAAATGTTTGTTAGTTTCAAAACGCGAACCAGTACTGTGGCCGTTTAATATTTGATGTGGCAAGAAGAAATGGTACAATACGCAACAAAGGGTTTGTATGTTTACACTCCAATCTGTCTGTACTGCAATGGTAACAGCGCTCTTGCGTTGGCATTATTTTGCCACACTACCTTAAAAAAAACCAATGCATCACTCATCATAAACGATTTCATTGGCTAAACTTATTTTCTTACCGCTTTCGCTTCGAATTGACTTCAGTACCTTTTTGCACAGCGACAAGATCGGACGTGTTTTTTTATATTCTGCGGCTGGTCGCTACACTACTGTCAACAAGCCCTGAATTTACAACCAAACAATGTGTTACACATTGTAAGTGACTTCATTGGCTAACCGATATTTTACAATTCTGTCTCTGTTGATGTGAGTGTGCTTGTCGAAATGTTTGAGTAAGATTAAAAATGTTTGTCAGTTTCAAAACGCGAACCAGTACTGTGTCCGTTTAATATTTGACGTGGCAAGAAGAAATGGTACAATACGCAACAAAGGGTTTGTACGTTTACACTCCAATCTGTCTGCACTGCAATGGTAATAGCACACTTGCGTTGGTATTATTTTGCCACACTACCTTTAATAAAACCCCAGTGCATCACTCATCATAAACGATTTCATTGGCTATACTTATTTTCTTACCGCTTTCGCTTCGAATTGACTTCAGTACCTTTTCGCACAGCGACAAGATCGCACGTGTTTTTTTATTCTGCGGCTGGTCGCTACTCTACTTGCCCTGAATTTACAATCAAACAATGTGTTACACATTGTAAGTGACTTCATTGGTCAGTCGATATTTTCCACCGCCTTAGCTTCAAATTGGTTTCATTTGTTATTCGCACCGTGAGATGATCAGACACGTTTTTCTGTACCTGACCATTAGTCACTTCACAAACAATAAAACTAAAACACAAATGATCACGCCATGAGCGGCTCATGGAAATTATGTTAGTCATGTTACGAAATATAGCACGACTTGCTTGGATGTACTTTTCTGTGGTCACTCTTTAATTACATGCGTCTTCAGTTCACTCTTGTGATATTTTTTGTAAAGGGTGTATTTTTTCTATGGATGTGATTGTGTTATGTTCTTTTATGTTTTCAGTGATTTTACTTTATATCTATATTTTAATTTAGATGTATAGACTATGTAGTCTGAAATAAAGAATTCTTATCTTATCTTATGTAAATGGAATGAGTGTTTCTTTGAAACTTTCATAAGGAAAATGTGCCATAAAAACAAACGTACGTGTCGTCATATTTTTAAAGTAGGAATAAATGATCTCTTTCTCTCTCTCTCTCTCTCTCTCTCTCTCTCTCTCTCTCTCATTGTAGTTTTGATTTATACCCTAATGGAATATGTTCCCGTTTGAAGATACCTCTCCAAAATTGTGATCAGTAGTCACCATAATTACGTGAACTGTTCGTCATGTCATTTTTTTCAAAAGTTTACACTCTAAAAAATTGTAGAACGATTTTTTTTCTTCCATCAGTAAATCTTTGTATGAAATAAAAGCTTGAGTTTGCACAATTCTGGTATCTTAACTTTATCCGGTTTTGAAACTGCAATATGTCACGCAATTTTTTTCTTTTAACGTTAGATTTACAGTTTTTCAGAAAAAAGACAATCACACGGCTTTTTTAAGAATGAAACAAATGACATTGCACTGTATAACCCTGCCTATGGTTAACTCTGAATTCTAAAGTCAAAACATGGGTTCGGAAAAAATGTAACAATGTTCGTCCTATCCTCAGTGTAAACTGAGAGAATATAGGACGAACATTGTTACATTTTTTCCGAACCCATGTTTTGACTTTAGAATTCAGAGTTAACCATAGGCAGGGTTATACAGTGCAATGTCATTTGTTTCATTCTTAAAAAAGCCGTGTGATTGTCTTTTTTCTGAAAAACTGTAAATCTAACGTTAAAAGAAAAAAATTGCGTGACATATTGCAGTTTCAAAACCGGATAAAGTTAAGATACCAGAATTGTGCAAACTCAAGCTTTTATTTCATACAAAGATTTACTGATGGAAGAAAAAAAATCGTTCTACAATTTTTTAGAGTGTAAACTTTTGAAAAAAATGACATGACGAACAGTTCACGTAATTATGGTGACTACTGATCACAATTTTGGAGAGGTATCTTCAAACGGGAACATATTCCATTAGGGTATAAATCAAAACTACAATGAGAGAGAGAGAGAGAGAGAGAGAGAGAGAGAGAAAGAGATCATGTATTCCTACTTTAAAAATATGACGACACGTACGTTTGTTTTTATGGCACATTTTCCTTATGAAAGTTTCAAAGAAACACTCATTCCATTTACATAAGATAAGATAAGAATTCTTTATTTCAGACTACATAGTCTATACATCTAAATTAAAATATAGATATAAAGTAAAATCACTGAAAACATAAAAGAACATAACACAATCACATCCATAGAAAAAATACACCCTTTACAAAAAATATCACAAGAGTGAACTGAAGACGCATGTAATTAAAGAGTGACCACAGAAAAGTACATCCAAGCAAGTCGTGCTATATTTCGTAACATGACTAACATAATTTCCATGAGCCGCTCATGGCGTGATCATTTGTGTTTTAGTTTTATTGTTTGTGAAGTGACTAATGGTCAGGTACAGAAAAACGTGTCTGATCATCTCACGGTGCGAATAACAAATGAAACCAATTTGAAGCTAAGGCGGTGGAAAATATCGACTGACCAATGAAGTCACTTACAATGTGTAACACATTGTTTGATTGTAAATTCAGGGCAAGTAGAGTAGCGACCAGCCGCAGAATAAAAAAACACGTGCGATCTTGTCGCTGTGCGAAAAGGTACTGAAGTCAATTCGAAGCGAAAGCGGTAAGAAAATAAGTATAGCCAATGAAATCGTTTATGATGAGTGATGCACTGGGGTTTTATTAAAGGTAGTGTGGCAAAATAATACCAACGCAAGTGTGCTATTACCATTGCAGTGCAGACAGATTGGAGTGTAAACGTACAAACCCTTTGTTGCGTATTGTACCATTTCTTCTTGCCACGTCAAATATTAAACGGACACAGTACTGGTTCGCGTTTTGAAACTGACAAACATTTTTAATCTTACTCAAACATTTCGACAAGCACACTCACATCAACAGAGACAGAATTGTAAAATATCGGTTAGCCAATGAAGTCACTTACAATGTGTAACACATTGTTTGGTTGTAAATTCAGGGCTTGTTGACAGTAGTGTAGCGACCAGCCGCAGAATATAAAAAAACACGTCCGATCTTGTCGCTGTGCAAAAAGGTACTGAAGTCAATTCGAAGCGAAAGCGGTAAGAAAATAAGTTTAGCCAATGAAATCGTTTATGATGAGTGATGCATTGGTTTTTTTTTAAGGTAGTGTGGCAAAATAATGCCAACGCAAGAGCGCTGTTACCATTGCAGTACAGACAGATTGGAGTGTAAACATACAAACCCTTTGTTGCGTATTGTACCATTTCTTCTTGCCACATCAAATATTAAACGGCCACAGTACTGGTTCGCGTTTTGAAACTAACAAACATTTTTAATCTTACTCAAACATTTTGACAAGCACACTCGCATCAACAGAGACAGAAGTGTAAAATATCGGTTAGCCAATGAAGTCAATTACAATGTGTAACACATTGTTTGGTTGTAAATTCAGGGCAAGTAGTGTAGCGACCAGACGCAGAATAAAAAAACACGTCCGATCTTGTCGCTGTGCGAAAAGGTACTGAAGTCAACTCGAAGCGAAAGCGGTAAGAAAATAAGTATAGCCAATGAAATCGTTTATGATGAGTGATGCATTGGGGTTTTATTAAAGGTAGTGTGGCAAAATAATACCAACGCAAGTGTGCTATTACCATTGCAGTGCAGACAGATTGGAGTGTAAACGTACAAACCCTTTGTTGCGTATTGTATCATTTCTTCTTGCCACGTCAAATATTAAACGGCCACAGTACTGGTTCGCGTTTTGAAACTGACAAACATTTTTAATCTTACTCAAACATTTCGACAAGCACACTCACATCAATAGAGACAGAATTGTAAAATATCGGTTAGCCAATGAAGTCACTTACAATGTGTAACACATTGTTTGGTTGTAAATTCAGGGCTTGTTGACAGTAGTGTAGCGACCAGCCGCAGAATATAAAAAAACACGTCCGATCTTGTCGCTGTGCAAAAAGGTACTGAAGTCAATTCGAAGCGAAAGCGGTAAGAAAATAAGTTTAGCCAATGAAATCGTTTATGATGAGTGATGCATTGGGTTTTTTTTTAAGGTAGTGTGGCAAAATAATGCCAACGCAAGAGCGCTGTTACCATTGCAGTACAGACAGATTGGAGTGTAAACATACAAACCCTTTGTTGCGTATTGTACCATTTCTTCTTGCCACATCAAATATTAAACGGCCACAGTACTGGTTCGCGTTTTGAAACTAACAAACATTTTTAATCTTACTCAAACATTTTGACAAGCACACTCACATCAACAGAGACAGAAGTGTAAAATATCGGTTAGCCAATGAAGTCAATTACAATGTGTAACACATTGTTTGGTTGTAAATTCAGGGCAAGTAGTGTAGCGACCAGACGCAGAATAAAAAAACACGTCCGATCTTGTCGCTGTGCGAAAAGGTACTGAAGTCAATTCGAAGCGAAAGCGGTAAGAAAATAAGTATAGCCAATGAAATCGTTTATGATGAGTGATGCATTGTTTTATTTAAAAGGTAGTGTGGCAAAATAATGCCAACGCAAGAGCGCTGTTACCATTGCAGTACAGACAGATTGGAGTGTAAACGTACAAACCCTTTGTTGCGTATTGTACCATTTCTTCTTGCCACATCAAATATTAAACGGACACAGTACTGGTTCGCGTTTTGAAACTGACAAACATTTTTAATCTTATTCAAACATTTTGACAAGCACACTCACGTTGTCGAGTAGAGTAGTTTTCTGGAGTACGTACGTACGTGTCCCAGCGACACAGTGCCGTCTCTAGCTCTCTTGAAGACACCAACTGTCTGTTTTATTTTTCTTGCAACTATTTTCTTTCGTGGTAGGGTTTGAATCGAAGGGTCGTCAAGATGCATGAGGTGTTTAAGACGCAACGCTGTCGTTGGGTTCCTATATGCTTGGCTTTCACTTGCCTTGTGAAATATACCGTCATTGTCACAACGAGAGGTAGAGAGGGTATATATGGAAAGAATGAACTTGGTTAAATCATTTCTGAATCAGCAATCGAGATGAAACGATCGCACGATTTCAGTGAGAGAGAAGAAGAACGTAAGAGGCAGCGAAGTGACGTACCGCCTCACACACGAAAAGAAGTGTTCGCTCAAATAGAAGACATGAGCGAACCTGAACCAACACCTTCCACGTCTGCGACCAGACAGAGAGAGTCTACTCCAAACCAAAGTTCACCAGTCAACCCTGAAAAGTACTATCACATTCGAGAGACGGAAAAGCGCTCCTCTAGAAAATTTAGAACCACGGCTTACACCTACACGGTGAAGTTTAAAGATTTCAAGTCCGACGTACCGTTGGAGAAAGCAGAAGGGTTCATCACCGAGATGTGGGATTCTTTGCTCACCACACTCAAGCGACAATGTCAACCCAAAGAAGACGATCGCTTGACACTATCCATACAACACGACAGCTTGAAATCCCCTGTTTGGATCGAGTTTAGCAGACCCGCAGAACTGACCCCTTCCAAAGTCATGGACAAGATACAACAGGTGCAACAATCCAATGACAAGTTTGACATCACCGATGGTAAAACCACACTGAAAATGGCTCACGTCTCTCTTCCTCAAGGGACAGGACGCAAAAAGGTCTTATTGGTGGACGACCTTCGCAACACCAAAACAAGTCTCGTCCGAATTAACAACCCTCATGACCAGATGTGTTTAGCCCGTGCCATCGTGGTGGGACGAACCTATGCCAACAAGAACGACACGGTAGAATGGAAAAGAACCTGGAAAACTATTCAACAATCCGACCGAGCCAAACAACGAAATGAAGCAGAACTCCTGTTACAACAAGCCGGACTGTCCAAAGACACACCCTGTGGCATTCCTGAGATGCAAAAATTGCAAGATGCCCTAGCTCCACGCTACACCTTGAAAGTGCACCCTCAAGAAATGCGCGGGCCTCTGTTGTTTCGAGGCCAACATTTTAAGGACGGAAAATACATTCACCTTTATCATCACGATGAACATTTCGATACCATTACCAGTGTCACTGGATTCCTGGGATATGTTTATTATTGTGAGAAATGTGACTATGGTTATAATAATCGAGAGCAACACAAACATTGTGGATGGAAATGCTCAGGATGTTTGGCCTCTCAACCCTGTCTGAGCGAAGAACCAGTGCCTTGTTCAACTTGTCTGCGCACGTTTGTCAGCCCTACCTGTTACCAACAACATTTGAAGACGCAAGGTTCACAGAAGAAATGCGCTTGTCAACTGCTGAGATTGTGCCCCGCGTGTGGACAAGGCATACGTACCAATAGTGTCAAGGCACACGTATGTTCAGGAAAGAAAAAATGTCACATTTGTCACCACATCGTGGACTTGGAACACCAATGTTACGTGCAAAAATACCAACCCCCACCAGAGAAAGAGGACGGTCACAAGAAGAAAGGCAATTTCATCTTTTTCGATTTCGAATGCATGCAAGAGACTGGCATTCACATTCCTAATTTCTGCGTGGCTCATCGAGCGTGCGAGAAGTGTATTCAAGAACCTATCTTCAGTTATTGCCCTCACTGCAGCAAAATTCCTGGAGGGCGTGAAAAAATCTTTCGAGGACCAAAGACGCTAGACGATTTTGCCAAATGGGTCTTAGACCCCATCGACAAGACATGGAGCAAAGAGGACATCGAACGTTACCGAGATTGTCATCGCCATGCCACAGTGATGGCTCACAATTTCTCCGGATACGATGGACAGTTTCTTTTGAGGTACTATACGGAACATGGCACCGAACGTCCTAAAGTCACTTTGAACGGAGCCAAAATCATTTTCATGCAAGTGGGACAAGTGCAGTTTAAAGATTCGATGAGTTACTTGGCCATGCCTTTGAGTCGAATGCCTAAAACGTTTGGAATGACAGAAATGGCTAAAGGGTACTTTCCACACTTTTTCAATACGGAAGCCAATCAACATGCCGTTCTACCCCATTTGCCTGAGGCTCACTATTACGACCCCGACAACATGCGTACCGAACAACGAGAAGATTTCTACGCTTGGTACCAGGCTCATGCCTCTGACCCCTTCGACTTTCAGGAAGAAATGTTAAAGTATTGTCGTTCCGACGTGGACATTTTACGACGTTGCTGTGGAAAATTTCGAGAACTGTTCATGGAACACGGAGGGGTCGATCCTTTGAAAGAAGCTTGCACCATTGCCAAAGCGTGTTCCTTAGTGTACCGCCAACGATTCATGCCTGAAAACACCGTGGCTGTCATCAGTCCTCAAACGACCAACTATGTCAAGCGTCAATACTCGGTCAAAGCCCTACGCTGGTTACATTACTTGTGCGACAAGGAAGGCAAATGGATTCAGCATGCCCGCAACGGAGGAGGCGAAAGGACCATCGGAACGTATTCGGTCGATGGCTGGGACTTAAAAAACCCCAAGATCGTGTATGAGTTTAACGGTTGCTTATTTCACGGATGTCCCGTCTGCTACCCTGACCGTGACACTAAAAATCAGTTTTTACAACGGACCATGGAAGACCTGTACCAGGACACTTGTCAGCGACGCTTGAAGTTAGAACAGCAAGGATACCAAGTGGTAGAAATGTGGGAACACGAATACGATCACCGTTTGAAAATCGATCCCGAGTTTAAACGTGTCGTGGAAAGTTACAAGCTGATGGACCCCCTGAACCCGAGGGATAGTTTGTACGGAGGAAGGACCAATGCCACCTGTTTGCTGTACCAAGCCGACGAAGAGAAAGGAGAAGAAATCAAATACTTGGATGTGTGTTCGCTGTATCCCTACGTGTGCAAATATTGTCACTTTCCTACAGGGCACCCGCGATTGCTGACGGAACACATCGACCTGGTCAACATTCGACAATACGAAGGCTTGATCAAGTGCAAAGTTTTGCCTCCCACGAACCTATACCATCCCGTCTTACCTCACCATTGTCAAGGCAAACTGATGTTTCCCTTGTGCCGTACTTGTGCCGAAACGTGCAACCAAGATCAGCCTTGTCAGCACACCCAGGAAGAACGGGCCTTGACGGGAACCTGGGTCAGCGTAGAATTGTTCAAAGCTATGGACATGGGATACCAACTGTTAGAAGTGTACGAAATTTGCCACTTTCCCAAGACGCAACAATACCACAAGGGTGACCCTACTCAGAAAGGCATTTTCGCAGACTACGTGGATGCCTTTTTGAAACTGAAGCAAGAAGCCAGCGGCTATCCTTCCTGGTGTCACACTCCCGAAGACCAAATAAAATTCAAAGAGAAATACCGGGAACAAGAGGGCATCACTTTAGACCACATCGAGAAAAACGAAGGCAGGCGATCGTTTGCCAAAGTGATGTTAAATTGCTTGTGGGGTAAAATGGCACAACGACCGTGTTTACCCAAGACGGAATATTTGACAGAACCTTCCCGCTACTTCCAGATGATTCACGACAAAACCAAATACATGAAACACGTGGACGTCGTTCGAGAGAATTTAATCTTGGTCAATTACGAAGAAGATCTGGACTTTGTACAAGACGACCCTTTTGGAAATGTCATCATTGCGGCTTACGTGACAGCTCATGCTCGCTTAAAATTGTACGAAGCTTTAGAACTGTTAGGGGATCGCGTCCTGTACTTTGACACGGACAGTTGCATCTACATCGATCGACCGGGTCAGCAACACCCTAACATCGAAGGAGACCGTTTAGGAGCCTGGACAGACGAACATCCTGACGACAAGATTTTAAGTTTCGCGAGTGGCGGTCCTAAAAATTACGGCTACGAATACCGGGACCCACAAGGAGAAGTGCACACAGAGTGTAAAGTGAAAGGATTGACTCTGAATTATCGTACCAGTCGTGTGGTCAACTTTGGCGTATTGAAAGAAGCATTGCAGTCTGGAGAGGATGCAAACTTTAAAGTGACCACCTACCAGCCGAACAAGATTGTACGTTTACCCACTCACCACATCGTCAGTCGACCCTTGGAAAAAGTCTATCAAATCGTGTACCAGAAGCGAGTGCGACTTCCCAACCACTTTACTTTGCCGTACGGTCACATCAATATTGGTCAGCATATAAAAAAGGACAACGTCCAAGACCAACAGTTCATTGTCACTACTAAGACCAATTGAGAAAAAATGAATCCCTTCAAACAGCAAGTATAGAGCGTAAGACTCAAGTCCAACGAGAAACTCGGGTGTGATTCTTTGCCTCACTATCACATCACCAATGCAGTAACACATCTTAGTTATTTATGTACTAACGCCATGACAAACTACGTGCAGCTAGTGAAACTTCCAGACCACAAAACTTTACCTTATGGACATACTGATATCACCCAGTATAAAAAGGGACGACTTCCAAGAACGACACTTCATTGCGAGGACAAGCAACGAGAAAGATGAATCACTCTACGCAGATGAAAAAAGAGAAGGAACAAACATCACTGACCTCTTTCACTACCATACCGTCACAGCAAAGTGCGTCCAAGAAGGGAAAGGATTCAGTAGACCTACAGGAGTATTTTAGCATCCAAATGACTCAGACAGTGACCTCAAGAAAATTTAGAACGACAACTTACACCTACACGGTGAAATTTAGAGACTTCGCGTCTGACATTTCAGCCGAGGAAGTAGCAGGTTTCATTACGGACCTACTTGACTCACTGTTAGAGGAACTCAAATGTCATTGCCAAGTCAAAGATCGAGGTCGTTTGAGCCTATCTATGTATCGCGACAGTTGGAACTCACCTGTATGTCTCGGATTTAGCACACCTGCAGAAATAACTTCGTCCAAACTTTTTAGGGCTATTGAAGACGTGCAGTCGATGAGAGGAAAACTTGACATCAACGAAGGAAAAGTAACCATTCATATGGTATACATTGTACCTCCATGGGAAGAAGACGATGACTGCACTTGATCTGCTTACTGATAAGTGTACCTAGCACGATGGATATAACAGCCGATTTATGAATGAAACGGATTAAGTGATGGGAAATATCTACGCTGGGACACAAGTGCTAGCTGACCAGATTTTTAACAACATGTGAGACGAATAGAGAGAGAGAAACATGAACTTTGTCCTATTTGATTGCATGTTACTTGTTTTGTGTTAGCTTTTTCTTATAAATGAACATTAAATGTAAACAGGTTTACTAGAGCCAAGAACTAAATAACTAGTAAATAGGTTTGTTTGATGTAGAAATGTTTATGTATTAAATGGATAGTGCTTAGACCAAAGCACAGGCCAGAGAGCCCATGTATATACTTGAATAAATGTTTTGAACCCATACAATAGACTTTTCTTTTTTGAGCCATTATTCTCTCTGTGAGGTTTGTTTTAGAACATTTCTGTCGTCTTTTCTGTGTGTTTAAATGTGTATTTGTATGTTTGTCCCTATCTACCTTTTGTCCTTACAAATACATTAAAATCCCTATAAAATGTTTTGACCCTATAAACCTCATGACGTCACCCAAAGTTCAATTCCCATTGACATCCAGGTGACATTCCCATGTTCAATTTCCATTTACGACAAAGTGCAAACCCCATATTTTAACGTTAAAGTCCCATTGACGTTAAAGTACCGGTCCTGTTCAATTTCCATGTTCAATTCCCCTTGACGCTCTACAGTTCCATCCATGTTAAAATTTCCCATGTTAAATTCCCATTGACGCCAGAGTGAATCGACTGTTTTTGCATGGTAAGTCCACTTGACGCTAGGGTGACCCCATATACTACTGACCTTACAACTAAATAAATGACATTTAATGCAAATTTTCAAGGATAATGTTGAAACAAAAGTTGGTTATAAAGAAAAACAAAAAAGATACAGTATTTAAAACTGAACTTTTTCAAAATAGGTTCTGTTGATATGTATCTGAATTATATGAATAGGACATTCTACTTCAATCATTACTTTGGATGCAGTAATAATCATATGATGTTTCTTTGCTGTCCTGTTTAAGATATAATTATATATTTAGCAGTACATTAAATACACTCCGATCAGCTATGCGGTACAAACGTTAATTGAATCGCATTCTACAAGGCATATGATGTTCGTCAAGAAAAGTTTCAACATGTGTAGCTTTTAATTTCTATATGGAGTATCATCAGTTATTGTATTCTATTTTTTTCTCTGTTAACTTTACATTGTCAGAATCGTGCAGTATGTTTCCATACTAAACAGCTTCATATTTCACGACGCGTGTATCTAAATATAGCACCGTGTATTAGATACAACATTGCAAACAAACAGTGTACGCTCATGTAGTATAAAAGTTTTAGCTTTTCATTTATTAGATTTGTTTGTGGATGAACTAAACAAGCTGTTTCGTCCATTTGAAAGTAGAGATGATAAAGTGAACGATGTGAACGAAGTCACAAATGAAACTTTCAAATGACTAAACGAATGAACGTGATATTCGCATATGAACGTGAGAGACGCAGTTATTGAAAATACCATTCTGATCATTTAAACAGTTATTTAGGAAAAATATACATAACGTTTCGTAAATAGAATGTTTTAGAGTATGTGGAGTGCTTTCTAGGGTCTATAAAATTAACATTCAAAAGCATATTGAGGCCAAGTGCTATCGTATATCTGTCAAAGACGTACCATTTACAAGTCAGTCAAAACACTAAATTTGAGACAATATGCAACTGAAGATTTTGGTAGAAAACGAAGGGCATCAGAGCCAATAAGCCAAGACGACGAAGAAGTCTTATTTCCCCTGGCTAAATGGACTGTCACACACCGACTGTTTTGCAATTTTCGCGTTTAACTATTTTGATACGATGTTAGGCTAGCGATAGAAACCATACAGGCCATAGCTGAGGTCTCTAAAACAAAGAGGTCACAAGTGACAGGGCATAAACATATGTATTATGTAGCTGGTAATAAGAAAGGCAATACATATATTTACATTTATGCATCTTGAATTTCCTTAGAATTTTCTTTCTTGATAATTTCAATTACAAGAATTCATATTTTCCCCAAATTATGATTCAAAACAATCAATGACAAAACAGAAACACAGGCACAGTTGATTCAACTCTCAAGTCACATGTAGGTCGTACGGAATTGACCAAATAAATCCAGTCCATCACAAGCAGAAATGAGTTGTATCAACATAAAACAAAATCCATCCATTCCAGACTAACTGGAAAGGTTGTTTTAATGCGCATTTATTCAGGAGATGACTCTAAATTTCGATTTCAAGTAGATAACACGACTAATGTCGATCTTGCGACGAAGTTCCAAGATCGCTGGGGGATGCTACGTGCGCATTAATACTGTTACAGTGTATTGTTACAGTGTATTGATGAATCTACGGTTGTGTATTTATCTTGGGAATACAGCATAAATTCAATTACTTTATTCATTGTATTATATTTTTTTTATAATTAAGCCTTTGGAAAAACCCACAATGACTATATAATAAAAAGGTTACTACATTTTTATGGGAAAATATGAACTCGTTTTTTCGGTCTAATACTGCATTCCCAAGGTCGTGCGGTATTACTCAGAAAATTTCATTCATATTTTCCCATACAAATGAGGCAACATATAATTATAGAATTAAAAAAGTCTCAATCATTGCCAAAGTAACTTTTGCCAACTTAACAACAAAAAGAGGATCATGAGATTTCACAGATGCTTGCATTTCTTTTAGAAGAATTTCAAAATAAAGTGGAATCTTATGAAAGGACTGAATGCATAAATTCCCGGTTACTCACAAAACGTACACACATGTATGTATGTATATGCAAGTTAAATTATTGATTGATAAAGTGTAGTTCTCTATTTTAAATACCTTATTATTTTATATTTAAAACAATATCCCAACTCTGACTCATCATCAAACAATCACTTGTAATGTAGACAGAAAGAGAATAATGAACTGATAGCGTCTTTTATGTATCCTGTTATATGATTTTAGTATTTTTCTGTAGTCACTGGATCGAGAGTAATATTAGTTATTAATTATTACATGTTTTTTTTATTTACAATATGCATAGATTCCTCAATACCTTGTCACATAAACTCGATTGTTGAAATATCTACCAATCATATGTTATTGGTTTGTCAATCTTCGATGAATACCTCTACAAGTAACTGAATTTCAGGTGGCACTGTTGATATAACGATACACGAAGTAATGGAGGACGGGAACCTAAAAGAAATTCATAAGGCGACAGGCGGCGCATGGGGAGGACAAGAAGTAGATGAAGCATTCAAACAGTTTCTGATCAAGATATTCGGAAATCCTGTTCTTGAAAAATTCAAAATGGACGCCACAGAAGACTATATTGGAATCTTTCGTGATTTTGAAGTGAAGAAGAGGAAGGCATCTCCATCTGGGACAGAATATCTCACCTTTACCTTACCTTTAGCATTAGTCGAAACATTTCAGAATGAGACCGGAGAAACCCTAACAGAAGCGATCACTCAATCTCCGTTCGCAGCAAATATTAATTTACTTAAAAGAAACAAATTAAGATTGGACAGTTCCCTAGTGGGAAGCTTTTTTGACAAGTCAGTAAGAAGCGTATTAGAACATTTGCAAGTATTTTACGACAACTATGAGAAGTATGGAATATCAGTGGCCATTTTAGTTGGAGGTTTTTCTGAATCTGCCATGCTGAGCTGTGCTATTCAAGACACATTTTCTTCGTGGAAAGTCTTAGTTCCTTGCGATGCGGGTCTCGTGGTGCTGAAGGGGGCAGTGCTATATGGTCACGATCAATCAACCATCGTTTATAGAGTCGCTAGATATACATATGGGGTTGGATTGCGTACCATATTTATTGACGGGAAGCATCCTGTTGAAACACTGAGAGTGTCTGAAGATGGGAGACGGTGGTGTAATACATCTTTCAAAATATTTTTAGAGGAGGGTTCTTTAATAAAACATGGTCAAATCGTATGTGACGGACAGAAAATAAATCCAGCTAAATCCGAACGTGATTGCGTGAAGATTCCTATTTATGCAAGTACCAGAAAGGATGCACAGTTCACAACAGATGAGTCCTGCTTCTTCCTGGGCAAACTTGTTGTTGGTGGTCTCGATATCAATTTACCTCGAAAAGATCGTAAGGTAGTTTATACAATTACTCATCAAAGCACGGATCTGCATATACATGCAATAGATACAAAATCTGGCAGAATGCTTCAGGCTTCAATAGATCTTTTAGACTGAATTAGACCATGAAGGACTTTGCCAGTTCGTGTTCTCTCAAAACTTAAGGGACAGCAAATGTGTATATATATATATATATATATATATATATATATATATATATATATATATATATATATATATATATACAATTTTCTGATTCTCTTTTCAAATGATAATATGTGAAGAATTATCTTTGGTACGTGATTAAAATATCCGCATGCATGAGTAATATGAGATCAAACGTGTAATATTAAAGAATATGAAGAACTGTAACTGAATTATCTTAACGCTTGGTTTCGATCATCAGCCGCCATGCCATGTTTTAGTTATTTCCTTTCAATCTCTTTCCAATTTGAAAATCTTAATATTTTTGTGCTATCTATTTACTCTCGAAATTAGCTTTCTTTAACACCGCTTATGACTTTGAAAATTTCAGTTAGCACTTTAATACGGCCACAGTTGCGGGAAGACACCATTAGACACAAACAATTGAAAAATACAAGCTGGTGTTAAGGTCATTTGACAAAGTGGATCAGAATGGCAAGATATTAGTGGGAAACGTTATCTAATAAATAGCAAAATAGAAAGAGATGAGTGATAAGCATGGCACCGGGAATTGTTTTTATCGATTTTTATTTTATTGCAGAGTTGGTTCTGGGTTTACTGATAAATAGACATTATCTTAATGGAAAATTATACCTTGATGTACATACACGAATAACTCCCTCATAATATGGTCCTGATTTCGTCATAACCTGTTGTCTGTTATAGTATATATTTGACTTTTGAGACTCTAAACTAGTTGGCACTTGCATCTATAACATTTCTGTACTGAGGGCACAAGTGGATGATACAAACGTTTCATTAATTATTACATATATGAGCCTTCTTCGTGAATGTTGTAACAAACTCTTCGTGTTAGTGTCCACCAGTGTTATAGCACAGCGTAGACGCCGTGATATCATTTGCAGATATCCTTGAATACGTTTTGTCATCTATCATTCATCTTATTGGCTTGTGAAATTTGGTCAGTAGCACTACAAATAACAATTAATTCCAGCTGGTATCGTTGATATAGCTATCCACGAAGTAATTGAGATAAGAAAGGTCTTAGAAGAGTCATAAGAAGACAGGCGGCGCATAGAGAGGATAGGAGGTAATGAAACATGCAGACAGTTTCTGATCTAGGCATTCGGAAATCCAATCCTGTTCTTCAGAAATTCAAAGAGGACATCATAGAGGACTATATTGGACTCTTTTGTGATTTTGAAGTGACGAAGTGGAAGGTATCTCCAGTTGGTACCTTTACCTTGCCGTTAACATTAGTCGAAACATTTCAGAGTGAAATCGAAGCAACCCTAACAGACGCGATCAAACGATCTCTGTTTGCAGTAAAAATTAATCTACTTAAACACACCGAGATTGGATAATTCATTAGTGAGAAGCTTTTCTCACATGGCAATGTTACGACAACAATGAGAAGTATTAGATATCGGTGGCCGTTCTAATTTTTGATGTTTCCCTGTGACATTCAAGGCAACGTTTCTTAGTAAAAAGTCTTCGTTCCTCATGATACTGGTCTCGTGGTTTTGAAGGAATTCTTCTATACAGTCATAATCAATTAAGTGTCTTCTATAGAGTGGCTAGATATACATACAGCGTGGATGCTATGACATCATTTATTTACAATTATTTTTCCTCCTTTGCAATGAAATCGGTTACATGTACAATGCCTTTGTATATGTATGTATATGGCATATACAAAGAGACACTATATATAATTGTACACAATAAATATACCTATTTTATTCTAAATTAACTAAAATTGTAAAGAGTACTTGTGCAGTGTGTCGTGGTCAGAATGCTGACAATGTTAGGTCTAGTTAGTCTTTATAATGCCATTTGATAATATTGACTGTTCAATGTGATAACATGGCAAAGTTTTCAGAGCTATACAGATAATAAATCTATAATGTTGGGACTCAGATCAAATAATGTATATTTCTAATGTAATTTCAATCCTCAACGATCTTTTTCCACAACGAGTCTTAGGCTTTCCTTGATATAAGTGTGTTCCTACGTATGGTATTATTTTAATTGATAACAGGAACTAATTAAACAACCCTGTTTTAAAATATAACATGTCAAAGGCTGAACCTCTCTTGCTTTTTGTCGTATAAATGACGGATGTAACAAGTGCATCTCTAATGCTGCTCATAGCAGGAACACATCGCCCTAATTCTCTCTCAATGCCATATGGCGATACACAGGTGTCAGTTATATTAGGCAATTATCTTTTCTTAGTGCCGTAGAAATTGTCGAATTTTCAAAACTTTTAATAACTATCTTCGACTGATAAAATGTCACGCTATCGCCATGTCCCAAACCCTTTTAAGGTCTTATGTTTACTTTTCTAGGATCCACAAAACGCACTGGAGAGTCTATACAATATTTAGCAGCCACGATAAAAGGATTAAGGATGCAATACATTTCTGCTTACAAATATAACTTAAATCATCTTCTGCACACAAGTTCTGAATGCCAACATATATAATATTCTGTTCACAGCCTAATTGTAGGCTTACGTGGTCCAGTCTAAACTAAAGCGTTTTTCGTGTAATATGGTAAAATTGATGAACGAAACATTTTAGACAGAGGTAAAACTCTTGCATTTTAGTCTTAATAGGAAGTTCATAATTTACATGATATGATTGCATGATATTATATTGAGTTCTTTGTTTATGCCGAAATTGTCTTGCAGCCTGTCAATATATATGGCCCTACAGAAGTAAAGACTGAAACATATTATAAGTATTTAGGATGCACATATTCTTCAAAAAACTATTGGTATATGTACCGGAAAACTGTCTAGCAGGCGCTGAAGGCTATGCATATTTTGAAGCAAAGTGTTTTGAAATTTGACAGATTTACCGTACCTGGATTACTTCGTCTGTCTGACGCGAAGATAGCTCCCATCCTTAACTATGATGCTGAAGTTTGGGGGTTTTACGATGCTTATGATACTGAAAAAACTTGTTTGTCATTTTGTAAGTATATTCTTGGTACATCTAAGTCTACTCCAAATGCATTGATATATGACAAAATAGGAAGATTTAGGATGCACTGTATAGGATATAAACATATTTTGAAATAATTGCTAAGAATACTAAAAATGCCGGAAGACAGATATCCTAAACAATGCTACAATTTACAGTTAAGGTGGGTGGAAAATTGTGATTGTTGGGCTGACAATGTTAAAAAGCTTCATTTTACATTCGGAATAGCCAATGTTTGGTAAACTCACGGCGTAAATAATGAAAATAAATTGTTTTTCAGCCAGAGATGTGAAGATATTTTAGGCAAAAGTTGCAGGATGAGATTAAGTCGATGGAAAGACTGCGTTTCTCTAAATCATTAGAAGTAGAATTCACTTGTTAAAGATATCTAGAATTGTTCGGATATAGTGATTTTTTTTACATAATAACTATGCTTGGAGCGCGGAACTTGCCAATAAGAAGTAACACGGGAAGATATGAAAGTATTTGCTATGAGGAAAGATTGTCAAATTTGTAACCGTAACATCAAAAATTAATTGCATTTTATTACTGCTTGACCGCTATATGGAGAAATACGAAGAAAATATTTACCCGTCTTTGTATATATTTATCCAACTTTAGAAAAATGTAGGCCTTTTATACCAAATGAACTAGTAAAATTCTGATGACAAATGTAGCAATGTTTGCTGTAAAGGCCTTAAAGATTACATAAACCGTTTTATTAAGGACTCCTGCTACATAAGATTCTAAATCAATATAAAAAACGTGCTCCATGCAGGTTCTCGGTTCCATTTGAATTCGTTTGTGTGATTACTGTGAAATATATGCTTGTATTTCATCCAATTTAAAAATGCAATAATGATCACTTTCATGTATATCACCTTCATGTATATCACTTTCATTATATATCATGTTCTTTTATTACGCAGTAAAACATCTTATTGTACCGCACGATGTATGGATATGTACCTATGGCCTGTATCACAAATAAATATTATATGCATATGTATATGTATATATATATATATATATATATATATATATATATATATATATATATATATATATATATATATAATAAATGAATATGAACAGTGCACAACTAGTATCTAACTAGCGTGAGTGCTTTCGACTTTTAATGAGTATTTTTCAAACGCAAATACAGAACATAGTCAAGACAAACAAATAAAATAAAACAACCATTGTGTTTGCAAAATTTTACATGACTATGACTTGTTGCGGATGCTGAAAATATATATTATTACGTGTGATAATTTGTATGAATATAGATTGTAAGGGTCATTTGAAAACACATTACATCTTTTCAAAATAATGGGTTTGTACCTTATGATGAGCTGATTTTTGAGAAAACATGTTATTGGGAACTAAGACTTTGAAAGTATTACGTATATTTGATTTAATTTAATTGTTTGTAAGTTTTAAAATGTTTTTAGTTTTAATTTCATTACATATCAAAGTAATGTAATTTTGTTTACTAGGAATTTGATATTTTCCAGAAATTAGTTTGACCTGATTGTTTAATCGCAAACACCGAACTTTGTATCTTTGATGACCTAGTTCCTGGCATTGATTGAGAATCAAGTAAACAACTTCTTTTTTTAATTCGATTTTAATATGTGAATGATAATAGTTAAGTCGAGGCTGTACAGGAATACGTGACTTTAGACGTATAGATACTTCTAAACCATTTTAGAATGTGATCACGTGACCCTCATACGTGATCTGTTTTGCGCATTATTTGTCTGTATAACCCTTGTTTATAGAGAAATAATCTCGGTCGGGCTTCTAAACTCTGGGACGTAAGGTGTTCGCTTTGTTATAGCCAGTTTGGAGTTATATTTTAATCTGTATTCAAATTATTTGGATTCTAAAAGATGAATTCTTTTGCCTGGAAATATTTGAGTGCAAATGCAGAATTCTTGGAAAAGGACAGTTCTTTAAATTCTATTCGGAAATTCAAACACCGGAATATTACTGTCTGTGGAATAACAAAAACCGTAGACACTACAGCACCATACTGGCTACAGTATACGTCATCGCCTTCCATTTTGGAATTTTCGTCGGGACTCGAACTTGAATTCATTAAAAAAATATATTACTAGGACTGCTAAAATTTGATTCGTGGATTATTCCTGGATTATTTTTGGATTTGATTCTTAAAGCCGTAAGTTTTTTTTTTTATTTTTACAGTGTTTTTCCAGGGAAATAAATTATTTGTTAAATTTGTTTTATTTCACTCTTTCTTTTGTTACTGTTTATTAGAGCCTATACAGGCAACATGAGAAAAGCTGTAGAAGAAATGGGGTTGACGAATTTAATAAGATTTGAATTCAGGTCATTAGATTTCCCCAAGGAACACCAGGTGACCTAATTTATGATTGGTTAGCTGCTAAAGGGCCTGCTCTTTTTGACAGAATGCTATAAAAATGATTATTAGACCCTCTTTCTCATTCTGAAATTGCGTCTTAGTTCTTATATCAGTGATGTTTACGTGAAAATTAGTTATTCAGACGTCAGTATTAGTGAAGTCATTTAGTTTGGTTAAGTTGATGGTATTTAATTTACTTCAATTATTCATTGGACTTACAAGTTGTCATAATCTTTGTCTAAGTAGCTGTTTAGGAATTACTGTGAATTAATTTAAAGACAGAGGATTATATATTTGTGATACGTCAAAACTGTTAGCACAGACCGTTCAAAGATATGTGTACATAACACCACTGGAACTAATTTGGAGTACTCAATACTTGTTGACGTCTTGTATAACTTTCAGGACTATTTACGATTTCGTTCACAATACTGTAAATTCTTTTTAATTTTTAACTTTATATTTTAGAGAAATAATTATTTGTTAATATTTACAAAGCTGGTTCGGAAAGGAAATTAAGAGAATTACAAATTAAAAAACCGGGAAGAAATTAGAAAGATGTTTGATGTTACCAAATACATTAGATTATTGCCATTTTTTAGAGTAAAAGAAGCTGATCGATATTTTCCTCATTTCTTCCTTAAACTTTCGAACAGTATTTAATCATTGATAGACTATCCATGTGTTACATGAAACTTAAATTGTACATGCGTACATATGTATCTTCTGCGCTATTTATTTTAAATAAAATGAGGACAATAAACAGTGTGTCTTCTTAAGAAAAAAATCTTGGGTACCTATATAATTTATGAACCCGTGATTTCATGGTAGTGGATACACATTAAGTACTCTGTCCTTAGCCCCAGCAGGCTCTTATGTTCGGTATCGGGAGCCTAGTCGACGAGGCTTTAGATACATTATGGAAATATGAGAAAATATATTTATATATATATTGTCTGTTTTTTCCATTTGCTTTACTATAATCTATTAACTCTAAGACTGATTTATGCCATGTATCCCATGTGAAAAAAGCTAAATAATTGCGTGTAGCCACATTAAAGAGACTGTAGAGGTGTATTTTAAAATAATTCTGAAAATAGCATGTTTGTATGTAATTGCGTTTTAAGGCGCCTCAGCATAAATATGCATTTTATGTTTGTATGGTATGTAATAGCGTCTTACGGTCAATCCGACTAGGCGGTCAAGATCACTGAACACGTTTCCTCGGTTGTAGGCGAACATCATAATTTTGTAATATATAGGGTATTAATGGATTATCAAATTCAAGATGGTGCAGGGCTTTAAGTCTGAAAAGGGACCCCGAATGGACGATTAATGTAATTTTCGAGAGGTTTCATTGTGGTTCAATACTTGGGGTGTGGCTGCTATTTATGTGGTAATAACTGAGGCATTAGCCAGCCGCTGGGTCGTGAAGGTGGCATGGTGAGTTACAATTTGAGTTCCAATTTTCATTTCTATCTTTTCAACCGTCTGTTTACATAAACATATTATATGACAGAAGTCTCTGATTTCATTGAATCTACGGTGAATATGGAGATGATTTGTTCAAGAGATTTTGAATTTGCAAAGGTCAATTATTATTTTGGGAGGTTTTGATAAGTAAGATGGCCATTTAGGGATACATAATTTTGCAGTATTTTAACAGTAATTTTTGCAGTTTCAAAGTGAGGACGAATTTACATGAGAATATTTTTGGTTTCTGAAGGTTTGGTATGTTGGCAGAACCAATACATTAGATGCGGGGTTAGATGGATTGGAATATAGTTTAGTAGCATAATAGAGAGTCAATTTCGATCATTAAGATGAAGTGATGGTTGGTTTGCTTCAGCATAGAGACTTATTTCTATATAGGGAAGGTGCAACCGATCGCCAGCGAACTGATTTTATCCGCTTATTTGCATCATTCGATAGGACTTTAACAATTGTTACTCCGGTCCGTGACCTGGATAAAGCTGCACATTCTTGTTCTAAATGCACTCAGAGAGAGAGTCTAAGTCCCTGACTGTGTATCAAATCAAACATCTGTAAGTACAATTTACAGTAAGATCTATATTCAATCGAGACATAGTCATGTTGTAATCTTACTAATGACTTGCATAACCGGCGCATGGTCTCTCGTTCTGCTCCCCAGTCCGTATTTGCCATGACTTGAATGAAATCCAGGGTTTATACCCCTAACGAATCTAATATGTGGATGAAAGGGTAGTTTTAAGGTCGATAATAAGCCGTAAATTTTACTCTTTTCCAAAACATGAAGATGACCACCGTCAAGATAGTGCTTTGGGTTTTCTTGAATACGATCTAATCGGCAGAAACGCATATTGTTATTTTTTATATTTCGAAAATGCTCATATGTAGTTGACATTGAATAGTAAACATACTCTTTGATGTATAGAAGATCACAAAATTGTCAATATATAACGATCATTCAGCTTCTGGGTTAAACCATTTCACTCAACTGTTACTGCTGATATAGAAGATGGTGAATGACAATACGCTGTAATGAGGTACATAAATATCCTGGGAATAGCGTTCCGAAATGTTGCTGCCAATTTCAACTCTGCAGATTTTATTTTTCGAAAGACTGAAGACAAAGTTAAGGATGCGATTCATTAGATCTAGGTTGAATGGGTCATTCATTACGCCGTACTTGCATGTGGTGTGCATGGTTTCTTCAATTATCGAAAAGACGGCAACCATATGTTATTTATAAAAGCTTCTCTATGCAATGCTTCAAGTTTGACTAGATGGTTTATTGTGTTTTTATGAATTCATACTGAACGTTCGATAGCGCTTTCTTGGATTCGAGATACCAGAGCAGTCTATCAATTATCATCAATGCTTTGCAAATGCAGCTTATTAATAATATGGAACTACAGTTGGAAGGGTAGTTTTAACTATCCAACAAGCTATCAGGGCACCAAGACATGTATTTATAGCGTTTTGAGCTGTAGTTCGGGCGCGTTGTGGACAGCATTTGAATTAAATAATATCTGACAAGTTAGGAGTGTTTGACGTTTCTTTACGTTTAATTGGTTATCAGCAACCCTTTGAAGAAATTTTGATTGACGTTACCAACACTCATGTCGCACGCGCAAATCACAAGCTGTCGTCATTTATGGGCCGGGGTCAATACGTTGACACTGACCTCCAGGTTTCCCAGCATTGCTTTACCACCTTGTACCGAATTTATTACTTTTTACTGGCAAAGTTAGCTGGAATTGATTCAATTAAAAAATTACCTGATTAATACAAAAATATATTGAACATAAGTTGTCATGGAAACATAATCAATAGCTCTGGATAAGCCAAGTTAATAAACGTAATATGCTAAAGGGACTATAAAGAACACCGAGCTTATATGTTCCCTTTTTTGTAAGTATCCATATTTATTGAGGTTAAAGGATGTAGTTAGCCGTAATAGACTTCTGATGAAAGAGACTTGTATCTTCTATATTGCGTAATCTAAATACATATTTAACCAAATATCTCAAATCGGACTCAAATTTAAATCAAAGACGTTTTTCAGGGACAGGCATCTACCACCTAAACAGAATTTCCAGGAATACAAAATAAAACCGTTTGTTCTTATTAACGGCTGAATCTTCAATTCTAGCAAGATTTTCAAACGACCTGCTATGGTGGCCACGCGATGTGATGTCAGATCAGCACCATTTTTATCTGAACCATCTATATATCATTAGAAGTCATTTGGCAGAAACCCAAGTCATTATAAAATCCATTTAGAAGGACTAGTGATAACAAGCTTGTCAAGATGGACATCATGGCAGGCATACTGAATGCAAGATTGGCACCATTGTTATGCGACATATTGTTTAGGAAGAGTAGTGATAAGATTTGTAAGATGGCTGCCATAAACGTCGTAGTGAATGTCAGATCTGCACCATTTTCAGTTAGGACCAAGTAGACATTAGAAGAAATCCCTTGGTAAAAGATGACTGCTCCGGTGGCCGAAGTGAGAAGAGCATCTGCCTTGGACACGGGATGTCGCGGGTTAGAACCCCGGCCGAGTCGTACTAAATATATAAAAGTGATACCAGTAGCTACCTTGTTCGGCGGTAACCATTAAGGAATTAGTGTTAGGACTGGTTGGCCTGGTGGCAGGAGAATGTGACTGGATGGGACACGATGCTACATGTCTGCTTTATGATGCCCCAGTGCTAGGCGTCACTATATACTGCCACACTGCCGACACCATAGCGATATGATTGCAATATTTTTTAAAGCTACTCTAGAATGCCGAATCACACACACACACACACTTGGTGAAAACCCCATGTCAGTATGACCATATTGGAGGATATATAAGCACCATTTTTAATTAGGACCAAATAGACATCGCAAGAAGTCTTCTGAATCTATGAGGATATGACATTTTGTTCAGGGATAGCAAAAGGTTTTTTTATTGTATCAGTCATACTGAAGAAATAACGTGGTTTACAATGTTATTCTTTTTAGGGCTCAAAATGATTGAAATACTTTCCAGTAATGCAATCTTAGCAACATCTGCAAATAAAATGTTGCATTTACATTTGCATTAGTGTAGCACGCATGACAAAATATGCACCATAAAGAAACACCCTCGTGCCCGTAAAGTACTGCAATCAGTGTATGTCCTTTGATCTCTGGTACTAAGAATTTTCATGTGCGTCTAAAAAAATCCATTATATTTCATAGAATAGGTTCGGGAGTTTCCTATCCATGTATATATTTGTTCATCTGACACAACATAAAACAGGTTTAACGTGACTTGTCTCATATGTCCTAAACTGCGACACAAGCATGCCAAAAATCAATTTTACTTAAATTAACTGTCCGATTTGGATCAATGAGTCGATCAAAAATTTACAATGGGTTCCTAGTGATCTTTCCAGGTATCGTTGTAGATGATGACAACATAGATGTATGCGCCAAAATTTTCTCGACCAGATGTATCATATTCATTAAACGCCAGAATCTTGCCGAAGAACCTTTCATACGAAATGGCATCATTTATATTGACACATTTTATCTGAATTTGCGAATTCCTAAAGCTCTTTTGCTCTTTCCGAGAGTCGAATTCGTCATAATCCCCTTAAAAGATAACATTTGTTGACATATTACGCATTTCCTATTTTGTCAATGCAATCATCTATTCTTAGCAATGGCAATTAATCCGATCTGGTGACAATGTAGGCATTACTGTAGCCAATACACATACGTAATATAGTATAAAGTTTGTGCTCAAGATTAAGTGGTGAACTCCAATTACTTTCCTTGGTTCGATGAAATCATTTTCCAGCAATGAATGACTTCTCTCAAACATTGCCGCCTGAAATGATTCATCATCCTGTTATGATGCCGTTTCAAGGGATGGAGAATGTACAATTTCAACATTAATACAGATTTTCTTTGTTCTTCTTGGAACTTCAGAAATCAAGTGCATATATTCACTTAATAGCTGTTTTAATTCA
This sequence comes from Sinohyriopsis cumingii, assembly GCA_028554795.2. NCBI lineage: Eukaryota > Metazoa > Mollusca > Bivalvia > Unionida > Unionidae > Sinohyriopsis > Sinohyriopsis cumingii. The sequence continues at coordinate 82,644,758 of CM068838.1, forward strand.
CTCTTTTGCTGTAGTTGTAGATGTGAAAATTTCTTGCTCAGATTCTTTAAAATTTCTGGGCAAGAGCGCCAGAACTCTATCGCCATGTTGAAAACCTCTCACTTTTGTATTTCTGTCATCCTTTACTCTCATGTTTGACTGAATAGAGTGAAGATTAGTTCTGGCTACTTCACAAGCATTTGACAATTTACATTTGAAATCAGAGATAAAGTCAAGAAGACTAATCTTTGAATTTTCATTTGAAACAAGTTTCTCTTTTATTAACTTCAGTGGTCCATAGACAGTTGAAAAGGAGTTGAGCCTAATGATTCTTGATATGATTGTCTTACAGATAACAACAGTAAATGAACATCATCATCCCAATATGTTTCCAGTATCAAAACAATCTGACCGAATCACATTCAAAGTTTGATCAAATTTTTCTAAAGAACCGTGGCCTTCTAGGCGATAGGAAGAGGACGTAAACTATTGGATGCTTAATTCACGCATACATTAAAACTATTGTACACAGGCACGGACTCGCTGCTGATATATATATATTACAACTAGCTATGTTTATGCAGACATCGCAGAACCATGTTTGATCAAGGAATACCTGTGAGTATCCAAATGAACATCCGTTATTTCGTAACGCCAAGAAAAAGATCCTTGGTAAATTCAAATGAAAATACTCGGATAAACTAATCGGAGAGTATGTGGGACTATGACCAAAAATGTATTCAAGTGTAGTCAGCTCAATGAAAGTAAAATGCGAAGGTGTTCTACGGGCGATTGTTGAAAAAGATCTCAAACATGAACTTTAAGTGGAATGACCTTGAGACTGGCGTGAATTTACGCACTGGGCAAAAATGATAAGGTATCAGAACATGGGTGTATATCGATGCAATAAAGTGAGTTTGTGCCTGCTTGATACCAAACGATGGATACTCCCCGACGGAATTACCACCTATGCGTTTGACCTTCGTGCTGTAGTGAACCAAATTACAATTGATACTGGTTAGTGCATCAGTACAAATCCTGGTGGAAGTTCTGTACGATCGGCTGGGTCGAAAAAGTCCACTCGGCTTTGGTCAACCCGGTGATGGTTCCATACGGTAACGTGTTCGTTGACTAGGGGTATCAATCGGTTTCGAAATAGAAAACACATACACGTACCATACTGGGTCAGATGCAGGATGTTGTCCTCTGTCTAACTCTCCCGGTGCATACGAATTCTAAACAAAACTCGTCTCTGAGTGATTGTAATGGTGCTGGCTGCGAAATCAATCTCTGAGTAACAGTGACAGACTTTTGTTGAATGGATGATTTTAATCCAGTCCTGAGTGTGACTTCATTGTTCAATGCAGCTATTACTAATGGAAGTCGTATTATCCATTACTGAGGTTGTTAAGGTCTCATTAACAAGTCCTGAACGTACTGATGACCGAATAATCGTTCATAACATATTTGAGTTTTGCAGAGATGTTCGCAAGGTTATATTTGGAGCCAAACATACATTCACAATAACCCCCTTTAGAACAACTGTAACGATGTAATTTAGCATGGACAGCTTCAACGCTATCGTTTCCTGCACATACCACAGACACACTCATACCAACGGCGATTGCGGGACAATTTACGTAGCAAAAAGTAACCAACATTGTCTTACTGAACCACAACATGTGTTTGTGCCATGTCAGCTTAAAAATCGAGACAATGACTAAACACGGTGTAAAATATTTGACCACAAAGAAGTGACCGAGGTTTATCTGCGGTTAAACGGTCATCAAGAACCTTCTGAAGAAATTCGGCTTAACTCTGAAACCAATTATACCGCACGTGAATATCACAATCTGTCCTCGTATATGGACTAGCATCAAAACATTGACCCTTTTTGCAGATTTCCCAACATGACTTCACTGTACCCGATTTATTACCTTTCTTTGGAACATCTGGAGTTATTCAGAAACTCCGTCGTCCACATGTACACTCATACACGTATAGATGCGTCTGGTGTTAATTACAGATGTTATGCTGTGATACTTTCTTTTGTTGGAAGGTTCTGATAGTCGAATGATGATGATCGATGCACCTGTGGAAAATTCATAGAATTTTCTCAGATTCATAATTAAACCTGTTACGTATTTTAATAATAATCTCCTATCACGAAATGAAGGTCGGCCTTACTGAAAATCAACTTGCGAAAATACAAAATAGGCAATAAAAAGTACCTATGGGGTCACATTGAAACTTTATCCGGTAAAATTGACCAGACATGTCTCCATGTGGTTGACACAAACACAAATTTTTCAGCTTATTGCGGCAAAAAAATAATACCTCAGCAAAGTTAACATTATGCAAGTGAGAGGTGACACAAATGCTAAAGACCGAAGGAATATTTGAATTCCTTGCAGCGATTCCAGCATTATTATCAGCAGTGGCTCCAGAGGTTGCAAAACTTGCGGCTTTATCGGCTATTGGAACTGCATCAGGAATGGTGTTGAAAAAGGCAGTTAGTGGTCTTATAATAAAGGAAGAAGCCTTCGATTACCAGGTACATGTCGTCAAATACCATCGGCATAAGTCTTCAATTACCCTGACCCAGAAAATTACGCGTCCATTAACAAATCTTGATTTACTCGTGGTGTTTAGATTTCAGTGGTGTCTTTATGTGAAATAAACTTACATTGATTGTGCCACACACACGTGACACCGGCATTGTCGACCTGGATTTAACAACAGTACTTGTCATTATTTTGGTCCATACGCGGTAACGTCTCAAAATCTTTAGTATTTCTTTTTCTCCTATGGACTTGCTCCACCGTTTGAAGTTGTAAAATATTTAAGCAGGCACGGACGACAACCGTTGTTTTATTTAGCTGTTTCAGCATAAATTCATTCGGATGTGCCAATATGCGGTCATCTTGTTCTTGAAGTGTTGCATGCACATACAACCCTGCAAGCACTTATTGATTTCACATTAAAGTAAAATTAATATTATACACAATGTCTGTTAACATTTACGGACATCACTCAGCTCGACGACACGGTGTTGATGCGGATCTGAACCGATTTGCCACCAGAACGGATTTTAAATGAGGTTACAAGTCGTGTTCTTTTCGGCGTTGACCAAGGCAACCTTGTGAATTTTGAGGGTCAAACAGGTAAAACGCAAAGTCTAATGTCGACATTCAAGATATTATTGTCAAGTTTTAGAAGGCGATTTTGTAGTAAATAACCTAGCTGAAGTCACCGAAAACGGGGGAATCGTAGACGACGGTGTGTGTGGATGGCTTACATCAAAGTGTATGTTGATGATGCTAATGCAACAAGGAAACAATCTGTAGATGAACAAATCGCTAACTTGGCCGTACCACCACGAGTAGCAACTTCATGGAGTTTTATTTAAACCATATTAATCAAAGAAAGAGGGAAACCAATTGAAACGTCAACCTTGTCGAATGGTCGCCTTATTTCAACATCTCTATTTGAAAAAGGTTTTGAGAGATATAATCCTCATATTTTAAAAGGTGCTCTAGTCCGGAACATACTTGTTTATCCTTACCGAAACTAAAGTTAAGTGTTGTCGAATTTGAATGTTGATATATGATGAGCGGCGTCTTGATTATGATTATGTACCACCAATATCATTTGTAATCAGGCCAGACAGTGATGTTTATAATTTTTATACAGTCGCATTGTCAGCATCATTAGTTACCGGAGATGAAATTCAGTTTTAAGCGCTCAACGTTTATCCGGACGAGTACTTAACCGTCTTTGGCATTTTTCTTTAAGATTAGCTTTTATCGTTATAATGTATACGTAATGGATTCAGACCACGGTGATGTGGTTGCTGAATTTACCGACGGGGTGCTGGACCAACTAGCAGCAGATGTAAACATCGATAACAATTTCGTTCCACTTGTTGTTGAAGTCAGCTTGAATTCACCGCAATTGCACGTGTAAACGCCAACTGCAGCCCCAGATGTTAAAGCGCTTAAGGATTATTTCTACAATGGCGAAGTGGCATTCACCGATGTATCCACCCCAGTTACGTTCACCAGCGAGTATTTTAAACTGACATTGACTCAGTTGAGGATAAAAAGATCTCGTCTGTTATTCAACGAGGATGCACTTGTTCGAGTAAAGCTATTGGGCAATGACAATCGTTTGATGCAAAAGGTTCTGGTGTAATCGGCGTGTTGTTTAAAAGAATCAGATTCCAAAAAACCGGAACGCATAATCACTGGAGAACAGTGTTCCCGAGCAGAGGTTTTCTACAAAGGTATGACAGTTTTACCAATATTACAATTGTGCAACTAAAAAGGAATACTTGTCTAGAAGTGTGTGCGCGTAATCATGAGTCGGAACAATCTCTGTCTGTCATTCAATTAAATTACGCGATACTATTATTAATAGAAGAATTATGATGGACACTCAGTCTTACCGACGTAAAGAAATAATCCAAGCGGAATATCAGCTGTGAAATAAAATTACCACAAGAACCGTACTGATTATAAAAGACAAAGGAGCATGTTTAGGTTGTGGTCTTGCCTGAGAAAAACTGTTGGTCTAGGTGTAGCTGTAATCACGGCAACAACAACCATCGTAGTGCACCAATCGGTATTATTGTCTGAGTTACATCGATAGTAAACGGTGGCCCTGGTGGTGCTAGCAAATTAATATTGACGCGACTGCATTCATGAGCACCTGTCTACCGAAAATTTTTGCTGCAGCACAGAGCAGTGTGACAATTCAGCTTATGTTAGCTCCCACGCTCGAGAAATATCGGTAAGTGTATAAAATGTACACCGATGTCTACAGCCAAAATTTACTGCAGACTGTTGCAGGTTTTAATGAATAGATGATATCAATCCCTAAACCGCCAATCAATATCTTCAGGGTTGAGGGGAAGCTTTATCGGCCTAATACCAATTCACCCAACCTACTATGCTTTAATTGATACAATTTGGTTAGAAATACCTTACGACAAGCGTGATAAATTAATATTCGATTGACTGATATATAACGTAATGATCCATTTGGATTGCTGTCTTTTTCTACTACTAACGCCGATTCACCCGACATCTAGTAATAATTCCTAGACATCATGGAAGTATCCATTAAAATAATGGTCTGAATATAAATGGACAGACTGGTGTCGGATATATAACTAAAAGAGTGAGTCAAATACCTGAAAAGGTGATTAAAATATTGCAAGAGACAATGACTGATGCATAGGATGAATAAGTAGTGTTTAAACCATTAGATATTTTGACGTATGCTACAACTGAGTCAATGATTTAGTCTGTAAGTGCATCTATTGCTTAGTCTACACTTGTAATGACAACTAATTGCAGTACTTTAAATGAGCAATATCTGGTGAAAATAAATTTCGTGGAAACAATAATTTTAGATATTTGTGACTTGGTTCAGAGGTCGCAATGTTTGTACACCCCGATATATGGTCATTTGTTACTTTAACATTTGAATTATATTAAGGTATGGCGTGTAAGTGTTATCCCCTAAATATAATATAGATGTTTTCTTAAAGTTTCATTGCACTTGTTTTTCGTATGCACAAGTTGAAGAAAATTAATAGAAACAATTTGTAAAATTATGTAAGGCACGTTTCTTTGCAGACAATGGACTCTTCTGAAATTATATCAAGATTCTGAGTCATTCCATCCAACTAGGCAAATGCAACAACGTCTACTTACCAAAGTTAAAATAAATATTTAACCGTGGCAGTGACAGACTCCATTATGGTCACAATTCCCTTGGGTTCCATCTGGACATACGCATGTGTGCCCCTCACAAGGAGCCTGTCGAGCTGAAGCAAAAGGTAATTAAGTGTTTATACAATTTAAAACCATCGTTAAGGTTCTGCGTGTTTTTCTTTAGGTATATCAATAATGTATATCTTATTATTCATCTAAACATGTGTTTATATAATATATTTTAATGAATCCGTTACTATCGCTGATGAATTCAGGGACGAAAATATAGATAGTTCTACCTGCATTTATTTTACAACTATATTTCATTGAACATTCAGACTTGAACATGTTGTTGTAATACATGATACGGTGTATTAATAAACTTACCATGTTGATTGAAGTGGTAAACTCCATTAACACAATGGCCTGAATGCGGATGGCAGTGTGCTGTGCACTCTGTGTCGCTTGTACATTGATCCTGTGCCATTGTCAGGGCTGAGAAATGACATCACTGATTATGCAGTTCAAGAGATAAGTAAAACATATGTTAAGCCACTCTTACATCTTTGTTCTTTAAGAATGGTCGTATTGAAAAGTGGAATTAGGCTGGAAAATATTTTAATTTGGCACATTTGACATCTTTCGTACAATGGTAAACAATCGCTTAGTATCCTTGCAGGATGGTACATTCAGGAGTATGAAATCGCTAGAGAAATTTCGTTGATCTTTTTGTGTGTCTCTGACATCCTCCGTCTGGAAAGTTACCTCATACATATGAACGAGATCTCTGAACGGGCTGCATGTGTTGCTCAAAGTAGTACAAATCATACAGATAAAAGAAAATTCATATCTTTGCTTTTGGTTCATTTCGGCCTGACACCTGATAGTCACAGTTCGCAGAGTAAATGGTCTCCTACCGTTTTATTAATGAAGCTCTCCTGTTTTGTTTTACTAAATCATAAATTTCTCTCTACTCGCAAAAATGGGCCTTCATCTCTAAGTGTGAACCGTATTAAATGCGGTAAATCAATTTATTAAGTTGGAACCATTATAGAACTTTCAAGATTTTAGTAACGTTTACTGCATGCTTTTAAATACATAGATTACGCAAGTATCACATTTGACTGGAATGCTTGGAGTCTCAGCTCGAATTTACATTTAAAAACATTTTGATAATGCTGGGATAGATTGCTACAGTTCCTGAGCTATACAAAGAACTTTTCGAGACATGTAGCATACAACTAATAAGCATGTAAGATCTTAAAATACCAACCAGACTAAGAAGAACAACAGCCATCATGATTTTCTTTTTGCAGTGATTAATGACACAATACATCGTCTGTACGCTAGCATGGATTTTATAGATAGATATCTCCATCACATCTGTTATTTTCCCAATCGTAGTCGTGATACTAAATGCCACATGTTATGACCGCTGTCTTAAACTGTGGGTTTTCGTATACATTTTCGTTGAGGTTTGTCAGTTGGAGAAGGACATAACATAATCATTCATGTCATCAAGCTGAACATTAAGGGTATATATATATATATATATATATATATATATATATATATATATATATATATATATATATATATATATATATATATATATATATATATATATATATATATATATATATATATATATATATATATATTCCTTATTTATTTGAGTTAATTTATCATTGCATATGTAACAACAGGAAACTTAAAGATATATTTAATTTTTTGAGGCCGCAGCTTTTTAAACAAATTAAAATGATATGTAAAGTTATTATAACTGTCACTGTTCTTCTGTGTACCTGCGGTATCAATGTTAGCATAGGTGATTAAGCGTCGGACTCTTAATCGATCGATCGTGGTTCGATAGTCACACAGGACAGTAAGAAAAAGCATTCAGGTTCCATTTCTTCGACATGATATGCCAATCATGTGATAGAATGCTGTTGAAAACCAATCAAGAATTCAGCTACTTGGTATCTGATTGATTGGTTGTCGGTGCTAACAACCTGATACGTGTTCATTAATTGACCAATATGGCTTGACTGGCTTTATTAAAGATCACAATTACTTTACGTCTGATAGATCATTTAACAATTTATATTTGATATACACCTTGACTTATCGATCCGAGGCGACCCGTCGGTCTCATGCGGTAGCTGTAGGTCAACTGTTGTATCAAACTATTTACAAGTTATTTAGCTAAGATATTCAGAAGTTGTGTTAAAGCATAAAAATCAGTATTTGTCGTACCAAAAAAGGAGAATGTTACATCAGTGCTAATTTCAAACGAAATTGGGGACACTTATGACTAAAGCGCCCGTAATCTGAGTCCTGTTTGGTCTTAAACATATGTCAAATCTCAACTCTTGTCATGAAATCTGAAGTCTTCATAAATGACGATAAAGACATTGTTGCTCTTATCAGATTTATCCCTGGCATTAAATTTTGCCCCATCTACCTTTAGACTCTGCAAATCGCATTTTCCTTAATGTAGTAGATGGCAAAGTTTAATGACCGAAGAGAAAATAGTAATGTGATATAATGCTGTTGAAAACCAATCAAGTTACTTGTGGCAGCTTAATTATTCCACAAGGCTGTAGAGCCCACAAACATCTAACATCAGATGATTCAAAGAATAATATTTCAGCTAGGTTTTTAAAGTAAAAAAGAATGGTGTAGCATTCAAACAAAAAATCCATTTATCAGAGACCCTAATCTGTATTGGAGGAAAATACGTAAGTTAAACAAGGAAAATCGGCAGTTAAAAGGCTCTTCCGTTTAGAAAATATAGTTGTTGTGTATGGCAAGACAACCGGCATTTTCTATAAGGGTGAGAAAAGCCATGAAAGCTGATTCGAGCAACCGGTTTCCAAACAGAATATAATACTAATTAGCTTGTTCTTCCTATACAAATATTAAAGCATCACACCCACCGGTGGAGTGGCTTCTCTGGTACAAAACCCGCATACATAAGATTATAATGTGACACACGCCTGACTCATTCATACACATATCTAACTTATGTATACTTCCTAAAGAGTGAACTACGACTAGAGTGCATATCATTCAAGCGTCTACTGTCAACAGAACTCATTATTGTAGAGTGTATCTACTTTGAACCTGTGATACACAAGTAATGTAATGAAAACTCATTGACGAAACTTTACTGTGATGATCCACCAGAGAATGTCGTGGATTTTATAATGGAATGCGAACTATAAAACATATGTTTGGAGCTTTTACTTATTTGCCAATCATTTAACTAGTTCAAAAGATGTAACAGCTTTATCTTTGAAATTGTATCGTGGAGTACTTAATGTTTATAGTTTTTCTTTGGCGTTTAAGAAGGCATTAACTTTCAGGATCTCTTTGTTGCAATTTTTTTTATATTTGCATGTTTTGTCTTTTCTTTGAATCAACACTGTAATGCGTATCGGTTTGTTGTTGTATGTCCATATTCTTTATGCCTATTAGAAAACAAATGAGAAGATGGATATTGATGTAGTTAAGCACGTTAAATAGAAGTGGGCAGATGGATTTGAAGATTTAGTTAACTGAGAGAAAAACCACATTGTAATTAATTAAAGACCATTGATATGATGTTATGATAATTGGCACACCAATCAGCAGGGTAAATTGTCTTGGATTATTAAGAATATTGTTCCACAACATTATCGTGTCACAGCTTGTACAATGATTATTCTGTGTTAACGTCATGATAAATATAACATCGAGATCAAAATTGCGTTGATTTTTTTTTAACAAACTATTTATAATTAACTAATCTTTTTCTTATTTTATCAACAGCAACTTCGTTGTTGTCTTCGAGATTTACTGCAAAATTTGTGATAACCCCATGTAGCTGAGATATTCTCTTAATTCTAGCAACTGCAAGACAAACTAAATTTTACCAGTCGATACGGTCATCAATAATCCAAATATTAATATCCGCAATAGTTAATCCTAATAATGAATGAATCGTTATAGCATACCCTAGCGTCCATGGAGATTTGTCAATAACTCCGTCAGGAGTTAATGCGCTCTCAGCAGCACTGACAGGAACTAAAACAATATCATTTAGTACAATATTTTGTTTTTCTGACGATCCTGGAATTTCAATTTCAATATTTTGCCGTCGCGTATCTGCTGGGCGATAACACAATGGTGCGGGTAGATTTGAAAACTTTTCTTTATGTAACAAAAATAACTGTTGTTGAAGTGCATCACGAACAATCTTTGTACTTGCAACTATCAAATCATCTGGTCTCCATACGTTCCAAAAGTTGGTAATAGAGTTTCTAAACTCATTTTACGCATTTTTTCAGATTGAATTTTATTTGGTTGTATTCTGATTAATTTCTTAAATTCTCCTAATTCTGGATCAAGTGCTCTATGATAAGTTATTTCTTCATAATAATCAACAAAACTCCATAATCATTCATGCGGATACAATCCAAGAAAAGGTGGTGGTTGACCACGATTGCCACACATTATTACTGCAGCATTCTTCAATAATAGCCAATCAAGAAATATTTTTAATGTCTCCAGCGGCACTGTGCATATTTCATCCCAAATAATAATCCTTGGAATATATTTTTCACCCATTCGTTCAGGAGTCCATGTATCTTCTTTTCATGTGATAAGTAAAAGATTTCACTCCTCGTTTGTTCATTTCTCTGGCGAGTCTGTGTGTGGGTGTTGAAACAATCAAGTCAGCACAATACAAAGTATTGCGTCGAAATAATTCGATCACATGTGGGGGTTTTTCTGATCATCCTGGTCCGTTGAGATAAACAGTTTTGTGTCTAGCCACATGATCATATACAGATGGTGCTGATGATCATTTTGATACATTGTTATTTTTGTAATAAATATATTTAATCGAAACATCTGAAGATTCGGAATAACAGAATCTTCTCATTTTTTATTCTCATTCACCCATGATGCATGATTGTATACATTTATCAATTCTGTGTCTTTACAGACATAAAATAAATCAGTGGTGACTCTAACTGCAGACTTAGAAAATATGTTTACCATCGATAATACATTTATCGAAACGTACGCCAACATCGAAGATCTTAAATGAGTAAACTGCAGTGAGTCACCATCAATATAACTATCAATTGTACCTAAATTAGTTCCGACTGTTAAGTTAAGTTCACTTCGACTTATAAAGGTATTTTTCTTTGTTGTATAAGCAAATATTAAATATATTCAGCATCATCTATAATTAATCTTGTACAATGTCATTTATGATCATATGATCCTCCTTGGGTGAAATTACATATTATTTTTCTGCCAAGATCTTTTTGCGATTTTATTCTCATAATCAGTCGTATCAGGATTTTTATCATCTGAATACTTCTTTTGTGGTGGTAACCAAACTTACTTTTGAGAACTATATGATATAATTGCTTCACTTACGATCAACGATGTCAGTATTTTTTAATCAAACATATATCCTAACAATACTATTGGTGCCCACATTTATTTCTGAAAAGTGTTTGCCAAGCAAGACAAAACATCTCGCATGGTGATCTTCGGCAAATTTAAATGACTCGATACAAGCAATTCCAGTCAAATCAAAATCTGGTAGAGGTCCATTTATCGTTACTCTCGGCATTTCATGGGTTGGATGTCCAAATATGTTAAAATATCTCGAAATTGTCCCATTCCAAGAAAACATCCGGGATAACATGGAACTATATCGAGTGATATCATATTTTTATAATCGTATTTAGTATTCCATAATTCATCATGTCCGTACTCGACACAACTTGATGTTATATTATCTAGAAAATCAAATCGAGTCGGTTTCCACGAATTTTTCTCTCTTGCAAAATTAGCCGCACAATGTGGAACAGTAGAACAATCATTCAGTAATTGTTCAGTCCTGACATTTTCAATGTATTTCAACGAAAGAATTTTTATTGCTTCGTGGAGAGATTCTGTACGATAAATAATACCATTAGGCCGTACAAATTAATCATAGTTTCCATTATCTGAACTTTGAAATAACCATACTGATACAGGATCATTTTCACTTATTTCGCTAATAAAATCAAACACATCACCGTTATAAAATTTAACAGTTATTGGGAATTTTAGTGTTTTTTCTAATTTAGCAACATCATTTATGTAGCTCCTTTATCCTTCACTGATTCAGCTCATTTGTATATTTTTCACGTCGTAAATCTGTTATTTTATTTCCACGTATCGCGTTTGTGAAGTGTTCTTAATTCGCTCGGCTACACAATTTAATGTCAAGGAGGACGAACGCTAGGTTTGTCATTCAGCGGATATATTACATAAATAAATGTGGTCACAGGATACGCTCGCTCATAATACGGTTTGTCAGTACCAGCTAACATTCCTGGTTTGGAATTTTTATTTAACGTAACAATATTTCCAGTGTGAACATGGACAGGGTCACGTTTATCACGGATAATCCAAGTATCACCTTGTTCGTTATCTACCGCGGCAATCAATTTTACTCTGAAAAAATATCTTTAATTGTCGAGATAATTAATAGTCGTTGCCGGTCGATCATCGTTCAATAACATTTTAATTATTAATAATTATAAACGTTGACCACACATGAGATGCACCATCGTCACGAAATTCTTTTTTTGCGACACGAATATTTCTAGTCAGAGTTTTCGTCGGATCAACCATAGCTCTCCTCGGTAAGTCAGGTGTTCTTCTGTCAAGATCAAATCTGGCTTTAGACTCGGTTGTATATAATCTCTCAAATTCTTCCATATTATACTTAAGGCAAGTATATAATTAAATTGAAATATCGTATATATAATGATTCAAAAAAAGAATAAATGCAATTGATTAATGACAGGTTCTACAACTTCTAGTGACAAATCTTGTGTAAACGAATTTTGCGGACTTCATTTACAAAGTGTAAGGAGAAGAAGTTTTGGACCAAAAGCGTGTTTGAAATGTGGTGTTGGAGTTAGAGGAGAAATACAGTTGTGTGTGAAATGTGGTGGTAAAAAGTACAGAGAGCTGAAACGATATTCTGATTTTAAAAAATGACACCGATAATGATAAAGTTATAAGAATTGTGAAAGACTATCTAACTAGATTTAAAAATAATGATATAGACAAATGATATTATATAGAAATGGAGCAAAATGAGTTTGTAAAATCCTAGTATCGAAAATTATGAAGCATGTCGTGACGATGTAATTAGAAATTGTCGACTAAAAAACCAGTTGGCAATGTCACTAATACTGGTTATCTCATGATTGATACTAAGGGAAAGAAACATAATCTTTCTCATAAATTTATTTACGAGTGTCATCATGGATTAATCGAAGACGGTCTTGTGATCGATCATATCAACGGTACAAAAATCGATAACAATTTATGTAACTTACGTGCTATCCCACAAAGCCAGAACAGCTGAATTGGATTAACTGGCAATCATTAGAAAATTGCAAGACTTGTTACGTCAGTAAATACAGAGACTGGCGAAGAAATAATATTTCAATCAATGAACGCAGCTGGCAAATATTTTGATATTTCAGTGCGTTCGGTAAAACATATTGCAGATAATATTACCAAATCGGCGTTTTCAAAGAAATATAAACAAAAAGTTACATTTCATCATTGTTCAGATATAGATCCATGTAGAGTAATTCAGTAGTTATTTATTTTTTGAGTCATCTTATTGTTACAATAGATATTTTTGAATGATGAGGGCTTTGACCTTTAATACAAAGGGAGATAACTCTGTCATTGATACGTTGAGCGATTAGAGTTATCTCCCTGTATTTTATTCGCTTATTAATAAATTTATATTTTTGGGGGGTTGGATTTTCCCCCCGCCGTATTGCAAATAATATAACCAAATCGGTATTATAAAGCAATAGAAACAGAGGTATCTTACTTCAGAGTATAACTCTATTGTAAGACAGAAATTCAACATCAGTGATAGTCATTGGGCTAATGTGATCCTTGATTAATAAGAGAAATAACTCTGTTAAATAAGGTATAGTCTGAAATCTTATAAAATAATTTTTATTTACTGATGAACAATGTTTTTCTTTTTGGTTGTTTTGTTAAGAAACAATATCCTTATTTTATTAGATCTGTGAGGATCCTTGTTTCATCTATATTTTTTCAGCGATTATAATTAAGAAAAACAAACAGCAAATAAAGACACCATATCTGAACTATTTTAGATCTATTTGTTATACAGAAAATAACTATCCTTCAAGTTTGATTTCGTCAGGGCAGAAATACGTTTGTGATTATTTTATACAGCGTGATTAGAAACAGAAACAAATCCACGCTGAATTTTATTCATTATAATGATTAGTTCTTGCAATCCAACAATATGTAACTTTATAATAATTTCTGAAACGTATTATTGTAACATTGGAACGTAGCATTTCGCTGACGTGCTTTATTCTCATACTCGAGGTCACCAGTTCGAATCCCGTGACTGACAACTGTCGATGGTGGCGATAATCGCGGATTTTTCTATATAAAATAGGGGTCCAACCCCAACATCGAAATTCAACCGACAAGCACACTTCCCCTCACACTCACCATGTGGTGCGTGCCCTTTTGCATTCTCCGTGGGTTGATTTTGGGTGTTGGTGTGTTGAACGTGTGCCGTCGATATGATAAGTTAGCTAAGTTAATTTTGTGCAGCCCATAGGATAAGATAATTAAGTTGATGTTGTGCAGTCCAGAGGATAAGATAACTAAGTTAATTTTGTGCAGTCCATAGGATAAGATAATTAAGTTAATGTTGTGCAGTCCATAGGTTAAGATAATTAAGTTAATGTTGTGCTCTATAGAATTAAGTTAATGTTGTGCAGTTTATATAATTAAGATAAAGTTGTTTCGTCCTTAGAATAAAGTCAATTAAGTTAATGTTGTTTCCTCCTTAGATCTAAGGTTTGCTGTATATAGTTCGTGCCCTCTGAACTTTCTAGAATGTCGTCCGGCAATCTAGGATTTCACATGGCGGTTGTTTCGTCCTTAGATTTAAGATTTATATATTTCATGCCCTCTGAATTTTCTAGAATGTCGTCTGACAATCTAGGAATTCATATGGATGTTGTGTTGTGTAAATATTTTGTTATTTTAAATATACAATTTATTATAAAATGAACTATGAAAATATGTATGCTATTATTTCTGCAATTAAAAAATTAAAACATGACGGCATAAAAATATCAGATGAATTTAATCCTGAAAAAATTATTTCTGATTTTGAATCATTACAAACACGAAAATTTGAAGATAGATATACACTACCATCATAATACAAGTTTTTAAACTTATTCACCAGGCTATGTTCCAATCGCTAACTATGGTCAAGGAAACACAAGTTATAAAATTCGTATCTCTTTCAAACGTGATCGAAAACATTATATCAGAATTATGTCACGAACATCAAACAAAAAAGATTATTAACATTAGTAATAAGACAATTAAGGAATATTATGTCAGATCGTGAAACGATCCATAGTGAAAGTGAAAGTTAATTTTATTCACATTCTTTTAATTCTGATTATAATATTTTATTTATGTTGATTTTCTTAGAAAAATCAGTGATTTTAGTCATAATGCATCGTTTTTTATCACAAATCTTAGCCAATTTGTCAAAGAAAGTCACTCAAATTGCCGATTTTATTCAAGTCACACCTTAAGCAATTCTCTAAATGATTTAACAGTCTAAAGTTATGTTTTGTTTTTCACTAAATTATGTCTGAGAATTTATCGATTTATCGACAAATCATTTAGAGAATAGCTTGAGGTTGACCCAATCAAATTATAAAATCTGATTTTCTTTTTAGTATCATTTATCTGAAATCTGAGCGAGAATCAGTAAAAAATATTTTGTTATAATATATTTTGCATTTTTTTTAGACAATATTCCCAACAATCTGAAGAATTAGGCAATATTTTTTTAAGCTGATTAGATTTAATGCAGGAATGTGCATAATTCATAATTTGATCTCTATCACATGTGATCATAATAAAATGTTCTCGCTGCAGTTTATTTAATATTCTTGCGTCAACAAAAAGTCTTTGTTACCGTATTCATCAACAATTATATTAACACTAAATTGTTTTGTATTGACTGGAGACTGTGTCATTATTGTTCTGATGGCGTTTACAAGAACGTCTTTTGTCGTGTATGAAAACTCTCACATGTTGGTACATTATATTATACCTCTTGATTAATTGTTAAAACACTCTTCACGATTAAAAACCTATGACTCTAAATATAAGTTTATATTAAGAAATTCTCCAAATAAATCGATTAAGTGTCCGGATTGGTAAGTAATTTTGAAATGTATTCGCGATAATAAATTTTTATGGCACCGTAGATAAACAGGATTAATAGGTTCTTGTACGATTAAATATCCAGGAGGTACTTGCGGTGTAAATATATATAAAATATATCCTTGCTGAGCCTGATTTGAATTTTCAAGATATATTTGATAGCTGCCATCAATTGCATAACAAGCAAGATTAATGGCAATAGTTGATGTAATATTAACAATTCCTGTTGAAACATGTCTGCCTTCGCCGTGCTGATTATTGTTACATCAGAGAATATTTGCTGGTTGATTTATTTTTTCTATGGCTCAACGATTTTAGGAAAATATTCATCGATGATATCTTTGACTGATTTCTTTAACGCAGCCACGATAATATATCCAAGAAATTTAAAATTCTGTAGATCAGATTCTGTTATTGAATATTCATTGAGAAAAAATGTTTGAGTCTGTTTTCCGACTTGATTACTGTTTGCATAACACTTTGATGAACAATTTCAGCATCAAATACAATTTGATTTAACATTTATATCTGTTTGATGATTTCCTCTGTTGACGTCATGTCAAAAAGATACTCGTTAAATAATTGGCGCAATTTTTTTCTTGCTGTTCATGTTCATGATTAATATAATTAAAAGTTTGATCTCATCTGCGGTAGCCAACCCTGCTGTAAATTGTTTTCATCATATACCCACAATATTTCAGCTATACTTTGAACTAAACAGCCATCGTCCAGGTTTGCTCTTATAAATCTCCACAGTGGAATACTGATTTCATATTCTGAAGTAATAACCCATTACGAGCGTTTATCCGAAGTAAAATCAACCCACGTTGGCTCAAGTATTGCTGTAGGCGCTGGCGGTGCTATTTCAGGCCAACCTAACACACTTCTGATTGATGATTAGAAATATCAACGGCAAAATCTTGCGAATATATTTCAATCACGGATGATAAAGTTGGTTCATAAACTACTTTTGATTCTTTTTCGATTATTGATTTTATTCTGCGTTGAAATTCATCATCGATTTCTTTGATTTATTAGCTGCCTGTAGCGACGCGAACAACTTGCTAATCGAGCGTTCCATCTGGTTTAGTTTCATTTGCAAATACAAGAGAATAATTCGCCTGTAATCCACCGAATGATTTTGATCTGATGTTTGGCCAACTGTAATATACTCGTAATTGTGCTAGTGCTATTTCTTTTATTGGAATTGCAGTTGGAGAATTAACGTTAAATTCAGGATTAGTCGAACTTACCGATATCATTATTGTCTTTGGCGGAGCTGTATTATTAAAATATGTTGTAGTAGCTTGTTCGGGGTTGACTTTATTATTATTATTATTATTATTATTATTATTATTATTATTATTATTATTATCCAAATTATAATTTGGTAAATCATACGTGGATTTTATCACATTTGTACCTTCGTGGTAAATTTGAATCATCTGCGTGAACTCGGTATCTGATATTATTCCATCGCTTAGGATTGAAGATATTAACAAAGATAACTTAGAATATGCCACTGTTGCTGTATGAAGTTTTATTATGTATTCATGCAATTTTGTATTTGTGCATGATAATATCATTTTTGTAATAATATTGAAAATTTCAGCAACTGGTGTTACTGACGAAATACAGATTGCTATAATTATCGATGATGTCATTGTTATCGTTGATAGTAATACGCCTGTTCCAGCGATAACAGCAGACACTTAATACAAAATTATGTCAATAGAAAGTATGCGTCTATTGTATTTGTTTTACTTTTCTTGTATATTGATCAATGTTATTTTTTAATTTTGTTTGCCATAAACATACTTGTTTGTATCTAACATGTTGCGCTGTAACATCATGTTATTTAATTAGGTGGAAACTTAACTAGTAATTCAAGGCACCAATAATAAATCAGGCCGATTTTTTTCCTTCCGCTTCCATAATAAATGTTTTCTCGTCGCTTTAGTCTAACATCACTAACATAGATACACCTAACGGAGTCAGTGGATAACGCCGTGAAATCGTGGTAGATATTTTAAATGTTGTAACACCAAGTGCTGAGAGCCTGTATATACCGGTGACCTCAGCGCGATGTTTAATAGTTTTATTGAGTGGTGACCATAATGCTTGGTCAGACTCTACTGCATATACCATGTTATTAATCTGCTTGTGGAAAAGATTTTTTTAACGATATCAGGAATTACACTTATAACATTTAGTTTTTTTTTCTTCTAATATCATTGATATTACTCTGTGCTGTCATGATTAACTCTGAAACTGATTTAGGATCTCCGATAACACCTAATCGTTTATTAGTCGTTTCAATGTCTGATATAACTATTTTAATATCGCCGAGTTTTATGTTAATATCAAAGAGTTTTACGTCAACAGTCAACGGATCTCCAAAAAATTCCTCAGCGATTTCATTATTTTTTCCTAAAATTTCTACGAAAATTTGAAACATATTTACGTGAACGTCATACGCAGCTTGTAGTGTGGTCAATTTAGTATCTACACTATTATAGTTAATGTCTACATATTTTTTGTTGCGGCATCTTCATCAGATGTTTGATCTCTTAAAACAACTATTTTATTTCCATTCATGCTGAGTTCACCTGTTATTGTATCATCGGTAGATCGTAAACGATTAGCAACACTTTTTACAGTTTCATTTTTAATAGTTGCGATTGATATATTTGAGTCCCTGATTCTACCGCTTTCATTAAATACTGGAATATTATCCGTAGTAGCTTTGAGAACTTTACGAACTGTCATTCCATTTGATATTACTCGCCTTCAAAGCACCATGTTTATCTTGAAAAAATAACAGTCTCATCTGGATCAACTCCAGAAAGATTAATAATATCAGCAAGTTCATCTTTAGTCTCGTAATTCGACACATCGATATTTTTTTGTCCTTGCCTCCAGTAATCGTAGAAGATCTTCCGTAAATATCTACAATTATACTTTAAGATTTATTTAAATCGTCAAGATGGTTCAGTAAAAATTAATAAATCGGATAAAGATTTCTAAAATCTAACTGTGATATATATTTGTAAACCGGTATCTATATTTTGATCACGTCCCGTAAATGTCATTAAACAATGATATGCACGTGCTATGTAATTATTTTCAAACTTGAAGGTTATATCTTCGGATGGCTCTTGATGTCCATTGATCTGTAAAGAAACTTAACTAAATGTAAAGTTGTCAAATATCATATGACTATGTTCTTGATTATCTAATCGATCAGCATTTTGTAAAGTGATAAATATATGCATTGGTGCAGAAACTCCTTGTTGTGATGCAATATGCCATGTAAATAACCCAGCAATATTACTCTGAATGCTATCTGTGGTCATTGTTAACCATGATAATAATGATTTACCACATGAATCCATAAAAGAAAGCAATTTTTGTTCCTCAGCAATTGATGGAGTCATCACTGGCATCCATAGTGAAAGTTTAAAGAATATTACTTTACCCTCAACAACGACGCCTGGTCGCCAAATAGCAACATTATCGTTACCCTTTCTCACAAGTACAACTGTATGTTTCGCTCCAAAGATGACTTTTCTGACATCTCTACAAAATCTAAAGATGTGTGATAATGCAATAACACATGAAAATCTTCTACGACCATCCTTCTCCATTAATTTACGTGTAGCAAAACCTAGGTTATAATTTGGTCTGGTATTAATAATCATGTTTTCAGCATCAATATCATCAGCGCCTGCATTGTTTCTTGGTCGTCTTATATCATACTGGTTACTTTCAAGATTATCCGCGTTATCTTTGGCAAGCATCACTGATGGACCAGCTGATCTTGTATAATCATCTGAATATCTTGCTAAATTTAATATCGTTGTAGCATCATCAACGTCTTTTTGAATTGTTTCAATATTTTTTCCGTCAATCATGCACGTACCGCTATCAAGCAACGCCATATTACCATTGTTCACAAAACCAACTACAACATCGGTTCCATATGCTGTATTAAGAGGGACATCTGTTGCAAGCTCTCCTTCTACATCAATAAATGCTTCATCAGGTAAAAAGATCTGCTTTTATCTTGATCTTGAAGTTCGATTGTTCCTAGTGCGTTAGGTACACGTGCGTCATAAGAATAATATTGATAATCGCGTATAGATTCATCTTTGAGAACTGGTGCGTCCATGTCGAACGCTGAATCGGATATACGCTTGAACATTTTATTATAACTATCTTCTTCGAACACTAAGACCACTTCCTGAAATAAAATTTGTATTTGTCGGCATAATTTAATTAGTCATTTGTAGGAACAACTTCATTAACAGCCAATTCTGCTAGTTTTTTATTTGCAGCTTGATTTATTATTTTACTGATATTTGCAGGCATACTTTCAGTACTAGGTAATTTTACTGATGGTTGTGATTTTCTTCGCATTAATCGAGCTAATCTTTCTTCGATTGCTCAAAATGCTTTACCGGCAACATTACCAACAACACCAATACCCTTATCCCGAATAGCGTCAACAGCCTTCATTCCTAATTGTTTTGCAATCGGTATTGCTTTTGGAGCTATCCCTCTAAATAAACCTTGAGCAAAATCACCAAGTCCATCTCCGTAAATAGCTTTATAAGTAGGTAATCGTGAATTTATTACTCTGACCATGATCTGTCCTCGTTGAGCATTGTGTATAATCATCCTATTTGTTATTTATTTATCTAATCGCAGTGATCTTAGTCGCTATAATAATCATCAGTAATTTCATCGATGAGAGATCGATAAACATTAATGTCCATGATGCCGCCGGTAAATAATCGCCGGCAAATTTCAGATATTTCATTAATGATTTCTGGAGAATTATTTCCTGGGCGTTTTCGTCCAATCATGATTTCTAATCTATCTACGTCAGAAAGAACATTGTTAGGACAAGCCATAAGACCACTTCCACCTGATGTAATCAGGGGAGAAAGATCACTTCCAGTTGCTCTTTCTTTCTCACTTGTTTTATCTGATATTTTCTTCCATGTTGTTGAGGTTGATTTCCTTTCTGCTTGTGCTTCTTCAAGTTGCTGCTTTATTTTTTCTTCTTTTAGTATCATTTTTTGCTTTACTTGTTTAATATACTCATATACTGTATTGTTACAGATGTCAAAATTATTAATATCTTGCTAAGATCTGATTTGCGGCGTATCAGTAGAGATGCGATACGTATCCCTAATCCAATCACATATCTCACCGTTTTAACATATTCGGGTTTTACATACTTATCTCTTTCATAATATCCAAACGCGGCAATATCAAAGAATTGGTCTGGGTCTTTGATAGTGGAAATACCTTCGGGCGTGAATTTATCCATGATGTTGACTCTAACTCTTGGCAGAGGTTGTGGTACTTCAGGTTGTGGTGAGGAGGTTGCTGGGGTAGTGGAAGACGGCCAGCAATATCAGCAGGTAATGTCTCAAGAGTTTTTGGAACCGCCTCTTTTGCTGTAACAATTTTCTTGGTTGGTTCGACAGTTGGTTTAAATAATTATTCTGAACCTTCTGCAAATTCAACTTGACTTTCGTGTCGTTCTTGTAATTTTTGCCTGATAGCTACTGGCATTATTTTATAATCAACGATTTAGTTATAGCAGCAGGGAGGGTATGACCACCGAGTTGGTTCAATTTAGTAATCGTCTTTTTTTACGAAGGTTTATTTTGGCCTTTGGACCCTTCAAAAATGTGGTCTGTTCACCCTCCCTGCTGCTCACCAAAATGTGCCTAACATATTTAAACTCCCACTACAAACAAAAATCATGATTTCGGATTGAAACGAAAACAAAATATGTCTGCACCGCCGGATTTAAAAGGTATAAGCAAATGCGTCCATCGTAACGAAATTTTGATAATGGTCGTCAACTAACACTCAGATTAACAGTTAAATAGTAGATTTCGTGGAGATTTTAACACACCTACCGTATAGACATTTCACACAAGTTGTTGTTGCTTAACGTCATCGTGTAGCGCACGGTGCATGGCGACCAGTTTTTCGGTCGAGACTGGGGCACTTACAATTTCTGACACCAAATAAGTTTTTGAAGAAATACATTCTTGCTCTAATTAATAGGGAAAATAAAGAACTTATTGTCTCAGTTAAATTGACAAAAAATAAATTAACTACAGGCACCCCCAACAAAAAGACATACATTTGTTTCAAAATCAGGGTGAGATTTCAATGACCTTTCCCACCCATTTGTAGATATATTGATACTTCTATTAGGGTTTGAGGACAGAGGGTATACTCTATCGAAAAATTGCAATTCGCAATAACAGTAATGTGTCTGCAGATGGTAGGTTGCTACTCGGCCTTGCCAACTTGAACTATCTTACACTGCACCCAATCTGAAAGAAATCATCAATAAGGGTTATCTTCTCATATATAACAAGTATAAAATTCATTACGAGTTTAATTCGATACGAGTGAGATGAACCTATATCGTCGAAACATTTTGACCTCTTGCTCTCCATTTTTCATTACTAGTGGTACGAGTACATATTTCGTGACATACATTACGCCTACATTGTAGAACTGAATATGTGTCTTTGTAGTCAGAAGGGATGGCAGACTGAGAAATATAATAGTCGTGGTTAAACTTTACAAGTCCTGACCACAAATGCTTACTGACAAGAACTAAAACTTTATTAGACATCAAACTATCGGAATTACAAACACCTAGATCCGTGGACTATTGCTAATTGTGAGTCATGTATTTGTCCGTTATACAGAGGAGAGATGAGGCATGTGATACTAACAAAACCTGTGCTGGCTTGTGTTTTCTTCGTCACGGATCGGACGCTTACAAGGTTACAGCGACATGTTTCTGGTTGTTGTTATCATAATGACTATAATATAAATTATGTCGGCATTGTTGTGTATTTATAAACATTGTGACAATCACTTAATATGCTTAATATTATTGAACAACCTCATTGCAAATGGGTTTTTGTTGCCATTATTGACTATATGAGTCTTTATGCCATGGACACGGTGGCTGCAAGATTTGGCTAGTCATTTGACTAGCAGTGGAGACTGGTGAATTTTGTCAACGCCGTTTCTTCGTGCCCACTTTAGGCGAAATAAATGTTAATGTTAATACTCAAACTTCTTTATTTTCCAGTGATTGGGTGATGGCCATACTCCTGTTTGCCAGATCTTGTTGCAAATGTTTGTGAGGGTGCTAATCATTGTTTCTCCCCCTGCTTGGATTATTTCTGCTGGGATGTTGTCCACCACTGCTGACTTACACTTTCTCAGTGATCTCACTGCGGGTTCTACTTCGCGTATGATCGAGTGGTTGTCGTCGTTAGTTGCTGGAGGGACGTTCAGTACCTCCGGATCTATAGAGGCTCGGTGGTTGTAAATTTCTGCGCAGTACTCTGCCCATCTTTTCACAATCTATTTTTCTTCTGTGAGGCAGTTTCTGGCTTTGTCCTGTAAGGAGCTAAACCGTCGTTGTTTTGTGCTTGTTAGAACATGGACCAGTTGGTATGCTTTCCTGCTGTTGTTCCTTTTCAAGTTTCCCTCACTGTCTTTGGACATTTCTTCTATCCAGTTCTCTTTTGCTTTTTTCAAGCTTCTCTTGACTTCCCTGTTGACTGCCTTGTACTGCTCTGTCACTTTTGTATCGTTTTTTTCTTCTTCAGTTCCCTCCTCTTGTCACACAAGTTCAGAACCTCAGCTGTAACCCAGGGTTTCTTGACTGGGCGATGTCTACCGAGGATATCGCTGGCTGTTTCGGTCGTTGCTGTATTGAATGTGGGGATCAACGTGTCCATGTCGGTATTATCAGCCTCGAGGATAGTGAGCGGTGCAAATTTCCCACCAATCATTGCCTAGAAGGCTTTTGCTACTTCGGGATCCTTCAATTTCTCGAAATCAAATTTTATTTTATTCTTGTGTGGCTCTCTTTCTTGACCTTCTTTAGATGTAGCTTGAAGGTCATCATCACCAGATCATGGTCACTTCCCATGTCCCCTCCGGGAAAGCATCTAGTTTTGGCAAGGTTTATACTTGACTGTAGGCGCCTCTTCACCATGATGTAGTCGATCTGACTGTGATGATCTGCCATGTCCATCTTCTGGATAATTTGTGCTGGCCGAAAGTGTTTGCCAGCATAAGGTCGTTGTAACTAGAGAATTCCAGGAACCTCAGTCCTCTCTTATTTGTCTGTGCATTGCAGCAGCGCCCACATGTTCCTTTCCAGTTCATGCAAGCGTCCTCGCCTATTTTGGCATTCCAATCACCTTGTACAACCTGGATGTCTTTTTTCGATGTTTTATCCACAATTTATTGTACCTAGACATAGAAGTCTTCCACATACTGTGATGTATTTCATGTTTTGTTTTTGTTGCTGTTTTGTAAACAAACTATAATGTTCTAAAAAATCGATTTTTAAAAAAATATGAAAATGTCCAAAGGCCTCTGTTACGAGTCTATAATCTTACAATACGTAACAGAAAAGAGTGAAGGCAATAAACTTTGTAAACTTTAACAAATAATTTATTTCCCTTGAATGCAAAGTGAAAACTGAGAAAAACAAACTCACCATTTTACGAATTCAATCCAAAAGTAATCAAAGAATTAAAACGCAAGTCTTAGTCACTAAAGTCATGAATGAAACTGAGTTCAAGTCCCGATGAGATTAAAATTTGAAGGCGATGACGTCTGTTATAGTCAATGAAGTGCTGATGTGTCAACAGTCTCTTGTTGAATCACATAAATATTCCAGGTTTGAATTCAGTATAAATTCGAATGAATGTCTTTATCCAAGAGTTTTCTCAGAGCACGTTTGTATTTCCAGAGAAAATAATCACTTGAATTCAATAATTTGAAGAAAATAAAATTCAGCCCAAACTGGTCACAACATAACACAACTTACAGTGCTAGATGTTAAAGCACAACTGGTAGAATTCTGACAGTTGCAAAATAATATAGTTCTATGTTTTAGCACAGGTCACAAATTAGCATTTTCTACAAACAACCATTACCTAATGGAGATAACTTTCTTGCATGATTTAATTAATGAGCCGTGTTTACTTAAAATATAATACCCTGTAAAATTCACTTTGGAACCCAAAAAAGCCCTGACCAAAATCAACATGTTTAACTGAATAATAATTTGGTCAATGAACTCGTACCCATAGAGGATAATGAGGCATTTTTTAGATGTTGAAATCAAAGAAATATTTTTTTAAAGAAAAGTTAATCAGGTCAAACAGAACTGAACTCAATATCAGACAAGGCCAAATCCAGCAAACAATGTTACCTGACAATAACATGTAACGACATATTTTTTTTAAAAATCACAATCAATTTAAATTAAAGGTCACCGGCCATACTCCAACATTTTCCTATTTATATCAGATTTGTATTACATGATTAAAAATAGTTATCCTCGCACAAAAAATTATCAAGTGTAAAGAAGAAATAATAATTTAATTACTCGAAATAGAAGTATACAACGCTGTTACTTCCTCTTAGTTACGATTTCCCACCTATAGAGGACGCAACCGGAAATGACGTACATTTATCCCTACAAGACGAAGTACATGCTTCTTGTTGTCGAAACATAAAACACGATAAACTATGGATAGGGAATATTTTAGATGAAACTAATGAAAACTATTTTACTGTTCAGCCTTATATCGGTATGCGTACACGACGCACTAGATTGTGTCGCTTTCAAAACTGTTCCATTGTTTCAATTTATTTTGAAAATTCCCATTAATACAGGTAAAAATAATCAATGCTGGCTTCCCTGTGTCGGCAGACTTTATATAAAAAATGATGAAAGAAATCGGCACACTTAAAGAATCCAAAGGAACCGAACTTGACTTCCTTTTGTCGGCCGACTTCAGAAGAAAAAATCGACACACTAAAAAGATACCAAAGTCAGGTTTCCGGGGTTGGTTTGCATTGTAATAAAATAACCTATGTATTTGATATCCTATCGGTAAGTTTAAACAATGAGTTTATTGATCTATGCCAGTTGCGTTTATTACCTGGGCTTCTATTTGTTTGCCATATGTAATCCCAATTGATGTTTGCAGGGCAAATATTATACACAATAATAGTTTCCTTTAATAATACTTTTGTAACCCATGCTAGCAAAAAGATTATCATTTGCACTCACATTGAATGTATTTTAAAATAATGATTTCTTTTATTTGCGAGATATCGACTTATAGTTAACCTGGACACAATACAATCTGGGTGAGTTTGCAATAAGTAACTTATCATGCGTAAATGGCAGGTGCCTTCAAGCAATCGGATGATACTTTCGTCTCATTCGCGATTTTGTTATTTGACATAAGCGATACACACTACACTAAGGATGCATACGCAAGCCGGCATCCGCTACATATATGGAGTTCGTGGATATATTTTTTTTAAATAATTTTCGCATGATGAAAAAAGAAGGAATATATGATAACAATGCAAGGTTAATTTCTTTCATTTTATTTTCAAACAAGTTATGTTTATCAATTTGTTTTGTACCGTGAGGGGTGGGGGGAGCACAAATTAAACACAAAATTATATTCTTTCTAATTTGTATGGAATAATGAAGCAAAAATGATTGACGATATTGACCAGCAATGACAAACTTTCAATTTACGCGCACAAACACTAAGACAACTTGAACAATAAAAACAAACAATAAAATTAACTGGTAAGAGCTTCATATTGCAGCAAATAAATACTGACAAAATGCTCAACATTATTCTCTCTCTCTCTCTCTCTCTCTCTCTCTCTCTCTCTCTCATGTGTAATCTAGTATGTATTGTATGCAGCTGTGTAACAACGTGAAGCCTAAAATTAAGTATATTTGTTATAATATCGCATGTACACTACCCTTAGCAAAATGTATACGTATTATGTAGAATATTATCTGTTACCTACTTTTGTTTTATAAATGATTATTGATAATTTGACCGGAAGACTTAAACTGAGAATGTCGTTGTGAAGATGCATATATTTGTTAGAATACAAAATGTATATAAATATTTTAATTTGAACAAGCAAGATATGTCAGTTTGTGTTTTCTCTCATAAATATGTACGTTACGAAGTATGATTATTTTCTTTCAAAGAATATCAAAATAGTTTGTTTAAATTTTAAATTTAGTTTTTTTCCTAAAACCTATCTTACATAGCATCTACATTTTGTTGAAGAAAAAGAACGTACAAACTATTGCTAAGATTGGCCGAATTGTATTTCGAGTTGGGCCGAATTGTCTTTGGGCCAAATTCACTATAATCCGGCATAAATGATACAACTTTCCCATCCCTCCCCTATTCGATCCCACAGATTAAATACACTTTTTTCTGGTAAACATGGTTTTTCGGAAAAAGAAAGAACGCTTTTTCCCATCATCACTCTTTTGGTTACATCCGTATGCAACACAGTGCACCATATTTGCTGTACAAAAGCACGATCGTACGCTATATCACACAGACATTTACGTCGGGAAATTAAGCACTTGAATGTCTAGGTTGAATAGAAGGGATAAATGTAAGTCATATCCGGTTTTGACACGTGGAAACTACCGATTGTTTACGGAGATTGCCGAATATATTTTTCATTTTATAAAGCGGAGTTTTAAGTCTAATTAAACATTTGTATGGTGTGCATACATAACCAATGCGTTTGTACAATATGGGTGGCCGGTGGCCGGTGACCTTTAAATATACATACCCCCCCCTCTCCCTCTCCCTCTCTTTCTCTCTCTCTCTCTCTCTCTCTCTCTCTCTCTCTCTCTCTCTCTCTGGACCAACGTAGCAAGATACTGTCCAAAATCTGTGAACTGACGAATGTTGAGGATTTTCATTTGCGTCATCCCACGATATATCAAGACTTATGAATGATGGTAAAAGTTAAGTCAAACCGATAAAAGGATGAGAGAGAGACAAAGAGTGAGAATTTTAAAGTCAAAGAGACCAGAGAGAGAGACTGTGTGTCTTTGGTCAGTTTTATTGTTTCTAAGAAGGAATAATGTCTTAGATCAACTGTATATAATTTAAAATATTTTAACCACCTCTTGTTAATTACCGCTTATTTTCTATTCCACTTTAATTTGCATGAGCCGGTTGGTGAATGGCTTAGCGTTCATGTGAATGGCGCAGCAAACCAAGTGTTTGTAGTGCTCTACTTTTAGGATTAAAACCATCTTACATGTTTATATAATAAGTGTGTATCATATTGATTTAATCAATGTTAAAAAATAGAAACAAGAAAAGAAAAAATCAACTTGTCAACGTGCAAAGGTGATTGTGACTAGCCACAAAAGGTATATAACTACATATTGCTGCGGACACACTCGGGGATGTAAGTTGATTCACTCGGTCAATACACAACTGCCTGTGGTAAATCTTACCTCCGTTCAAAGGGGAAATATATATGTATTTGTATGTGATATAAGTAATATATATATATATATATATATATATATATATATATATATATATATATATATATATATATATATATATATATATATATATATATATATATATATATATATATATATATATATATATATATATATAATGTGTGTGTGTGTTATGTAATGTATTAGCTATGCTACTATTAAGGACGTATATACAGGCTTTAAGGGTAATTATGCATGCATTGTCATGTAATTTAATAAGCAAAATATCTTAATAACCGGACCATTCATCGAAACACGTACGTTTATATTCGCTGTCATAAAAGGCCAGGATATTTAAATAAACTTGCCCTGAAGGTGAAGGCAGTGGCACCTAAAGTCAAAATACAAACACTAGAACGAGGTTGGCAGTGTGCAACACAATCTGCATTGTATATGCAAGGACTCTGTGTCAATGTCAGGGCTGAAAAAATGACATAACTCAATGATGTTGAAATATATAAAATTAAAACGTATTCTTGCATAAATATATAAATTCAAAACGTACTCTTGCGTTTTAGTCCTTAACATTTGTTAATCAAAGAGTTATATGTAGTTATGGTGGTAGACGTAGAGACAGCAGGATGAAAACTGCTGTGATTTGTTATGTTTGAACCTGGGTTAGCGGTAAAACCATTGCTTTGCATTTATTTAGTCCCGGGTTAGCATCAGGTTCCGGATCATTCAATGGTATTGAATCATCCATTGCTATATCATTGGTGCCCGGGTTCTTTGGTATCTCCAGCATTAACAAGTACTTTAGACCTTTATACATGAGACGTCAGAAGAAGGTGGTATGAGTTGTTCCACCTTGTACATGCCCTAGAAATAATTAAAATCTTAACGTGCTTCTCTGAGGCCACATCTTTGACACCTGATGTCGGCAGTTCGCTGTCTTGATTGTCTGATATAGAATCACTGTCCAATGTCTCCTACATTCCTCCACATCAAAGTAACGTGACCTTGTAATATTTGTTACGAGACATGCATCTCGAATAAATTAGGTTATCGAGTTAGAATTATAATTATACTGAAATAATCTTTACAACTTCTGTTTCATACTTTCAAAGACACAGAAGTACCTCAAATAAAACCATTGACTTTAGGGCTTGGAAACTCGGTTTCACTTTCATGTTTAAAAACAGTACAAGATTTCGATGCTACTTGACCATAATACGTCCGTGTCTAAGATGGCGAGAGCACGTGACATGAAGTTTACAACTTTTCCTATGGCAAAATAAGCATTTAGTATATTTTACATAGTGACCAACTAGAGCCAGTAGAATAAAAGCCAATATAACCTTCATTTCACAGTGATTGTTGACACAGTGTATCATATGTACGTTTTCGTTCCATTTTATCAGCACACGTATTGTAAACATCTGTTATTTTCACAATTGTAGTCATGAGCCGACACACAACATTATGACTTCGGACGTAAATGGGTAACTAGAGAATTATCAGTTCCAGAAAAAGGCATATTGGTGAAGACCATACCATATACATAACTCCCAAGTTGGAAATGTAAAAGTAAGCGACTTACACGAGAATGCAAGACACACATAATTGGATATTCAACTATATGCACAAACTCAGTTGATACACCTTTCGATATATAAGTTACACATTATATAGCAAGCAACAAATGTTTCAAATGCACCTGATCCTTGAGAGATTATTTTTGTCAGGGGAGAATGCTATAGGAAACAAACATGAAAAAGCACGGTGGACGGTGCAGTAAGTAAGACGAACGGGATTTTGAAGCGAAGCCAATAATAATCTTCCTAAATGTACCGGACCTTTTAGAGATTGACTTATGTCTTGAGTCATTCTGCTTTGGAGTGTTTGTTTCCTCTTCCGTTTGCCTCCCCATATCATACAATTCGTCCGTTTTTAAATTGCACTAACAAGATAAAAAACAGGATCGCAGAAATTGTATATAGAATGGTCGTTACAAGGTAGTACCAAGGATCGAAAGGATTTGTGCTACTTACAAAGAGCTCTCAAAATGAAATATCATTTTTAGTAGCATGTATGTAGTTTACGCCTTACTAGGACATCAAATTTGTTTCTTTTTGAAAAGAAAGCACTACCAGAATACAATATAGAAAATTAGTAATGAGGCACCTTCAGTCGATGGCCACTACCAAATATGTTTTGTGGGATGTTTTATTATTTTTAAACTAACACACTTCCATTCACATTACAAACTTTTGCTTGACAAGAAGCTTGCTGCGTCACGTTATAAACACATACAACACATTTTTTAATTTATTACTTATTGTTCCCTGGCATCACGGCAATTTGTTTTAAACTTACTCTCTTAAGGCCAGAACTAACAAGGTTATGAAATAAAACAAGCATTATTCTTTTTGCTTATTGTAATATCGGGCATTAATGTTAACGTCATAAGAACAAAAATGAAATATTAACTTTAAAGAATATTACTCTTAAATTATAAACGCGGATTTCAAGCACACGTCTCTTTAATTCACATAGTACTATGGTGTTCAGCCCTTATAATGTAATGTATGGATGTTTACCCGCCATTATTTTTATGTCTTTACTTTTTATATTAGAGCAAAAATACGATATCTCTATGCTATAGGATCAATGTAATATGTATACAGGCATACTGGTAAGCAAACAGTCATACTGGTAGACAAACAGTCATACTGGTAAAAAGGGATAAATAGCTACTAGACTAATACATTATGTGCACACAGCTATACTCAGTAAAAAAAGCATACTACTCATATTTCTTATTGAAGGTTAGTTTGACTTTCATAAACTAAATTTATTAAAATTTGTAACAGAAATATTCTAAATATATAAAATGAATGATGATATTAACTTTTACTGACAAAAACAACTTTATTTATTTTTCAAACTGATTGATATAACTAAAGCTCACGTTGCTTTTGAAGACCTGTGTTGCAAGTCTCTATAATCACGCTGTAGCTTATCGAATATTGAGCCTCAATACAATGAAAATATATTTTTCAATCTCATCAAACATGTACATTTGCATCGTTTAATTTCTGTTCAAACAGCGTTGAAAGAAAAAGGTAAATTGTTAAACGAATATAATGAGACAATAGGTAAACGAATATAATTGGAAGTTAAAGATACAACACCAGTTTAGTAGCCAGCAATGAATAGAATTTAGGAATGCGACATAATCCTTCACATTTAATAGAATAAATAAATTAGTTGAACATTTGATATTTACCAATTCATCTAGAGGTAATAATAACGGCCAGAAAAGAAGTTAATTATTACTACTGCTTCTTAAATTGTACGGTTATTTTAAAGCCATCCAAGACAAATGAAATGGCTAAAGAGATACTGAATGTTGCTTTTGAATCATTAATTTTATTAATGATGTCCCGAATGTTGAATTTCCGTTCAAATTTTTACTGTATTGTTTGAATGTGTTATCCCTGCATGTTTAGTGTCATCATAGACAGATCTGGAGAAAGGTTAAAATATATCGAGGTCGTAAAATAATAGAGCGGAGAACAAAATCTGAAATAAATGTTTGCATACATAACATAATTTTTCTGATTCATATTTCACAATTCTAGAATATGATAAATTTTGTAAAATAAGGGTAGACCTTGCATTCAAATATCAGTAAGCAGCGTTCACAAAATTTGGTAGTCATTAGAATTTCCATGGAAATACTTAGATATTGAATTCAAATGAAAGTAAACATATTTTAGAAATAATAATGATATTAGCCACGTAGGTCTAAACCCTTACCCCCAATTACAGACAAAGGGCATGCACGTAGTACAAATTAAATATACATTACAATATGTAAGAAGAAGGAATATTTTCAAAATAATGTCAAGTAACGAATAAAAGAACATCGAACATGACTAATAATAGAAAGACTTTCCATTGCATGTCACCTTCATAAAACCGTGAGTAGGGATCACAGAAAAAGCGATTTTCATTCCATCTTAAATACAAATGGATTAAAAAGAAAGGAATTTTAAATTTCGTATTTGACTTGGCATTTCTATTCTGAGTGATAGAACACTTGCTAATGAATCTTCGAAAAAGAGGAGTGGATGATATTGATTTATTATCTATACCCCCAAAAGACCTAATTGTGGAAAAGCCGGCAGCGTTTTGTTTGCATTCGGCTAACAGAGTTGAATGCTATTAACAGTGATCGAGAGTGTCCATCAAGAAATGCACGATTTTAAAAATAGAAAAGACATGCATAGGCCTGACATAATAAAATAACTAGAAATGTATATGATCGTTTTTATTCAAGAGCAATTAAATTCAGTACAATATATTTTTCACACTGTTTCGGGCAAATTCATACTTTTTCTTCGTTTGTGTCGTCATGCTATTCACGGCACTGAAAAAATAGAAAGGTGTTGCTGATACTAAACAGTATAGGTAACAGAAATACCACTTTAGTCCGATAAATAACCCCTCAAATCTGTGTCGATACTGATGGATGATAAGTGGGTCTGATATCGCCGGTTCATTAAAATGTGCAATTTTGCTGCATGCAGATCTTTCCGGAACAAACCTGTGTACACTTTAGGCACAAAATTGGTAACATCTTGGTAACATCCATATCTAGAGCGAAATAATTCAAAATGGCCACCGGACAGATCGTCGTGCTATTCCAAGTGGATTTACAAGTCACCAAACGTAGGATCTGCTCCGGAAATATGATGAATATATTACCAAAAGACCCTTCAGCCGATGGGTAAGTGTATAAAATGTACACCAATGTGTACAGCCAAAACTTAATGCAGACTGTTGCAGGTTTTAATGAATAGGTTATATCAGTCTCTAAATCATCAATCAATATCATCACTGGTGAGAGGATGATTTATCGGCCTAATGCCAATAAACCCAACCTACTATACTTTAAGTTATACAATTGTGTTAGAGAAACCTTACGAGAAGCGTGAAAAGTTAATATTTGATTTACTGATATCTAACGTAATGATCGATTTGGATTGCTGTCTTTTTCTACTGCTGACGCCAATTCACCCTACATCTAGTAATAATTCCTCGACATCATGGAAGTTTTAATTTAAGATAATCTATTGGCATACGTCCGTGTACAAGAGACGATGGTGTAGCTTCAGAGTATTTGTTTCTTTAGCCTTCTTCCTATCTCTCTATTCAGCGTGCTTTATGGGCGGTGTGTCTAGTTCTTCCATGACAGGTATGTCGGGGATGGTATCCAGGGCGGTGTCCGTGACGAAGTTTTCGGTTTCATACAGCTCGAGATAGTGGTCAACCCATCGCTTCTGGTGTTTCCTCTGGTCTGGAATGACTTCGCCCGTCATGGACTTGAGGGGCCAGTCATGGAGATGGGAGTGCCTGTCGCCTTCATGATACTTTCGTACATGTCTCTTGCATCTCCGGTGTCGGCAGCTGTCTGAATACTGATGCAGAAGTTCAGGTAGTAGGTGTTGACGCAGCAGCGGGCGATCTGCTGGGCGTTGTTCCTGGCAGTCCTGAGTCCTGTAGTGTACTAAGCTTAGGTGCAGCCTTGTATGCCAGGAGGGCTTTCCTCTTCGCCACAGTCAGGGGCTCCATTTTATCCCACTTTGCCTCATACTAGTCAGCATTTGTGGCTGAAGATAGGATAGGGTCACGGAGGTGGGACCACTTGGAGTCAATGGTGTCATCAGGTGTCGCTGTGGCAAGACCTTCCTGAAGTTTGCTCATAAACTGCTGTGTTTTCTCTGGATTGCGTGCACAGCAGGTGTTGATGCGTGGGCTGCACTTCTTGGCGTGGCCCAGCTTTTGGGGTATTATTCGCTCTTTGCTGGCCACGAGGAAATGGTCCGTGTCGCAGTCGGCACTGTGGTAGCTGCGGGTGAGGAGGACACTGGCCAGTTCCGCACGCCTGGTGATACCGAGGTCTGGCTGGTGCAACTAGCGGAACATGGGTGTCTTCATGACACCTTCTGGATATCCTTGCATTTGAAGGTGCTGGTCACACATAGGCTGTGGGAGCAGCACATCTTCAGCAGATGCTGCCAATTCTCGTTGATCTTGCCCGTTCTGTGAGAGCCGAGACAGGTGGACCAGGCTTCTTGGTCATCTCTCACTCTAGCATTGAAGTCTCATAATAGGTAGAGGCCTTCAGAGTTGGGGATACCGGATATTGCCTGATCCAGAACCTCATAGAACTTATCTTTCTCCTAACGGGTCAAGTAGAGGGCTGGGGCGTCCACGCTGTATATGTTTGCTAGGCCTGAGTATGTTGACAGCCGGTGGGCGAGAATTATCTTAGTACCTGATGAAGGAGGTTCAATGAAGGCGACTAGCGTGTTCTTTATAGCGAAGCCGACACCTTGCTGACTAGGTTCATCCGACGGCTTTCCTTGCGAATAAAAGATGTAGTTAGCTTCCCTGATGGTGCCGCTGTCGGCCAGTCGGGTCTCCTGAAGGTAGTCTGTATCGACGTTTACTCGGGAGAGTTCTCTATCAATGACGGCAGTCTTCTGTGCGTCATCAATTTGCTGAAGGTCAGCGGCGAATCCAGGACACATGGTCCTGATATTCCAGCTTGCGAAACGAAGAGCTGTAGTCTTCTTATTTCTTCTTTTAGTCCTGCCTTGTGTGGAGGTTGTAGCCCACTTCTCGAGATGATTCTCTAAGCTCCAGGCACCCAATGAAACAGATAGGCATGGCGGGCTGCACCTTACTGCCTGGGGGCTGCCCAGCTTGAGGCTGGTGTCCATTGAGACATGGTGATCTCTCCCGCCGTCGTAAGCAGCCTCTGCGCCAAGCTCTACCTCAATTGAGCTTTACAACCGGTAAACTACTACTTTCCGTCTTGTGCCGACACCTAACGACGACGCTGGTGTGTCCTCTCCAGTGGAGGTACGAAGCCCGGGCATAGTGGTATGGAGAATCAGCAATTGCCCTTTTAGCAGATCCTCCTCTCCACGCAGCTGGTTGACCCAAGGAACGACGAATGCCGATACAGCTTGGCACCAACGACGTCGCAGGAGTTGCCGTTATGACGTTGAGGTCAATGTCAGACCGCGTTTGGAACGTCTCTAGATTTTATGTCGGGGTTTACTCCCGTAGCCTTTCCAGTGAGTGGGTATAGCCGCTAGAGCTTTGGAACCGGGGCTTTACTACTCATAGGTGAGCTATCAACCAATATTTACGAGTTCAATCTACCCAAAGCCACTGGTTTTAATATGCTAGTGGCCCGTCGTCACTACTTCTCCTATTAGTGGAAACATGGTCAGCCGGACTTCGAAGCTAAGCCACTCGCAAAGGCCAGGAGCTTGATTTTAGTTGACAGAGGCGATCAGAGGCGCAAGCTGTATGATAATGGTCTGAATATAAATGGACAGACTAGTGTTGGATATATAACTAAAAGAGTGAGCCAAATATTACCTGAAAGGTGATTAGAATATTACAATAGTCCAGTCTTGAAAGTACTAATGAACATACAAGTGTTTTAGTGGCATCTGCTGAAAGATGTTTGCGAATGGAGCTGATGCATCTCAGCTCAAGATATGCAGCCTTGCATATGTTCATGACATGTTGGTGCAACGTGAAACAGGTATCCAGAGAGACACCTAGGTTTCGTACTGCCTGTGTGAATTTAATGTTGGTGTTACTGATATTTATTGTTTGAGGTAAATGATGTGACTGAGAAAGTGTATGTGTTGTGATCAGAATATCCTCAGTTGTATCTGCAGCTTGTTACATGTCATCCATGATTTCACATGAGAAATGCACATCGCTACACATTGGTCGGTAGCATCAACTTCAATTTGGTCGCAAGATTTGTATATTTGGGTGTCATCAGCATACAATTGGTGAGACACTGGATGATGATCTATTACACTTGAGAGCGGCTGAGTGTACAGAATGAAGAGAACAGGTCCTAGAACAGACCCCTGTGAAACACCACAACATAGATTAATTGGGCTGAAGAGTATTCCATTTGCAGATTAAAAAAAATTGGCCTGTTATATATATATATATATATATATATATATATATATATATATATATATATATATATATATATATATATATATATATATATATATTATTACTAGGTACATAAAAATAAATTTAGAGCTTATTTTGCCACGAACATACACGTAATTCATAGAAGGAAACTAGGAAAATGAAAACCTGTATTACAGTAGTTATCTTTGTTCAGATAACTTTGTATGATTATACCTTCTTTTTTCGATGTTTCATTTACCTAACAGCAATTACCTCAGCTTTATACGCTGGGTAATATCGGTTACCTCTAATTTAGACAGTAATTCTTCAGCCACATGTTGAGCCAACATATTAATCGGATCATCAGCTAATATTTCTTACAACCTTTTAGATAATAGTTCACGCGCTCACTGAAGTATATTCTCCGCTTGTCTGTCCATTTTGTATTCAGCTCATTATTTTCGTTTCCATGGTGTCTTTCAAGTATTTCTAAAAGTAGGGTATTCGGGTATAGAAAATAGGTTATTAATTGGTAATCATTATTAATCGATTAATATCGCTAGTAAATTTAATTTATCACGATAATGAAGTATATATGACGTTATAGTTTTATCTTTTAATTTTACAACTGTAATCTCATTTGCAATATTCGGTCTTAACGAAATTTCATTGTACCGTGTTGTACATGATGTTTAAGAAGAGAGTATCATACAAAATGGCATTTGCTTATGCTCAAAATAAAAAATGTAGTCAGTAACTCAGAAAGGAAGCTGAAAGCTCGAAACTGTATTTCTACATAATATAGAATATGAAATTTGTAATGAAGATTTTTTCCCCTAATAAATATAATATAGATGTTTCCTTCCAGTTTCAATGCAATTGTTTCTCGTATGCACAAGTTGACGAAAATGAATAGAAACAAATAAAGCAATTATGTTAGACACGTTTCTTTGCAGACAATGGACTCTGCAGAAATTATGTCAAGATTCTGATTCATTCCATCCAACTAGGAAAATGCAATAACTTCTACTTACCAAAGTTAAAATAAATATTTAACTGTGACAGTGACAGACTCCATTATGGTCACAATGCCCTTGGGTTCCATCTGGACATGTGCATGTGTGCCCCTCGCAAGGTGCCCGTCGACCTGAAGCAAAAGGTAATTAAGTGTATCTACAATTTAAAACCAGCGCTAATGTTCTGCGTGTTTTTCTTTAGGTATATCGATAACGTATATCTTATCATTTCTCTTGACACGTGTTTATATAGTATATTTCATTGAATCCGTTACTATCGCTGATGAATGCAGATACAAAAGTACAGAAAGATGGCTCTACCTGCATTTATTTTAAAACTATATTTCATTGAACCTTCACACTTGAACATTTTGTTGTAATAAAGGATAGGGTATACAAATAAACTTACCATGTTGATTGCAGTGGCAATCTCCATTATTACAATGGCCGGAATGCGGATGGCAGTGTGCTGCGCAGTCTGCGTCGCTGGTACATTGAAACTGTGCCATTGTCAGGGCTGAGAAATGACATAACTGATTATGCAGTTATAGACATAAACAAACATATGTTAAACCACACTTACATATTTGTTCTGTAAAAATGGTCGTATTGAGAAGTGGAATTAGGCTGGAAAAATATTGCCATTTGGTACATTTGACATCCTTATTACAACGGTAAACAATCGTTTAGTATTCCTCTAGGATGAACCATTTAGGAGCATGAAATCGCTAGAGACATTTATTTGATCTTTTTGTGTGTCTCTGACGTCCTCCGTCTAGAAAGTTACCTCATATATATGAACGAGATTTCTTAACGGTTAGCATATGTTGCTCAAAGTAGCATACATTTGACTGGAATGCTTGGAGTCTCAGCTTGAACTTACATTTAAAAACGTTTTGATAATGCTGGGATAGATTGCTACAGTTCCTGAGCTATACAAAGAACTGTTTGAGACATGTACCATGCAACTAATAAACAAGTAAGATCTTAAAAATACTCACCAACCAGACCAAGAAGAACAACAGCCACTATGATTTTCATTTTGCAGTGATTTCTGACACAACAATCGCCTGTACGCCTCGTGGATTTTATAGACAGATATCTCGATCACATCTGTTACTTTCTCAATCGTAGTCGTGATCATAAATGCAAAGTGTTATGACCGCTGTCGGAAACTTCGTATACATTTTCGTAGAGGTTTGTCAGTTTGACAGTTCCAGTGCATGCATATTGGTGAAGGACATAGCATAATCATTCATGTCATCAAACTGAAAATAAATATGTATATAGTCCATATCAGGATGCAATACTAATACAGTTGGTCGCATCATATATATATTTATAGGTTACTACATTTGTATGGGAAAATATGAACGAGTTTTGGGATGGAATACTGCACGACCTTGGGAGTGAAGTATAGCCTTCTAACAAAACGAGTTCATATGTTCCCATACAAATGCAGTAACCTTTTTATTATATGCTCATTTTTGTTATTCCACCTAAGGTTTAATTATGTAAACAAAATATACTACAAGAAACAAGGTAAATGAATGTATGCCACATTCCAAACTAAATACACCAGCGCAGATTTGTCATTACACAACAACATAATTATTAATGCGCACATAACTCCGCCCAGATAAATTTGGACTTAGTTGCGCGCTCGACACAACTTTCGACACAACTTTCTAAAGAAAATGGCGTGTCTAGTTAAATTTGAAATTTGCAGTCATATTGTGAATGAATGCGCATTGCAACAACTTTTCCATTTATCTGGAATGAATAGGTTTTGGCATTTTGTTTTGATTCGACGAAAGTTTGTGATTTTGGACTGGATTAATCTGTGCAAAATTGTACATGAAATACATCGGATTGAAGCGGCGCGGGAGAAGCGTGTTTACATCTGCAAGTGTGTTTGTTTTGTCATTGACTATTTGAAATCATTCTGTGGGGAAAATATGAAATGTTTAAATTGCAATTATCAAAAAGACGCTATTGAATTTAATGTTTTTTTTTTCATTTAGTATACAGTAAGGATGTTGTAATTGCACTTGGAATATAGTCGAAATTACAGTACAATTTCGCAATGTGTAATCGACTTGATTATCAAGCTTGAGAACTCATGACATGGCTCATGTAATTCAGATTTGCAGAACTAAGAAAGTACATTTTGAGGAAATTCAGGATGTAAAACTGTAAGTATATTTTTTTGCCATTCTTATTACCAGCTAAACGGGACAGTTTATGCCTTTATAGATTGCATGCTATTTGTAGTACCAAGCAATTTTATGAAATCTGAAACAATGTATCAAAACGTTAACATGGAATGTAGTAAAACAGTTGTATGTCGCAGTCCACGAAACATCTGCTTTTGTTCATTCATCAACAAATTTAATCAACCAAAACGTACTGCGTCTACTATGCGAATGTACATGATTTGTTTACAAAATACACTATTGGGCACACGTGTCCAGCTCGTGGGTGCAATATGAAGGTGTGCAATATCGTAAAATATTGAACGATTCTGATAATGTAAAGTTAACGGTGAAACAAATGAGTATACATATATATATATATATATATATATATATATATATATATATATATATATATATATATATATATATATATATATATATATATATATATATATATATATAAACCAATCAAGAATTCAGCTACTTGGTACTTGGTATCTGATTGATTGGTTGTCGGTGCTAACAACCTGATATGTGTTCATTAATTGACCAATATGTCTTGACTGGCTTTATTAAAGATGAGTATTGCGTTACATCTGAAAGATTGCAGAACAATTTATATTTAATGTACACTATGACTTATTGTCCGAGAAGACCAGTTTGTCTCGTGTGGTGGCTGTAGGTCAACTGTTTCATTAAAATACAACAAAATAAAAACCAAAGCGCTGCTAATCAATAAACGATCCGATTATATTCGTGCTAGGACTATTCAGCGGTTGACAAATTGAATGCGAATGGACTAACGATGCAGTTTTCACGAGTTATACCTGATCGAGGATTGAAATGACACAAAGTGAAGTCTTGTGCCGTAACATTTCTAACAAGACTACTATGTTATTTAGGCAAATATACCAATATAATAATTTTTTAAAATATGGAATGCGTGCCTTAAAATGTCATAACATCTCACATTATGTCATGCAAAGCAAAGGTCGGAATGTATTTACAAGTTATTTAAGATATTCAGCACTTTTGTAAAATCAAAATCAGTATGTACCGTACCAAATTGGAGAATGTTACATCTGTGCTAATTTCAAATGAAATTTGGGACACTTCATGACTAAAGCGCCCATAATGTGATTCCTATTTGGTCCAAACATATGTCAAATCTCAGCTCTTGTCATGAAATATAAAGTCTTCATGTCTGAAGAGAATGACATTGTTTCTCTTATCAGATTTCTCCCTGGCATTAAATCTTGCCCCCATCGACCTTCATTCTCTGCAAATTGCAGTTTATTTAAAGTAGTAGATGGTATTTTTTTAAGATCGAAGAGAGAATAATAAGAATAATTAATTAATTTCAGTTCAGTTTTTAAAGCTAAAAAGAATGGTGAAGTAATCAGACAAAAACTCCATTTATCATAAACTCTGATCTATAATGGAGGAAAATACATAAGTTAAACAGGGAAAATCGTCAGTTAAAAGGCTCTTCTATTTAGAAAATATAGTTGATGTGTATGACAAGACAAACGGTATTTTCTATAAGGGTGATAACAGTTGAGATCAAGTCATGAACGCTTATTCGAGTAACCGGTTCCCAAACAGAATGTAATACTAATTAGCTGGTAGTTCCTATACAAATATTAAAACATCACACCCACCAGTGCCTTGGCTTCTCCGGTACAAAAATTAGATTATAATGTACCGATAACGTATTGGCACTTCTCTTATAGGAGAAGATCCAGACATGATGATCGTATTGTTCTGTTCGTGAATCGAAGCATGCGCCTGACTCATTTATACAATTACATAACTCATGGATACTTCCTGAAGAGTGAACCACGATTAGAGTGCATACCATTCAAGCGTCTACTTTCAGTAAAATTCATTATTGCAGAGTGTATCTGCTTTAATATAATGAGAACGCAATGGAAAAACTTTACGATAATGTTCCACCGGAGAATATCGTGGATTTTATCAGCAATGCGAAATATAAAACATATGTTTTGAGAATTTACCTATTTGTCAATCATTTAATTATTTCGAAGGATCTTAACAGCTTTTTCTTTGAAATGCTATCATTAAGTACTTAATGTTTATACTATTTCTTTGGCGTTTAAGAAGGCATTATCTTTCAATATATGTTTGTTACAATTTTTATATTTGCATATTTTGTCTTTTCTTTAAATCAGCCCCGTAATGCGTGTCGGTTTGTAATTCTGTGTCGAGATTCTTTGGGTCCATTAGAAACAGGTGAGAATATTGATATTGATGTAGTTAAGTACGTTAAAGTGAAGTGTGCAGATGGATTTGAAGATTTAGTTAAGTGAGAGAAAAACTTTATTGTTATTAATTAAAGGCCATTGATATGATGATATGGTAATGGGCACACCAAAATGCGCTTGCACAAAAACATTGTGTCTAATTCAAACGCCCACTCCAGGCATAAATTATAAATTCTGATTAAAACAAAACAATATATGTCTGCACCGCCATATTTAATTGATTTAGCAAATACGTTCATGATAACGAAATTTGTATAACAGTTAAATAGTAGATATGATGGCGATTTTAACACACCTGCCTTATAGACATTTCGTCCATGCTGTTATTGCGCACGGTACAAGGGTCAAGGGACATCACATACAAATCCCGGGAGGAACCACCAACCTATGGGAAGACACTGACAAGCTTTCTTACATACCCACGTTCTCGGAGCAAGAGACTTGAGCATACCCTGACAGAGGTGAGATGCCGGCGATCTGTAAAGGCGAGCGGATTAGACCACTAGGCCATCCGGTTCCCCCGCGCAAGTTGTAATTTGTCTAGTATTAAGTACATTTAGTTTGTATTGAGTTTTGGCTTTTGTCCATTATTGCATCCTGTGTATATTTAATTTGTATTGTAGAATGGATCTTTGTCCATATTTTGAAAGTAGGAATTGGTTCTAGCTACCTAATGCCTTCTTATTTTGTAAACAGTCTATTACGTAACTTATATTTGTCTATGATTTTAGATTATATATTAAGATAAGTTTTAATTGGAAGTAAACATGTTTACAGATGTTGGGTTCAAGGTCCAGGTTTTGTTTGAGAAATTCAAAATATTTTAGGAGCTAGTTATTTACGAATTTGACTTGGCAATGGCCCTCATTCTGGCTCTGTATTGTGTCCTTGCTTTATATATGAATGTGGTTTCTTCAGATTGCACATTCATGTCTTACCATCAGTCATTAGAGGAATCAGTTTTAGTTATTTTTCTATAAATAAGTTAGTTTATTTATGTATTTAAACTATTCATTGGAATTACACAATGCTCTTTGATCGTAATGCGAATTGCTTTAAAATATTTCAGAAAATTTCAATCTGAATTTGAAATTTAAAGTCACGTGGTTTCGGTTTTCTATGTTTAGCCTCTGGTATTGAAGTTCAAATGTTTGAGAAATCGTTCCTCAGACCAAGAAGATTTCACAATGTCATCTAAGGTGGAGAACTTCATTTTAAATCCTCCCCAGAAAGTGTTATACTCCATGGAAAAGGACGAAATACTTCTGCCTGCCAGCCAATGTGATCTTTTTTGAAGCAAAGACTTCTTTAACGAAGGATGAGCAATGATTTTGGTCCATTATATTTGGTGGAAAGAATGACTTTGGTAAGGTACGTTGTTTTTGAATAGTAAGTCTTTGTCTGGCTCTGAAATGAAATGAAAAGATTTGAAGCAACAAAAGAAAGGTAATTGAGCACGGAAATCTTCAACATAAAAATGAACTGATGGAAATCCAAAGTCAGAAAGAGGAAAGAGAACTACAATTGCAGAAAGAAAACAGGGAAAGAGATGGGGAATGAGAGAAGAGAAAAATAAAATACAAATGAAAATTGAGAGAGTGAGATAGAGATAGAGAGAGAATTTGAAATGGAAACTATAATATTAGACTTAATTCTTAAAAAGTGTATTTCCTGGCCAAATCTCGGGAAATGTACACTTCACTATAAGTACAACACATGCTATATTTGATGTGGTTAAGGAATACATTTTGAATGGTTGAGTTGGTACTTGATGCACATGGACAAAAATTTAGGAACTGTTCAAAGGAGAGATCCATGTCGGATTTGTAAGGAAAAATGTCCCCAGTATTTGATAGGTGGTGCACAGCCAAGAAGGTTGATCACGATTACGATAACCTCAGACAGCTCATACTAACTAAAGAGTTCAATAATTGCATTCACAGTGACCTCAAGACCTACCTTGATGATAACCATGTAGACGCTTTAGTATCCTAGTCTCATACAAGTAGTTTCAAATCTCAATCTGGCACAACGTTCAGGAATCAAGAATATGATTTGAATAATCGCAAATCCTTGTCGATTTCTACCTTATTGTATGTAGACTTGGCACATTATATAGCATTGTTACATACTGAAACATTAGCAACAGAATAAAGGCAGAACTATTCCAGATGTCGGTATTTCTAAGAGGTCAATATAACGGTCATGTATTAAAAGCAATGGTTTAGTTGGGCCAATAAAGCCAGTCCGACTTTATTCCGAAGAATTATAAACCATACCTGTCGCAAGGTCTTTTATCACTAGTTAGTGGTTATTCCAAGCTTAAATCAATTAAAATGTTAAGGGACAGGAAATTCTCAGGCTTTTATTATCAAGTACCCTTATCTGCCTTTATCTGAGAAGACAGCTCCTAGTGAAATGGTTATTATTCAATGAGTGCAGATTTTTAATGTTATTCCCATATTTCAGAATTGTCATCAGACTGTCTCAGGAAACGTTGCAGTCGGACCTGTACCTTCTTTACCCACTGAGGGTATTCATGTAATACTGGACAATAATCTAGCTGCAGATCACGATGTTCTTAATCCACTTGTAACTATCAAGCTTTGTTGGGATCAAAACGTGGATCATATTGAAAACAAATTCCTGATACATACCCTGCTT
Organism: Sinohyriopsis cumingii; assembly: GCA_028554795.2. Lineage (NCBI taxonomy): Eukaryota > Metazoa > Mollusca > Bivalvia > Unionida > Unionidae > Sinohyriopsis > Sinohyriopsis cumingii. Next base: position 82,689,371 of record CM068838.1, read on the forward strand.
GTAGTTACTCGACTTTGTGAATGAAACTGTGTGTGTGAAACTTATACATCGTTTGAACTAGTGGTGCAAACGTGTTTTTGTATCTTTAGTTTCTCAGTGTCATTATTTTGATGTCTTCATCCATTTATTTTTTTGGACATCCACATATCATTTACACGTTTTTGTTTTCAGAGCAAAACACCATGATTTAAGCTATCTGAGTGAAAATTGATACTGATATTATACGTGTGGTCCATGTAGATTCGTTATTAAAAATTTTCACTCACTAAATTTCATGTTTCTGTCCATCGGACTATCCCTCAGCCTAACACAACACACACACACACACACAAGAAAGGATGACAGTGTTTAGTTCCATTTTATCTCCAATAATTGCATTTTGCACATGATGGTGCACTTTGGATTGGTAATCTTATCAGCAGTATTAATCGCTAGGTCACTGAACGACCTATCGGGAATGGGAAAACCTTTTGGTTGTGAGGAAGAATTCCTTAAAATATTTGTTCAAGAGTAGAAGGCTTGGAAAAAAGATCAGAGACTAAAGAAGACGGACATAGAAACGAATGATTTAGTGCAGGCAGAACGGAAATTAAGGGGGTTGGAATTGTAAACAGAACGAAATATAGCATTTTACAAGGAGATAATATATTTAGATAAACATGCAAAGAAGTAGAAGACAGAATTAGAAAGGAGAACGGGGAAGTAAAAATCATAAAAGCAAGCACAGAGCGATAGAATATTCTGGGAAACGGAAACAAAGAGGGAAACTATAGAGTCATGGAAGAGAGGTTAGAGATTGTGAAACAGTCTCATTGAGAAGACATGAGGTTTAAAATACAGGAATATGGACACAGAATAAAAAGAGAAAACTGAATTATTAACTGGAAAGAGGGAACGCTAGAAAGCCTCTAACTCGGATTAATTAGGAAACCCAGTATTTCACCCATATGATGACGCGAAGGATAATATAGACATTTATTTATAATGGTTTGCTAATGCCAAGAAGTGTTGAAATTATGATTGGTCGCTTGTTCACATCGCGTTGCTAGAAGGTAAAAGGCTGGATGTACCTTTGTATCTCCTGTTTCACAATGCGTCATATTATGACCAAAGAGGAGATGTACTCCGTAACAGATACGAGTTTATAGATTGATTCTTTGGATTAAAGAGGCGTTCTCACGGAGTGCATGTGCTTCTGGTTTATGTCGGCACATCAGACTGATATCTGTACATGGGGAAATTAATTAGAGCCACATCCCCCAGGCGTTTATGTGCTCACAGAGCACTGCTAATTTAGCAATCAGGTCGTGTGACTAGGTGTCCCTATCGACCTGAATGAAAGGCTCTCATGAGTGGGAATGGACCCAACACACATTCATGTTATCATAAAGTTGGAATTCAGTCAGTTGTAGACTGCACTAGGTGTCGACCCAAGCAATTTGTAACGTCCGCTGAGATTGGTCGCAGCGATGACGTCACAACATGACATCTAGCTTTAGACGGGTGGAAATTGTTCCACATCTCCGTCTCTTTACTTTGTCAAAGCGAGGTAAGGAGGAAAGGTGCTCGATAAGCCAGCCATGGATGTTGTGAACTCCCTAAAACACCAGCTCGTACTGAACCAAATTTAGTCCAGTGATTTAAATGGACAATAAAAAATACCAATGTTGTGTCAGCCACCTGTGCAATTCAGTCAAATCATACAAGTCTTAAATATTTTTGGTATGTCCTATCCGTTAAAGGAAATTTTAGTACAGAGTGTACGTTGCAGATATGTCTAAGCGACATAACAAAAGGTTGGTCACTATTAGGTAAAATATATTTCACTTTTGAAGTGGTGGTAGCGAAAGGATCAAGTCAGTAATGTAGTTTTATCGAATAGGGATACCAAGCCGAAAAAGGTACCATTAGATAAGAGGCAATTTAGAAGGAGTCCTAAGAAGGGCATTTTTATACGGCAGGAGGGAAGGTGTTCCTTCTGTCCTCCTCTTCACACAGTTTAGCAGCTGAGTTTCTCTTCGCTTGCGTGCATGGTATCCCTCAAACCTATGGAATTCTCATAGGAATTCCGCAGCGTCTATTAGGGTTGAAACTGGATGCTCTGCGTACGCCACATTAAAGCGTCTCTGAAGAATGCGTTTTCCCTGGTGCCAAAGTTTTGTTGTGGGTTTCTTTGTCTTGAGGGATCTCCAGTTTATGATTTCGGTGGATTTGATGAATCCTCTTGATGGCCTGATGTCCGCTACTGCTAAACGTAGTCCCAATGTGTTGAGCCTTTTGATGTCTGGGTCGCTGTCGTCAAGTGATACTGCCCATTTTGTGGTTTCTTTGTCCCTTTCGACTGCGGTTATTGTTATTTTTGCAGAGAAAGGTGAACACGGTCCCTGGGGAGTTTCCAAGAGACTTTGGATATCTTGGAATACTTGCTCTTGGCTAACCTGCTGTATTGTTGTAGTAGGTGTAGGAGTACTGGTCCTTGGTGGTGGTGGTGGTGGTTGTGGTGGTGGTGATTTTGAAACAACGATAGCAGATGATCCTTTGGGAGATTGTTGTTGTTGTTGCTGTTGTATTTCCAGAACGTGGTCTGATTGGTCGAGGGCAGTCAATACCGGTGGCCAGGCACTACTACTAGTAGTAGTAGTTATCTCGGTAGGCTGCTCGTGTCTGGACTCTTTGAGGGTCGACTCCTATGCCGTTTTCGCAAGAAGTCATAGTCATGTAAATTTTGCAAAGACAACTCTTTTTCTGTTTTATTTGTTTGTCTTGTCTAGGTTTTGTATTTGCCTTTGAAAAATACTCATTAAGAGTCGAAAGCGCTTAAGCTAGTTAGATACTAGTTTTGCTCTGTTCGTGGTGAGTTTATTACACACACACACACACACACACACACACACACATATATATATATATATATATATATATATATATATATATATATATATATATATATATATATATATATATATATATATATATATGTGTGTGTGTGTGTGTGTGTGTGTGTGTGTGTGTGTGTGTGTAAGCTTTATGTACTACCTGGAAATAACAAACGGTGAGATTTAAATTAAAATTTTCCTGCCATAAATTCTCATTTTCATTTTCAATCTTTAAGAAAGACATTATAGATTCACAATGAATTTCACGTGTCCTTTGTTTGACTGGAAGGCTTCTGATCTGGCGATTTCTGCAAATACCTGTAATCTACATTAGAAAACAAAGTCTCGTCTGCTATTTAAAATGTCTTGATAGTGTGTGTAGCGGAATACGGAAATGTTGTTTGCTAGCATGCGCTGTAGTGTTTGTTACTAAGTGACGCAGAAAAAGCAGCCGATAGTTTAGACTCATTGGCATAAGTGTGTATTTCTAATATTTTATATATCTCGAAATTAACTAATTGTTTTATCCGCAGTTTATATGAAGATATCATGAATGCATGATTAAATGTTGCAGGACTGAGAGACATTCGATTTCGACATAAATAATGTTTGCAATATGGGTTCTAAGTTCAATATGATTGTTGGTTTATGTAGCCGTCAGGCTTAAGCTACCTCCGTACAGGTAGAACTTTTTTATAGTGAGACCCTTTATTGAAAAATGGATATGCTCCGGAATCTGGCCGCTTTTCGTTCATGTACTATTTAGACATCCATCGCTCTTAAGGCGGCGAAAATGTAGCTGACCAGATTTTCTTTGGAATTGTCCCACTGTAGGTTCAAAAAGATGATGATTTACACTGATCTTTCATCCAGCGGCAGTGACAGTACGATTGTGTGAATACACCAGGTTGATGCATACTTAAGATAGGACTGTCAGGCAAATCGTTTTATTATTACAAATTTCCCACCATCGAATAATTATAAAAATGCATGCATGCTGCATGTCATGTACTACACTTAAATTTCCAAAATAATGGGTCGATATCATTTATAGTAGATAAAAGCTGACAATCATGTATGCTATCAGAGGGAAATGCTAGAAATATGTACGGGAATCATTATGACTCGTGTAATATTTAAAGAAATCGTATTGGCTGATAACGTGACAGATGCCGTTTTACTCCGCACAATACTTACTATATTTAAATGGAAGCAAACCTGAAGATTCACCTACTCTTATGACCAAAAAAAACTACCTGAAATATGTTAATGTATACTATATAAAACACAAATTACGATATAAACAGAACACAGTGATTTAAGACCTTGTCAATGATAAAAATCGTCACTTTAAAATCAAGAGTAACACAAAGACAGATATTCTGCATTCCGATTGTTTTCAGAATATTATTTGTCCTAGGAAATAACAAGAGCGATTTATTTTGTCATTTTGTGAAGCGCTGAGGATGACATTTGACCTCTAGAGTGACAATATGCCTTATTGACATTTTAAACAAGGAATATTAACTTTCAAATATCAAGTGACCATTGCAGAAGACACCAACAAGCACAGGTTTACATTAGGTTTTACTTAAACAAATTCTCACTTTGATAGACTTCGGATCCAAACGGATCAATGATCTTCATATGTTAATGTCCTTTTTGCTGACTTGGAATAATTGTGACCTATTAATTTCTGCAAGTGTTCGAACATTAGCAAAACATTGTTTTTTCTGACCCTATATATATTTACATTATCTGATAATAATTATATATATATATATATATATATATATATATATATATATATATATATATATATATATATATATATATATATATATATATATATATATATATATATCTTGACAGAACCAATGATTGTGTAAACCCAGTTATCAAGCTCTACGGATTGTTATTGACTCTGTCACCGATCTCTCTGCACTAAGTCATTCATGACAAGGAAAGGTGGACGTCGAAAACGTAAGTGCTTTTCGGACAAATAAACAAGACAAGGCAAGTAAACTTCTGTGTCAGTGCTCTCCAGACATTGGTGAATGGCACCTCATTTCAACAGACTATCGGTTACATCTTAGTATCAGAGACCGACCAATAAACATCTTTTGTCGAGGCTGGGGCACTTAAAATTTCTGACACCAAATCAGTTTTTGAAGAAATACATTCTTGCTCTAATTAATAGGGAAATTAAATAACTTATTGTCTCGGTTAAATTGACAAAAAATAAATTAACTATAGGCACCACACACACACAACACACACACACCAACAAAAAGACATACATTTGTTTCAAAATCAGGGTGAGATTTCAATGACCTTTCCCATCCATTTGTATATATATTGATACTTCTATTAGGGTTTGAGGACAGAAGGAATACTCTATCGAAAAATTGTAATTCGCAATAACAATGATGTGTCTGCAGATGGTAGGTTGCTACTCGGCCTTGCCAACTTGAACTATATTACACTGCACCCAATCTGAAAGAAATCAGCAATAAAGGTTATCTTCTCATATATAACAAGTATAACATTCATTACGAGTTTAATTCGATACGAGTGAGATGAACCTATATCGTCGAAACATTTTGACCTCTTGCTCTCCATTTTGCATTACTAGTGGTACGAGTACATATTTCGTGACATACATCACGCCTACATTGTAGAATTGAATATGTGTCTTTGTAGTCAGAAGGGATGGCAGACTGAGAAATGTAATAGTCGTGGTTAAGCTTTACAAGTCCTGACCACAAATGCTTACTGACAAGAACTAAAACTCTATTAGACATCAAACTATTGGAATTATAAACACCTAGATCCGAGGACTATTGCTAATTGTGAGTCATGTATTTGTCCATTATACCAGAGGAGAGATGAGACATGTGATACTAACAAAGCCTGTGCTGGCATGTGTTTTCTTCGTCACGGATCGGACGCTTACAAGGTTACAGCGACATGTTTCTGGTTGTTGTTATCATAATGACTATAATACAAATTATGTCGGCATTGTTGTGTATTTATAAACATTGTGACAATCACTTAATATGCTTGATATTATTGAACAACCCCATTGCAAATGGGTTTTTGTTGCCATTATTGACTATCTGAGTCTTTATGCCATGGACACGGTGGCTGCAAGATTTGGCTAGTCATTTGACTAGCAGTGCAGACTGGTGTGTACCAGGTAAATTTTGTCAACGCCGTTTCTTCGTGCCCACTTTAGACGCAAAAAATGTTAATGTTAATACTCAAAGTTGTTTATTTTCCAATTAGTATCGTTCATATCGGGCTCATATAGGGTCTCTTATTCAGGTAACGCTTCATGTATGATCGTTCCGGTCTGCTAAGCCAGGTGATACTTGGACTAATTTTCGAAAATATCCTTCTTGCCAAAGTGAAAGGATCAGTCTCTATCAGTAGTAAACAATACATGCAATATGACTATGATAATTTTATCATTTGGGATTTCCTGTCAAATGCCTTCATGAAATCCACAAAGACGTGGTACAGATCGTGCTGGTGTTGGAGGTAATTCCCACACAATATCCTGAAGTTGAAGATCTGCTCTGTTGTGCTGCGCTCTGATCTGAACCCCGCCTGCTATTCGGCAACGATATTTTCAGCCTGTAGTTTTAGTCTGTTCAGCAGTATCCTTAACATGACTTTGCTTGGATGGCTTATAAGACTGATTGTACGGTGATTTTGACACTGTTGCCAGTTGCCTTTCTTGGGGAGGGTGATGATCAGTGATTGGGTTCATGGCGATGGCCATACTCCTGTTTGCCAGATCTTGTTGCAGATGTTTGTGAGGGCGCTAATCATTGTTTCTCCCCCAGCTTGGATTATTTCTGCTGGGATGTTGTCCACCCCTGCTGACTTACACTTTCTCAGTGATCTCACTGCGGCTTCTACTTCGCGTAGGATCGGGTGGTTGTCGTCGTTAGTTGCTGGAGGGATGTTCAGTACCTTCGGATCCATTGTGGCTCGGTGGTTGTAAAGTTCTGCGCAGTACTCTGTCCATCTTTTCAGAATATATTTTTCTTCTGTGAAGCAGTTTCCGGCTTTGTCCTGTAAGGAGATAACCAGTCGTCGTTTTGTGCTTGCTAGAACATGGACCAGTTGGTATGCTTTCCTGCTGTTGTTTCTTTTCAAGTTTCCCTCAATGTCTTTGGGCATTTATTCTATCCAGTTCTCTTTTGCATTTTTCAAGCTTCTCTTGCCTTCCCTGTTGACTGCCTTGTACTGCTCTGTCACTTTTTGTATCGTTCTTTTTCTTCTTCAGTTCCCTCCTCTCGTCACACAAATTCAGAACCTCAGCTGTGACCCAGGGTTTCTTGACTGGGCGATGTCTACCGAGGATATAGCTGGCTGTTTCGGTCGTTGCTGTATTAAATGCGGGGATTAACGTGTCCATGTCGGTATTATCAGCATCGAGGATAGTGAGCGGTGCAAATTTCCCACCAGTCATTGGATGGAAGGCTTTTGCTACTTCAGGATCCTTCAATTTCTCGAGATCAAATTTTATTTTATTCTTGTGTGGCTCTCTTTCTTGACCTTCTTTATATGTAGCCTCACCAGATGATGGTCACTTCCTATGTCCGCTGCGGGAAAGCTTCTAGTTTTGCCGATGTTTATACTTGACTGTAGGCGCCTCTTCACCATGATGTGATGATCTGCCATGTCCATCTTCTGGATAATTTGTGCTATCCTAAAGTGTTTGCCAGCATAAGGTCGTTGTAACTAGAGAATTCCAGGAGCATCAGTCTTCTCTCATTTGTCTGTGCATTGCAGCAGCGCCCACATGTTCCTTTCCAGTTCATGCAAGCGTCCTCGCCTATCTTGGCATTCCAATCACGCTGCACAACCAGAATGTCTTTTTGCGATGTTTTATCCACAATTTCTTGTAGCTGGTCATACAAGTCTTCCACATACTGTGATGCATTTCATGTTTTGTTTTTGTTGTTGTTTCTTAAACAAACTATAATATTCTAAAAAATCGATTTTAAAAAAAAAAAAAAACATGAAAGTGTCCAAAGGCCTCTGTTACGAGTCTATAATCTTACAATAAGTAACAGAAAAGAGTGAAGGCAATAAACTTTGTAAAATTTAACAAATAATTTATTTCCCTTGAATGTAAAGTGAAAAATGAAAAAAAAAAGAACTTGCCATTTTACGAATTAAATTCAAAATAATCCAAGAATTAAAACACAAGTCATAGTCATTAAAGTCATGAATGAAACTAAGTTCAAGTCCCGATGAGATCAAAATTTGAAGGCGATGACGTCTGTTATGGTCAATGAAGTGCTGTTGTGTCAACAGTCTCTTGTTGAATCACATAAATATTCCAGGTTTGAATTCAGTATAAATTCCAATGAATGTCTTTATTCAAGAATTTTCTCAGAGCAAGTTTGTATTTCTCGAGAAAATAATCAATTGAATTCAATAATTTGAAGAAAATAAAATTCAGCCCAAACTGGTCACAACATAACACAACTTACAGTGTTAGATGTTAAAGCACACCTGATAGAATTCTGACAGTTGCAAGATAATATAGTTCTATGTTTTACCACAGGTCACAAATTAGCATTTTCTACAAACAACCATTACCTAATGGAAATAACTTTATTTTTTTATTATTTGCGAGATACCGACTTATAGTCAACCGGGACACAATACAATCTGGGTGAGTTTGCAATAAGTAACTTATCATGCGTAAATGGCAGGTGCCTTCAAGCAATCGGGTGATACTTTCGTCTCATTTGCGATTTTGTTATTTGACATAAGTGATACACACTACACATAGGAATGCATACGCAAGCCGGCATCCGCTACATATATGGAGTTCGTGGATATATTTTTTTTAAAATAATTTTCGCATGATGAAAATGAAGGAATATATGATAACAATGCAAGGTTAATTTCTTTCATTTTATTTTCAAACAAGGGTATGTTTATCAATTTGTTTTCTACCGTGAGTGTGGGGGGGACACAAATTAGACACAAAATTATTTCCTTTCTAATTTGTACGGAATAATGGAGCAAAAATGATTGACGATATTGACCAGTAATGACAAGCTTTCAATTTACGCGCGCAAACACTAAGACAACTTGAAAAATAAAAACAAACAATAAAATTAACTGGTAAGAGCTTCATATTGCAGCAAATAAATACTGACAAAATGCTCAACATTATTCTCTCTCTCTCTCTCTCTCTCTCTCTCTCTCTCTCTCTCTCTCATGTGTAATCTAGTATGCATTGTATGCAGCTGTGTTACAACGTGAAGCCTAAAATTAAGTATATTTGTTATAATATCTCATGTACACTACCCTTAGCAAAATGTATACGTATTATGTAGAATATTATCTGTTACCTATTTTTGTTTTATAAATGATTATTGATAATTTGACCGGAAGATTGAGAATGTCGTTGTGAAGATGCATATATTTGTTAGCATACAAAATGTACATAAATATTTTAATTTGAACAAGCAAGATATGTCAGTTTGTGTTTTCTCTCATAAATATGTACGTTACGAAGTATGATTATTTTCTTTCAAAGAATATCAAAATAGTTTGTTTAAATTTTAAATTTATGTTTTTTTCCCTAAAACCTATCTTACATAGCATCTACATTTTTTGAAGAAAAAGAACGTACAAACTATTGCTAAGATTGGCCGAATTGTATTTCGAGTTGGGCCGAATTGTCTTTGGGCCAAATTCACTATAATCCGGCATAAATGATACAACTTTCCCATCCCTCCCCTATTCGATCCCACAGATTAAATACACTTTTTTCTGGTAAACATGGTTTTTCGGAAAAAGAAAGAACGCTTTTTCCCATCATCACTCTTTTGGTTACATCCGTATGCAACACAGTGCACCATATTTGCTGTACAAAAGCACGATCGTACGCTATATCACACAGACATTTACGTGTAGAAATTAAGCTCTTGAATGGCTAGGTTGAATAGAAGGGATAAATGTACGTCATATCCGGTTTTGGCACGCGAAAACTACCGATTGTTTACGGAGATTGCCGAATCATTTTTTTTTTTTTCATTTTATAAAGCGGAGTTTTAAGTCTAATTAAACATTTGTATGGTGTGCATACATAACCAATGCGTTTTGTTTATAATAATAATAATATCACACGTTTGTACAAAATAGGTGGCCGGTGACCTTTAAATATACATACCTCTCTCTCTCTCTCTCTCTCTCTCGACCAACGTAGCAAGATACTGTCCAAAATCTGTGAACTGACGAATGTTGAGGATTTTCATTTGCGTCATCCCACGATATATCTGGACTTACGAATGATGGTAAAAGTTAAGTCGAACCGACAAAAGGATGAGAGAGAGAGAGACAAAGAGAGAGAGTTTTAAAGTCAAACAGACCAGAGAGAGAGAGAGAGAGAGAGAGAGAGAGAATGTGTGTCTTTGGTCAGTTTTACTGTTTCTAAGTAGGAATAATGTCTTATATCAACTGTAAATAATTTAAAATATTTTAATTACCTCTTGTTAATTACCGCTTATTTTCTATTCCACATTAATTTGTATGAGCCGGTTGGTGAATGGCTTAGCGTTCATGTGAATGGCGCAGCTAAACAAGTGTTTGTAGTGCTCTACTTTTAGGATTTAAACCATCTTTCATGTTTATATAATAAGTGTGTATTATATTGATTTAATCAATGTTAAGAAAATAGAAACTAAAAAGGAAAAAATCAACTTGTCAACGTGCAAAGGTGATTGTGACTAGCCACAAAAGGCATATAACTACATATTGTTGCGGGCACACTCGGGGATGTAAGTTCATTCACTCGGTCAATACACAACGGCCTGTGGTAAATCTTAACTCCGTTCAAAGGGGTAATATATATGTATTTGCATGTGATGTAAGTAAAATACACACACACACACACACACACACACACACACACATATATATATATATATATATATATATATATATATATATATATATATATATATATATATATATATATATATATATATATATATATAACGTGTGTGTGTGTTATCTGATGTATTAGCTATGCTACTATTAAGGACGTACAAACAGGCTTTTAGGGTAATTATGCATGCATTGTCATGTACTTTAATAAACAAAATATCTTAATAACCGGACCATTTATCGAAAGACGTACGTTTATATTCGCTGTCATAAAAGCAAGGATATTTAGACAAACTTGCCCTGAAGGTGAAGGCAGTGGCACTTAAAGTCAATACAAACACTAAAACGAGGTTGGCAGTGTGCAATACAATCTGCATTGTATATGCAAGGGCTCTGTGTCAATGTCAGGGCTGAAAAAATGACATAACTCAATGATGTTGCAATATATAAAATTAAAACGTACTCTTGCATAAATATATAAAATCAAAACGTAGTCTTGCCTTTTAGTCCTTAACATTTGTTAATCAAAGAGTTATATATAGTTATGGTGGTAGACGTAGAGACAGCAGGATGAAAACTGCTGTAATTTGTTATGTTTGAACCTGGGTTAGCGGTAAAACCATTGTTTCTATTTATTTAGTCGCGGGTTAGTATCAGGTTCCAGATCATTCACTGGTATTGAATCATCCATTGCTATATCATTGGTGCCCGGGTTCTTTGGTTTCTCCTGCATTAACAAATAATTTAGCCCTTTATACATGAGACATCAGAAGGAGGTGGTGTGACTCGTTCCACCTTGTACATGCCCTAGAAATAATTAAAATCTTAACGTGCTTCTCTGAAGAACCATCTTTGACACCTGATGCCGGCAGTTCGCTGCCTTGATAGTCTTATATAGAGTCACTGTCCAATGTCTCCTAGATTCCTCCACATCAAAGTAACCTGACCTTGTAATATTTTAGATCACGATATGTGACATATGCTGCAAGTTACGAGACATGCATCTAGAATAAATTAGGTTATCGAGTTAGAATTATAATTAAACTGAAATAATCTTTACCACTTCTGTTTCATGCTTTCAAAGACACAGAAGTACCTCAAATAAAACCATTGACTTTAGGACTTGGAAACTCGGTTTCACTTTCATGTTTAAAAACAGTACAAGATTTCAATGCTACTTGGCCATAATACGTCCGTATCTAAGACGGCGAGAGCACGTGACATGAAGTTTACAACTTTTCCTATGGCAAAATAAAGCATTTAGTATATTTTACATAGTCACCAACTAGAGCCAGTAGAATAAAAGCCAATATAACCTTCATTTCACAGTGATTGTTGACACAGTGTATCATATGTACGTTTTTGTACCATTTTATCAGCACACGTATTGTAAACATCTGTTATTTTCACAATTGTAGTCATGAGTCTACACACAACATTATGACTTCGGACGTAAATGGGTAACTAGAGAATTATCAGTTCCAGAAAAGGCATATTGGTGAAGACCATACCATATACATAACTCCCAAGTTTTGGAAATGTAAAAGTAAGCGACTTACACGAGAATGCAAGACACACATAATTGGATATTCAACTATATACACAAACTCAGTTGATACACCTCTCGATATATAAGTTACACATTATATAGCAAGCAACAAATGTTTCAAATGCACCTGATCCTTGAGAGATTATTTTTGTCAGGGGAGAATGCTATAGGAAACAAACATGAAAAAGCAGGGTGCACGGTGCAGTAAGTAAGACGAACGGGATTTTGAAGCGAAGCCAATAATAATCTTCCTAAATGTACCGGACCTTTTAGAGATTGACTTATGTCTTGAGTCATTCTGCTTTGGAGTGTTTGTTTCCTCCTCCGTTTGCCTCCCCATATCATACAATTCGTCCGTTTTTAAATTGCACTAACAAGATAAAAAGCAGGATCGCAGAAATTGTATATAGAATGGTCGTTACAAGGTAGTACCAAGGATCGAAAGGATTTGTGCTACTTACAAAGAGCTCTCAAAATGAAATATCATTTTTAGTAGCATGTATGTAGTTTACGCCTTACTAGGTCAGCAAATTTGTTTCTTTTTGAAAAGAAAGCACTACCAGAATATAATATAGAAAAGTAGTAATGAGGCACCTTCAGTCGATGGCCACTACCAAATATGTTTTGTGGGATGTTTTATTATTTTTAAACTAACACACTTCCATTCACATTACAAACTTTTGTTTGACAAGAAGCTTGCTGCGTCACGTTATAAACACATACAACACATTTTTTAATTTATTACTTATTGTTCCCTGGCATCACGGCAATTTATTTTAAACTTACTCTTAAGGCCAAAACTAACAAGGTTATGAAATAAAACAAGCATTATTCTTTTTGCTTATTGCAATATCGGGCATTAATGTTAACGTCATAAGAACAAAAATGAAATATTAACTTTAAAGAATATTACTCTTAAATTATAAAAGCGGATTTCAAGCACACGCCTCTTTAATTCACATAGTACTATGGTGTTCAGCCCTTATAATGTAATGTATGGATGTTTACCCGCCATTATTTTTATGTCTTTACTTTTTATATTAGAGCAAAAATACGATATCTCTATGCTATAGGATCAATGTAATATGTATACAGGCATACTGGTAAGCAAACAGTCATACTGGTAGACAAACAGTCATACTGGTAAAAAGGGATAAATAGCTACTAGACTAATACATTATGTACACACAGCTATACTCAGTAAAAAAAAGCATACTACTCATATTTCTTATTTAAGGTTAGTTTGACTTTCATAAACTAAATTTATTAAAATTTGTAACAGAAATATTCTAAATATATAAAATGAATGATGATATTAACTTTTACTGACAAAAACAACTTTATTTATTTTTCAAACTGATTGATATAACTAAAGCTCACGTTGCTTTTGAAGACCTGTGTTGCAAGTCTCTATAATCACGCTGTAGCTTATCGAATATTGAGCCTCAATACAATGAAAATATATTTTTGAATCTCACCAAACATGTACATTTGCATCGTTTAATTTCTGTTCAAACAGCGTTGAAAGAAAAAGGTAAATTGTTAAACGAATATAATGAGACAATAGGTAAACGAATATAATTGGAAGTTAAAGATACAACACCAGTTTAGTAGCCAGCAATGAATAGAATTTAGGAATGCGACATAATCCTTCACATTCAATTGAATAAATAAATTAGTTGAACATTTGATATTTACCAATTCATCTAGAGGTAATAATAAAAGAAGTTAATTATTACTACTGCTTCTTAAATTGTACGGTTATTTTAAAGCCATCCAAGACAAATGAAATGGCTAAAGAGATACTGAATGTTGCTTTTGAATCATTAATTTTATTAATGATGTCCCGAATGTTGAATTTCCGTTCAAATTTTTACTGTATTGTTTGAATGTGTTATCCCTGCATGTTTAGTGTCATCATAGACAGATCTGGAGAAAGGTTAAAATATATCGAGGTCGTAAAATAATAGAGCGGAGAACAAAATCTGAAATAAATGTTTGCATACATAACATAATTTTTCTGATTCATATTTCACAATTCTAGAATATGATAAATTTTGTAAAATAAGGGTAGACCTTGCATTCAAATATCAGTAAGCAGCGTTCACAAAATTTGGTAGTCATTAGAATTTCCATGGAAATACTTAGATATTGAATCCAACTGAAAGTAAACATATTTTAAAAATAATAATGATATTAGCCACGTAGGTCTAAACCCTTACCCCCAATTACAGACAAAGGGCATGCACGTAGTACAAATTAAATATACATTACAATATATAAGAAGAAGGAAGATTTTCAAAATAATGTCAAGTAACGAATAAAAGAACATCGAACATGACTAATAATAGAAAGACTTTCCATTGCATGTCACCTTCATAAAACCGTGAGTAGGGATCACAGAAAAAGCGATTTTCATTCCATCTTAAATACAAATGGATTAAAAAGAAAGGAATTTTAAATTTCGTATTTGACTTGGCATTTCTATTCTGAGTGATAGAACACTTGCTAATGAATCTTCGAAAAAGAGGAGTGGATGATATTGATTTATTATCTATACCCCCAAAAGACCTAATTGTGGAAAAGCCGGCAGCTTTTTGTTTGCATTCGGCTAACAGAGTTGAATGCTATTAACAGTGATCGAGAGTGTCCATCAAGAAATGCACGATTTTAAAAATAGAAAAGACATGCGTAGGCCTGACATAATAAAATAACTAGAAATGTATATGATCGTTTTTATTCAGGAGCAATTAAATTCAGTACAATATATTTTTCACACTGTTTCGGGCAAATTCATACTTTTTCTTCGTTTGTGTCGTCATGCTGTTCACGGCACTGAAAAAATAGAAAGGTGTTGCTGATACTAAACAGTATAGGTAACAGAAATACCACTTTAGTCCGATAAATAACCCCTCAAATCTGTGTCGATACTGATGGATGATAAGTGGGTCTGATATCGCCGGTTCATTAAAATGTGCAATTTTGCTGCATGCAGATCTTTCCGGAACAAACCTGTGTACACTTTAGGCACAAAATTGGTAACATCTTGGTAACATCCATATCTAGAGCGAAATAATTCAAAATGGCCACCGGACAGATAGTCGTGCTATTCCAAGTGGATTTACAAGTCACCAAACGTAGGATCTGCTCCGGAAATATGATGAATATATTACCAAAAGACCCTTCAGCCGATGGGTAAGTGTATAAAATGTACACCAATGTGTACAGCCAAAACTTAATGCAGACTGTTGCAGGTTTTAATGAATAGGTTATATGAGTCTCTAAATCATCAATCAATATCATCACTGGTGAGAGGATGATTTATCGGCCCAATGCCAATAAACCCAACCTACTATACTTTAATTTATACAATTGTGTTAGAGAAACCTTACGAGAAGCGTGAAAAGTTAATATTTGATTTACTGATATCTAACGTAATGATCGATTTGGATTGCTGTCTTTTTCTACTGCTGACGCCAATTCACCCTACATCTAGTAATAATTCCTCGACATCATGGAAGTTTTAATTTAAGATAATCTATTGGCATACGTCCGTGTACAAGAGACGATGGTGTAGCTTCAGAGTATTTGTTTCTTTAGCCTTCTTCCTATCTCTCTATTCAGCGTGTTTTATGGGCGGTGTGTCTAGTTCTTCCATGACAGGTATGTCGGGGATGGTATCCAGGGCGGTGTCCGTGACGAAGTTTTCGGTTTCATACAGCTCGAGATAGTGGTCAACCCATCGCTTCTGGTGTTTCCTCTGGTCTGGAATGACTTCGCCCGTCATGGACTTGAGGGGCCAGTCATGGAGATGGGAGTGCCTGTCGCCTTCTTGATACTTTCGTACATGTCTCTTGCATCTCCGGTGTCGGCAGCTGTC
Organism: Sinohyriopsis cumingii; assembly: GCA_028554795.2. Lineage (NCBI taxonomy): Eukaryota > Metazoa > Mollusca > Bivalvia > Unionida > Unionidae > Sinohyriopsis > Sinohyriopsis cumingii. Next base: position 82,705,602 of record CM068838.1, read on the forward strand.
TGAATACTGATGCAGAAGTTCAGGTAGTAGGTGTTGACGCAGCAGCGGGCGATCTGCTGGGCGTTGTTCCTGGCAGTCCTGAGTCCTGTAGTGTACTAAGCTTAGGTGCAGCCTTGTATGCCAGGAGGGCTTTCCTCTTCGCCACAGTCAGGGGCTCCATTTTATCCCACTTTGCCTCATACTAGTCAGCATTTGTGGCTGAAGATAGGACAGGGTCACGGAGGTGGTACCACTTGGAGTCAATGGTGTCATCAGGTGTCGCTGTGGCAAGACCTTCCTGAAGTTTGCTCATAAACTGCTGTGTTTTCTCTGGATTGCGTGCACAGCAGGTGTTGATGCGTGGGCTGCACTTCTTGGCGTGGCCCAGCTTTTGGGGTATTATTCGCTCTTTGCTGGCCACGAGGAAATGGTCCGTGTCGCAGTCGGCACTGTGGTAGCTGCGGGTGAGGAGGACACTGGCCAGTTCCGCACGCCTGGTGATACCGAGGTCTGTCTGGTGCAACTAGCGGAACATGGGTGTCTTCATGACACCTTGTGGATATCCTTGCATTTGAAGGTGCTGGTCACACATAGGCTGTGGGAGCAGCACATCTTCAGCAGATGCTGCCAATTCTCGTTGATCTTGCCCGTTCTGTGAGAGCCGAGACAGGTGGACCAGGCTTCTTGGTCATCTCTCACTCTAGCATTGAAGTCTCATAATAGGTAGAGGCCTTCAGAGTTGGGGATACCGGATATTGCCTGATCCAGAACCTCATAGAACTTATCTTTCTCCTAACGGGTCAAGTAGAGGGTTGGGGCGTCCACGCTGTATATGTTTGCTAGGCCTGAGTATGTTGACAGCCGGTGGGCGAGAATTATCTTAGTACCTGATGAAGGAGGTTCAATGAAGGCGACTAGCGTGTTCTTTATAGCGAAGCCGACACCTTGCTGACTAGGTTCATCCGACGGCTTTCCTTGCGAATAAAAGATGTAGTTAGCTTCCCTGATGGTGCCGCTGTCGGCCAGTCGGGTCTCCTGAAAGTAGTCTGTATCGACGTTTACTCGGTAGAGTTCTCTATCAATGACGGCAGTCTTCTGTGCGTCATCAATTTGCTGAAGGTCAGCGACGAATCCAGGACACATGGTCCTGATATTCCAGCTTGCGAAACGAAGAGCTGTAGTCTTCTTATTTCTTCTTTTAGTCCTGCCTTGTGTGGAGGTTGTAGCCCACTTGTCGAGATGATTCTCTAAGCTCCAGGCACCCAGTGAAACAGATAGGCATGGCGGGCTGCACCTTACTGCCTGGGGGCTGCCCAGCTTGAGGCTGGTGTCCAGTGAGACATGGTGATCTCTCCCGCCGTCGTAAGCAGCCTCTGCGCCAAGCTCTACCTCAATTGAGCTTTACAACCGGTAAACTACTACTTTCCGTCTTGTGCCGACACCTAACGACGACGCTGGTGTGTCCTCTCCAGTGGAGGTACGAAGCCCGGGCATAGTGGTATGGAGAATCAGCAATTGCCCTTTTAGCAGATCCTCCTCTCCACGCAGCTGGTTGACCCAAGGAACGACGAATGCCGATACAGCTTGGCACCAACGACGTCGCAGGAGTTGCCGTTATGACGTTGAGGTCAATGTCAGACCGCGTTTGGAACTTCGTCTCTAGATTTTATGTCGGGGTTTACTCCCGTAGCCTTTCCAGTGAGTGGGTATAGCCGCTAGAGCTTTGGAACCGGGGCTTTACTACTCATAGGTGAGCTATCAACCAATATTTACGAGTTCAATCTACCCAAAGCCACTGGTTTTAATATGCTAGTGGCCCGTCGTCACTACTTCTCCTATTAGTGGAAACATGGTCAGCCGGACTTCGAAGCTAAGCCACTCGCAAAGGCCAGGAGCTTGATTTTAGTTGACAGAGGCGATCAGAGGCGCAAGCTGTATGATAATGGTCTGATTATAAATGGACAGACTAGTGTTGGATATATAACTAAAAGAGTGAGCCAAATATTACCTGAAAGGTGATTAGAATATTACAATAGTCCAGTCTTGAAAGTACTAATGAACATACAAGTGTTTTAGTGGCATCTGCTGAAAGATGTTTGCGAATGGAGCTGATGCATCTCAGCTCAAGATATGCAGCCTTGCATATGTTCATGACATGTTGGTGCAACGTGAGACAGGTATCCAGAGAGACACCTAGGTTTCGTACTGCCTGTGTGAATTTAATGTTGGTGTTACTGATATTTATTGTTTGAGGTAAATGATGTGACTGAGAAAGTGTATGTGTTGTGATCAGAATAGCCTCAGTTGTATCTGCAGCTTGTTACATGTCATCCATGATTTCACATGAGAAATGCAGATCGCTACACATTGGTCGGTAGCATCAACCTCAATTTGGTCGCAAGATCTGTATATTTGGGTGTCATCAGCATACAATTGGTGAGACACTGGATGATGATCTATGACACTTGAGAGCGGCTGAGTGTACAGAATGAAGAGAACAGGTCCTAGAACAGACCCCTGTGAAACACCACAACATAGATTAATTGGGCTGAAGAGTATTCCATTTGCAGATAAAAAAAATTGGCCTGTTATATATATATATATATATATATATATATATATATATATATATATATATATATATATATATATATATATATATATATATATATATATATATATATATATATATATATATATGATTACTAGGTACATAAAAATAAATTTAGAGTTTATTTTGCCACGAACATACACGAAATTCATAGAAGGAAACTAGGAAAATGAAAACCTGTATTACAATAGTTATCTTTGTTCAGATAACTTTGTATGATTATACCTTCTTTTTTCGATGTTTCATTTACCTAACAGCAATTACCTCAGCTTTATACGCTGGGTAATATCGGTTACCTCTAATTTAGACAGTAATTCTTCAGCCACATGTTGAGCCAACATATTAATCGGATCATCAGCTAATATTTCTTACAACCTTTTAGATAATAGTTCACGCGCTCACTGAAGTATATTCTCCGCTTGTCTGTCCATTTTGTATTCAGCTCATTATTTTCGTTTCCATGGTGTCTTGCAAGTATTTCTAAAAGTAGGGTATTCGGGTATAGAAAATAGGTTATTAATTGGTAATCATTATTAATCGATTAATATCGCTAGTAAATTTAATTTATCACGATAATGAAGTATATATGACGTTATAGTTTTATCTTTTAATTTTACAACTGTAATCTCATTTGCAATATTCGGTCTTAACGAAATTTCATTGCACCGTGTTGTACATGATGTTTAAGAAGAGAGTATCATACAAAATGGCATTTGCTTATGCTCAAAATAAAAAATGTAGTCAGTAACTCAGAAAGGAAGCTGAATGCTCGAAACTGTATTTCTACATAATATAGAATATGAAATTTGTAATGAAGATTTTTTCCCCTAATAAATATAATATAGATGTTTCCAATGCAATTGTTTCTCGTATGCACAAGTTGACGAAAATAAATAGAAACAAATAAAGCAATTATGTTAGACACGTTTCTTTGCAGACAATGGACTCTGCAGAAATTATGTCAAGATTCTGATTCATTCCATCCAATTAGGCAAATGCAATAACTTCTACTTACCAAAGTTAAAATAAATATTTAACTGTGACAGTGACAGACTCCATTATGGTCACAATGCCCTTGGGTTCCATCTGGACATGTGCATGTGTGCCCCTCGCAAGGTGCCCGTCGACCTGAAGCAAAAGGTAATTAAGTGTATCTACAATTTAAAACCAGCGCTAATGTTCTGCGTGTTCTTCTTTAGGTATATCGATAACGTATATCTTATCATTTCTCTTGACACGTGTTTATATAGTATATTTCATTGAATCCGTTACTATCGCTGATGAATGCAGATACAAAAGTACAGAAAGATGGCTCTACCTGCATTTATTTTAAAACTATATTTCATTGAACCTTCACACTTGAACATTTTGTTGTAATAAAGGATAGGGTATACAAATAAACTTACCATGTTGATTGCAGTGGCAATCTCCATTATTACAATGGCCGGAATGCGGATGGCAGTGTGCTGCGCAGTCTGCGTCGCTGGTACATTGAAACTGTGCCATTGTCAGGGCTGAGAAATGACATAACTGATTATGCAGTTATAGACATAAACAAACATATGTTAAACCACACTTACATATTTGTTCTGTAAAAATGGTCGTATTGAGAAGTGGAATTAGGCTGGAAAAATATTGCCATTTGGTACATTTGACATCCTTATTACAACGGTAAACAATCGTTTAGTATTCCTCTAGGATGAACCATTTAGGAGCATGAAATCGCTAGAGACATTTATTTGATCTTTTTGTGTGTCTCTGACGTCCTCCGTCTAGAAAGTTACCTCATATATATGAACGAGATTTCTTAACGGTTAGCATATGTTGCTCAAAGTAGCACACATTTGACTGGAATGCTTGGAGTCTCAGCTTGAACTTACATTTAAAAACGTGTTGATAATGCTGGGATAGATTGCTACAGTTCCTGAGCTATACAAAGAACTGTTTGAGACATGTACCATGCAACTAATAAACAAGTAAGATCTTAAAAATACTCACCAACCAGACCAAGAAGAACAACAGCCACTATGATTTTCATTTTGCAGTGATTTCTGACACAACAATCGCCTGTACGCCTCGTGGATTTTATAGACAGATATCTCGATCACATCTGTTACTTTCTCAATCGTGGTCGTGATCATAAATGCAAAGTGTTATGACCGCTGTCGGAAACTTCGTATACATTTTCGTAGAGGTTTGTCAGTTTGACAGTTCCAGTGCATGCATATTGGTGAAGGACATAGCATAATCATTCATGTCATCAAACTGAAAATAAATATGTATATAGTCCATATCAGGATGCAATACTAATACAGTTGGTCGCATCATATATATATTTATAGGTTACTACATTTGTATGGGAAAATATGAACGAGTTTTGGGATGGAATACTGCACGACCTTGGGAGTGAAGTATAGCCTTCTAACAAAACGAGTTCATATGTTCCCATACAAATGCAGTAACTTTTTATTATATGCTCATTTTTGCTATTCCACCTAAGGTTTAATTATGTAAACAAAATATACTACAAGAAACAAGGTAAATGAATGTATGCCACATTCCAAACTAAATACACCAGCGCAGATTTGTCATTACACAACAACATAATTATTAATGCGCACATAACTCCGCCCAGATAAATTTGAACTTAGTTGCGCGCTCGACACAACTTTCGACACAACTTTCTAAAGAAAATGGCGTGTCTAGTTAAATTTGAAATTTGCAGTCATATTGTGAATGAATGCGCATTGCAACAACTTTTCCATTTATCTGGAATGAATAGGTTTTGGCATTTTGTTTTGATTCGACGAAAGTTTATGATTTTGGACTGGATTAATCTGTGCAAAATTGTACATGAAATACATCGGATTGAAGCGGCGCGGGAGAAGCGTGTTTACATCTGCAAGTGTGTTTGTTTTGTCATTGACTATTTGAAATCATTCTGTGGGGAAAATATGAAATGTTTAAATTGCAATTATCAAAAAGACGCTATTGAATTTAATGTTTTTTTTTCATTTAGTGTACAGTAAGGATGTTGTAATTGCACTTGGAATATAGTCGAAATTACAGTACAATTTCGCAATGTGTAATCGACTTGATTATCAAGCTTGAGAACTCATGACATGGCTCATGTAATTCAGATTTGCAGAACTAAGAAAGTACATTTTGAGGAAATTCAGGATGTAAAACTGTAAGTATATTTTTTTTGCCATTCTTATTACCAGCTAAACGGGACAGTTTATGCCTTTATAGATTGCATGCTATTTGTAGTACCAAGCAATTTTATGAAATCTGAAACAATGTATCAAAACGTTATCATGGAATGTAGTAAAACAGTTGTATGTCGCAGTCCACGAAACATCTGCTTTTGTTCATTCATCAACAAATTTAATCAACCAAAACGTATTGCGTCTACTATGCGAATGTACATGATTTGTTTACAAAATACACTATTGGCAACACGTGTCCAGCTCGTGGGTGCAATATGAAGGTGTGCAATATCGTAAAATATTGAACGATTCTGATAATGTAAAGTTAACGGTGAAACAAATGAGTATACATATATATATATATATGAAAGATTGCAGAACAATTTATATTTAATGTACACTATGACTTATTGTCCGAGAAGACCAGTTTGTCTCGTGTGGTAGCTGTAAGTCAACTGTTTCATTAAAATACAACAAAATAAAAACCAAAGCGCTGCTAATCAATAAACGATCCGATTATATTCGTGCTAGGACTATTCAGCGGTTGACAAATTGAATGCGAATGGACTAACGATGCAGTTTTCACGAGTTATACCTGATCGAGGATTGAAATGACACAAAGTGAAGTCTTGTGCCGTAACATTTCTAACAAGACTACTATGTTATTTAGGCAAATATACCAATATAATAATTTTTTAAAATATGGAATGCGTGCCTTAAAATGTCATAACATCTCACATTATGTCATGCAAAGCAAAGGTCGGAATGTATTTACAAGTTATTTAAGATATTCAGCACTTTTGTAAAATCAAAATCAGTATGTACCGTACCAAATTGGAGAATGTTACATCTGTGCTAATTTCAAATGAAATTTGGGACACTTCATGACTAAAGCGCCCATAATGTGATTCCTATTTGGTCCAAACATATGTCAAATCTCAGCTCTTGTCATGAAATATAAAGTCTTCATGTCTGAAGAGAATGACATTGTTTCTCTTATCAGATTTCTCCCTGGCATTAAATCTTGCCCGCATCGACCTTCATTCTCTGCAAATTGCAGTTTATTTAAAGTAGTAGATGGTATTTTTTTAAGATCGAAGAGAGAATAATAAGAATAATTAATTAATTTCAGTTCAGTTTTTAAAGCTAAAAAGAATGGTGAAGTAATCAGACAAAAACTCCATTTATCATAAACTCTGATCTATAATGGAGGAAAATACATAAGTTAAACAGGGAAAATCGTCAGTTAAAAGGCTCTTCTGTTTAGAAAATATAGTTGATGTGTATGACAAGACAAACGGTATTTTCTATAAGGGTGATAACAGTTGAGATCAAGTCATGAACGCTTATTCGAGTAACCGGTTCCCAAACAGAATATAATACTAATTAGCTGGTAGTTCCTATACAAATATTAAAACATCACACCCACCAGTGCCTTGGCTTCTCCGGTACAAAAATTAGATTATAATGTACCGATAACGTATTGGCACTTCTCTTATAGGAGAAGATCCAGACATGATGATCGTATTGTTCTGTTCGTGAATCGAAGCATGCGCCTGACTCATTTATACAATTACATAACTCATGGATACTTCCTGAAGAGTGAACCACGATTAGAGTGCATACCATTCAAGCGTCTACTTTCAGTAAAATTCATTATTGCAGAGTGTATCTGCTTTAATATAATGAGAACGCAATGGAAAAACTTTACGATAATGTTCCACCGGAGAATATCGTGGATTTTATCAGCAATGCGAAATATAAAACATATGTTTTGAGAATTTACCTATTTGTCAATCATTTAATTATTTCGAAGGATCTTAACAGCTTTTTCTTTGAAATGCTATCATTAAGTGCTTAATGTTTATACTATTTCTTTGGCGTTTAAGAAGGCATTATCTTTCAATATATGTTTGTTGCAATTTTTATATTTGCATATTTTGTCTTTTCTTTAAATCAGCCCCGTAATGCGTGTCGGTTTGTAATTCTGTGTCGAGATTCTTTGGGTCCATTAGAAACAGGTGAGAATATTGATATTGATGTAGTTACGTACGTTAAAGTGAAGTGTGCAGATATATTTGAAGATTTAGTTAAGTGAGAGAAAAACTTTATTGTTATTAATTAAAGGCCATTGATATGATGATATGGTAATGGGCACACCAAAATGCGCTTGCACAAAAACATTGTGTCTAATTCAAACGCCCACTCCAGGCATAAATTATAAATTCTGATTAAAACAAAACAATATATGTCTGCACCGCCATATTTAATTGATTTAGCAAATACGTTCATGATAACGAAATTTGTATAACAGTTAAATAGTAGATATGATGGCGATTTCAACACACCTGCCTTATAGACATTTCGTCCATGCTGTTATTGCGCACGGTACAAGGGTCAAGGGACATCACATACAAATCCCGGGAGGAACCACCAACCTATGGGAAGACACTGACAAGCTTTCTTACATACCCACGTTCTCGGAGCAAGAGACTTGAGCATACCCTGACAGAGGTGAGATGCCGGCGATCTGTAAAGGCGAGCGGATTAGACCACTAGGCCATCCGGTTCCCCCGCGCAAGTTGTAATTTGTCTAGTATTAAGTACATTTAGTTTGTATTGAGTTTTGGCTTTTGTCCATTATTGCATCCTGTGTATATTTAATTTGTATTGTAGAATGGATCTTTGTCCATATTTTGAAAGTAGGAATTGGTTCTAGCTACCTAATGCCTTCTTATTTTGTAAACAGTCTATTACGTAACTTATATTTGTCTATGATTTTAGATTATATGTTAAGATAGGTTTTAATTGGAAGTAAACATGTTTACAGATGTTGGGTTCAAGGTCCAGGTTTTGTTTGAGAAAGTAAAAGTATTTTTAGGAGCTAGTTATTTACGAATTTGACTTGGTAATGGCCCTCATTCTGGCTCTGTATTGTGTCCTTGCTTTATATATGAATGTGGTTTCTTCAGATTGCACATTCATGTCTTACCATCAGTCATTAGATGAATCAGTTTTAGTTATTTTTCTATCAATAAGTTAGTTTATTTATGTATTTAAACTATTCATTGGAATTACACAATGCTCTTTGATCGTAATGCGAATTGCTTTAAAATATTTCAGAAAATTTCAATCTGAATTTGAAATTTAAAGTCACGTGGTTTCGGTTTTCTATGTTTAGCCTCTGGTATTGAAGTTCAAATGTTTGAGAAATCGTTCCTCAGACCAAGAAGATTTCACAATGTCATCTAAGGTGGAGAACTTCATTTTAAATCCTCCCCAGAAAGTGATTGACGCCATGGAAAAGGACGAAATACTTCTGCCTGCCAGCCAATGTGATCTTTTTTGAAGCAAAGACTTCTTTAACGAAGGATGAGCAATGATTTTGGTCCATTATATTTGGTGGAAAGAATGACTTTGGTAAGGTACGTTGTTTTTGAATAGTAAGTCTTTGTCTGGCTCTGAAATGAAATGAAAAGTTTTGAAGCAACAAAAGAAAGGTAATTGAGCACGGAAATCTTCAACATAAAAATGAACTGATGGAAATCCAAAGTCAGAAAGAGGAAAGAGAACTACAATTGCAGAAAGAAAACAGGGAAAGAGATGGGGAATGAGAGAAGAGAAAAATAAAATACAAATGAAAATTGAGAGAGTGAGATAGAGATAGAGAGAGAATTTGAAATGGAAACTATAATATTAGACTTAATTCTTAAAAAGTGTATTTCCTGGCCAAATCTCGGGAAATGTACACTTCACTATATGTACAACACATGCTATATTTGATGTGGTTAAGGAATACATTTTGAATGGTTGAGTTGGTACTTGATGCACATGGACAAAAATTTAGGAACTGTTCAAAGGAGAGATCCATGTCGGATTTGTAAGGAAAAATGTCCCCAGTATTTGATAGGTGGTGCACAGCCAAGAAGGTTGATCACGATTACGATAACCTCAGACAGCTCATACTAACTAAAGAGTTCAATAATTGCATTCATAGTGACCTCAAGACCTACCTTGATGATAAACATGTAGACGCTTTAGTATCCTAGTCTCATACAGGTAGTTTCAAATCTCAATCTGGCACAACGTTTAGGAATCAAGAATATGATTTGAATAATCGCAAATCCTTGTCGATTTCTACCTTATTGTATGTAGACTTGGCACATTATATAGCATTGTTACATACTGAAACATTAGCAACAGAATAAAGGCAGAACTATTCCAGATGTCGGTATTTCTAAGAGGTCAATATAACGGTCATGTATTAAAAGCAATGGTTTAGTTGGGCCAATAAAGCCAGTCCGACTTTATTCCGAAGAATTATAAACCATACCTGTCGCAAGGTCTTTTATCACTAGTTAGTGGTTATTCCAAGCTTAAATCAATTAAAATGTTAAGGGACAGGAAATTCTCAGGCTTTTATTATCAAGTACCCTTATCTGCCTTTATCTGAGAAGACAGCTCCTAGTGAAATGGTTATTATTCAATGAGTGCAGATTTTTAATGTTATTCCCATATTTCAGAATTGTCATCAGACTGTCTCAGGAAACGTTGCAGTCGGACCTGTACCTTCTTTACCCACTGAGGGTATTCATGTAATACTGGACAATAATCTAGCTGCAGATCACGATGTTCTTAATCCACTTGTAACTATCAAGCTTTGTTGGGATCAAAACGTGGATCATATTGAAAACAAATTCCTGATACATACCCTGCTTGTAGTTACTCGACTTTGTGAATGAAACTGTGTGTGTGAAACTTATACATCGTTTGAACTAGTGGTGCAAACGTGTTTTTGTATCTTTAGTTTCTCAGTGTCATTATTTTGATGTCTTCATCCATTTATTTTTTTGGACATCCACATATCATTTACACGTTTTTGTTTTCAGAGCAAAACACCATGATTTAAGCTATCTGAGTGAAAATTGATACTGATATTATACGTGTGGTCCATGTAGATTCGTTATTAAAAATTTTCACTCACTAAATTTCATGTTTCTGTCCATCGGACTATCCCTCAGCCTAACACAACACACACACACACACACAAGAAAGGATGACAGTGTTTAGTTCCATTTTATCTCCAATAATTGCATTTTGCACATGATGGTGCACTTTGGATTGGTAATCTTATCAGCAGTATTAATCGCTAGGTCACTGAACGACCTATCGGGAATGGGAAAACCTTTTGGTTGTGAGGAAGAATTCCTTAAAATATTTGTTCAAGAGTAGAAGGCTTGGAAAAAAGATCAGAGACTAAAGAAGACGGACATAGAAACGAATGATTTAGTGCAGGCAGAACGGAAATTAAGGGGGTTGGAATTGTAAACAGAACGAAATATAGCATTTTACAAGGAGATAATATATTTAGATAAACATGCAAAGAAGTAGAAGACAGAATTAGAAAGGAGAACGGGGAAGTAAAAATCATAAAAGCAAGCACAGAGCGATAGAATATTCTGGGAAACGGAAACAAAGAGGGAAACTATAGAGTCATGGAAGAGAGGTTAGAGATTGTGAAACAGTCTCATTGAGAAGACATGAGGTTTAAAATACAGGAATATGGACACAGAATAAAAAGAGAAAACTGAATTATTAACTGGAAAGAGGGAACGCTAGAAAGCCTCTAACTCGGATTAATTAGGAAACCCAGTATTTCACCCATATGATGACGCGAAGGATAATATAGACATTTATTTATAATGGTTTGCTAATGCCAAGAAGTGTTGAAATTATGATTGGTCGCTTGTTCACATCGCGTTGCTAGAAGGTAAAAGGCTGGATGTACCTTTGTATCTCCTGTTTCACAATGCGTCATATTATGACCAAAGAGGAGATGTACTCCGTAACAGATACGAGTTTATAGATTGATTCTTTGGATTAAAGAGGCGTTCTCACGGAGTGCATGTGCTTCTGGTTTATGTCGGCACATCAGACTGATATCTGTACATGGGGAAATTAATTAGAGCCACATCCCCCAGGCGTTTATGTGCTCACAGAGCACTGCTAATTTAGCAATCAGGTCGTGTGACTAGGTGTCCCTATCGACCTGAATGAAAGGCTCTCATGAGTGGGAATGGACCCAACACACATTCATGTTATCATAAAGTTGGAATTCAGTCAGTTGTAGACTGCACTAGGTGTCGACCCAAGCAATTTGTAACGTCCGCTGAGATTGGTCGCAGCGATGACGTCACAACATGACATCTAGCTTTAGACGGGTGGAAATTGTTCCACATCTCCGTCTCTTTACTTTGTCAAAGCGAGGTAAGGAGGAAAGGTGCTCGATAAGCCAGCCATGGATGTTGTGAACTCCCTAAAACACCAGCTCGTACTGAACCAAATTTAGTCCAGTGATTTAAATGGACAATAAAAAATACCAATGTTGTGTCAGCCACCTGTGCAATTCAGTCAAATCATACAAGTCTTAAATATTTTTGGTATGTCCTATCCGTTAAAGGAAATTTTAGTACAGAGTGTACGTTGCAGATATGTCTAAGCGACATAACAAAAGGTTGGTCACTATTAGGTAAAATATATTTCACTTTTGAAGTGGTGGTAGCGAAAGGATCAAGTCAGTAATGTAGTTTTATCGAATAGGGATACCAAGCCGAAAAAGGTACCATTAGATAAGAGGCAATTTAGAAGGAGTCCTAAGAAGGGCATTTTTATACGGCAGGAGGGAAGGTGTTCCTTCTGTCCTCCTCTTCACACAGTTTAGCAGCTGAGTTTCTCTTCGCTTGCGTGCATGGTATCCCTCAAACCTATGGAATTCTCATAGGAATTCCGCAGCGTCTATTAGGGTTGAAACTGGATGCTCTGCGTACGCCACATTAAAGCGTCTCTGAAGAATGCGTTTTCCCTGGTGCCAAAGTTTTGTTGTGGGTTTCTTTGTCTTGAGGGATCTCCAGTTTATGATTTCGGTGGATTTGATGAATCCTCTTGATGGCCTGATGTCCGCTACTGCTAAACGTAGTCCCAATGTGTTGAGTCTTTTGATGTCTGGGTCGCTGTCGTCAAGTGATACTGCCCATTTTGTGGTTTCTTTGTCCCTTTCGACTGCGGTTATTGTTATTTTTGCAGAGAAAGGTGAACACGGTCCCTGGGGAGTTTCCAAGAGACTTTGGATATCTTGGAATACTTGCTCTTGGCTAACCTGCTGTATTGTTGTAGTAGGTGTAGGAGTACTGGTCCTTGGTGGTGGTGGTGGTGGTTGTGGTGGTGGTGATTTTGAAACAACGATAGCAGATGATCCTTTGGGAGATTGTTGTTGTTGTTGCTGTTGTATTTCCAGAACGTGGTCTGATTGGTCGAGGGCAGTCAATACCGGTGGCCAGGCACTACTACTAGTAGTAGTAGTAGTAGTTATCTCGGTAGGCTGCTCGTGTCTGGACTCTTTGAGGGTCGACTCCTATGCCGTTTTCGCAAGAAGTCATAGTCATGTAAATTTTGCAAAGACAACTCTTTTTCTGTTTTATTTGTTTGTCTTGTCTAGGTTTTGTATTTGCCTTTGAAAAATACTCATTAAGAGTCGAAAGCGCTTAAGCTAGTTAGATACTAGTTTTGCTCTGTTCGTGGTCAGTTTATTACACACACACACACACACACACACACACACACACACACACATATATATATATATATATATATATATATATATATATATATATATATATATATATATATATATATATATATATATATATATATATATATATATATATATATATATATATATATATATATATATATATATGTGTGTGTGTGTGTGTGTGTGTGTGTGTGTGTGTGTGTGTGTGTGTAAGCTTTATGTACTACCTGGAAATAACAAACGGTGAGATTTAAATTAAAATTTTCCTGCCATAAATTCTCATTTTCATTTTCAATCTTTAAGAAAGACATTATAGATTCACAATGAATTTCACGTGTCCTTTGTTTGACTGGAAGGCTTCTGATCTGGCGATTTCTGCAAATACCTGTAATCTACATTAGAAAACAAAGTCTCGTCTGCTATTTAAAATGTCTTGATAGTGTGTGTAGCGGAATACGGAAATGTTGTTTGCTAGCATGCGCTGTAGTGTTTGTTACTAAGTGACGCAGAAAAAGCAGCCGATAGTTTAGACTCATTGGCATAAGTGTGTATTTCTAATATTTTATATATCTCGAAATTAACTAATTGTTTTATCCGCAGTTTATATGAAGATATCATGAATGCATGATTAAATGTTGCAGGACTGAGAGACATTCGATTTCGACATAAATAATGTTTGCAATATGGGTTCTAAGTTCAATATGATTGTTGGTTTATGTAGCCGTCAGGCTTAAGCTACCTCCGTACAGGTAGAACTTTTTTATAGTGAGACCCTTTATTGAAAAATGGATATGCTCCGGAATCTGGCCGCTTTTCGTTCATGTACTATTTAGACATCCATCGCTCTTAAGGCGGCGAAAATGTAGCTGACCAGATTTTCTTTGGAATTGTCCCACTGTAGGTTCAAAAAGATGATGATTTACACTGATCTTTCATCCAGCGGCAGTGAAAGTACGATTGTGTGAATACACCAGGTTGATGCATCCTTAAGATAGGACTGTCAGGCAAATCGTTTTATTATTACAAATTTCCCACCATCGAATACTTATAAAAATGCATACATGCTGCATGTCATGTACTACACTTAAGTTTCCAAAATAATGGGTCGATATCATTTATAGTAGATAAAAGCTGACAATCATGTATGCTATCAGAGGGAAATGCTAGAAATATGTATGGGAATCATTATGACTCGTGTAATATTTAAAGAAATCGTATTGGCTGATAACGTGACAGATGCCGTTTTACTCCGCACAATACTTACTATATTTAAATGGAAGCAAACCTGAAGATTCACCTACTCTTATGACCAAACAAAACTACCTGAAATATGTTAATGTATACTACATAAAACACAAATTACGGTATAAACAGAACACAGTGATTTAAGACCTTGTCAATGATAAAAATCGTCACTTTAAAATCAAGAGTAACACAAAGACAGATATTCTGCATTCCGATTGTTTTCAGAATATTATTTGTCCTAGGAAATAACAACAGCGATTTATTTTGTCATTTTGTGAAGCGCTGAGGATGACATTTGACCTCTAGAGTGACAATATGCCTTATTGACATTTTAAACAAGGAATATTAACTTTCAAATATCAAGTGACCATTGCGGAAGACACCAACAAGCACAGGTTTACATTAGGTTTTACTTAAACAAATTCTCACTTTGATAGACTTCGGATCCAAACGGATCAATCATCTTCATATGTTAATGTCCTTTTTGCTGACTTGGAATAATTGTGACCTATTAATTTCTGCAAGTGTTCGAACATTAGCAAAACATTGTTTTTTCTGACCCTATATATATTTACGTTATCTGATAATAATTATATATATATATATATATATATATATATATATATATATATATATATATATATATATATATATATATATATATATATATATATCGTGACAGAACCAATGATTGTGTAAACCCAGTTATCAAGCTATACGGATTGTTATTGACTCTGTCACCGATCTCTCTGCACTAAGTCATTCATGACAAGGAAAGGTGGACGTCGAAAACGTAAGTGCTTTTCGGACAAATAAACAAGACAAGGCAAGTAGACTTCTGTGTCAGTGCTCTCCAGACATTGGTGAATGGCACCTCATTTCAACAGACTATCGGTTACATCTTAGTATCAGAGACCGACCAATAAACATCTTTTGTCGAGGCTGGGGCACTTAAAATTTCTGACACCAAATAAGTTTTTGAAGAAATACATTCTTGCTCTAATTAATAGGGAAATTAAAGAACTTATTGTCTCGGTTAAATTGACAAAAAATAAATTAACTATAGGCACCACACACACACAACACACACACACCAACAAAAAGACATACATTTGTTTCAAAATCAGGGTGAGATTTCAATGACCTTTCCCATCCATTTGTATATATATTGATACTTCTATTAGGGTTTGAGGACAGAAGGAATACTCTATCGAAAAATTGTAATTCGCAATAACAATGATGTGTCTGCAGATGGTAGGTTGCTACTCGGCCTTGCCAACTTGAACTATATTACACTGCACCCAATCTGAAAGAAATCAGCAATAAAGGTTATCTTCTCATATATAACAAGTATAACATTCATTACGAGTTTAATTCGATACGAGTGAGATGAACCTATATCGTCGAAACATTTTGACCTCTTGCTCTCCATTTTGCATTACTAGTGGTACGAGTACATATTTCGTGACATACATCACGCCTACATTGTAGAATTGAATATGTGTCTTTGTAGTCAGAAGGGATGGCAGACTGAGAAATGTAATAGTCGTGGTTAAGCTTTACAAGTCCTGACCACAAATGCTTACTGACAAGAACTAAAACTCTATTAGACATCAAACTATTGGAATTATAAACACCTAGATCCGAGGACTATTGCTAATTGTGAGTCATGTATTTGTCCATTATACCAGAGGAGAGATGAGACATGTGATACTAACAAAGCCTGTGCTGGCATGTGTTTTCTTCGTCACGGATCGGACGCTTACAAGGTTACAGCGACATGTTTCTGGTTGTTGTTATCATAATGACTATAATACAAATTATGTCGGCATTGTTGTGTATTTATAAACATTGTGACAATCACTTAATATGCTTGATATTATTGAACAACCCCATTGCAAATGGGTTTTTGTTGCCATTATTGACTATCTGAGTCTTTATGCCATGGACACGGTGGCTGCAAGATTTGGCTAGTCATTTGACTAGCAGTGCAGACTGGTGTGTACCAGGTAAATTTTGTCAACGCCGTTTCTTCGTGCCCACTTTAGACGCAAAAAATGTTAATGTTAATACTCAAAGTTGTTTATTTTCCAATTAGTATCGTTCATATCGGGCTCATATAGGGTCTCTTATTCAGGTAACGCTTCATGTATGATCGTTCCGGTCTGCTAAGCCAGGTGATACTTGGACTAATTTTCGAAAATATCCTTCTTGCCAAAGTGAAAGGATCAGTCTCTATCAGTAGTAAACAATACATGCAATATGACTATGATAATTTTATCATTTGGGATTTCCTGTCAAATGCCTTCATGAAATCCACAAAGACGTGGTACAGATCGTGCTGGTGTTGGAGGTAATTCCCACACAATATCCTGAAGTTGAAGATCTGCTCTGTTGTGCTGCGCTCTGATCTGAACCCCGCCTGCTACTCGGCAACGATATTTTCAGCCTGTAGTTTTAGTCTGTTCAGCAGTATCCTTAACATGACTTTGCTTGGATGGCTTATAAGACTGATTGTACGGTGATTTTGACACTGTTGCCAGTTGCCTTTCTTGGGGAGGGTGATGATCAGTGATTGGGTTCATGGCGATGGCCATACTCCTGTTTGCCAGATCTTGTTGCAGATGTTTGTGAGGGCGCTAATCATTGTTTCTCCCCCAGCTTGGATTATTTCTGCTGGGATGTTGTCCACCCCTGCTGACTTACACTTTCTCAGTGATCTCACTGCGGCTTCTACTTCGCGTAGGATCGGGTGGTTGTCGTCGTTAGTTGCTGGAGGGATGTTCAGTACCTTCGGATCCATTGTGGCTCGGTGGTTGTAAAGTTCTGCGCAGTACTCTGTCCATCTTTTCAGAATATATTTTTCTTCTGTGAAGCAGTTTCCGGCTTTGTCCTGTAAGGAGATAACCAGTCGTCGTTTTGTGCTTGCTAGAACATGGACCAGTTGGTATGCTTTCCTGCTGTTGTTTCTTTTCAAGTTTCCCTCAATGTCTTTGGGCATTTCTTCTATCCAGTTCTCTTTTGCATTTTTCAAGCTTCTCTTGCCTTCCCTGTTGACTGCCTTGTACTGCTCTGTCACTTTTTGTATCGTTCTTTTTCTTCTTCAGTTCCCTCCTCTCGTCACACAAATTCAGAACCTCAGCTGTGACCCAGGGTTTCTTGACTGGGCGATGTCTACCGAGGATATAGCTGGCTGTTTCGGTCGTTGCTGTATGTGTCCATGTCGGTATTATCAGCATCGAGGATAGTGAGCGGTGCAAATTTCCCACCAGTCATTGGATGGAAGGCTTTTGCTACTTCAGGATCCTTCAATTTCTCGAGATCAAATTTTATTTTATTCTTGTGTGGCTCTCTTTCTTGACCTTCTTTATATGTAGCCTCACCAGATGATGGTCACTTCCTATGTCCGCTGCGGGAAAGCTTCTAGTTTTGCCGATGTTTATACTTGACTGTAGGCGCCTCTTCACCATGATGTGATGATCTGCCATGTCCATCTTCTGGATAATTTGTGCTATCCTAAAGTGTTTGCCAGCATAAGGTCGTTGTAACTAGAGAATTCCAGGAGCATCAGTCTTCTCTCATTTGTCTGTGCATTGCAGCAGCGCCCACATGTTCCTTTCCAGTTCATGCAAGCGTCCTCGCCTATCTTGGCATTCCAATCACGCTGCACAACCAGAATGTCTTTTTGCGATGTTTTATCCACAATTTCTTGTAGCTGGTCATACAAGTCTTCCACATACTGTGATGCATTTCATGTTTTGTTTTTGTTGTTGTTTCTTAAACAAACTATAATATTCTAAAAAATCGATTTAAAAAAAAAAAAAAACATGAAAGTGTCCAAAGGCCTCTGTTACGAGTCTATAATCTTACAATAAGTAACAGAAAAGAGTGAAGGCAATAAACTTTGTAAAATTTAACAAATAATTTATTTCCCTTGAATGTAAAGTGAAAAATGAAAAAAAAAGAACTTGCCATTTTACGAATTAAATTCAAAATAATCCAAGAATTAAAACACAAGTCATAGTCATTAAAGTCATGAATGAAACTAAGTTCAAGTCCCGATGAGATCAAAATTTGAAGGCGATGACGTCTGTTATGGTCAATGAAGTGCTGTTGTGTCAACAGTCTCTTGTTGAATCACATAAATATTCCAGGTTTGAATTCAGTATAAATTCCAATGAATGTCTTTATTCAGGAATTTTCTCAGAGCAAGTTTGTATTTCTCGAGAAAATAATCAATTGAATTCAATAATTTGAAGAAAATAAAATTCAGCCCAAACTGGTCACAACATAACACAACTTACAGTGTTAGATGTTAAAGCACACCTGATAGAATTCTGACAGTTGCAAGATAATATAGTTCTATCTTTTACCACAGGTCACAAATTAGCATTTTCTACAAACAACCATTACCTAATGGAAATAACTTTATTTTTTTATTATTTGCGAGATACCGACTTATAGTCAACCGGGACACAATACAATCTGGGTGAGTTTGCAATAAGTAACTTATCATGCGTAAATGGCAGGTGCCTTCAAGCAATCGGGTGATACTTTCGTCTCATTTGCGATTTTGTTATTTGACATAAGTGATACACACTACACATAGGAATGCATACGCAAGCCGGCATCCGCTACATATATGGAGTTCGTGGATATATTTTTTTTAAAATAATTTTCGCATGATGAAAATGAAGGAATATATGA